>OU343116.1:2142500-3342500 GCA_910594885.2 Bibio marci | reverse complement strand
TATTATTTAAAATAAATAACTTTTCACATTTTCCTCTATATGTACTGTGTATGCATGTGTAAACATTCACACGCATCAATCTATCTTTCTCCTATTATATTTATATAGTTATTAGTTACATTTATTTATTTATATACCATAGAAGACAAATCGAAATAATAATATTAATAATAATAATAATAATAATAATAATATTGTAATGTGAAGAAGAAAAATTTTTTTTATATTTTATACAAACAATTCCGGAATGTTATTTATTTAAAAAATATGATTTTCTTTGACTCTTGTCTTTTTGAATGTAAATAAAAGTAAAAACTGAACACACACACAGACCCACACCCACCCACAACACTTTTCTATATAATTATGTATTTTATAATTTTTAAATATAAACTTTATTAATTTTTTTTTTTTTTTATATCATATGGAAAACAAACTAAAAATTTTAAATTCGTTTGATTTTTAATTGAAAAATTTGTTCCACTATTTAATTTAGAATATCATCTAAATATATTAATAATATTATATTCAATTTATTCTTTTATAAAATATATACTAGTATCGAAATAATTTATCCACATTTATTTATTTCTAAATATATAAATATAGAAAATATTATTACAATTTTTCTTTTAGCTTTGTATTATTTAGTTTAGAGATAACAGCTATTCTCTGGCTCAGCCAAACAACCACTGTGTATCAAAAGATATTTGAAACGATTTGTAAGCTATTCGGATATGTTATTTATATATAGATGTTATGTTGTACTCTATATATCAGTCAGTATATATGACGAAAAAGATGTGGATATATTTTATTTTACATATAACATATATATATATTGAGTTGATGATCATCGCAGGATGATGATGATATTCATGATTTTAATGACAATGATGATTTTTCTTTTATATATATACAGTACAGATAGAGTATTGTAAATGTATATTTATATATGCTCACTCACAGCATCAGATAGATTTATTTCATCTCACATTCATATCATATATATATATACACTATACACGCGTATATAGAGTATATAGAAACCAGCATATCGTCATATATATATATATATTTACGTACAAAACATACATTTATTATATATAGATATGTATATAATAACATAATCATCAACGTCGTCTATCTCTTTGCTACTATATATTACTAAATATTTACATAGATTTATACTATGTACAAAATATATATATGAGATAAATTGCTATATAGAAATGTAAAATTTAGTTGTTGTATTTTCGGAAAAGCTCATCTCTTTTATTTTTATGATGATGCTATATATATATATCTGGTCGGATCTATTGTGAAAGTAAATATCTAAAAAATAACACATTGTTCTGGTATAGCACCAAACCAGCGGTATTAAAATGCTATTTACTAAATTGTGTTGGTGGTTGTTGTAGAACATGAAAAAACAATACCATCACCAGGCATATAGTGTAAAATAAGTGATAACGTCAGAAATGATCAACAAAATCCGTGATATTGTGTAGAATGAGGGCATTAGTATGACCACTTCTCAACGTTGTTTGGTTGGACCTGTTGATGAAACATGAATGCATCACTACGCACACACCATAGAAACAGTATATATAGAACCAAAGAAGACAAACACAATCCCATCAGCTATATATAATAACAATAATCAGAACAAATTATTTTTCCATATTGAAGATACGTTGAAATATAAATGGATTATTGTTCAAATAAGAAATTAGTTTTTTTATTTTCACCTTCAATATAGATCAGCCCTCGTAGATAATTCATATATATATATTATATTTAGTTATTAAATTGATATATTGTAAAATACTCTCAATTTGTATATAAAAAAAAAGATAGCGTAATTTGGGGTGATTTGAACTTTAAATTTGCATTTCCATATACGACTTAAATACGATATAGGAGTTGATGAATGCTTACAAATCACTATATTATACTAAAATTAACTTTATATCAATCTCACAGCTAACATTATACTAGTGCCTGCTAATATGCACGTGGATGTGGCTCGCTAGTGGTTTAAAGTTAAAGGTGTAAATACAAATATTTGTCCTCACTACTTTCTAGTTTTTCACTTTTTCACTGGGTAACCTGAACCAGTTTGAGTTATGACAAAAATATCCACCATTCAATTACGGATCGATAAGTTTGCGTCCACGAACATTGGAAATTAGATTTAAACATATCGTTTACCCAAATCGAATAATTGTAGACTTTGATACCGAAGACACTACTGCGGCTACGAATCAGTAGATTGAAATAAATTTAATTCGAAATGACTATTCCCTTGAAATGTTATAGCCATGAAATGATAGAATCAAGTCAGAAATTCAATAAAATACGTTTTAATATATTTATCAACAAGAATATTAGAAATATAATCTAAAATACAAATTCTAATGCTCATATAATTTATTATTAATTAATTAAATTCATTAATTATTATATAAAATATATAATCAACTACTTCTCGCGCGTAGACTTGTAATAAAATATAAATATTAATCTTCGCAAAACGTTCATTGAACTTTTCATAATATCATATGAAAGTATTATTTACATATTACAGTTGGGTCCGAGCATAATAGTTTCTGCGTGCAAAAAAAACATTTTCAATTTTTTCTGTGTTTATACTTTTATTCTCTCATGCGTATAGTTTTCAGTGTTCAGAAATGGTTATATTTACATTTGTGGACAAAAATAATGTTCCGATTGGCAGTTGTAGAAGTGCTGGCGCAGTATTGCACCAGCCACCGACGAGAATAAACTCATATGTCTGTGTCCTGTGCCTAATGGTTAACATGGAGTGTTAAGTTAGTTATGATGATGCGTGAAACTGTATACAGAAATAATAATAATAATAAATAAATAAATACAGAACATAATGAATTTCCTTTTGTTTAATTTAACAATATGTTGTTGTGGTGGTGTTATATCTAATATTTCTATCTATTGCATGAACTATATAAGTATTGTATATGATTACTCTTACACTATTTTATCACTTATTATTACAGTACAATATACAATATATAAATTTAAATTTATAGATCGTATAAATTGAATTAAATTTAACCATTTAAAATTCGTGTGTGTATATAGGAAATACGTAAAATTACATAAAGCCTTGACCTATGCAACTAACTATTCATATATATCGGAAAATATATATTCGTTAAAATATTTATATATTGAATTTTATAAATGATGAACAATATTAATTTACGTATCCCATTAAATTGTATGTATATAAACCCTCTGTCCGAAAAGTAATTTGAATATCTTTTTAATCTATTGTGCTGATGTTGAAACATGGAAAAAATCTCGTTTGATGAAGACAACATTTAAAACAAGTGTTTTTACAATTCCAAAAGTATTATAAACAAAAAATGTCTTCCTGGTGGTAAAATGGTTAATGCCATATATTGTTTTGGTGTGCTGAAACGATTGCACATAACAGTATTCGTCGTGGTCGCCCTTAGTATCGAAAGCCAGTACTAATGTAATTGATGTACTTGTTACACGCGTGCAATTTGATATATTCCTAAATAAAATATTTCGAATAAATGAAATTATATTTATAGGAATAAATTAATGGTTTGCTTTTTTCTTAATCCATTCCGGTTGTTTTTCGGACAAGAGGATGTATACATATATTATTGTGTGTAGAGCATATATAGATTGGGAAAATTCAAATTCAATAAATATAGAACAAGGTCAATGCAATTAATTTTATGTGTATGTATATATGTATCAGTATTATATAAATGCAATTTTCACAAATTTTCCACATAACTGAATTTTATATTAATTACATTAAATATAATACCATACGTATACGTTTATGTACATTCTACATTTATATACTTATGTTAGTTACGTATATGATATTTTGTGCATATGGGAAAAATTATATGGAATAGGTTATTACTATACAATATACTCGTACATATAATTTTAACATCTATTTTCTGTGTCACATGCATGTGCATGCGATGACGTTAATTATGTTATTATATAAAATCCATATGACAAATTAATTTAAAATTTAAATTTTATTACTTTTATTATATTAATTACTGAATAATTATTTTTCGGTTATACAAAACATTATTCATTAGAGTTTAGCCTAAGCTTATGAATACTTGCACCTTTTATAATTTATCTGGAAATGGCACAATTTTGTTAAAGATTGAAACAAATTAAAATATCTAGTATGAATGGACCAATTAAAAACACAATAAAAAAAAAGTATCACCATAGATAATTTACTTTAAATATAATATAATACCCGATATCGATTAACATACAATGGTTCTTTATGTATAAAACCTAGTTCTAGACTAACATCTTCATATTTTTATTTATGAACCATTCCATTTCTCATCACTCTTTATAAATAATGACAATGTTTGTAATAATTAGGTACTCTAATATAATTTTAAAATTAATTTGTAATTTTGTACATTATTTCAATTAAAACTGAACGCATATTATTTATTTAATATTTTTTTATAAAGTTAGTCACATGTCTCAAACTATATATTGCAAGAAAACATTTTATAAATGCTATATTATTAGACGTAAAAATATTTTAAATTTAAATACTTAAATATTATATAAAGTAAATAAATGAACATGATGCAGTCTAAACTCTACGGCTAAATTAAACCACATGTTTTTCAATATTTCTTGCCATTTATTCACGTCTGTCGTCTAGTATACAAAAAAAACCATACAATATAAATAGTGTGTGCTGTATTAAAATATATATACGAGTATTATAATACATATGTATTAATTTACGGTGCACATGAAAACTTTTCTTTTTATATTGTTGTATATACAAAATACAAAGGAATTTCCCGCAGGCAGTTTTTCCTTTTTATTTTTCATTTAATATTTTCAATAAAGGCTTTATATTTTATATTTATATAAATAATATAAAGTACCGTATTGCACAATATTTTTTTATTTTAAAGTTTATTTTTGCTACTTTTTACAGAAAAATGATTTACAATGGTTTTTCATCTTCGCAACCAGTAACGAATATTCTGTATAATATTCTACATACAAAACAATAGCTTTACTATTTTACAAATTACAATGTGTGTTAAGAAAATAAACAAATATATATACCATAGTAAAATTCATACATTTCATAAGATCTATTCATTTTTACAGTGTGAAAGAAAAACGATGATAAAAATTAAAGTTAAAAGAAAATTACAATTTTATCTGCATATTATTATAGTTATTTTCGAAAATATATATATTTATAAATTTAAAAGAATTTTTGTCATAATAAGACAATTAAAGTAAAGCATATATGGGATTCAACTATCAGATATCAATTACAATCGTCAAGTAGATAAATTAATTTTTTTTTTTTACATAGTAGTATTTAATAATTTGTCAACTGGTCTGCAAATATTAAAAGATAAATGTTCCCTTAATTCCATTACATTTTATGGTCGATTTATTAACCCTAAATGTATTCAAATACCAAATTTAATAAATAATGAAATGTCAGTATTAAAATAAATACCCAAAAATCTCAATTTCAATTGAAGCTTTTCAAGATTAAATGTATTTCCGAAGAAATTAGAAAGGAGAGACTATAAATCTAAACTAAATGTTACATACATATAATTACCATATGCAAAAAACAAATGAATGAAATATTCTTCAGAAAAAAAAGATTCAAATTCTAAGTGCACCCGCCCTAACGTATATAAAAAAAAAAAAAAAAAAAGATCATGGCGTTAGTATAATAGCTATTTTTATTAATGGCCGCCAGTACCAGTATAACGTAAGTACGCATATGAATTTCATATAGAAACGAAGTATCGTATTATAATATAAAATTTAGATTGTATTTTTTTATATAATTAATAAACATTCAATTACTTACGTTTTATTCGATTTAATTTCTTTCATAATCATTAATATACCAAATCAATCTTTTGCTATTTTTTTATATCTTTCGAGCGGCCATTGCGGTATTTTAGCGGTTTGCAATTTTTCGGTGATGGATTATTTTCCATTTATATAAACCACCTCTAATTTTTATACTTTTTAAAGACCTTTGTTTGCATACTTTTGCTACTTTTACTAAAATACAACTTAAATAAATATATATAATAAATTTAATTTACGTATATTATAATTTAATTTTTAATTTTAGCTTGCCTTTTTTTTCTTTTCTTTGAGTTGTTCTCGTTGAGCTTGAAGATGTCGTGTGATAGTGAACTCAAGTGATGTGAATTTGAAGGTGAACCACGAACCAATGAAGGAATGAATGAACTACTGAACTAAAACGAGCACGGGGAATGGGGGAAGGGAAGAGAAGAGAGGATTACGTTCGATTAATGAACTACATTTCTACACAGTACTGCAATTCTGTTTGTAGCTGCACTGCAACAAATACGCCGTCAGGCAAAATTGGCGTAAAGCCTTGTGATTTATACGAAATAACAACATAAGGTTACAATCAATCAATCATCAGGCAATCCGATTTTATTTGCTGTTTGTAGTTGCATGCAATTTTTTCATTCAAGTCTCGAATTCAGGTAAATTTTTTCAAATAAAAATCACCAAAATATTCATAATCATTATTTATTTTAGAAAATATGGAAGCTCTGCACTGCATTTATATTACTTTAAGTATACGCATTATTATTTATAATTTAATTTATACAGAAAAACGTTTTCAAGAACTATAAATTAATGTTATCAAAAATGGCAAACGACAAATAAAAATTAAAAACCACAATGAAAGCGAAATACAAGCGTTACCGATGCTGTGAAAAATAAATTTAATGGAAATGGATAAAAAAAAACGGACGTATTGATTTGATATTGGTATTAATAATTGTGACGTAATCAAGAATTCCTATTACTAAATTCAAATGGATTAATATAAAAAAAAGTAAGTGAATGTTTAATTTATTAATTATATAAAAAACCGTAATATAGTGTTTTGTTTCGATTTATTAATCGCATAGCAGGAGCTGGCGTCATTAGATAAAAACTAAATAGTAAAACCGACTCCAATTATAATTACGTTTTTGAAAAATCAACATAAATTCGATTATTAAATTCTATTGTAAAGAATTTCCTTGTAGTAGTACGACGCGGGGCGATGGTCACTTTTCTACACAGAAAACCGCATATTTGCTCTATAGATTCGATGTAGATATGTGTGATTTTTTTACAATCTTGTATTAATATTAATTGATACCTGGTGGAGTATAAAACCTAATCGTATAATATCAGTCTATTACCACTTGACTTATCATCGAAAGAAACGGAATGTAATCATTGTTTTTTTTTTGTTATTCTTCACACTGAATTGGATTACCATTACGACATAAATGCTCATGTTTTGTGTGTAATTTTAAACATTAATCGATCATATGTACTAGTGTTGAACACTATCACATATGTTAGGTATCCATCAGGTTTATAGTTTTAACTAAATTAATTAAAAGTGATATCTGAATTTCCAAGAAATCAGTTTATAATTTATATACGAATTATAATAAGTAAATTCATAGATAATCGAAAAACTATGCTATGTCTATATTTTTGTTAAAAAAAAAAACTTAATCAGCTTATACTTATAGAATTTTATATACCTAGCACGAAAATTTCAATAAAGCTTATATAGAAAAATAAAAAAAATGTAAAATAACTCACCATTTTCATCTTCTTGATCATAATCACAATCATTTTCATGTAAATCAAATTTCGATGATGTAAAATGTACGTGACATTTGGTACATTTTTTTAATAATCCAATTATTTCTCCATTATTTGAAGCCATTTTGTTATATAATACTTTCACTATATTCCCTATAAATTACAATAATTTTAATTAGAATTCAAATAGTTTTAAGAAATTTTAACAATATATTATATTTTTTAATAATTGAACATTTTGCCGGATTATTAATTATTATATTTTATAATCACCATTTCTATTTCACTATATTTTAATTATTTATTATTATTATTATTGTTGACTTTATGGCCTTGTTGCTGTCTAATTTTAAAATATTCTATCTAACTAAATTCTATATTAATATCTCAATTATAGGAATTTAAGCGTATTAACAGTATACATTATTTATTGCGTATCTGTATATAATTGCTTTTTACTTTATTTTTATAATATATGTATTTTATTTCACAAATGACTTTAATTAACATATGATGTCATCAGATTAATTTACAATATTATACACGACCCGACATATAGTATATAAATACATACTTATTAGTAGACATACTACACTATTTATTATATAGTTAGTTGACTTCATGCGAGTATCAATTTATTTATACATATTATATTGATATAATTTGTTTTATTCTTTTAAAATAATTTATATAAAATACAAAAAAAAAACCAAACTATTCTTAAATAAATAATTACATTAATGAAGATTGATAAGAAAATGTTAATTAACGGGTGACTTATGTATCTAGAGAATTAAACTATATATTCGATTAATAAAATAGAAGGTAATATAGATATTATAGGACAATGCACAGTAGATGTTAGGATACAATATGTATTAGATTGCAAACTGAATATTATGTAATCATTTAGGTACTGTATAGCATATAGATCCTTATATTATAATAGCTAGAGGCAGAGGAAAGGAGTTATCATTCAAAATCAGCAGATGAAATCCACACTTCGGAAAAGATCCCTATAATCTATATATAGGGACACATTTAAAAAATACGCACCAATCGAAACAGTTAATGGTGTTTCCAGAAAATTTACAAAATTAACAATAAACGTAATGATCTAAAATATCTAAACTTACAATATATTGCAATAAATTCTAGGAATCACCCGTTTCTTTTATGATTATAGTAATAAGTAGTATATATTTGGATGTTTATCTTGAAAACCTTCTTAACCTCTTATTGAATTTAGTATATTTTTTTTTTTAAGTGCTATAAAATATATAGATTTGGTACCGATGAACATTCACGTCAAACACTTAAAGATTTATCAGACAAGTATTTAATGTACACAAAATAATCCAAAAGCGAGGAAGGTGATTACGGCACATGTATTATTGACTGAAAGACAACAAAAAAATTGAAAAATCACAGAAATGTATATTTTTGATTCGAATGGTAAATGCTGATGAAAAGTGAATTCATTACGATAAATCTAAACGTTCGAAAGCATGGCTAAAATTTGATGAACCATTTTCATCACACCAAAACGATACATTCATGGTGGTGCACTATGAACTGCTGAAATCTAATGAAATCGCCGTCACAGGTGATCGTTACAAACAACAATTAAACACTTTTAAGTAAGCAATAAAAAAGAAAAGTGTTCACAGAATATGTCACAAAAACATGACAAGATTATTTTGCAACATAACAACGCAAGATCTTAGGTTGCAAAAGTCGGTTAAGGATGCCGTAATATCCACCAGACATTGCTCCATCAGATTAAAACATTTGTTTCAATGCTTATATGAAGATATAAAAAAACAGTCGTAATGACTGGCAGTCTTCAACGAAAATTCGGTTATTGGCCGCGAAGAGATGGACAAAGGTTGTAGCAAATTCTGGCCAATACTGCCATTAAAATACGTTTTTTTAGCACACAAAGAAAAACCGCAGTTCAAGTTAAACATTCGCAATATATAAAAGAGTTTTTCTTTAATAATATAGTATTAATATAATAATAATAAAAAAATACGATTAAATTTATTTAATTTATAATAGATTAAAAACGAAAAAAAAAAAAAATAGAATTTAAATTTGAATTAATGTTTATTTTTAATTTGAAATCGGCATGAATGTCTAATGAATTTTTAATTATTTTAAAATTTACTGACAATGAGTGCGCCGAGTCTATAAACATAATTTGGTATATTTAATTGGTTATGAAATAATTTGGAAAAAGCATGATATATATATTTAAAAAGCAGGTCACGCAGCTGCATATTAATTTTAAAAATTTACTTGATTTTAATATGTATTTAGATCTTAATGATTTAAAAAAAAATTATTTAAAATTATTAATGAAAATAGTCTTTACCGAGTAGCACACAGAATTGCACACACGATACACACTGTAATATTATAAAATTTGTGGTTTCAGTGAGGTAGAAAAGAGTAATCAACTTTATTTCCATTGGGAATGAATGACCTGGGTATAACATAGCAACTACCAGTAGTAATTGATAGTAAGTTGTAGAAAATGAAGGAAAATAATTTGATTAATATAACTTGTATCCATATCTTCTTTTCAAATAAGCTAAGGTCCTAATACGTATATACATTTATCGTTTATGCTCGTACACTATACAAACTATATGCTAGTGCTATAATGTGCTATAATGTATACATTCTTATATATAAATGGTCATACTTTTCTGTATGTTAATCACGTTTTCATTAAGTTAAGAACGTATATATGCACATTAACAAGTCTGTTAATCATTATTATACATATGTAGTTAAATAAATGTATAATTTATAATATTTTATTACCTTTTTCGGTGTTTATTTAAGCGTGATATAATTACAAACGCTGTTTAATTTATATAATTAAATAATTTTTTTATTTTTTCCATTTTAGTATACTTTCACAAATCATCGCACATAGAACGTTTATTATAACAACACTTCAACAACAAAACGCTTCCAAATTGTTGAATTTTATTTTTTAAAAAATTAGAGTTCACCAAACTTACAATATATTCAGCCGCGTGCAGCGCGTGAATTTTATTTAATTTTTTTGTGGTGAAATACCGATTGAATGCACTGAACGAAAATTAATTTAATTATATTATTATTAAACAGTTTTGTATTTTATTCACAAATTTAAAATTCTATTACGCTTTTAAATAAACACCCATATTTTGTTATAAATTTTAAATATTAAGTCACATATTTAATATAATAGGGATTGTAATTATATATAATAATTAAAATATCATATAAATTAAGTACACATAAAATGGGTTAAATGTGCGTATTCATTAAATAAAGAAGAAATTCTTAATTCATTTTTTATCTGTAATTTAATTATGGATAATAAAATGTATATAAGTACCTATTGTGATAATGTGCACATAAATTTTATAGATAATAAAATGTTTTGTAAAACAAAATAAAAAAATGCTATAAAATATTATATAAAAATGTTCGAAATGTTGGTTATTATATAATTCTATAACATTTCATATATAAATAATATTGCATCCAGGTCAAATACATAACTAGTATAATAATAATATAATTTGAAAATGTATCTATAACATATAATATTTAAATAATCGGCATAATGTAGTGCAATATTTCCATTTTAATGAATTGGAAAATATTTTTATTTTAATTTATAAAATGTCATAAATTATATTTGTATAGAAATTGCATAGATTATATTTGTACACGTAAATTGTAAGAAAATGTATTTTATAATTTGATTTGAGGCTAATTTCTATCGGAAAAAAATTCAATAACATTCTAGTTTAATGTTTTCGGTATTAGCTACATGCATTTTAATTTATAATATATGGGACTTGTTTATGGAATCATTTTACTGTATATATTTTGTATATCTAAACCAAAGATAGTAAATAATTAATATATTTATATAAATTAACTGTAGTTATCACCACAATATACTACAAAATATTAATTAATTGTAAAATAATTTTACACACATTCTTCTCAACGATAACATGCTCACAAATACTTTCACATATCCTTCCTTATGAATTCCAGTAAAGTAAAATCACGGGACTTATAAAGTATAGATAGAATATAGAATATTATGTGTATTGTGATATTAGATATCTATATATATGTGGGTGGATTTATATTGAAGGTAACAAACAAAGACTGTTATCACCAAACCGATACGTATTCTTTAAAATCAATATCAAACAAACAAAAACAAAGTTTAATAAATGGTATCCGGATACCACTAGGTCAATCAAAATGATACATAAATTAGTGGTACAAGAACACAAATTCCAAAGTAAGCCATAACGCAATCAAACGCATAGTTTGTTTTAAATCATGTATATAATATTATTTGGAAGAGATTAAAAGATTGGGATACCGTTTTATAAAACGTGTACCACCGAGCTCAAGCAAATTGATATTTATTGAAAAAAGTAATACTATGTTTTATTGTTACCTTCAATATAGTTCTACACTCTCATAGCGCATATGATAGGTTTTAATATATATAGATTTAATATTATCCATCAATAAGAAATATGACAGACGTCGGACGAACACTTATGATTATATATAATTAATTAAATTAATATTTCTACTATTTTATTTTAATATATAAATTAAAGAAATCACGTTATATATATATATATCAATTGAAAGTAAATTTCAATAATTTCATATGGAAATTATATTTATACAGTAAAAATGAATAATAATATAATGTAACACTATTTCATTATCAGATTAACTTATGGTTAGTTATACGCATTAACTTAGATTAGATTATAATAAATAATCCACTCATTATACACCTATATATTAATGTATACGTTTTAGTCTGAAGTTCTCCGGTCAGTGTTTTACTATTTAATTTATGTTTTTATTTTCATATCACTTACTTTAAATATATTCTGTTTTTCTATTTTCTATATAAATAATATTTTTCAATTTCTATAGAATCATTTATATTAAACTTAATTTATATGTTAACAACAACGAACCACCAGCACACAACACCCATGTCCCACCATGATAACACAAAATTTTATTATTTAAATTTTAAACTTTGCATATTATATAGTTAAACGTAAAATCAATATATGATTTTATATATCACAAAATATAACACACATTTTCCCCATAATATATTTTCTCTATTTTAAAATTATATATGAGAAGAACAATATGTTTTTAAAACAGAAAACAATTTAATAATATTTTTATAGAAAATTATGGAAATAAATTCGGTTTTTTTTTTTCTTTTATATACACAACCATTTCATGTTATTGCCGATATTAAACTAACTTAACAATATGTTACTTATTTTTATATTATATTGTGTGTAAAATGCGATGTATATTATAAAATATACCATATATATTCTATTGGGTATTATTACGTGATGGTATATGTTCTATCCATACCCCAATACGATACGACACAATATAATGATATTTAAATATTTTAATAATGTGTAATATGGCTATGATATGTACACTTTACATTTGTAGGATCAGAATCAGAATACGTACGTACGGAACGTATACATATACGTATACAATGTATAGTCGAGTATATTGTACTCGTATATAAAAGTATTTTACACATAGTACATATATATAAAAAAAAAAAAAAGTAGTAAATATAGCAGCAAGTGGTGGCATCATATAAATATAAGTATTATTTTATTAACAATTTTAACATAAATATTATTACATTTAACTTTTACAAATACTATGTGCAGAAAATATATATAGATTCAATTTTGTACACGTTGAGAGCGAATATATATTGTTCGTTTTACTGATGTGTGTGTTCGTATATATGTAAATATATAATTCTATTATATAGAATTATTTATATTTTAAAATTTAAATATTTATAGTATACACGATATATATAAATATAAAACAAGGCATATACGGAATTTGATTTATTAAAAAAGTTATACAAAAATATATTGTATTTTATATGTGCGTTAATGCCGATGGTAGAATAGATACAATAAAAAAACATATATTATTATTAACCCTCCGCATTTAATATCTATAATACATTAATGAATTGGGAGCAGATCACATTATAACCACACCCGCACGAACGCATTGATCATTCTATATTTGTAAAACAATATGCAGCGAATATAGCACGCAGAAATTAAGGGAGCTTTGATCAATGATTAAATTCTGAGAAAGATTATGAATATTTTCCTATGAAAACCCTATGAGTCAACTTTTTTTAAGTGTTGTTCGTGTGATGGGTTAGGAGAACCAACCAAATATAATCGGATTGGTTTTGTACTATACGGTAGAGAAACGTTTCTTACTATATAATTAAATGAATTTGATTTTAAACTAAGTGTGTGAAATGTTTACATCGACGACATATGCTTTTATACTAATCGAAATTCATATATGCAATAAGTTCATAAATTTAGTATTATAATTTAAATGTAATAAAAAGTAGAAATATAAATACCTTTTCTTATTTATGAAGTCCAATTAATTTTATTATCATCCATCAGTTTTATTAAAGTTTGTTTTATGTACCACCTCGAAAATATTATATGACACATTATGAATGATAACGTTCGACGTGAACACCACAGCAGTTTTTCCATAACAGCTACAGTGCAGGTATAACTTTTGGCATGCTATATTGTTATGATCTTCCTGAATTAATGTTAGTAGACCGCGCACATGTCATTGAATCTATTTCTAAAACGGAAAAAACAACGAACAAATATCGATATTAAAAATTAATTCCATAATATAATGCAAAATAATATGAATTTAAAAACATTAAAAATTTAAAAAATAAATTGAAATCAGTTAATTTTTAATTATAAAAAAATTACTAAATATTCGATTATATATTTAAAATTGTAAACAGGTACGAGGTGAGCTAAAATAACAACATACGTCACCAAAATAATATATAATATATTCTATAAACTTTTCTATATCATTTATATACACGATTTCCATATTATACCATAAATATGTTAATTTTTATACCTATATATTCTTTGATTGTGGTATATACTCACACGTTGCAATTTAAGACATTAATTGTTTTTAATTGTTTTTAATTGTTAACAAAATCGGAATACAAATTATATATTTATTATATTATATTTATATACGTAATTGACTGCATCATCAATTTTAAAATTTGTATATTTTTAATTACATATGCGTATATTGCTGTAATATATTACACATCAATCAATACATCACATATATATTTATATATAACGGGTGATTGATAAAAATTATTATATAGTAATCAAAACCAAACTGTCCATATACGACTATGCATGTATGGCATTAAAACAAAGGTGCGGTTTTTTACTCTTCTCCAACATGCTTGTCTAATCGTACCTATTTGCAGCTACCATTTTCTAATCCCGATTTTTAAGCATCCTATTTATAACCACTGTTCACTATATCTAAGCATTTAGCCTTAGATCTTCCGGCTCTCCTTCTCACTTCTGGAACACTGTTTTTTTGGCACATGTTCATCCTCCATACGTGACACATATATGACCAAGCGATCGTATTCCAGTTTATTGATTTTGATAATTTTAACAGTATTTGATTCCCTGTACATAATTTATCTATTATGAAGTTGTATGTCTATTCGCATCCAACAATATATGTCACAGATTATCCTTCGTTCTAAAATCAGAAGTATTTGATCCTGGTTCTGTGTCACATGCACAATACTTCCTCCAACCCATAGACGTAATATTAGTTGACGTATTATATCGCGGTGTAATGTCTTTAATTGGAAATGTTTATTTTGGCTATAGTTGCTTTTATACTGCACAGTCTGTATACGTGTGCAAATAATGGTTTTTTCTTTTTGTTGTATAATTAAAATTTCATTATGAATTATTTGATGATATATTTACTTTTGAAACTAAATAAGGTAATATTCAAATTAAGTGTGTAATCGATTTACACTCCTTATGTGCTTATTATATTCATTTTCTATTATATATATATATATATATATAGGTATGTCTAAGTAAATAAAATAAATGTATACAATAGTTAATTATATTTTTTATGTGTACTTTACTTAAGTATATATTTGTATATAATACAATATACATATTTGTTTTATCATCTCCTCAAAATAATAATGTGTTAAAATTGAATAATAGAGACAACTAAACTCTAAATAAAAGTCAATTATAATATCATATATATTACACACATATCTTTAAAACGGGAGAAACAATTTTCATAAATTGAATCGTCTTATTAAATTAAATACATACATTTCTTCACAATAGATTTATTTTTATTTAAATATTTACTATATTATTTTATTATATGTATATACCACACAATATAATATTTATTATATGATATTAATCTTTATTTATGTCGATTATCCATTTTACTATACCTTTAGGTACACTGCTTGTTGGTTTTTTTATTTATATATATACGCACATAGCATACTACGATATCCGCACTCGTATGAAAACTAAGCAAATCAAAATTATTTTTGATAACATTTGAACAACGTATGCGTGAAGAAAGTGTATTTGATTATTAAATTCTATTTTATTTTGAGCCAAAGTGTTCACTTCTTGTTCAAATTATGTACCGCATTTGCATATCTTATGGTGTTGGGCTCACCTTTTTCCTATATCCTGTTAAATTACATTCCAATGATTCTTTTGTTACGTCCACTACACGATACGCCGTTCGATGATAAATTCCCACCTTTTTATCTATAGGATCAAGATTGCGAATACTTTACAATATGACAATGTTTTAATCAACATTTTGTTAATTTGCTATTAAACATTACTTTAGATTACTGCCTGATATTATTTTAATATCTGCTATTTTGTACAATTGTTTTTATTATTGTTATAGCAAAGCGATAGTCATTCACATTATTTGTTAATTAATTCATTAAAAAATCGTTCTGTATAAGCTATGCCGCCAACTTACAATTAGTTTGTTATATAAATATCACTTATTTTCGAATGTGACTGTATACCAGGAAATATAATTTAATGTTATCAACATCGCTCCATATATAATGGCAAACTTTTCAACCTATATATGGAGCTCGCCAACCGATGCCATCTGTAGAATTCCTTTCACTACTTAAAATTACCACTATATTTTTGTAACAATAAATCCAATTGCATTATCATATTTTAGATAAACATTATGTTTATGTACTTATATATACCCACTTTACCAATCGCTACGATTCTTACTATATAAACATATAAAAAATATATAAAAATACTAAAAAAGCTGTACAAATAATTTCCTATACTTTAACTAATATGTATTTATAAAATTGTATAGGTTTAACACACAATAATTCTCTGTTAATAGTTAATTTCATTGAAATTGAGTTGGTTTGAGTCTTCGGTAAGCTCACATAAAAAATCCGCCTTTATATGATTTCTAAAAAAATTTAAAAATATGCGAATGGAAAATATTACATATACAGCCTTTGTCTAAAAAATAACCGGAATTTATTGAGGTTTTACGGTTTTTTTATCAGACGGATTTATTCTCATATCGATCACAGTCAAAGAGCTATTATATAGTCAAGACATTATTTACATTGCTGTACACCTTAACCTACAATTCTAATTGAAATTTTACCATTACTTATCCAATATTGATTGGCATGTTGCCCCGCATCGTTGAGAATTCAATTATATGAACAAGTTTTATACAAATTTAACAGAATTTGTAACTCAGAACAGTTTTCCATCATAATATTCACTTCGGACATTTTTCGGTAACGAACAATTTGGCTACTATTACTATTATTATTAGAACCGATTTCACATCACAATTATATGTTGGTTGATGGTAATCCATCAACATTATAAAATTACCTTTATATATTGATATAACAATCTATTTTCACAAACGCGTACCTACACGTATATATAATTTCATGTGTAATGTTGTGTCGTTACTATTTTTAAATGAATTAATTTGCTGAAGTTTATTGAATGAAATTTCATCGAAAAAGTTCTGTATGCTACTTCCCTAAAAAAGAAAAAAGGAAATTGACTATAGTTATCATCATCATCATCGTGTCTTGATATTATAACGAATGCATAATACAATAATATCCAACAAATAATTCAATACCTTATCCCCATGATGGTCAGCTTTCCATCCCGGAAAATTTTGTCCATTCAAATTTATGGTTGATGTTGTAAGTCATGAATTATTGAATTGATATAATTTTTGTCCCATTTTGCCTATCGTTAAATTTTCTTCATTAAATATATTTGTAAATTGGTAAAATTATGTAATTCATTTCGAGATTTCATTGAAAGTGTTTGTGTTACAAATTGGCTTAACACATTTCGCGCTATGTTTGTTGCGCTATTGTCATTATTTATAGCCATTCATATCTTGTAATGTTTTCGTTCTACATATAATAATAATTAAATAATAATTGAAAAATTTGAAAAGAAAAAATTATAAATTATTAAAGATTGAACAAAATAATTCTCATAAATAAAAATAATAATAAAAAATATATAAATATATATATTTTTTTTTAGAAAATTTACAATTAATATATTTATTATTTATTTATTTATTTACATATACACCTATATATTCTATATGTACTTTTCAATTTTATATTAATAAATATATATTTCTATAACAAATATAAATGAAAATGTGTGTATGTGTAAATAATAGTAATATTATAATATAAATATTTATTGGATATGTTTGTGTAAATAAAATAAAAATAAATAAATTATATGCTAATTTTAATTAATTTTTAGTATATTATATAATTAACAAATAATTCAAATTTAATTAAATACTACATTAAAAAAAAAAAAAAGAAAAAGAAAAAGGACTAGGTTAAATTGCAAAACCTATTTAATTATAAATTATATTAAAAATTTAAATATTTAAACTTAAAATCAAATGACTCTATTATAATATATATATATTCATTTAGTATAATTACAATTATAAATAACATATAATTTATTTAATTTAATTATTATAAAATCGTATTTTTATTAAACTTCAAGAAAATTATCTATTAGACGGCGCAGCAGCAGTTATTTCGTAGTCAAACAAAATTGGAAGACAATTTTTTCATTTTTTCACGAATAATAAACAGAATTTGTTAGAGTAAAGATAATTTTTAAATTCATTATATAAAAATCCTAAAACTATAACAGTTCAAAAGTAATAATTTCTAGATACTTTGTGCAATCAGTTCGAACACATAATAATAATATCGGAAATAATTAATAATAATAATTGTTGTTCATAAATCCTATTCAACTGAAATATTTCCAACATATTGGAAAATAGTCATCGTTAACCCAAATCCAGAAGGAGAAATTTTAAATGATCCTAGGCATTATCGTCCAATTGCCATTACATTTATTCTATCTAAAATTATAGATATGCAGTCCAAAGTAGTATAATGTCGTAAATTATATTGCTGAACGAAATTATTTTATGCATCGAAATTATTCCGTTCACGAACTTATTATTTTCAATATTATTTATGTGCGTCTGCAACCTTATTGCAAAAAGTGTCGCTTTATTATTACCTTGCGATCTTACAGTTTTGAGGATTTATTATGTTTCGTAAATTAATTATATCTTATTTGGTCTGTTTTTATTATTTATAAAATATATCACTTATTATAATATACTATATTCTTATTTTTTCTAACTAATTAACTAAAAATATAGAATGTACATCGTGTACTCTTACTTTTAATAAAATATTTATATAATTTATATTCCATTTTCTACACTATCTGTTTTAGGTATTTTTTTGCCAAACAATTCACCATCTTCTATAGTTTCTGGTAATGGTTGACCCTGTGTTTCGGGTAAAAATATACAAAATATGGCACCAATTATCGGTACAATACCAAATATTACCGGCGGTAACCAATGTTGTGTTGTTGTCAGACCGGCCACAAATGGTGCCAACATTGAACCAATACGTGCAATCATTGATGCCGTACCAATACCAACATTACGTACAACAGTTGGAAATAATTCACCACCATATAAATAAACAGTTGGAAATGATATACTCATGCCAATTATACCGGCCGATGCTAATGTAACAATTATGGCCGTTGATGTTGGTGGCACAAATGCAATGGCTAACATTGAAATGCCAGTTAATGTATTCGATGCCATTAACGTACGTTTGCGTCCCCATGCTTTCATCGTATAAATACAAACTATTGTACCGGGTAATTCCAGTGCAGCTGATATTGCAACATTTGAAAATATATCGCCACCAGTTTGTCCAATATATTGTGCAACACCAAAAAATGCTAATCCACAGACAAACCAATTGAAACACATAAATATCGATTTCGAACGCATATTTG
The DNA here is from genome assembly GCA_910594885.2 of Bibio marci. NCBI lineage: Eukaryota > Metazoa > Arthropoda > Insecta > Diptera > Bibionidae > Bibio > Bibio marci. Next base: position 3,322,338 of record OU343116.1, on the reverse strand, counting down.
GTGTACGAAATAAATCAATTATATTTCCTTTACGTATCGATTTACCAGCGGTTGAATTTAATTGTTGATTTTTTTCTAAATCTGATTGTATTGTTTCGGTTGGTAAACTATTACGTTGGGCTGCTTTTACTAGAATTTTGGCTGCATCATCGGTACGTCCGACGGCAAACAACCAACGTGGTGATTCCGGTACCAACCAATAATATGATATTAAAATTATAGATGGTATTGATAATGCAAATTGTAAATAATGCCAGTCACGTATATAATAGGCAAAACCGGCTAATGTTAAATGACCTAAATTAAATGGTATTTGATATAATACCGATATTAGTTCACGCCATTTTACACCAATTATTTCCATAATTAAAACAAAACTGCAGGCGTACACATATTTATAGAGAAAATAAAAATAATATTGATTAGAAATTAGTTTCGATAAAATTAAAAACGATTTTTTTTTACTTTTACCTTGTAACCATTGTTCCGCCTGTTGCCAATGCGGTTATAAATCGTAATATACAAAATAGCCAAAACCATGGTACAAATGCTGTTGCAACACCGGCTATTAATTGAATTATTACAGCCGCCACTAATGGATTTCGTCTACCAAATCTAATTTTATCAAAAAAAGAAAACAGCAAATTAAATAAATGAGATTTTCGATGAAACCTTAAAATAAAATTGAGCTTAAATTTCCAAGTTTTCGATTACTTGGAATACAAGTCATAGTTGAAAATTGATATGAAGCAAGTTATATATAGTATTTGGTAAAGAGGATACTTCTTAAAATCTGTGCAGTTTAATTTATGCATGCAATTAATAAATCTATCAGGATCTACTAAACAGTGGTATTCTAATATTTTAACCTCTTCGGAATAAAATATGAATGATATGAACTAATATTTTGCTTTGAAAGAGATTTGGAGAGTTCCTTTCTTTTTCATTTCATCCAGATATGATAATATTTTTGCTCTAATAGTTACTATACAATAGAAACGTTTTCATTTAATTATACGTACTTATCAGCAAGTGCACCAAATGCCACATTTCCAAATAATATGCCCAGCATAAATATTGTTTGTGATAAATTTGCTAATTGTGATTTTTCACATACTAAATCCCATTGACTAATTATAGTTTCGGTAAATATACTTTTATCATAATTATATCCGGTGGTACAATCACTTGAACATTTATCCGTAATTGATGAATTGTTACAGGTAAATGCAATTGGTGGTGCCAAAAATATTATACTCATCTAAAATATATAAATAAATATTTATTATAAAATAAAAAAAATGTATTAATTATTAATTAATTAAATTATATTTACCTGATGCCAAGCAACCGGAAATTTTAATAAAAATACTATAACACATATTAGAATTTGCCATTTTCCCATTGCTCCCATTGCATTTTGTATAACATCAAAGTGTTGGACTTCATTTTCGGCTGCTATAGATTTATATAAAAATAGAATAAGGGAATAAATAATTGATTAATAAATAATGAATTAAATACTATTTTTTTACTAAATATATTTATTAATTCTAATATTTGTAAACAATTAGGAGATTTGCAGAATTTATAGTTATTACACCACTTAAAATAGAAAATAGAAGCAACATGTTTCTATATAGCGAAGCTGTGGTCTGGAAAATTGTCTTGGCTATCAATTTTCCATTATTTTTATTTAGAGTAATTCTGATAATTCCATTATAAAGATATTATTTATTAAAACTACATTATAATTAATTTTAATTTTCTTTTTTTAGAAATGAAAACTGCTTGCAAATCATTGGATTTTAAGAGGAAAACTGAAGGAAGACATCGTAGTAAAAGTGCATATTATTGTATATTAAATGCTGTGCAACATCGCGAGGAAAACTATACAAACAGACAGCACATCTCACGTAAATATAATTATCAAATATTACAGATTTAAACTTAAACATACAATAATTAATTTTTTGCACTTTAAAAATTCAAGTGTATTATTTAATTTCAAAATTATTATATTTCTTTATTTACAGATATATATGTAAAGTACTTTCTCTACAAACAAATATATTATACTCGTCTACGTATATCGTATAAAAATAATTATTCAATATATGAATATAAAATGTCTATTCTATGGTATTGTATTAAAAATTATAATGACTTTTACAAAAATGCAAATATGACACACCGCATATACCATCACCGAAAAAATTAAGTTGTATTTAATTAAGTAATTATCGACAAGAAACCCATTAAAATTAAATTGTTTGTATTCCACATACGAATGCATATATATATTTTGTTGGTCGTATTGATATTATAATAATAAATATATGGGAGAACAATTATTATTAAATTATACAATATATTAAACAACAGATTAATTACTTATAATATTTTAAAATGAAAAATTAACACTTTTATAAAATGTGATTGATTTTTATAAAAGTTCATGTGTTTTATTATACACATGTTCAAAATTGTGTGCACGGACAACTGAAAATGATTAAATTATGTTGGCACTGTATTAGACAATTCACCGAAATCGAATACCGTCTTTTCCGTATAGTTATATATAGAAGTAAACTTATAAAAATTAAAATAAACATTTTAAATTGAAATGGAAGTTATATTGTATCGATGTACAGAATCTTTTCGGATGTATAAAATCATGTGATCAACATTTGTTCCATCAATTGGTATTAATGCACATAGATATTGCCTACACATAATTAATATAATACTAACTCCAAACTATTCAATATATGTTATAATAGTAATTTTATTGATCATAGGATAGTTATCAATTTTTCCAAAAGTTTGTTAGCCATGTTATTCGAGAAAACCGATAGATGTTCAATAGAATTAAAATAACTCTAATTTGATTGTCAGTAGTCCAATTACGTTTGAACATAACTGTAACTGTATAACAATTATACATATCCAGGTATGCGATAAAGATAAAAAATGTTGCATACATGTTCATATATGGGTATCTGCAATTAATTTATAATTAGAGAAAGTATATAAATGTAATTATATACAATTGGTTTTGGTGATGTTATAAAAAATTAATTTGCATTAAAATTAAATATTATATATATTATTTTTAAATACAAATATGCGAATAAAGATTAATTAATATGATAATTATTTATTATATATAGAAATACGTGCACGTTACATTACCTACATAATACAAATATATATTTATATATTTAATTAAGTCTCCTCATAATTATATAATTTAATTGTCATATTATAATTATTGGTATTCGCGTGAAAATCTATCATTGAGAAATTATAATTTGTGATGTTGTTATTAACAATACAAGATATAAAATTATACAATGATGAAAATTCAATTATTGTTAACATGTCATAATAATATACCAATACACAGTCTAAAACCATTATATATATAATTATTATTCCGGCACAAACATAATTGATCAATTTAATATGTATGATAATATGTTAATATTATATTTTGAATGATATACGGGCATCAAGAATTCTTTTTCTTAATCTATATTTCGTTTAATTTTCGGACAGCAGGATGCATTTTAATTATTTGCAGCTCAGCATGTACATGTTATAAATAATGTATTATTATATATAAAAAATATATATTGCCCAGATGATAGGCTATAATAATTATCGTAACATCGGCATAACAAACAACTTTTTGATAATTTATTGTATATTATATGGTATGGACCATGTGTGTTAAAGCCATATTTAAGAGTTTCCAAAAAGTTATTAAAAACCGGTTAATTTTAAAAAGTTTCCCAAAATCAGTATTATAATAAAAAATAATTAACATTTATTTTATTTTTTCGAAATATTTATTGCACATTTTTTTGTAATTTATTTTTCTATATAATTCGTTGTTTGTTAAATATTCTCATGATAGAATTAAAAAAAATTATCGGCGATGTTACAAAATCTGAACCTTTATATGTTCAATTACAAAAACAAAATCCATATTATAAATATCAGACGATTTTATATTGTTGCTTATTATTATTATTGCGACAATTCCATTTGACAATTAAGATAAAATAAATCAGATATTTTATATATTATACCGATTTATTGTCCAATTATTATCGTATAGAGGATCACAATAATATATTATTTTAACTTGATCTTGATTGCGTCGAATAATATAGAAAATATAGGGTAATAGAAGATAAGGAATATATAAACGGTATCACATACATAACAATTATAACAAATTATTAACAAATATTATTTTTAGATAAATATATTTAATATATTTAGAAATAATTATTTATTTATTTATAGATAATATAATAATATACACCATCCACACATTAATCTGAATGCGAAAACGCATATCGATTATTCCTCAATATCAGCAAAAAATGGATAAATAACATCGTAACACTCGCTAAACTCATAATACTTTTCATATGCATTTTTAACAGATAAATATTTTATCTTAATATCATAGATCATGGGACTCATTCAGTGCGGATTGTGGAATATGTATTCTAAATAACCCAGGGCTTAACATAACCAATTATGATGTAAAATTGGACTTTATTTTAAGTAGGTGGTTGCCTTTACTTTATTTATATCATATAATTGCATATAAACAATTACACTAATTTATTTAATATATTATTATTTTTTATAATTATTTATTATTATTATAATATTTAATGATAATAATATTATTACTTTTTATCACAAAACAAAAAACAGATTATAAAAATACCAATTTCCGCATTTATATATAAAACCTGTGGTTTCAATAAATAAATTAATTTAGTTGCAGTAGTTGCAGTCAATATATATATATATATATTTATATAATTAATATAAACAATGGGTGAATATAATACGGGTTTTAAGAAGCAACCAATTGGTTTTGCAACGAAAGCAATTCATTATGGTCAGGCACCTGAACAATGGAGTCAGTTAAATATAGTGACACCGATTGTAACAAGTACAGTGTTTAAATTTGATGCACCCGATTCTCATCGGGAATTTGAATATGGACGTACGGGTAATCCAACACGTAGGGTGCTAGAAACATCATTGGCCACATTGGATAATGGTAAATATGGTTTAACATTTGCATCGGGATTGGGTGCGATAACAACTGTAGTACAAATGCTAAACGCAGGCGATCATATAATATCATGTGATGAAATTTATGGTGGGACATCCAGATTTTTTCGTACAATTGCTAATCGTCATGGTTTTGAAATTAATTTTGTTGATGCAATCAATGATTTAAATGAATTGGAAAATAGTATAAAAGAAAATACTAAAATGATTTGGTTAGAATCACCAACAAATCCATGCATTAAAATAATTGATATTGAAGCTGTTTCAAAAATTGCACACACAAAAAATCCAAATATTATTGTCGTTGTGGATAATACATTTTTATCATCATATTTTTTACGACCATTAGAACTTGGTGCCGACATTGTAGTGCATTCAATCTCCAAATATATGAATGGACATAGTGATGTTATTATGGGTGCGGTGACAACAAATTCTATGGAATTATACGAACAATTAAAATATCTACAAAATGCATGTGGTTCGGTGCCATCACCATTCGATTGTTATCAAGTGTTACGCAGTTTAAAAACATTAAATTTACGTATGGAACAACATCAACGTAATGCATTATGTGTAGCCCAATTTCTAGAAACACATCAACATGTTAAAAGTGTTTTACATCCGGCATTACCATCACATCCACAACATAAGTTGGCCCTTCGGCAATCGTATGGACACAGTGGTATTATGGCATTTTATATTAATGGCGGCGCCGAAGAATGTAAAAAATTCTTTAAATCATTAAAAATGATACCATTAGCCGAAAGTCTTGGTGGTTATGAATCATTAATATCGTTACCAAATTTAATGTCACATGCTTCTGTACCAGAAAATATAAAAATTAAATTAGGTATTACCGAATCACTTGTACGATTATCGGTTGGTTTAGAGGATGCACAACATATAATTGATGATTTGAATGAAGCTTTAAACTTAGCACATTCAAAAATTACAGAAAATACAGGTATTTTGATTTGTTTCAATTATGTTTTTTAGTTCATTTTTATATGGTTTAATTGTGAAATATTTTTTTTGTATTTCATTTCAGATTAAAAAGTAATAATGTAATCATTTCTTTATATTTTCTGCATTAATTGGAAGAATATCTATTAATTTATATTCACAGCATTAATTATAATATAAACTTATGGTGAACGGGTTAACATTTTTTTATTTAATATATACTAATTTATGATAAAAAGTATATATAAAAATTTAATGGTTGTCATTAAATATTGTATTCTACAATATATTATTTAATTATATTTCTAAAATGTTATACTAATTCAGCTTCGCGTCTTATAGGTTCTTAAATATTAATAAGAGGACAAAGTTATTTTAGTTGAGACGTAAAAGCATGTTTTTTTATTCATTTTATTTCAATTTGAAACTTTATTTAATTAAGTAACTATAAATAAACGTATATTAACTTTCAATAAAGACATATTGTAATCATATCTGTAGGAGAGAAACTTCACAGTTTCCATACTTTTGTATATGTTGTCATGTTTTCAAATAAATTATTTCGTCCTTCTAGTTATCATAATAATATATACGCATTAATTTTTAATAGTGATTTTACCAGATATTAAATTAAATTTCATAATATAAAAATTGAATAAATAATATATCTAATTAACGACATTCTCATAAATAGATACCGAACCAAATCTATTACTTATACCATATACACATGTACGTTTATTTAAAATTATACAGCGAGAAATCAATAATTGTTACTATATAGAAATACAATTAAAATGCAAGTGCACTATTTATCATCAATTTATTTATACGGATTTTCTACTGTATTTATTTATATCAACAGACGACACAGCTCTGATAATGTTAATATTATATATTTAATCATCGAAAAACGAAATTATAATATAGATAAAAACCAAAAATCATAATGCATATAATATTTTAAATATATTGCTAAGTTTACAATTAAAATGATAATCAATCGTTTATTAACAATCGATGGTGCACGGTTCATAAAGAATATATTGGTTTATTCAATTAGTGGTGGTATATATAATAAATTAAAATATAAACGATGGAATATAATACGGGTTTTAAAAAACAGCCAATTGGTTTTGCAACAAAAGCAATTCATTATGGTCAGGCACCTGAACAATGGAACGATTTAAGTATAGTTACACCGATTGTAACAAGTACAGTTTTTAAATTTGATGCACCCGATTCATATAAAAATTTTGTATACGGTCGTATGGGTAATCCAACACGTAATGTATTAGAAAAATCTTTGGCCGCTTTGGATAATGGTAAATATGGTTTAACATTTGCATCTGGATTGGGTGCTATAACAACAATAATACAAATGTTAAATGCAGGTGATCAGATATTAACATTTAATGGTATTTATGGTGGTACATCAAATTTTTTGCAAAATATTGCTAATCGTCATGGTTTTGAAACCGATTTTGTTGATCCAAATGGCACCGATTTAAAAGAATTGGAAAATTCTATTAAACAAAATACTAAAATGATTTGGTTAGAATCACCAACAAATCCATGTATGCAAATAATTGATATTGCGGCCGTATCAAAACTGGCACACAAACAAAATCCAAATATTATTGTTGTTGTTGATAATTCATTTTTATCATCATATTTTATGCGACCATTAGAACTTGGTGCCGACATTGTAATGCATTCACTAACAAAATTTATGAATGGACATAGTGATGTTATTATGGGTGCGGCCACAACAAATTCTATGGAATTATACGACCAATTAAAATATTTACAAAATTCATGTGGTTCGGTGCCATCACCATTTGATTGTTATCAAGTGTTACGCAGTTTAAAAACATTAAATTTACGTATGGAACAACATCAACGAAACGGATTCATTGTTGCCCAATTTTTAGAAACACATCCACATGTTAAAAGTGTTTTACATCCGGGACTACCATCACATCCACAACATAAGTTGGCCCTCCGGCAAACGTATGGGCACAGTGGTATTATGTCATTTTATATTAATGGCGATGCAGAACAATGTAGACAATTTTTTAAATCATTAAAAATGATACTATTAGTCTCAAGTCTTGGTGGTTATGAAACTTCAGTATCATTACCAAAGTTAATGTCACATTTAAATGTAGCGCATTTATAAATTGTGAGAAAATGGGAAAAATATAAGTTTTATTGTTTTTGTATTTGGGTTTTTGGTTTAATTATTGTAATTACATATTTACATTTCATTTTTTTTTTTCATACAGAAAAACCTATGTCAATAGTTTCAATTACATCTTGATACCATTCAATGGTAACAAAGAAAACTGATTCAAAAGGGTGGCTATTTCTATATATGGTATATAGGAAAAATAACATTTAGAGTACTATAACAATGCATTTAAATTGATTTATCTTGCTATTTTTTCTATATTGTCTTAACAAACAATGATCAATCATTAATTTTTGTTTGTTTTTTTCCCTCTGTAATCCATGCAGATAAGCACATCAATTGATACAATTTCATATGCTGAGCGTGAAGTTATAAATGTATACCATATATGTTAATTTTATTTAGCACTAGAAATACAGTAGTTAGCAATAAATATAATTATGGTTTTTTTTATATTATTAAAGTAACCGCACCATATAAAAAAAAATATAATGTAAATAAATTACATTCAAATCAATCAACCATAACTAGAAATAAATTACTGCGCTATTTTAAATTTAAATTCAGAATACATCATCATTATCATTATTTTCTGTTACATCGTGAGGAAGCCCATTAAGAAAAAAATACTATATTGTTCCATTTTGAGTAAAAGCCTTCACCATGGGTAATTACAATATTTTCCACTCGACCCATTTATTTACAAAAACTTGTAAGCGAGATGTGATCACATACTTGCGATCCATCAAGTTACGCATGAGTGTAATAAACCACTTTTTATATTTGAATAAAAATTCGCAATTTGTTTACGCTGCACTTTGAACGAATCCGAGATACCGACTATACTCCCTTGTGGAGACAGTCCTCTATCGATCTATCTGTATGAACTATATATATGTTGATTAAAATATATATGTATAGATGAAGTTATATGTCGTCATTGATGAAATTTATATTCTATATATAAATATAATTATTTTTATAGCCAATACGTACACATAAATACATATAATAATAAAGTCGTTGTAGATTATTAATATTATTTTCAATGTTTAATATTTTTGAAGTATAAACATAATCTCATAATAATAATATTTATTTATTTTCGACTTTAACTTGAACTTGATTATATGCATTTTGTTTTTCAAGATAATTAAAAATTTATCTTGTACGACAAGTACCTGCTACAATATCATTATATACAAAGATAAGTATTTTAATATATACGTCGCGTATACTATATTATAATCGTATATAGTTTATTTATTTATTAATGTGGTTTTATATTTATTTTTGTAAACAGATATGAAAAGAAATTGTATGTGCGATGTGCGATGTATACCTTCTGTACGAACAGTAACAAAATGATGGATTTTGTAGTAATAACATAAACTATTGGCTGCTTATTGATTTATGTATTGTGAAGATGACGGTAACAAGCTGCTATAAAAGTGTAAAAGTGCTGAAAATATATCGATCACCAAATACTACACAATAACTGTTAATGCTATGGCGTATTGAAGTGTTTGCTATAAGCAGTAATAACAGAATAATTAGCACCGATTTTTACTAAAACCAAATTTATTAATTACAACATTCCGGTTCGCATCAATTGCGAAGACAACTTATTTTAATCAGCGACATATAAAAAAAATTATTTTATACATTTGTTGAACGAGTACAATTCGTAATATTTTTTCGTGCTAGGAACAATATTTCGAGTAAAAATAAATTAAATTGGTTTATTTGCTTTTTTCTCTAAATCCATACCGGTTATTTTTCGGATGGATTCCGGTGTACATGATGTGGATGTGCACGCATCTGTATGGTAAATTGGCAATAAAATAATAAATCTATAGATTAAATGATAACATCTAAACAATTATTGTAAAGGAAACATAAATCATATTCATTATAGTGTTTTGTAAGAAATTAAATATTGGATAGTATAATATGAAAAATACATAAATCCATCGCGGAGATTTATTTTTAGATGTAAATATATTGTGTAACGATTGCACGGTTATAATTTTGTATTATGGTATAGGTATAGGACCAACTGTGCTATACTATAATAATGAATATGAATATAAATTCATGCGTATTGGCTGAAATTATGATTATAATAATTTTATTATTTATAGTATAGGTATTATATATATTGTTATCTTATCAGTACTATATAAAAAAAATTTTAATTAAATTTAAAGAGTGGCTACTCAATGGTCAAGCACTTGAACTACGGACAAACCATTCGAATAAGAAATAATAATAACAAAAAAGTGTTCACACTAACAGTTTCATAGCTATATAATCAAAAAGATTACAGAAGAAACTGGCAATTCATATCTGTTGTGTACAACAAATGTATAGTGTCCGCTATATACGTGACACTATATCTACAATATACTACAACTATTTCAAATGCCCTTAATTATATTTGCGTGTATTATCCATTTGATAGTGTGATTAAATAATTTTTACGACACGCCACTGGTATATTTATTTTATTTACAGATGATAATATTTTTTATCAGTTAAAAAATTATATGCATACAGATTAAAAACCAAAAATTACTCAATACAAATATAATATTACATAATTATATAATACAGCTGATGTTTAAATAAAATTAATTTAGTTACAATCAGAATAAACGTACGACGGGGTTCAAATATATTAGTGGCACACAAAATAAAATAAATATCAACGATGGGTGAATATAATACGGGTTTTAAAAAACAACCTATTGGTTTTGCAACGAAAGCAATTCATTATGGTCAAGCACCTGAACAATGGAATGGTTTAAGTTTAGTAACACCGATTGTAACAAGTACTATTTTCAAATTTGATGGACTCGATTCACATAAACCGTTTACATATAGTCGTACGGGTAATCCAACACGTAATGTATTAGAAACATCATTGGCTGCATTGGATAATGGTAAATATGGTTTAGCATTTGCATCTGGAATGGGTACTACTACAGCTATTACTCAAATGTTAAATGCAGGTGATCATATAATATCATGTGATGAAATTTATGGTGGTACATCCAGATTTTTTCGAACAATTGCTACTCGTCATGGTTTTGAAATTGATTATGTAGATGCAACCGAAAATGATTTACAAGAATTACGAAATTCTATTAAAAAAAATACTAAAATGATTTGGTTAGAATCACGAACAAATCCATGTCTTAAAGTAATTGACATTGTGGCCGTTTCGAGAATTGCTCACGAACAAAATCCAAATATTATTGTTGTCGTTGACAATTCATTGTTATCATCGTATTTTATGCGACCATTAGAACTTGGTGCCGACATTGTACTATATTCAATGTCAAAATATATGAATGGACATGATGATGTTGTCATGGGTGCGGCCACAACAAATTCTACAGTGATATATGAACAATTAAAATATATACAAAATGCATGTGGTTGTGTACCATCACCATTTGATTGTTATTTAGTATTACGTAGTTTAAAAACATTAAATTTACGTATGGAACAACATCAACGTAATGCATTATGTGTAGCCAAATTTCTAGAAACACATCAACATGTTAAAAGTGTTTTACATCCGGGACTACCATCACATCCACAACATCAATTGGCGCAACGACAATCGTATGGACACAGTGGTATTATGTCATTTTATATTAATGGTGGTGCCGAAGAATGTAGAAAATTATTTAAATCATTAAAAATGATACCATTAGCCGGCAGCCTTGGTGGTTATGAAACAACAATAGCATTACCCAATTTAATGTCACATCTTTCGCTACCAAAAGATATAAAAATTAAATTAGATATTAACGATTCATTGTTGCGATTATCGGTTGGTTTAGAAGATGTACAACATATTATTGATGATTTGGATCAAGCTTTAAACGAAGCACATTCGTCGATGTAAAAGTGTTATTTGTGTAAAATGTTTCAATTTTATCAATTCAAAAAGAAATAATAATAAAGATAAAATTAATTCATTATGGGTTTTTCGTATTAATTTATAATTAATTTTGTGCACGTATATTATATTCATCTTAATTATATTCACATAATGACTTAATTTTCATTTTATAAATATAGAATTTAGTATAATTAGTGCAGCATAGATATTTCTGCAGTGACGATCCGTAATATAACGTGATCGAATAACTTGCGTCTATTAAACTATATGTACCACCTTATTATTAAAACACTATGAAAAATCTATGTATAGTTTAATTGTTAACCTGGTAACTTGAGGAATATTTTAAAAACCATTAAATTCTTTATGCAATCTATTGAAAGCAATAACTATCTTATATTCATAATAAAGTTTTAGATATGAATATTATTTTTTAATAATTTTCAATCGTCTTAAAATGTTATGGACTCAAATATAATTCTCATTATAGAAATTATAAAATCTATTTTTAACTTTAACTTGAACTTTATTACGTATTATTTTTCCATGATAATGAAAAATATACTAAATTATATGTAATATATTTTAATTATAAACATTTTGGATATAAGTGAGTTTCAATACATAAACATTATATAGGCGTAAAATAATCTACAATATTTATTTAGTATTTATATTTTTGTGGTTTTTATATCTATTTGTGTAATAGCAGATATGAAAAGAAATATGCCAAATTTAATTTTGTAATTTTAAATATGTTGTAGTATTCGAAAAGCTACGTAGTCTAATTATTTTGTATTATTTTTAATTGTAAATTTTCAGTTACTGATGCCAAAAGGAGTATAAAAACACTACTTTAAGGAAAAACGTTTAGAATATGTTCAAAACAAATGTCAAGATTATTTTGCAGTATGACAACGGTAGACCGGTTAAGGAGTTACATTAAATGAATTTATCTGTGAGAAGTTTTACCTCACCCGCTATCACCACTCCATCAGACTAAACAATTTGTTCCGGTGCATGCAGTCAACGATTTCTGACACCAGAACTTCAATTCGCTGTAAAGGAAACAAACTAATTCCTGGGAGGGGGATCCGTTTATTGCTGCCTTTAGCAAATAATGCACAATACTAAGCAATACCGAAGGTAATTAAATATTTCTTGAAAAAACCGAAAAATTAATATATAAATTTCTTTTAGTTATGCTCAAAGCAGTATCAATATCAAATAGATAATAAATAATAAATAGAATATGTATATGGTGAAAGGATTTGAATATCTATATATATCTATCTATGTATAGCATAGGTTAACATTAATAAATATGACGTCAAACCCGACTAATTCATCAATTTAATAAATAATAAAGTATGTATATACATAATTTGAATTATCTTATCATATTCAGATATATAATGTAAGCGACAGTGTATATATTGTAGTAAAAGTAATTTTTATTTATATAATAACAATAACTGATAATACAATAAGTGTATAAACAATCCAATAACATCTCTATACATAAGTATTTAAATACCTTTTAATCATTATTATAATTATAAAATCACATTTTTATTATTATATTAAATAATAGGGAGTATTATTATAAATGTATAGCTACTTACAATTTGCCGATATTTACGGGAAACGAGATATTCTCTATAAATTTCACATATACTAATTACAATCATACAAATTAATTCACGGGATTTCTATAATATATATTAATATTACCAACAGCTGATATATATTATTAATTGTTATCGCACAGTGCAAAATCACAGATTAAAAAACGGCAATTGTTATATATACTCAAGTTTTCAATAAACTTATAATCAATCGTTTAGGCGCAATCAGTGGTGCGGTACATAATCATAATATTGATATTCAATTAGTTCCGTATATACAAAATAAAACAAAATATATATAATGGGTGAATATAATACGGGTTTTAAAAAACAACCTATTGGTTTTGCAACGAAAGCAATTCATTATGGTCAAGATCCTGAACAATGGAATGATTTAAGTTTGGTTACACCGATTGTCACAAGTACTATTTTCAAATATGATGGACTCGATTCACATAATGAATTTACGTATAGTCGTTTGGGTAATCCAACACGTAATGTATTAGAAAAATCATTGGCCGCTTTGGATAACGGAAAATATGGTTTAGCATTTGGATCTGGAATGAGTGCTACAACAGCTATAACTCAAATGTTAAATGCTGGTGATCATATTATAGCATGTGATGACATCTATGGTGGTACATCGAAATTTTTTCGTACAATTGCTACTCGTCATGGTTTTCAAATTGATTTTGTTGATGCAATCAATGATTTAAGTGAATTGAAAAATTCGATTAAACAAAATACTAAAATGATTTGGTTAGAATCACCAACAAATCCGTGCATTAAAATAACTGATATTGAAGCCATTTCAAAAATAGCCCACGAACAAAATCCAAATATTATTGTTGTTGTTGATAATTCATTTTTATCATCATATTTTATGCGACCATTAGAACTTGGTGCCGACATTGTAATGTATTCATTAACAAAATTTATGAATGGACATAATGATGTTATTATGGGTGCGGCCACAACAAATTCTACAGAATTATATGAGCAATTAAAATATATGCAAAAGACATGTGGCACAATACCATCACCATTCGATTGTTATCAAGTGTTACGCAGTTTAAAAACATTAAATTTACGTATGGAACAACATCAACGAAATGGATTCATTGTAGCCAAATTTTTAGAAACACATCCACATGTTAAAAGTGTTTTACATCCGGGGTTACCATCACATCCACAACATAAATTGGCCCTTCGGCAATCGTATGGACACAGTGGTATTATGGCATTTTATATTAATGGCGGTGCAGAAGAATGTAGAAAATTCTTTAAATCATTAAAAATGGTTTCATTAGCCGGAAGTCTTGGTGGTTATGAAACTACAATATTGTTACCAATGTTAATGTCACATTTTTCGGTACCAAAAGAAATAAAAATTAAATTAGGTATTAACGATTCATTGTTACGAATATCGGTTGGTTTAGAAGATGCACAACATATTATTGATGATTTAAATCAAGCTTTAAACGAGGCACATTCACAGTAAAAAAAAATACAAAACGTAAATAGTTTAATAAAATATTATACAAATAATATTAATTCCTTAGTTTGAGTATTAATTTGAACTAATTTCTATTTTTTATAATTAATTAATTTATACTGAGCGTCTTTGATTTATATATAATTTAACATTCACTAAAATAATATTAATTTATCAAATAAAGACAAACAATTAAATATAAAAGTATATAATTTGAATTAATCTTATCATATTCAGTTATAATAATGTTCGCAACGCAGTAGTCAAAGTTTAAGTAATTTTTTTTATACATATTATAACAATAACTGATAGAAGACAACAAAAAAAATGTTGACAATTTAATAACATCTTTAAATATTTAAGTACCTCTTTTAATCATTATTATATGAAGAGGTGTACAAATATGAATAGGTGCGGGTTTTTTTTTTTTCGCATTTATATGCTAGTTTTAATAAACGAAAACGTTCAATATTAATGTAGCTCTAATGGTTTATCAATGTATAATAATAATGATAATGATAAAAATTATAGCAATATTTATTTAATTATTTATTTATTTAAGAAAACTAATCTAAATATTATAATGCACAATTTGAAATTAAAATTTAATTAATTAATAAATATAAGGAAAAGTTATATAATTAAGTCAAGTATCATTAATTTACATTATTATCTATAATAAGAAAACACTACAAAACTTGTGAATTATATAAGCAATACATTCAACGGAACTAAAACGTTCATAATTATAGTATGAGAATAACAACCAAATAATGAAAAAATTACAGCAGAGGTGGTCGAACATGCCACCTATTTAATTTGAATTATATACATTTCATAACACTATTGATTTATGAAATTTTATTCAGTTTTTTTAACGTAACATTATAATATAACTTTACATTTATCTATATTTAAAAATATATGTTGATCACATTCACGATAGATACTAATCATGGAAAGCAATGAAAACCGACTGTAATATTTGCGGAACATCCATAAAGATTCACGATTCTACACTGTTTGCATATATTTTACGTTGCTTAATTTTTATAAAATTAAGGAAAGTCATTAATATATAAATTATATAAAAATATATATAATAATATACTTGAGAAAATGAAAATGAATAATAATAATTCATTTTTCTTTCACCTCTCCTTATATTTTCACTGTTTTAATTTTTGTCATGTATATAAAATTACAAATCAAAAGTCAAACTTTCCTTGTATATAAAATACAAATAGTTCAAATTATAATCAATCATATAGTTGCATTCAATGGTGCTGTTCATAAAGAATATATTGGTTGCTATTTAATTATTGGTGGTACATATATAATAAAATAAATATAAATCATCACTATAAATTTAACATATACTAATTACAATTATACAAATTAATTGGTGCCTTTTCTAATACATATATTAGTTTTATCAACGGCTGATTAATGTTTATTAATTGTTATCGCGCAGCTAAAAATAGTAGATTAAAAAACGTAATATCATTACCTATCGTATTATAATTAATCGTTTAGTAGCAATCAACGGTGCGGTATATAAAGAATATTCACATTCAATTAGTGGTATACATATTAATAAAACAAAAAACCAATATAAAATATGGGTGAATATAATATGGGTTTTAAAAAACAACCTATTGGTTTTGCAACGAAAGCAATTCATGAAGGTCAAGCACCTGAACAATGGAATGATTTAAGTTTAGTTACACCGATTGTAACAAGTACTATTTTCAAATTTGATGGACTCGATTCACATAAACCATTTACATATAGTCGTACGGGTAATCCAACACGTAATGTATTAGAAAAATCATTGGCTGCATTGGATAATGGTAAATATGGTTTAGCATTTGCATCTGGATTGGGTGCTACAACAGCTATAACTCAAATGTTAAATGCAGGCGATCATATAATATCATGTGATGAAATTTATGGCAGTACATCAAGTTTTTTTGATACAGTTGCTAAGCGTCATGGTTTCGAAACCGATTATGTTGATTTATGCAGCGGCGATGATTTAAAAGAATTACAAAATTCTATAAAAGAAAATACTAAAATGATTTGGTTAGAATCACCAACAAATCCATGTCTTAAAGTAATTGACATTGCGACCGTTTCCAGAATAGCTCACGAACAAAATCCAAATATTATTGTTGTTGTGGATAATTCATTTTTATCATCATACTTTTTACGGCCACTAGAACTTGGTGCCGACATTGTAATGCATTCAATATCCAAATATATGAATGGACATGAAGACGTTATTATGGGTGCGGCCACAACAAATTCTACAGTGATATATGAACAATTAAAATATATACAAAATGCTTGCGGTTCGATACCATCACCATTCGATTGTTATCAAGTGTTACGCAGTTTAAAAACATTAAATTTACGTATGGAACAACATCAACGAAATGGATTCATTGTAGCCAAATTTTTAGAAACACATCCACATGTTAAAAGTGTTTTACATCCGGCATTACCATCACATCCACAACATAAGTTGGCCCTTCGGCAATCGTATGGACACAGTGGTATTATGGCATTTAATATTAATGGCGGTGCAGAGGAATGTAAAAAATTCTTTAAATCATTAAAAATGATATCATTAGCCGGAAGTCTTGGTGGTGTTTGTACAACAGTTGCTCATCCAAATTTAATGTCACATATTACATATCCAATTGATTTGAAAATTAAATTAGGCATTACCGATTCATTGGTAAGACTATCAGTTGGTTTAGAAGATGCACAACATATTATTGATGATTTGAATCAAGCTTTAAATGCCGCAAATTTATAATATTTGAAGTAATATTATTTAAATTTTTTATGGACAATAGTTAAATATTGTTTTCATTTCAATTTATAAAGAGAAAAAAAAACAACAAAGTTAAAATTAATTAATTGGTTTTTGTAAATATTATATAATTATGCGATATTCAATAAATGTATATAATTTGTTTTTCGTACTATGCGATAACAATAATAATAATAATAATTATAACGTGGGGTGCTGTGCTGTTGAATTCTAAACTTGAAATTATTACAAAACATTTTCTAATTTAATCCACATTTATTTAAATATATTATATATTAAATAAAGTTATTAAGGATTATAGTAGAGTGTATCGAAATTATAACTATATATATATAAAGACTTAATATTTACTATCTTTAATTACTTCATATTATTATATTTAATCAAATTGTCATCATTCATTTTTTTTTATCAGTTTTTATAGTATATACTCAAACCGATAAAAATCATTCCAATCATATTATTATGCGTAAATGTATGAAGTTACAAATTGGAATTGTTTACTAATTATATTTATATGTTTATTAATATCAACTTTATTTAGCATTCGTATTCAGTTAATCATATATTGTTGTATTTGACTATAGACTATACATAGATTGATACGCATAATTGGTTATCATATTATTATAGTAGAGTGTAATAGCTTTACTCTACACCAACACCACCATATCGATAAATTTTAAATTACTTTTAGTTCAATCAACCGAGAAATAGAAAACAAGATAAAAAATAAAAAGTACACGATTTTAAATATTAATTACGAATATATGGGAGTGCATATACATACTATAAATAAATGATGGAATATAGAGTTTCTCTGTGCTACGTGCATATACCATATATGGTATGTGTATGGTAAGCCATATATATATACCATACCATACATAGCATATATATATCATGTATAGTCTATCTGCACATCACATGTTAGACATCATATATAAAATATAAAAAAGTGGTTATTTGATCTAGGTACGTAAATAGTATATAGATTAATTATTTATAATATGTGACTATGCGTATTATTTATGATTTGAATATATTAAAAAATGATTTCAGTGAAATGAAATTAATTAAATAACAATAATTGATAGTTTATGAATTTATAACGTTTTAAAAAATTGAATATTTTGCCATCCATGACATGATGGTGCATTGTGGATTACATTATGTTCATAAAGGAAAACAATTGACTAATTTGCATCAAATGAATTTTTTAACTAGCGGTGGATTGGAAGAAAGTCATATCGGTTATTTTTCGGACCCACGGTATATTGTATTTACAAATAAATAATACTAATTTTTAAATCGTAATTAATAAACAAAAAATATCAAATCAATTGCTGTTATTTGGAATGTTTACAATATTAACGTTTATCTTATCTATTTAGATATATATGTCATTAAATATATTTTCGTACTCCAATTCAATTTAATGCTTCTCTATACATTATAAATATTAATAATATATTTTACTGAATGAATACAGAATAATATTTGTGCATTAAATACTATATGAATTAATTGAATTAATTTTTCTTTCATGTATACTGTGCGCTGACAGTCGGTCGTGTTTTAATATATTGTATTACATCAAACAATATTTGTAATGAATTAAATAAATAATAAACGAAAAACTTATGCAAAGTGTGCAAATATATTTAATTATAAAATGATTGCAAATGTATATATAAATTTTGTTGTTATTATATCTATTACTACATATTGAAACATAAATAATTATGATTAAATCAATCGCGCAGCTATATCAGTGATCATGGACAAACATTATATATGTAATTGTTATATTGTCAATCGTCAGTTGTACTAATTTCAAAATAATTATTCCAACAAGTGTCTGTATATTATATTGTGAATGTATAAGTAGTTTGTAAATGCGAATAAAATATAAGAATTAATTGACTTTCATTGCGAATTTCTAAATTAATCTACTTTCATATATATAATACCATATATATATATAAAGATGCATAATAATTAGCAAAAATGTGCTATTATAAATATATTGTATATATTTGAAATACAGTGAATAATGCAAGCGAATTTTGCATTCAATCCAATATAATCATATCAGATTCGATTAGCAACGATTTAAGTGTTAAATTTTCATATAAACTAAATACAATATTCACACTGTATTACAAATTCAAATATAAATATAACATTTTAGGTGTATAATTTTACATATATACAACAGTCGTATTGATTATATAGTTAAGAATTTTAATACTATATAAAATGGAATAGTATGTCAAATTTATTCAGATATGGTGATTCTACTGGCTGCACAAGTAAAAATGCCACAGACAATTAAAGTCAAATGAATTCATATAAAATGATATAATAATTTACAATGATATTCCATTTTATGAGCAACGGAGCAATACTTCAACTGCTGTAAAGAAATGGTCAATAAATTGAAACCTATATATATATATTTATTAATTGCTGTAAAAGTAGATTAGAACATGTAAAATTATGGGGAAAAAAATTAATGAAAACATCAACACCTACACCAACATAACCGACGATATATTCATATTGCATCAAATTCTGGTACCTCGTTTTATAATTTAACGATCAAGTGACACTAAACAAATGAAACGGAGTGCATATATAGGAAAAAGTATATATTATTAAAGATATACTATTTATAAATAAGCAATTATATAATTATGATGAATATTAAAAAAATTAAAATGTATACTATTTAATTTGATTTATAAAATTAGTATTAATATTTATGTAGAAGATGATTTATCACTTTTTTGAATATATTGTAATTAAAAGTTATATACATTTGGCACGTGCACATATATTTCATTGCATATTGTATGTAATATCTAATTTATATATAATTGTTTTAAAAACACTTTATCATAATTTAACAACGATTAATATACGTAATATTAATATTATCATAAATCGATTGATTGAATGAATTATAAATAATCGAATTGGATATAAGATGGCAATAACACGAATATCTTTTTGGATCGAATTGTTATATAGAAAATGCGGAGCCATCCATCACATTTTGCTCTAGCCTTTTCATATACACATGTTCACATATATATATAAGATGTTAGGCACATCAGTATGCGACGGGGTCACCTCTTTCGGACGTACGATCACAACCAAACTCAGTAAACATCAATGAATCATTTTAATTGACGGAGTGCAGATCGTATATTATCATTATTAACAATAAATATTTATATTTATGTATGTTTACATGTTTATGTATATATGTTTATTCCAGCGATTAAGAAAACATGCGTGTAATATGTGTCATCGATCTCGTGGATAACACAAAAAATAAATGTGTTAATTAAATTAATTATTTCCTCAATATATATTTTACAAAATTTATTTACATTGGCGTATGTGTATTTATATATAATGATGTTTTACTTTACTCACTCTTACAATAATATCTCATCTTTGGCCCCATATTATATTGATCAGAGTATAAATGGTATTTGTATCTACATAAATATCCATTTACGCATAGCACGCATTATAAATTATGTAAATATTTTGATTTTACATATAATATATTATTTTTAATTTTGTTAAGTAATATAATTTACTTGCCCTTGCCCTTATATTGTCAATATTTATCTTAAAAAAAAATATGTTAAAATATTGAACTATTTATTTGTTTATGGAATTAAATTAATACACTACAGATCATGCGACAACGTATATTAGAAATAATACAATATATATAATAAGAATATCAGTATTTTAATTATTATTATATGTGGAAATGTATATAGAGTACTCCATTGTTGAGTAATTATAACAAATAATTGACACAGTATTGTTTTGCAATGAAGATATGGTGATTTTAAGATTTTATCACCGGAAGGTATCCAAACAAAATCAAATTTTTGTTCAGTGCCATATATCAAAATATATGAATTTGCTTGTACTCTATATAGAACACGCACAGTGTCTAACCACGTCCGGAGTATTTTTACAAAATTCTCCGACTCTATTACTATATATTAATAGTATGTTTTCTTATTTAATTCACTTCCACCGATTTCATTGAAGCATATAAAAATATTTAAAATTTATATAGTCATTCAAGTCTGCACATCAGACAAATATACAAATTATATATAATTAATATTATTTTATATACCACAAAGTCATGCTCTGCGTCTGAATGAATGATAGCTTTTTTTATTTTTAAATGTGTGTATTTAAATGAAATATATATTTATTAATAAATTATTAACCCAAGAAACATTTTTTTTGTTTTTTTTTTTAGAAACTATTTGATGATTTCTTTATAATTGTTGCTATTGGTATAAATAAAATTACCAAAATATATTTTAAATCATAAACTTATACCAATGAATAATTAACAACTAATTGCAAATAAAAAAAAAAGTAATAAAGAAAAATCCTAACATGTGATTCAACGCACGTGAATGGTATTTTAACATTCTTTTATGAAATCTCTTATAAAGTTACACAACAAACAAATAAAAAAATCCCCATTTTTTTAGTTTTCATCATAATTTTATAAATTTTATATCAATAATTAACATATACGCGAGCATATGTAAATTAGTCAAATTTCAATAATTAAATAATATAATAAATTTCTATTTCTGCGCGCGTGTGTTTGTGTATAGATTTTGCAGTTTTTTCTTTGGTTTTTACAAATGAACTGATATAAAATTTATTGCCAATAAATTTCAATGAAATCATCTTAATTTTTATAACTAACTTTTTAATATTAATATTTATTAATTTTAAGCATTTAATTAAAGATAAAAATTAAGGTGATTCTGTTGTGTGACTCATTTATGTATCAAAATTAAATTTACATTATAGTTCAGTCAGAGTGTCGTCAATAATATTCGAATTTGAAGAATATAATAACAATAAGTGAACAATTTTACTTAATTATAATGCACATTTGAAAATACTTTCATAAACAATTTAATATGACATTAATTTACACCTTTTTTTTCATTGTATAAATTAAAAATGTAAATTTTGCACATTTATAAATATAGATTTATTAAACAAAAGTCAAATTAATATGTATAAATTGCATTGATTTAATATACACATTGATATTATAATGAACAACGAAAGTGTTAATAATACAATGAAATTAATTATTAAAATATTACTATATTTAATAATTTAAAAACAATCCGCATATTTTAAAAAATGTGATTTTATCATATTTATTATTTAAACTAGATATTATTTGATTATGAATGGTTGCATTCTTTTTATAAATTATTAATTGTATATTATAAAGTTAAAAGTTAATAATCTTATTATAATTTCAGATTCTATGGTATACAAGATCGCAGTATAGGAAAGAAAACACTTTTGTATTAAAATATTTTATTTTGATAAATATACAATCGGTATCATGGAGGAAAGGAAAGTATAAGGCAGAGTTTGATTTAAAATGTAATCCGGACTACAGTCTATCAATTAAAATGATTCATAAATGCTGTGGAATATAAAGAAATCATAGAAACAATACCAACAATACGTCGTCCAAAATTCGTGGTAACAACTTTATAAATGAATAAAATGATCAATAAACGCATACGAATATTTACATATATAAAAAAAATAAACAACTGTAACCCAAGATAATATTACTGCGTTAATGCATCAGTTCATCCATCCACACATATAGAAACAAATTAACAATGGAAACAATACGAGTATATATGTGAGTATATACAATAGTACCTGCTGCTCCGGAATACAGAAGCAAATACACAGTTCCATCAGTTTCCATATGGTGTGTGTATATATATATATATAGTATTAATTGTTATACTATGACATTTCAAATATGTGGACACATACGTAAAAATGCAACTGTATAAGATATGTAAAATTTTAAATTATCACACAACTCGCACAATCTATGCATAATTGTTTACACGAAAACATATTAAATTTATATAAATATTATTTAATTAAAAAAAATAAATAATGTGAAATATTAAAATGTTTGGCAAATGTGCAAAAATAAGTATAAATAAAAATTATTTATGTTAAAATTAATTTATGATACATTTAAGCATAAACAAAAAATTGTAAATTAAAAATGCGAGTAGTATATGGAAAAAAAATACTATTTAAAAGTATAATTAAAATATCATTTTTTTTAAACTTACATTTTGTCATTTTTACGTTAATATATAATTTAAGTATACTAAAAAGTAAAAACTTAATACAAAACGCCGGTAAAAAAACCAATAATCAATTTAATATATCAGTTATTATGAATAATATAATTAATTTTAATGTATATCATGTAACAAAATATTTTTTTAACACTTAATTTATGTGCGAAAAAATTTATTTGTATTCTATCTGTAGTGATGTGACTCTTATATATAATTTGCATATATACAGTACGCAGCCACTATCACTCACTGCCAAAAACACGTATATTTATTTATAATATAAATAGATATAACAATTAATTTTAATTATTTATTAAGTTACACATTTCCGAAGAAAGAATCAACAACGACAAAAATCATATGAAAAAAAAAAAAATAACTTATTTTAATATTATAAATTTTAATTTAATTTAAACTTTAATTATATACAATACACATCAAGCAATGGCAAAACGAAAACCATCACTAACTAAAATTCATACAAATGATTAACATTTTATATTGTTATTATAATATTCAATCATATATACTCGTATATTATGCTCGAACCAGAGCTACAATATATATATATATATATAGACTTATAAAGTAAATAATATCACAAAGGTATATAATAAAAATAATATAAAAACACATACTCCCGTGTACCGCATATATACGTAAAGAATTTTGCTATATATATTCTCTTTTATTTGGATTAACTGGATACTGCGTCAGTCAGTCAGTTCATTATACAAAAATATTGAATTTTAATTGATTTTAAAAGAAAAACTACTTTCATAAATTTTGTATCAATTTAGTAAGAAATAATTATAAATATAAAAAAATTGAGATGAAGAATTTTTTTTATTTTTCAAATAAAAAACCCCAAACCAAAAGTATTACATAACATTGTTATTTATAAATACATTTCTGACGTCAACAAAACATGAACATTAAAACTCTATATATATACAATTTATAAATTTGTGATGCTGCATTACATTATGTAC
This sequence comes from Bibio marci, assembly GCA_910594885.2. NCBI lineage: Eukaryota > Metazoa > Arthropoda > Insecta > Diptera > Bibionidae > Bibio > Bibio marci. Next base: position 3,296,984 of record OU343116.1, on the reverse strand, counting down.
TATAAAAAAATCATTAAAAATCTTGAATAATAATAATAATCTTGATATTATTATATTTATACGGCGAAGACCATGCAATACAATAAATATTTACCATTATATACAAGTAAAAAAAAACAGGAATGAAGAGGTCGATGAATTCAGCTACCTCGCGATATTGTATATGGTTAACAAGAACTGATGCAAGGCTCGAGTTGCATTTAATGGTGAAAAAATATAATGCATATATATATATATAAATATAAAAAAAGGACAGGATTGAGGAACAAATTCAGAAAATCAATGGACAATTTAGATATTTTCAAAGAAATTTGGGATATTGGTTAAGAATGAGATTTATATTGGAGCAATTATCATATGATATTTCTAAAAACTGATACCCATAGGAGAGATTACAGCCACAGCCAATGGGTAGCTAATGGAATTACTGCCTATCGATTAAATTTCAGATCAATTAGTAAACCTGAACATTAATTTAGCTATTTCTCATTCAAACCGCATATAAAATTCGTATTCCATTGACAAAAAGATGGTGTGTCGTATATCATAATTATGCCATCGTTTGAACCGGAATGTATTAATCATTAACTTTGCCACCCATAAATAATACAATAAAAATAAGCATTGCTTGCTTACGCGTCACTTTAAATTACGTATAAATATTTTTCAGCCTACATTTTTTCACATATTCTTTATTAACGCACGTTCAAATCGAATAACAATGAAACGTGTTGTTTTTCGAATTGGAAAAAAAAGTATACTGAAAATATCGATTGCTTGCGAAAACGTATATTACGTTCTATTTAAAACAATTGAGATTGATCTCTTCGACGATTCAAAAATAACGTAAATAACCAACGTTTACGGCAATGTTATGTAGAATTGATAAAATATATTTATAGATGGATATAATAATCAGTTAATATTTAACCATTGAAATCAAACAAAATATTTATCCAATTGATATAAATTAAACTAAATTCAAAAAGGAGTCATCTCTGCTCCGATCGATCCGATACCCATTGATACGTATTACAGCACCTGTTCACAATAGTGGATAATTTATTGTATAGCACCAGAAAATAAACTGTCAATCATTATAACATATTGATTACATTTTCTTACAATTCAATTGAAAAATTGTTTAGAACATCTGTGAACATATGTACCAGAAAAATAAATAATGTAGTCAAATATCAAATATTCAATTATATTAAGATTTCTTATCGCAACGCTACAATATATTAATACTTCACAATTAATATAATTACTAGAAAAAATAAATAAATATATATATGCTAATTAAATATTTGCATCATTGCAATCTACTGTAATATTATTATATACCAATTCTTTATAAAATATATAAATTTTATTATATTTACATTTAAAATTTCATTGGCCGCATTGCCATTAAATTCATTTTTTTTTTAGATTGATAAAAACCAGACTGTATATGTTAATGCTAAGTGTGATAAAAGCTTTATAATATAAATAATTAAATTGTTTATAAGAATATTATAACATCGCATTTAAAAACACATTTCGTTACCAACCACCTGATACAGATTCTTTACAAATATAATTTTCAAATTCGTGAGGAAAATATATAACCGTTCACCAATTGTATTGCTAAAATTATGTTTCGATATAGATACTATTATTAATTCAATTATATTCAGGCAGATATGAGTGAATCGTCAAAAGCGCATATATTGTAAATCTCTGAATATAGTGTTCAACATCATATTTTTAAAGATATTTAAATTTCATAAACAAACTAATGGTAAAAACAATGCAGAGTAACCCGAAATATTTTTACCATTGAAATTTTACGGATGAGTTTGTTTGTATTTATATATTTAAAAAAAAAATTCTCATGTTATATAATATTATAGTCATAGATAATTTAGAAATTTAAAATTTATTGAAATTAATATTATAAACAATTCTATATTTAAAAAAGAAAAAAAAATATGATTAACTACAAATACTTTTTTGCTTGCGAATAATTATTTGATTTATTTGTGTGCTAAAATCAATATTAAAAATATGCATATACGAATAAAAAGCACATCGGAAATCTGTTATATCAAACATTTTGTATATGCTATTTATTATCTAAACGTATATCATTTACAATATAAATAATTTAATAAAGAATTTTCTCATTAACATGGAGCTGCTTTCAAGAATTTCTATATATATATTTGTTAAAATTTTATAGTATTTTATAGTGTGTGTATGTGATTATATAATCATTAGAGTTTTTAGATGCATGTTAATTTAATTTAATTTAATTTAATATTAAATATTTATTTAAGTAATAATAATAAAACACACAGGATGATTGTCAAGACGGTAAACAATAATTGTATATTATAAATCTAATGAAATTCTGTCACAGTTGCTTAAGAAACTATGCACCGGTATACAATAGTTCTATTATTCGGTTAAATCAATTAATATACTTTAGTCGCATATATGTACGCTTCCGTCTATACCTGTGGATTATATACTCAAAGAACTTTCTTGTTATGTCCGGTGCCGTTGCTTCTCAAAGCGTGTTCACTTTTTATTTGTTCGCACTTCATCAAAAAATTCATTACTACCACAATTTTTTGTGTACATATACCAAATACAATGTGGATATTCTTCGAAAGCAAATACATATGTTAATTGAATTCCATTTGGAATCACACCCTATATATTTAATAAATTTTTTATTGTATATTTATAAATATAAATAAATAACAATCACATAAAGTAATAAAATTATTAGTTAAACACGTTGTTCAACATTTATTTATATAATATATGTGAAATAGATGCGACCAGGTGATTTAATGAACACAAAAATATATGATATAATATTTAATATTGAATAGTAATAGAGAAGCTGTCAATATGGGATTGATATATATTTATTTTTGATATAGAATACTACCTACACTATTTTCAATACGAAATATTACTTCAACATCTACGACACTTCCGCATCAGAATCTTATTTGTTTCTTCCATAAAGTGTTTTAGTTATACATTTTTCCAGTCTACCGAATGATATCATAAACTATATACATTAAATAAAATACCAAATTTGAAGGAATAACGTTTTAGAATATATGTTATTAAACTCAAAATAATTAAATAGAAGCAATAAATTACTATAGATGCTTTATTATCATCATGATGATGATAATGATGATGCTGCTGATGATTAGATGACCCATGAAAACAATATTAAAAGTGTTATCAAGAAATAATCTAAAGATTTACAAATCTTAATGTTTACTATATTCATATTAATTTATAAAATATATTATAATATATTGGGTGTTTACCATGAAATTTGACTTTTTTTGTGTGTTATATATTGTATATAGATATATTTAATGGTAGTGTTGTCCATCATGTGATATACAAACTCTGAAAATAAACGGAAAGAAACTTGTTTCCTTTGAAACGATATCACACAGTCATCAAGTCTATTTTTTCGTATTGATTATTGTATATATATGAACTGAATTGCTATGGTCAGAAATAGCTGACGGCACCGACCAATGTTATAGTCCAACAATGGAATAATGTCTGGTGAATACAACGGGTGCGTTAAGATGTTTTCCAGCCAAATGCTTTTAACGTCTCCGTGACTAGTTCTCCATCATACTATGCAGGGAATCTTTTCTTATGTCTTTTGATATATTTTAGATGTTGTTTAATTTTTCAACTCATATAGTAAACCACCACTACTAATTTTCTATTGTTTTCTGTTTCAGTTCAGCGTTCAGTTCACCGACTGTATATGTTTTCTTATATTTAAAATAATAATATAATAAATTATTATTTAACAAATTATTGAAATTTTTTTTTTATCATATTATAAATTATATGCATAATCAAGTGAAAAAAAAAAAAAAAAATTAACAAACATTTCTTAATCCATACAATTTTATATTACTCGTTCGTTAGTCGTTACTCGTATGTATATTTTATATAAGTAATAGTTTATTTTCAATTTAATTTAATTCATATTTTTTCAAATAAAAAGAATTAATTAATTGCAGTAAATAAGTTGTAGCGTGTGCAAATATCATTCATTTAAGTTAATATATCAAATTTTATTTCTTAAAGTTTTTATTTCGGTGATGAATGTATAATTTTGTTAATAAATTATATATATTGTAGTTATATTTATAATATCTGAATATACATATAACAATGAAAGTTTATTTATATAATAAAATCTTTAATTTATGTATAAAATATTTTAATGTAACATATAATGTTTCAAGATATAAGCGAGCGCGCGTGGATGCCGGTTATGGCTTTTTAAATTAAAATTTAAATGAAAAACTTACTAATTCCAATATTTTGTATAATTTTAGCATTATGCAAATCGCCTTTGCTCCATAAAGATATTGTATACAAAATTCATTTGGTTTCTTAGTTTTGCGTCATAATAATAAAGAAATAAAACTAATATGTGTGCGTGATTATATATAAAAATATATTTCTTTTTTTAAAGAAATTTCAAGTACTTATGCGTAGATTGTATATTTAAATATTCATACTAATATATAATTAATTTAAAATTTAATTAAATTATAATTTATATCATTTATGTGTAATGTAAAATGGCAACAGCACGTTACCTACCGGTTCTCCATAATATCAATAGCATATAACAATTATAATGATGTCAAGTAAAACACCTTTAACAAAATTTATAATCAATTTATTTATTTTTTCAATATTATATAATGATATAATTTATATATCTCAATCAATAAATACGATTATTTATTATTCACATCTATTTGAAAATATAAATAATATCACATATAATATAAAAATTACATTGATTTGATCCTAAATAAATCTCTATATATAGAAATGCGTATATAACATTTTTTAGAACAACGTAAAAACGATGAATTTTTGTATATTTTGAAAGATTATATAATGTTCCATCCACACATTTAAAGAGTGATTAAGGTAAACTTCAATAGTACGGGAATTTGATGTCAATGAAAAAACCGCAAGCTCTGAACAGTGAATCACCCTGTAACGGCTCCGTATCTCAAACTGGAAGTCACATATCTTGCAAAGGTTGATAAATTATGTATTACATGTAGACTAGAATTACTATATAGATCAAACCTCTAGAACTGTATTCAAATAAGGATATATTGCGAGCTTACCGTATAGCAAAAAACTATTATTTTTCTATCGCTCCTCGTTCACCTAATAAATATTATCATACACTGTATAAAATGTACATAATCCAAGTGATATGCTATAAATACATATTAAACTTCCTTAAATTATATTAAAAATACAGTGGTTGGAAATTTTAAAGTAACTCTCTAGACTACAAATTGATATAAATATCTATAGTATTATATTAATATTTCTATATATTATTGTTATAGTCTACCACTGTATGCATGGCATATTATATTTAGTTTTAGTTTTAGGTATTTGTTGATAAAACAATAGATACAAAATACAACAAAGTTTATACAATTTGAATTAAATTGAATTGAAACAAAATAAATTAAATAATTCGTATGATATAATAACAATACTAATAATAATAATGATAATAATAATAATAATACAAAAATATATATTGTATAAAGTGGAATAATATATAAATAACAAAATTTGTGTTATCAGTTAAATGTAATTTTCCTTATACTAAATATTTAATAGAGCAAAGTGAAAGGTCACTTGATTGCTACTCGTAAACAATATACGATACGACCCGCAATTTAATATATTAATAACCGCATATTCCTTATAAATTATAATACTGATATAAATAACTTCAGAGCCTTCTGCGAAAAGATATACATGCAGTTTTGTTGAGACCAGATAGCATAAGGCACTACTTAAAGGCGGTAAAACGTGCGATGGAGAATTTACAGGTAATGAGGAACAACACGAGTAGTCTTTTTTTTAGTGACAAATCATCTTTAGAAATGTAACTTAGCCGGAATCGTTACAATAAAAATTATTCTGTTCGCGTTGGCATATATGAACTATATGAAACAACAGTGCGTTTGTATTTCGGAACATTTGATACCACGCAACATGTGCGACAATCAAAGAATCTCTAGAAAGAAGGAATATGGACAGTACTACGGTAGTATGTACAGTATGGTAGTGTGAATGGGAATAAATACCACGTTACAAGGATGCTCACAAAGTGGAACATTATCACTACTATTGCGAAGATTCGTTGTAGATCAGCTTTTGAAATTGAAATAAACAAACAAAAATATTAAAAATTGCATAACATTGCACAGAAACGAGCTTAGGATCACTGGCACATTGAGGAAACATAAAAAAAAAACATTTGTCCAGAGATGATTGATGAATACAGATTTTGTAAATCACTTTAAATACGTGCAGCATTGGATCAAAATGAAAGTTTACAAAACTGGTTTTTTTTAATCTATGAATTTTGATGGGGTATACGATAAAACTGGATAAAACCGATTTAGATAACATTAATATATTATAAAAGAAAAACAAAATATGAAAGTATCTTATCTATAATTAAATTGTTAAGTAAATGTTTTGTTATATTGAATCATAAATTGTTTACGTTATTATTATTGTATATTCGGTAGATTGCAATATACAGATAATTTATGAGATGTCTAATAAGTCTGTGCGCGATTGCATAGTGTATTATATAATACAAAAAAAATTTCCATTTCCAAACAAACACTTAAGCGAAAAATAAATAATTAACGATTGTCTATTTAGAAACCAAAATTCTTTGTATTTATTTAAATATTCTATATCTATTTGGTGGAATACTAATTAATTGCAAATTTATTGAATATTAGTTATGTACTAATGTGTGTTTGATAACAAAGTCTTTAAAAAATGGGAATTGTCATAACTGATATGCTAAATTTTGCACTTATGAACAACAATCGTCTAATTGATTTTTATAACGACCAAATCAAAGCAATAATTACACTTAGTTCAGTTTTTTACTGGGATAAGAACTAAAGCTAGTTCTATGATCATGCGGAATAACGAAGTTGGCAAAAAAAAAAAATGGTAAAAGGATGTGTGAACAAATGACTGAATTAATCTGAATGATCTAAAACTCTTACTTTGTTCTATGTAGAACAGTTGAACATTGAATATTTTAGTAAATAATCTAAATGACAATATGAGGGAAACAGTATTTCAAACAAAAAATCACTTCAAAAATTTGATCGCCAATTGATAAAGATAAATATTAAAATTTGCTATATTGTACATAAAACTATCAATTTTTAAAATAAAATATTTACCAGCTTTTGTTGAATCACTTTGTGGCAACATTTTCATTTCCACATCATCCTCCGCCGAATCTTTATTATTTGCCATTTTAAATTATTATTATTCCGAGTTCTTTTTAACGTTAATAAATTAATAATATAAATAAATTAATGTACGTATAATGAACGCATTTATTTTAATGTAGTTTTTAAGAAAAATCGCTAATAAATGTTTATTTTAAAATAAACATAAATAAATTTTCCGTTTATTCACGCGTTTATCTTTTTTTTCCAATAATATATTAATATTAAAATAATAATAACAATTATATCGCAAGTACGCAATAGAATATATTTTTATTTATTATATGGATTTTACGTATATATACTATCCGTTTTCGGCAACGATTTTTCACTTACTAAAAATAATGAATGAGATTAAGTAAGTACTTTTTGATACAGTGTCTATATATAGTATCTCTATGTATGTGCAATATATACGCGTATTACATATAATATATATTAAAAGTAAGCATATTTTATACTTATTAGATCGGTGTACATATAAAATGACGTAATTTATAGATTATATTCATTAGAATAAATGTTCTAATGTTTGATGCATCAATTCTGAGGTCACATACTTTCTCATTAACAATAAATTGTATAATTGCCCATTAAATTGAATTAATGTTCATAATCAATATCATTAGACTCTGTTGCTTCAAGAGAGGCAACCATCAAACTGCAACTTTGATCTATTTTGAGCCAAAGTCTTCACCTTAATCCAGCTGTACCATATCCTATACAGTATGGAGTCCAGTTCGAGGATTTCCTTAAGATTAATTTCCTTATATACTCCTTAGTCAAGGTATATCCAATACATCGAAATTGATTTGAATATAAAATGTTGTTTGTTTGCACCATATTAAATGCAACCATGGTCTTTGCGTATTCTACTTTGTATATATCCATTTGCGCATCACCATCATCACTTAATATTACCATGGTATCACCTAACGTATAGCAGAAATTGATGTAAAAAATGTGGACCAATAGCTTGTTGATGGCATTTATTAATGTAATGTAAAGTTTATGTAAATATGCCGATCACCCTTTTTATGCAGCCTAAAATAAAAACATTGTTCTAATTGTTTTTGGATTTGTTTTTCTCTTCAAACCTGTTGTATTATTGACGCTACATAGGTCTATGGCAACCCACATCTAGTGTTTTCAGCATAAGTATTAAAATATCTCCCTTTCTGACCTTTCTTCTTATATATATACATATCGTTTATAATTATTATTAATTTATGTTACGAGTACTTTATGTTTAAAATGATTCAATGATAAGAAATTGAATCTGTTTCTTTATTAGTACACTTATTTAACTTTTCTTTTATTCATATACAGTTCAAATTTATTATATCAATAGACCACACAGATTAATAATAAAATATTAATTACTTATATATTATAATCGGCGAAGATATTTTTTTAATAATTATAACATACAGAGATGCAACTATATATAAATTCAGGCGCAGTATATATATATAAAATATAGTGTATATACAATTTTTCGATAAAAAGTACTAAACATTGCATATCAAATGGAATTTAATAATACTAACAGGAAAAGAATAGCTCTCCAAGATCTAACAAAAATATTGTTCCACGTTGTTACACGGATACCTTAAAAGTGAGCTAGGGAAGACTTGGAAGTTAATCCATTTACTACACTCGATGGTGGTAACGATGGGTAAACGGATCTGTATCTGCATATAATCGATCAGTTCAATCTATAACATCAAATACGTACTATAATATTAAGCTAACTGACATGTTCATAATAGTTTATTGAGTTATCACTGTATATGTAAATATATTCTAAAAATATAATACAAATAATTAATAGATAACTCACTTTGTGCTCTGTCTGACGAAAGTATTCTTATCTATTGTATTATATAAATGTAATGTAGTTAATTCCAAAATATGTTATTAGCTAATCAGTCGCATTTATTGGTAGTAGTAGTAGTAGTAGATTTAGTATAGTTATATAGTATACGTTTATAAATAATATAATAATGCATTTATTTTTTTTGAAATATTCCAAACAGAACGACATAACGCGAGATAACAACAGTGCATCTATTGTGTGCATCCATTATAAAAGATGATGCAAATAGAAAATATTAATAAGATCATTGCGTCAGTATTTTTACTTGTCTTATATATTTACCTACAATAATTTAAAACAATTAAAATTTAAATTTACCCACATATTTTCAGATAATTAATAATGGATCCCTGAATTTTGAGATTATTCTAATTTAGTATTTGTTAAAATGTAATTAATAAATAATCAAAAGTTTTATAAATTATAGTATATTTGTTGTTCATTTAAATATGAATTTCTGTTAATTCGGTAGAGGCGAGCATAAAGCATCAATAAAAGACCGTCTTGATTATTTTAAGAAACTGGCTTCACTTTTCTCTAGGTTTTGTGCTGCCTAAAAAGATATTTTGGAGAAACGACGAAAGTGTATGGTGTAGTATGGCAGAAGGATACCCATTGTGTTTGCTATGAACCAGCCTGACTCCGTATCCGTACCAACTGAACTATGTGTGTAGATTGCTCAAACACACTAAGTCAATTTACTCAGTTCATTAATAAAATCGGATTCCTAAGAAATGCGTGATATTCTTTGAGTAAAGTTTAACAATATCGTTATTGCAGTTAAGAAATCTGGATAATTGAAGTATTTATGTTCACGCATCCAAAGCGAGAAAGTTGTATGTAAAAGAGTATATTTTTTATGTAATATGTTGACTAACTATTTTCTTAATTGTATTCCTAAATATATTATTAATTGTTGCTATTGTGGCTATTATTGCTACATGAGCTAATATATTCATGTAATATATATATTGAACTATATAGGTTTTATTTTGGAATAAATAAAAATAATTGTAAGAATGTATAATACAGAAATCACAATTACTAAGTCCGATAATTGATAAGTCAGTAATTTATATTTTGAACAAAATTGACCATTTAGGCTTTGCAACATTTTTTACTATATAATGACTTCTCGAATATTGACAAAAAAAACGTAAATTTAGTTTATAAGTTGAATATAAATATATAAATTATAAAATTGTAAATTTACTTACCCGTATTAGAAATACCACACAAAAATCATTTCAAAATGTTCCGGACATCTAAAATTGTTTTGATAGATGATAATTAAAATAATGTAAGATGATCAATTTTTCTTAAAAGTTTCTTTCGAATTGAAACTATATCATAATAATAATAATAATGAACCTGAAAGAATATAAATTATCAATTATTTTAAAGATTCTTAATTGAAAATAAATAATTATTATAATATAAATAAAATATATATACATTTTTTATTTATTTATTTTATGTATCAGACATAACATAATCCAAATCGAATATTTTCACGAGAATATTATAGCAAGCACGTATTAATTTTAATTGTTTTTTTACAAATCAATTATATACTAATCAAATAATTCAACTATTTACAATAAAAAAAAACTTAAATGGATCACATAAAACGCAAAACGATATACCACCAGTCGCTATAACAATTATTATGTACGTTTTCTAGGAGTATCTAATTCCTTGCGTGGATCATAGCAATAGAATGCAACGGTAAATAATAATACGATGAAAAATCCCAAGATTGTTTCCTTTTTTATGTCATTACTACTTGTAATTGTACGTTCTCGTACTCGTCTATATTGAGTATATGCTGCTTGTTTTCTCTCGAAACTTTGGCCATAATGTTGTTTGGTCCATTCATCGTAATCGTAAATTGGTGTACGTCCAGAAGCATGTGGACGTTCCGAACGTTTCATATGTTGCTTATAGAATTTTGTTTGATCATCATCTTCAACTACTTCGTGATGTGTTTCAGTGGCACTACGATGATGCGGTAGAATCGTATGTAAAATACCTATGTTTTGGATTTTGAAAATATTAGTTTATATGCACAAAGAAAAAAAAATAAGAACAAAAACCATACCTTTATCGTACAATTTTCTTAATTTAAAATTTCCTAAAATTTCATATGCTTCAGCAATATCATGGAATTTTTTAGCTGCCTCGTCAGAACCTTTATTTTTATCAGGATGATATTGCATTGATAATTTATAATACGCTGTTTTTATATCACTTTGTGTTGCATTCGATGTAACACCCAATGATTGATAATGATTTTTATTTAACTTATTATATAAATATATATTTCGATTAAAAGGTATTAGCAAAATATTAATATTACTAAAATTGTTCAAGGTTCCCGTTATATTATTTATACATGAATTATTTAGCAACACATTTTTTACAATACTGGCTTGATTTTTTAGCGTATTCATTTTGTTTTTTCTTTTCTTTCTAAAATTGTTTCGTAATATTTTTTGGATTATTTAGAACTTTATAAAATGTTTTATTATAATAATTACTATAATATTTTTTTTATAAATTTATATAAATATATAAAATATAAATAAATATTAAAAACCTTAAAAATATAATTTTTCAATTAAATTTTTTCTGGTTTTTTCCTCTTTTCCAAAATACTATTTAATATGTCGTATTCGTATTCATTTGTTTTTGTTTAAATTTTTTATTTCAGGTTATGTTTTTCTTATGTCATAGGTGTTACACGAATAAATTAAAATCTGACATTTGGCCTTGTGACATGAATAAAAATGGACGGAAAATGTGGCATGCCCGATTTGATAATGTAATAAATAAAGTTGAACGAACGCCTAGACATTTTTCTCCTATTTTACGTCAAATCAAATAAATGTCAAACTCAAATCGGAAAAATTTTTGCAGATTGCTTGCAGTAGAAAGAAAATAGATAATGGAGAAATAATGAATTTTTCTTTAAAAAAATCATATATTTCTTTTTATTTAATTTAAATAAACACTAAACAATGGCTTTTATAAATAAACTAATTAATAATTCAAAAGGAATAAGTTTAATGTGTTCAAAATTGGAGTCATTAAATCTTATAAATAAATGGTAATTTTCATATATAAATTGTATAACTCACGTATTAATTATTTGGGTATTTATTTTTCTGAATAGTAATTTAAGTAGTTTTAATCAAATTTCTACAAAATCTTTATTAACTGTACCATCAAAAATATCCGCTTCCATAATAAAAAATGGATTACCACCACAATTAATTCATAACAATCGGCAATTACATTCAACACCAATTCGAATGGATATTATGGAATTTTTCGATTTAAAAAAGAATTGGGGCGAAACTGAAGTGAAACATGGACGTGCATGGTCCGTAGATGAATTACGCATAAAATCAAATACGGATTTACATAAATTATGGTTCGTGCTACTAAAAGAACGAAATATGCTGTTAACTATGCAACATGAATGCATCAACAAAATGGAAATGTTTCCAAATCCAGAACGATTAGATAAAGTAAAAATATCAATGGAAAATATAGAAAATGTTGTACGTGAAAGAAATCGTGCTTACTATTTATTAGAAACTGGATGGGATGGTGAACGCCCTGGTCGTGTAGTTTATAACCAAATTGGCATGAGACAATTTTACCGGTAAAAATTATATCGCTTTAAAATCACTTTTAATATTGTAATAAAAATGTTTTTTTTTTTCAGCGCAACAGAACATGTAACACCAAAACACTATAATAAAAAATGGAAAGAATCGCATAAATTTGGCTTTAATGGTACAGCGGTACGAAAATTTCAACGTTTAATGCGAGAAAAAGCATATAATGTTAAACGAAAAGCTAAAAAGTATATAATTTTATTAGATTTTTAAACGTTTTACTGACATATATTATATATATTTTTTACTTATCTTTTTAGTCGCGATCGAAATGAAGTTATGCATTTATTAAAACGTTTTCCGAATCTTAATCGACAATTGTTAGCAACAAAATATCCGACTGTTGATATTGATAAATTATTAAGAGATGATAAATGTAGAGGTCATTTTGAACCAAAAGTTTAATAATTTTTATAATTTTTTTATGTTATATTTAAATAAAATTTTAAGATTCTAATAGTAAAATTATTTTAAAATCAATTTAATAGATGTTTAATAGTAATAAATTAGAACCGACCTGCACGTTTTCTTCCCGTATATTTTGTGTCTTCTCTTGTGTCTTTGCCTTGGCGACGGCTTCGTTCCTTTTTCTGCAATATCCATTCTTTTGATTTTTTAATTGCTTTGCCTCGAATTCTTCGTGTTATATCACGTTTTTTATTATATGTAACACGATTAATTTCTTCATTTACTGCACCCGCAGAGCTTTCACCTTAAATAAAATTTAAAAAAATGCAATTACTTCATTATAAAGACCACCATTTAATAATACTATATCTTCAAAATCATATTAATAATAATGATAATTATATTTACCTAATGCCTTAGGTAATTCCTTAATACCACCAGTCATTAACACAAGAAAATATTTCTTAGCTTTTGATGAATTTGGATAATCAACAACTACACCACCATAAAAACCGGCTCGCATTGCTTGTGTTGTTATTAATTCAATTTGCTCACTATTTTCCGGATAAAATTGAAATACAGCACGGGCCGAACGTGTAAGACATGAAAATAATGTTGAAAAAAATTGATACAAACGTTTTTTTGGTACATGGCTACGTTTATCTGCATTACATAGCCATTGCAATGCTGATATTGATACTGCACCATCAAAGGTACCAGCTTTAAATGGCATACCATTGCCCATATCTAATAATATAAGATCACCATCAACTTCACGTTCAACAGCAACATCTAACATAGCTTTTGATATATCAATACCAATCCAAATATGATTTTGTTCTTCTAATACACCACCTGATAAGCCAGAACCGCATCCAATATCAAGTACTAAACATTTTTCATTTTCTGGTAATAATAATAGTTCAATAGCACGTTCACACATTTGATTTTGAATTTCTATAATACGTGTGCTAAAATAAATAACATATTTATTAAAAATATCATCAATATAAAATATATTCTTAACACATTCTCTTTATGCACTTACTTATTTGAATATTTTCTAGCTTCATCTGCATTATAAAACTATATTTACAAACAAATAAAACATTTTATTATTATAATTACCAATTAGTGATAAAAAAATATAAAGTATTCTTACAATTTCTGGTGGTGCATTGTGTTCTGGTCTTGGCATTATTATGTTTATGTTTATGTTTAATAATTTATTTATAATATAACTAATTTAAATTAATATTTTTTTTAAAGAAATGAAATAATTCCTCTATATTCCATTTTTTGATTTTGAGTTTGACAGCATCTAAATTGAAAAAATTGCACGTGTATTTCATGTGTGCGCAAAATAAAAGTGGAAAAGCTCAAGCAATTTTTGGTTATATTCGATTGTTGACTAGTGAGTGTGGCGCTGAGTGCTGACATGTGATGGCAGTTTAGGCAGTTCACACATGAAAATAAAATACAATAAAATAAAGCAAAATGAAACGTGTGTAAAAGGAAAAATTGTTTTTCCATTTTAATTAAATATATTATTAAAATTTTGTAAATTAAAATGGATAAAAATTTAATAAATAATGAGGTCAGTATAATTAATAAATAAATAAATGTTGTGTTCTTCATTTATGCAATTATATCTGCATATTTCGTCAAACAATTTAGAATTTTATTATTGATGAAATTGGTGGGAATAGGAAACAACAGAACAGAATTTCATCTAATGAATTGATTATTTTGAAATTTAACCCAAATTTTAATACTTCTCTTAATTCTTTTGAAATTTGGACATTAAAAAATACATAATATAGTAAATTCAACTTACTATTAATTTCGTCTATTGGTACGTTTTTCCTTATATTAAAAAGTGATTTTAGTTTCACCTTCTGACAGAGTCTATAAAATACTGCTATACCAACTTTTGTGTATGTCCCTTAGATATTATCCTGAAAATTTAATTTATATTTATTTTATTACAGTTAATGCGAATGAAAACTACAATACAACGGGCAAAAGTATGTGTTATCAGTAAATTGGTAAAGCGATCTAGAAGTATTAGAAAACAAATTGAAATATCAAAAACAGAAAAATTAAATCGAAAAAATGATAGAATAACAGAAAAAATCAAATATTTAAAGGTAATATTCTATAATTTATTCTTTAGTTTTAATTGCTCCTCCATTAAATATGCATAAAAGATCTTATTTATCACACAGACTCATTGTAAGAAAAAATAGTTGGAATTGGGACTCTACTATATTGATTCTAAATATGTTACTTTTGTTTTCAAGGGTTTTCAATCCGACTATTACTAAAGGTTAATTGCATTTAGAATCGATCACAATTCTTATAACACTGTAAGTCAATGTAATTATCTAGGTAGACCTGTTAATCGATGCTATGGACTAGATTTATTTTATTTTTATCAAACTGCTTATTGTTATGCTGGAATATAACAAATTCATGTCACCTTTCCCACATATTAATAGATACCAATAAAAATCAAATTATTCTTTATTTTCAGACAATAAATAACTTAAAAATGGCAAAATTAATGTTAACGTACGCTAAAGATCCTAATAAAATAAAAACCAATCCATTATCAAGTTCAATTGATGTTGCCAATGCAATGATTTATGAATTTAAGGGTGTACAACAGAAAATTACCGAAATTAAAAGTAAATTTCATTTATTATTTAATAACGAAAATAACGATAACGACGATTCGAATGATAATAAAAACATAAAAACCAAAAATAAAACTATTAAGTCTAGTACGATAGGAACCGAAACAAAAACTACCAATTCTAACAGATTAATTGAACTAATTGAAAAAAATGGTAAGAAAAAAGAACAAAAATTAAGGAAAATAAAACAACGTATGGTAATGGAAAAACGAAAAAAAGAAAAAGTGAAACATCGTGAAATGAAAAGAAAACGTAGTGTATGGTTGGAAGAAAATCTACCAATTACTGCGACTCCAATTAATAATAAAATTAATAACGAAGAACAACATGATAAAGATGTTGAAAATGGTGATGTTACACAATCAAAGAAGAAACAAAATGAAAATGAAAATAAAGATGTGGCCGATGATAATGACAATAATAAAATACAATTTGAACCAAAATCAAAAGATTCCTTTTTCATTAAAGAAAATGGTGATATTTATATGTCAACAATACCAAAATCTAAATTTTTAATTGACACCGAAAAGAATTTAAATCAAAGTACAAAAAAGATATCAGATGAAACACATATAAATAATAAACGTCATCATACAAATCAATTTCATAATGACACAATTAATAGCTTTGAATCACAGTCTAAAAATAGTTTTAAAACTAACCATTATAATAATAATCGGAATCGCAATGAAATGGTCCAGCCAGTAAAGATTAATAAGTTTAATGAACAAAAAACTGCAAGCGTTAATAATAGTAAAATCACATCCACTACTTCTACAGCAACAAATGATGAATTAACAGATTTACATCCTTCGTGGATAGCAGCAAAACAGAAAAAAAAACAAGGTATACAAAATTTTCTAGGAACCAAAATTACATTCAATGATAATGATGAATAATTATATAATAAATTGATGAATAAGACTTTTACATAGTTTGGTTTTTTTTTGGATTTAGTAAATTGCATTTTATTCATATTTGAATTTGTACTCAAATAAATATTGGGAAAAGGAACATATTACAAAATACCGAAAAAAAAAATCTCAAACCTTATTCAATTTGATCGGATTTATTGGTCAAGGATTAGGAACTTAAAGTTATTTCAAATAATTTCATTGATGTGAATATGATGTGTGTTTTACAATGTTGTAAACATAATCAACTTAATAAATTGCCATACCATACATGTGAGTGTATAACAATTAATCAATTTGTCTTATTCAAATTGTGTATGGGTGAATAGCCCATATTTAATTGCAGTCATATAAAATTAATGGAATTAAAGAAATATATTTTGATACAATGCACACCAATTGGTGACTGTTTAACTAACATGCAGAGTAACTTATCAACTTTATTGTAAGGAATGTCTAGTCAATGTCATATCATACACTTGGAGTAACGTTGTCTAGTTGATATTGTTTGTGTTGTGTGTGTATATAAACATTGCATTAATCATATGAATTACGTCCAACACCAAAGATTTTCAAACATGTTCGTTTTTGGAATCCATAAAATTAATACCATTGACTGACATAGCTAAAATTTTTAATTTCTTACATATGGATATACACATAAGAGATTTCGACTTAAACGTGAAAAATAAAGAAAATATACCTTACTATATCTCTGCAACATATTCCAGAAGATAGTCGTCACGACACATTTATTCCACATACCATCTATATACCGACTGTGTATCCTACAGACATTTGTGAAATATTTCGACGATGCCGCGAGTTTCAAAATGTATCCATGGGAAGTGACATATGACTTTTTTCTTTTATATGCCAGGAATACAATATATGCTGTCTGTGTTATCCTACAGACGTTGGTGAATTGTTGTTATGCCTAATATGAGATGTCCGGTAGATATTCCGTGAACATGTAATCCCCAAGATATCGCCAATTATAAATTCTGTATGTTATATCCTACATACTGCTATGTGACTTGTGCGTTGTGTGAGTCGTCAACTAAATATAAATATATATATTTATAAATAAAAAAATATCTAAATAAACAAAACAAAACCTCTTAAAATCCATCATATGATTTTGGTTGCATTGTAAATTGTACGACATTCTGAGAGAGATCCAAAATGTGGTTGGTGCTTTGGTGATTTTGTAATCATTGATCCAATGTGTGGTTGATGGATGCCTGACAATTTCATAGCTTATTTGCAACTGTATTTAAATATATAAATTGATGAGTTGTCGTATAGTCATAGCTTCACAATTGAATTAAATAGCTGAAAGAAAAAAGAAATAATTGTTAATAATAATGCAGAAAAACAATTAAGTTTAAAATTTATATTATTATTTTTTTTTTACTTAATAATTATTTTAATAGTGGGTGCGTGTATTTTGTAAATAAATGTATATTTTTTTAAAAATACAGAAAAAAATTAGTGTTTATCGTTTGAAATGATTTTTAAAATTTATTAGAATATTTTTAGTTGTTTTCTTTTTTTTTATAGATATATTTAATTTGATTTATAATTTATATTTTCAAATTTATATAATAGAAATTAATTAATTTATTTAGTATTTTTTAATATAATTTCTTTTTTCTTTTTTTTTTTTTATTGTTGATTTGATGGGAAAAAAAATTCATTATAATTAAAAATTTACAAATATTCTTTTCTTAACTAATTTGAAAAGGGAAAAAAAATGTATTATCGAAAAATTTTATTAAATATTATAATAATATAATTAAATTATAAATTTTACACTAAAATTTATATAATAAAAATTATACAAATTAAAAATTAACTAAAATAATATATATAATAATAATAAGTAAATTAAAATATTTTTATTATTAATTAATTTATTTATTATAATTTAATTTTTTTATACAATTTCTTTTGCGCGGAAAAGAACTGTGCGTTAATTTTTCTTTTTAATTGATTATGATTTTTTTATCTAAACTTATTTTTATAATTATTTAGTAGTGACAGTTTTCTGGTTTTTTTTTTCGTCTTAATTAATATAAATATATTTTAAATTTATTGTTGTTTTTATAGTTTTAATTTAATAAATATTTATTATTTTTGTTAATGTTTTATATAATTGGAATTAATTTTTTGGTGAGTGTGCAATTTTTATAGATGAAGAAAAAAAAAAAGTTTTTATTTTATAATTAGATTGATTTTTTTTTTTTTTTAATTTTTTTTTAATGAACAATTACACGAAGAAGTCAATTAAAAAATAAAATAAACTATCTCCCGCATCTCGGTTGCGTCTATCATTTTTGCTGCTCGTTTTAAGCAAAATATATATATTAATACAAGACTTTTGTAGGGAATGCGGTTTTTACTTTATTTAAATATCCACATCAAAAAAATTCTTTTTATATAATTAATAAATGTGAAAATAAATTATTGTTAAATTATAATTATTATGATATGATTTTTTATGTGTATACGCGTGTAAAAAATAATGCGTAATTTTCTATTGTTTGTACCGACATGTAAAACATTTTGTTTAAAAAAAGTAATAAATTATTTAAAAGTTTGTGTTTTTGTAAAAATATACCGACTAAAAAATTATAAATAATATTTATATCTCACTCGAAAACGAAATTGGACAATTTATATATTAATTATGTGCGGTGTTTTATGTGAGTTTAAATTAAATTATTTATTATGGGCAATTATAATTTATTCAATAATATTAATAATATTTAATAAAAAAAAAATGTGGGGTATAAAAAATCGTGTGGTTTTAGAGGCACACTGTGTTTTAAATTAATGAAAGTACGAGAGGACAGTTCGAAAAGTTTCCTCAGAAATGATTTTAAATATTTCTTTGATTTTGGTTGCTGATGATAAATAAAAACATTAACCGCGATAACATAAAAAAAAAAGAAAGACATTTATGTTTTAACATAGGAAACAAACTGTCCACTTAATATTGTGCTTCCTTTTTTAGTTTACTTATCGTTGTTAAAATGTATGAGAAAAAAAATTAAATTAAATAAATGAAAAATACAATATATTATCGTTATTATATTATTACTATTATTATTATTATTATTATTATTATTATTATTATTATTATTATTTATGATAAACCATTGTTTATCTATATATATATATATATAGAATACCCAGTCAATATATCAACAATTCTAATATCATTCACTAACATTGACTAACAATAATAATATATATATATAAATAAATAAATATAAATATAAATATAGATATTGTTTGTTCATCGAGTTAAACACCGAATTAATGTATGGCAAATAAATTACTAAGCAATTTAATGGCAGTCGTTTCAATATATATTGACTCGGTTAACTACAAATTAAAATAAGCAAAGCATGTGATCAGATTACAATGAACAATTACCAGTTATTGTACATAGTTATAGTATAGTTGACCGACTGGAGCTGTGGTCACTACTTGCATTAGCATGGACATCATCATGACTGTATATAAACAATATATAATCATTTTTATGATATATATAAATGTGGATGATTTTAGAGTACAACAAGGTACAGTGTACTAAATCATTAACATACGCCACATTCTCCTCATACAGTTAAACAAACTAATAATACTACACGTATAGTAGAAGAGATCAAATATACTTGGGCACACATATCTTATGATTACAGGTTTAAATTTACGGGTAAAAACATCGAAAGTCTAAAAATTAAACTAATTTAACCTGAGTCATTCCACTATATCAATGGAAGGAAAGTAAAATACTACAATCTACGAAGGTTGTAATACTTCAATCAATATTGATGATCTGCGGTGACCAATTAAAGCGTACGACCAACGGAATTAAACAAATTGCTATCAAATATTAAGTGGAATTTATGTGGAAATGTTTTTCTTTTGTGGTATTTACATAATATAGTACACTTATTATTAAATTAATATAAGCAAGTCATATTACCACAAATGATGCTCATGGCAACTACAAAACATTTATTATAGTTAATTTTTTATAACGCAGGTATATTTTTTTTGAATTCCATTAATTTTATATGATTTGGACAGTGTATAATAATTGTGTGTGTGCAGACATTGTTAATTGATTTGATGAATAGCGTCCAACATGCAATAATCATAGCATGAACGCTATCATCAACCGCGCTATTGAGTTAGTTTTTATTCTATATAAAATTGAATACAATAGGCTGATGCTCTGTGAAGCACGCACGACAATAACAAATTGTACAAATTAATTAAATTAAATTAAAATATTTAAAAATAATAATAATAATAATAATAATAATAATATTATAAATAATTAATTAATAATATAATAACAATAATTAAAAAAAAATTAATAATATATATATTCACAATTATGAATATCACTTAAAAAATATTAAAAATAAAAAAATTATAATAATACATTTTGATATTATACTGATAAAAAAAAAAAAAGAAATAATAATAATAATAATATTATTGTATTAAAAGTAAAATAATATATTATTAACAATTAATTTTTATGGCACTTTACTTTAGATTAATTATTTCCGAAAAAATATTGTTAAATGTTAAATGTTTTTTTTATTTGTGTTTTAAATGGCAATTTAATTTGGAACAAATTTGGTGTTTTATAATTTTAGTGATTATAATATATAAGCTCCACCGACCCCCTCCCCGTTAAATGTTATTATTATTTAGTGCCGCCGTTCCCTATACATAAAATCAAATGTATTCTCTAGTCACAATTCGATAATTTTAGTGCATCTCTCCGTTAGCTATTTATTATACCACCATTTTCATAAAAATATATAGTCCGCATTGACCGTATATCAATAATTTTGATCACCAAACAGGTTACTTAATAATTTTTTGTACCACCCGCAAATGCGATTATTTTTTCTTTGTTTAACAAAGCCACTTAAGTCAAAATGTGCTCACATCACTTATTATTATATAAATATTTTCGATTGTCTCTGCAAGTTGAAACCAACCAAAATGATGTTGCATTACTAAAATACTAAAATAGTATTTACAGGTAGTTATAGTTTTAAGGCACCCTATGTAATTTTTATGTGTAGAAGCTAGGGTGAAGGAACAGGATGGTTAGTGCAGATATTATATATTAGATTATTACACCCCAAATATATTATTAAATAATTAATGTTAATATACCAATAATTTACTGGGATTAATCATAGAGATATTATATCTATCTATTTGTGGTCCTATATATGTACGAATTGTTGTTTTAAAAATTACATACAAAATGATTAGTTACATGGAGACAATATGGCTATGTTTATATGTGCACATATGTTCAAGTTATGTTTTGATGACTCGAACTAATATTTGTGTATAAAATTCTAAGTGAGTCAGCGTAAGCCAGGCTATTAGGCTGGCATAGCTTGACTGCCCCATTGTAACCAATGTACCAACACCAACATACAATATATTTGTATGGAAGCTCTGTTTCACCCTAAATAGACCAATCGTTTTCGTCTAACCATCTTATTCTGTCTATATCTTCTTTTGTATATATAGTTTGTATTATATACAATACAAATTTTGCATATGACTTTGTGTCCAGTTAAGTTTTGTATGTTTGTGCGACCATATTCAGTCTCTAACTTTATAGTTATTATAATATCTCTATGTTTTCATTAAACAGTATTGACCCGTATAATCCGTACAATTAAAAACAACAATATAATAAATTTACAAAAAAATTTAAGTTCATTCCCTCATTTTGTGTTTCTTGTCACGTCAACATTTTATTGAAACAGTTAAGTTATCATTAGCAAATTTTAAGTAATTTATATTCTCTGTGTAGTGCCAGGAGTCGTTGGCTAAATTAATGGATGAACAACACAACAAAAATGAGTGATCACCCCTTTTGTTTTATTAAAGCAAATCCATATTAATATTTGAATAATTCGAGTAGCTTTCAAGCTATCTATAACATCTTGAGTATGTTAACTAATTGTGAGTCTTTTAAATTAAATTTATAGAAAACTTTTATAGTTCTCACCTTTCCTAAATAACCTGTACATTCCCATTAGAAAAACTATATATATATATTACAATTTATTCGATCATCTTGTGAAAATGTTGAACCAAAAGTGAAATGTGGAAGTAGCTGATACTACCTACATTCATTGGTTCAGGGGCTCTACTATAAGACTAGTACTTCCCCATAGTAGAATATTATTTCTTAGGCATTTTATTAATAGAAAAATTTTAAATAATCTAATGAATCCTGTCTTCCTATTCGAATTAACCGAGATGTTTTACCGGATTATCGTGCCAATACTGTTTATATTTTATATATATAATTATTTTATGGTGAAAACACGACTTAATCTATATTTTACGTTTATCTTTATATTAATATTAATTTTATTATTTCTTTTCCATATTCAATTAGCGCGTACGACTTCAACCTCAACTTTTACACTATGTGTGTGCGATTTAATTATATGTTCCGTATATGTTTTACTCTACCGAGTTACGTTTAAGTTGAGATCGAAGTCGTTCGTGCATATGCATTTTCACCATTAATTAATATATCGTTTATATGTGCGTTCGTATAAAATATTGTGTTGTAAATAATTATAGTTTCTATTTTATATATTAAATATAAAATATTAGTGCACCATTTTTTTTAATTATTTCTTTTTTTAAACATTCATATAATTTAATAAAATTATATTATAATAAAAAAAAAAATAAAAAATGAATTACTTTACATTTTTTTTTTGTTTTTATTCTTTACGAATAGATTTTCATTTTTTTATTTTTATGTAAATGATTTTGTCTTTTGTCGTTTATTTTAATTATTTAATTAAATTTTCTGTTCTTCAATTTTTATCTCTTCTTAAAATAATATAAAATATATTAAAAAAAAAAAAAAAAAAAAATTAAATAATTCACAGAAAATGTCGATGTTTTTATTTCAATTAATTTAAAAAATTAAAATTTAATTAGTTCAATTTAAAAAAATGTAATTGATTTTGGAAATTATATATTATTTAAATTAATCGATTTTTGTGCGAAAATTAAAATCACTGTTGCGCAACAAATAAAAATGAATTTACAATTGGCAAACAAAATGTTCCATATTTTGAAAACAATTCTTTCATTGTCATTTTCGGGAACAAAAGTGTGTGGTGTACGTATTAAATCAATACATAGCTTATAATTGGGGTTTTTATGAATTTATAGAAGAAACATAGCTTTGGTGGACATAGTTTCATTTTAACGATACACTTTCAGTCGAACTGTGACATAATAAAAGAATGAAGAAGTAAAAAAAAAAGGAATTACTTATACTTTTTGACAAAATTGTATACTTTACATTTATGTAGTAAAATATTATATGAAACTATACTTCCATTCAAAGAAGTATTAAGTGGAAACAACTTTAATTGAACATACAAAACTTAACTTAAGTATATACAAATTATTAACTAAACAATAATTAAACTTATTATTATTTTGTTTTAAAGATGTATTCACAAATTATTCTAAATATTAATAATAGAAGTCATTCGTTATAGAATTTAAATTTAATATATAATTATACATTTTTCTAAATTAAACCGATTGTTTATAGTTAGTTTAGTGTATTTAAAAAAAAAAGTTCAATATAGTATTTTAGTTTAATTGACTTTAAAATGGTGATAATAATAATGATTTAATGACGTTGTGTCACACATTAATTAGCACAATAAAAACGTGTGAAAAGATTTGTATTTTAATTTATTTCTTCTTTTTTTTGTTTCTAATTTAATTATTATTAATTTTTCTTTTCTTTTTCTAACTATTAATTATAATATTAAAATAAAATTATAATAATACATTTTCATCACGGATTTATGTATATAAAAATATTAATTGAACAAAATTAATTAAAAAAAAAAATTTGAATAATTACAATTGTTATTTAATTTTGTTTTTTTTTTTTTTGTTTTTTTTTTTTTTATTTCCATTTAAATATTAAAAATAAAAATTTACTAAAAAATATAAAATAATAATAATTAATATAAAAAAATAAAAATTTTGTCAAATTATTTTAAATTTTATCGAAGGGACGTTTTTTTTATATATATATTTTTTAACATTTAAATTTTAAATTAAAGACGGAGAAAAAGACGAATCGAGTATGGGTGTGTTTTTTTATATGCACTTTTATGTTGGTCTTGTTGTTGTTGTTGTTGTTGTTGTAATTTTGTTGAGAATTTTTTATTAATATAATAATTATTTAATTATAAAAATTGAAGACAAACAAATCCGAAAATAAAACAAAAATTAAATAAACGATGAACAAAAAAAATTTAAAAACAATTATATAGAAAAATAAAAAATAATAATTAATAATATTAATTTCTTTTTTCAGTAATTATAATAATTATTATATATATATTTATATATTTATTTATATATATATATATATATATATATATATTTCGTATGTATTTAGAACAGTGTACACTTGTTGAATCGTCGATTCGAATTTCTTGGATGCTTGCGGCCTTTTCTACCGCCTTTTTGTTCTTTGTCTCTACGAATTTCACGAACCAACGTGTAGAAAGCATCGTCGACACCCATTCGTGTTTTAGCTGATGTTTCAACAAAAGGAATCCCATATTGTTTGGCTATCTAAAATTAAAAAATAAACACACACAAACAATTAGTTATTATTATATGATAATGTGATAAAATTTAGAATTTGTAAATGATAAAATATTTTGGGCGAAGGCAGTGAGGCAACCTCCAAGTCAATATCTCTTCTCCTTTTTGTTTTTATTTTAGAAATGATACCAATTTATTTATTTATAATATTTACTGACAACACTAGAAATTAATCTATATTTCCTACATAATTTGGTTTTGGATAGTCATTTAATGTCATTTAATTAATGTCTAAAAGACCAATCATCAACGAAGAAGCACTGGAAAGATGGATGCTTTTATTGGACCAGCGCGATTTTCAAACTTCAAAAATACTCTATTTATAATGCTTTTCCGAAAGATTTTCAAAATACTTCTGGCACAGTTGCTATCGCGCATCTTCATTTGATGTGAAACGTTTTCCACCAAGAATTTTTTAAGATTTGAACAGCTGGAAGTCGTAAAGTCTTAAATTTGGTGGATTAGCTGAATATATTCCAACAATTCATAATTTAACACGCATTGTCTTGTATGTGGGAGGGTGCATTGTCTTAATGGAATATTCATTAGCCTTTTCTCAATAATCTCTCGCACATCCAATTGTCCCACAAGCTTTTTTTTTTATTAATATTCTCTGCGATTATTGTTTAACTTTGCAATAAATTACTATTTACATACCAGAAAACTAAGGTCATAATCTGATGAATAATTTGTATTTACTTTTCTTTGGTACACTTCAATTAGATTCTTACTTTCATTGATTTGACTGTTTCTTTGAGTCTGGTGTATAGTGATGCATCCAGATTATAAATCGATGGTTGAAATGATTGTTTTATGAAAACGGTTCAAACATTGCTAAAACACAGTTTCATACGAATTGCATTTTGAGCAGTTGATAGCAAATGCGGCACCCATGGCACATACATTTGTAATATCCAAAAGTTCAGTGAAAATTTTATACGCCAATCTACTTGAGTGGCCTGACTGTATAGCATCAGCAATCTCAAGCATTTT
The DNA here is from genome assembly GCA_910594885.2 of Bibio marci. Classification (NCBI taxonomy): domain Eukaryota; kingdom Metazoa; phylum Arthropoda; class Insecta; order Diptera; family Bibionidae; genus Bibio; species Bibio marci. Next base: position 3,270,293 of record OU343116.1, on the reverse strand, counting down.
TAATCGCCGGTCGTCCAATATCATATAAGAGATTTATTATTTTATCACTTCAATGGTTTCATAATCACATGATTTACAAACAATTAGTTTTTGAAGGAGTAGAATTTCCTAACTAATTTAACATCTCGGCATTGCCATTAAACAAACAAACAAACAAACAATTTTTACAAAGAATTTAATCGCCGCACGAGTTTTTTATAAATATGAATTGACAGATCGTCGGTCGTAAAGGCAATAGTTCATCAAACTTGGTATTCTAATGAATTAAAATTAATTGGAAATCGAAAATTCTTCTACTAAAATCGAAAAGGTAAGATGTTCCACCAGGTCATACACATCTTTGGTTATTCTGCACAAATTATTGACGCTTGGTTGGGATATGTTTCATTCACAAAATTCTCTTGAATTTGCATCATGAGATTACTGTTTATGACGTTCTTTGTTGAACTTCTTGAATGATAAGATTAACAATAATAATGATGATGATGATTATGATGTAATGCATTTCATTCAGTTTTTATACTGATAAAACCCAGAAATTCTATGAGAAAGGAAAGAAAGTTGTCAAAAAGATGTTATTTCGTTCTTTGACAAAATTGCGTTTTGTTTTCATTCAAATATACGTATTCACTTAGTTTTCAACCTAACATATTCTTTTGATATTATGTTTTGATCTAATTGAAAATGGACATAGTTAAAGATATTATATATTAATAATTAATTCATAAATTTAATAAATAGTAATATTTTTAAATAAAATTGTTAAGATTGGATTTAAAATTTAATGTAAATGAAAAATTTAAATAAACTTACATCTCTCGCCTGCGCCATATTCACAGCCCATGATGTTAAATCACATTTATTTCCTACTAATACCATAGGCACTTCTTCTGCATCTTTAACGCGTTTTATTTGTTCACGATATGTTCCTATATATAAAAATGGTAAATATATTAGTAATATAATATAATTTCCATTTTATTTTGTTTAAAATCTTACCAATATCTTCAAAACTTTTTGCACTATTTACAGCAAATACTAATAGAAATCCTTCACCTGTTCGCATATACTGATCACGCATTGCTGAATATTCTTCTTGACCGGCTGTATCCAAAATATCCAGTAAACATGTTTCACCGTCTGCATAAATAAGAGAAGCAAAATTTTTTAATTATTTTTCATGAAATTTAATCAAGAAACATTTTTCTTTAGGTTAGATTGATTCCGTTTATTTTAACATCACATAAAAAAAGAATAATTTCAAGATCATTTTTCTTAGAACAACTATGCTTTTCAACAGCAAGATGTATCTCTATATATACTATATTTATTGTTGCATAAATACCAATAGGTCAAACGCGTTACATCGCATTATTCCGTTTGTATACAAGTGTGATTTAACTGATTGTCCACAGTGGTGACCTGAATGGTTGAATTAAGGGAAATCTTTAATTAATATTTTAGTATATGTTTCAATGTGACAAATTTAACTCCGGTTAGGTTAGGCTAAAGTGGTAACAATTTAATTTTGCTGTATTTATTATTAAGAAAAGCATATATCAATATTTAATTCTATCAAATTTATTTGTAATATAACAATAACAATATAAAATGTTAATAAAGTACTCTATACTATATACATCCTAAATATGTAGGAACAGGACAAATAAAATAACAACTAAGAGAAGACTGAGCGAAATACATTATGAATCTTGTAATACAAATCACACAAAAAGAAACATCAAAATTCGTAAAGAAAGTTGACATAGAAATTCTGTGTATAGTTTGTCTGGAAAACTGACATGAAGGACTTCAGCTTAAGATACGTGACCATTGATATGCAATGAAACACTCTATAAAAAATATTAAATGTTATTATTGTGAACAATCAAACAAGACAAATTATTAAAATGCTCATAGATATAGTGCGATTTGGTAAGAGGAAAACATACATATAATATTGATAATAATTATCTACATCATCTATGAAATGATTTGAACAGCATTACTTTATCCTATACTATTATCTAAATTTTATATTTCAACAGCGCTACACGACATAAAACTTTATAAAAGATATTGTTATTGAAAGATTTATTACCATATATATTTTAAACAACAAAGGATGAACATTATCTTTACAGATATTATTATTTATGAAACAAGTTTAATGTTTGCATTCCTAAAATATTATATTAGTGTATTGTATTTGGACGTTGATTTTACAAAAATATATATTTTTTAGATACGTTCATCGATGACCAAATCTTTTGTATTTGTATTTTATTATATTTTGAATTCAATGACAGAGATTACAATACTGTCCGTATAGATTAGGTAAAGGTTTTTTTTTTATACAGAACTCTGATATTCTTATTTATATTTTACGAATATTGGATTAATAAAATTATGTTAAATTTTTCACAATGTTTGTGCTACGTACTAGTCATGCTCTAAGTACGATACGTAACACATATACCGGGTAATACAAAATCGGGAAAACGTCTCAAAATAAAAATAACTTTATATTATAATCTAATCTATAACATCTCAACACCGCACATGTGTAGGAGGTTAAAATCTAAATTAAAACATATATAATTAAATTAATTAGTTACATACCAATTACAACTTGTTTACGATACGAATCTTCAATTGTTGGATCGTATTCATCAACAAAATGATTTTGTATTAATTGTATTGTAAGGGCTGATTTACCAACACCACCAGCACCCACAACAACTAATTTATATTCTGTCATTTTCTTACAACTTAAACAATTTATAATATTAATTATTATAACCTTTTAATTAATACAACACGGCAACGGCACTATAAAATAACTATAAAAAAAAAAAAATTATTATAAATAAACAAACAAAAACGACAATTGAAAATTTCTTTGTTATTTTATTATTCTTGAAGAGAATTGTAGTATTTATTTAATTTCTTCAACTTTTTTTCTTTTTGTAGTTTTTCTTTAATTTTTGTTGAACAAGGAAAGGAGCCGTGCGCAGTTCGTTCGTCGTCAAATCAATCAACAATGCATGCATACACACTAACACACACTCACGCACTTTATTCGTTTTTTTTTTTATATGTAGGAAAAAAAAATATCTAACCAATTAAATTTTGATTAAATATAAAAAAAAAATTAAGATAAAAAAGATGCTATTTTTTCTTTTAATTTATCTTTTTAAATTACTTATATACAAATAATATGATTCTGTTTGTTTTTGTAAAAAAAAAAAAAACCTTACTGAAATTACTACTTCTTTTCTCTTTTTCTTATTTTACAATTTGCACACACTTATTATAATACTTTTTATATTAATTAATTAATTGATTGTCAGTTTTGTTTATGTGATTCATACGAAATTCCACAGAAACCTTCAAGAAGTAATATCAAACAAAACCACAAAAAAAAACACAAAACAATTGAACAAAATATGAAAATATGTAGAGAATATGCACACAGACCTCGCCGATTGCCGACAATCTTCTTTCTACGCTACCTCACCTACGATTATACACCACGACAAGCGACAACATACATTTTTTTTATAGACAAAAGAAAAAATACACTTTTGCTTTTTTTTCCCTTTTTCTTTTCCAATTAATTAACTTTTTACTATACAACTGGGGTAGAATTTTATTTATCACCACATCTCAACATTATCAATTTCACTATATTTAATTTTAATATTTTAATTTTTTTATTATTTAATATTTTATATTTCTTTTTTTTTTATAAAGAAAAAATAACCTATCCCAAATAGAAAAAAAATTACACAAACACCGTCATATGTATTTTGTGTAATAAAAAATAAGCGACTAGACAAGTGCTATACATATATAAGTTTCATATATGTACATAAGGATTTTCTGCAGTGTGTGCTTAAATTTACCCGAAATGGCATATTAGAGAGTGGAGTAGCACAGTATAACTAATGATTGATTAGAGAAATGAGCAAACTGCCATAAAAAAATAAGATGATAATACAGTTGTTTATTGTATACATTTTGGTGTACTAATTCCACTACCACAAACTGCTATTCAATCCATTTCATTTATACACCAACCAACAAGACAATCATGCTTCAGGATACACAAGAATATCTTTGAAGAAAGATAACAAATATATAACGAAATAAAATTAAGAAAAATTAAATACTCGATTCTTTATCAAAATTCTGATAATAGGTGTATATTTGAGGAAAATCAATTTTTATTCAAATCTCGTTGATAGATTTTTATTTAAAGATTATGCGTAAATTTTATAATTTATACACAAACGAATAAAAATAAATTAATGTTATTCAATATTATAATTAATAAATATTTTCTGGTGCATCATTACCGTACAATAAACTCCATGAAATTGGTATAGTAAACGTAATCCTGTTATCATTGTCATCATTTGGTGTTACGGAAAAAATATTTAATAACCGATTTAAATATGTAACTAATTCAACTGCATCTGGTCGGTTATCTCCTTCGGATATATATTTATATAAAATTAATGTATTAATAGAATGTTCTGTTGTAACATTCATTAATTTCATGGCATATCCACTACCATGAATTATTCCATTTGCTACACCATTATCAAATGCCGACGATTCAATCCAATTTAGTGATTTCAGTTTTGTATCATTATCTTTTTTAAATTCAGCATTTGCAATGTATTCAAATGGTAAACTTTCAATTAAATGTTTTTCATACGCATGGCTACTTGTCAATATAATTAATTGTCCGATTTGTTCTTCTTTTAAGCATTTACTTAATGCATTAAAGAAATCAACCATTAATGTTGGAACTAATGGCGAACGTATTTGAAATATTAATAATTTTCGTACATCCGAATAATATAAATCACATGCAGTTGTTACATCTGATTTTTCATCATCATGTTCATATGCTGTTTGGCCCATAATTTGTATAATTGCAGGATGCCATATTATACCAATTTTTTCCATACATAAAGTTGAGATGATTAAATCAACTGAAAGTTGTGATACATTACCAACGCCAATACTTGGTAATATTACTGTACAACCAGAAAAATTATATTTTTTGAAAAAATTGATCATCTTCTTTTTTTTTAATTTCAGTATAAAATGATTCTGGATGTTTTATTCGCTGCCGGTGCTCTTTTATGTAGTTCTAATTACTCGATAAGAAACAACAGGCAAATTACCTTAATTAATCTTGATAATGTGAAACGAAAAAAATTTGATATAAATAAATAAAGTTATACAAATTTTTAATTATAATTATTTTACTTTTATTATTACTGGATTTGTATAATAATACGCAAATGAATAAACAATGAATTATTATTATTATTAGATGATTATTACTTTATTATGTATTTTTTTGTGTACTACTCTCCTCTCATTCCTTCTTCGTTCCGTTTTGGCGTTTTGTGTGCTTAGTTTATCTGGCATTTTTTTGCTCATATTTCCAGTTTCCCCTTAATTTATTGTGCGCCGAGAAATTTAATCGAAATTTCCATTTCGGATTCGATAAATGCATATAACTATACTAGCAAATGAAGATGATAATATATTTTCTGTAATTATTCTATCGATAGCTGAATTAATTCCATTGGAAAAAGTTGGATGCCAATTAAACCATATTACATATATATATATATATATATATATATATAATTTCTACACCATAATCAATAATTTTTTAAAAAGTGAACATTTTTTAATTTGCCGGTAAAACATGAATACGCGATGACCGACCAAACATAAAACTATCTCAAAATAAAAATGACATGTAAAATTTTATCATTGAGAATAGAGCAAAAATTGTGTTTTTGACGTATTCAAAACGAAATGAGAAAAAAAGTATAATCTTTTTTCTTTATTGATTTGCTAAACAAAAAAATCGCATATGTCATTGTTAAATTCCAATCAAACTACAATATATATTTTAATAATATAATTTTTGCTAGATTCATAAATTTCTAATAATTCATAATAAACTATTGTATAATATTATAAATAATATACAGCATAATGTCTACGACAGAACCAATAGTTGTAAATTTGGGAGTATTTTTACCGAATCGTGATGATCTATCAAGACTAGTCTTTGAATTTAATCTTGATATTGTTACAGTTATTGATTTAAAATGTCAGATTGCAAAAGTTTTAGAAGTGCCAAAAGAAGAATTACGTATGACGATATGTTTTTTTAGAATTTTATAAAAATAAAACATTGCTTTATTCTAATAAAAATAAAAAATTTCTTTTAGTACTTTTGCATGCTGGATCAACACTTTATGATGCAGATGAACTTAGAAGCATTGGCATAAAAAATGGTACTTTCATTCAAGTTGTACAAACAAATAAGCCATTAGTTAAAAATAATATTACCATTGAAGATATAAAAAAGGCAGTAACATTTTATAAACGAATTTATCTATATATTGGTGGTGGCACATATACCAAACTTATACGTCCCGAATTAATTAAACAAATTTTAATAAAATATCCAGAATTTAATAATGAATTAGGTGCATTTGCAATATTAAAAGATACATCTTTGTTGGATGAACTGCAAGATTTAGGAACTGCTTCACGTGTCGCCAAACAATATCCATTGTTAATAACTAGTGCTGATTATATTTCAAAAACATTGAAAGAAATTATTCGTGAACATAATAAATCAGCTGTACCAACTACACACTCTCCATCTTTAAGTACGATGTGATTTACTATTTTGATATACTATTATTATAAAACCTATTCTATAATATGTTCAATAATATTATTATAGGTGATGATTCATTATCAGACTCATCTGTTGTTTCTGAAAATGAATCAAATAATACATCGGAAGACATACGTCGTCGCATTAGTCGTACACAATTAACAACTGCCCTCTCATTGGCTGGAAGTTCATCTTTAAATTCATTAGCAAATATTGCTCAGCGTATTAATACACAAGCGACAACAGATGCAGCTGCTTCATCATCCTCGTCTTCATCATTAACAATGAATTCATTAACAAATACTGAATTAGTTACTGGTGGTGCTGCAGGTGTTGTTTCTGGTTCGTCTCCTGCGACATCAGTGGATGCTCAAACTGATAATAATTCTTCAGAAGTAGTTCCAAATACTACTATGACAATGCAAGAAAGATTTAGAAAACAATTAAATACAATGCATGAAATGGGTTTATATGATGATGTTTTAAATATACAATCATTAAATGCTTGTAATGGTGATGTTGTTGCGGCAGTTAATTTAGTATTGACAAATTTAAATATTTTAACTTGAATTTGTTTTTTTTTTTTATTATAATGTAATATTTTATTTTATTGATTTTGTTTTCTTTGTTGTTGAATAGATAAATTAATTTTATTAACATTTTCTAATTATTATTATACAAAAAAAAAATAATGTCTGAACTGGTCTGAACAATTATATACGTTGAACTAGTTACAATATTTACATTTGGATTAACTTAAAAATTTTGGCAATATTACGTTTTTCTAAAGTTTCTAATTATGTAATTTGAATTTTTTTTTAAATATATATTTACAATGTTACAATTGAAAATATTATACAATTTTTTTCATTCTTAGATCAATTGGTGAACTTATTTTTACACTTTCCAGATAGCGAAAGTGAATGAAGACGGGATATTGATAATTTATTGATATTTCATTAGTGAATTAGTTGTGTACAACTTACATTGAAGCGATATGAGTTTATCGAATGTTTTAATTAATTATTTATATATAACTATATAGCAATGCTTGGATTAAAGCTTGAGTTTTCTGATTGTTCCATTCAACCTGCACATATAAAATATATATAGCTAGTTTATTTGTTATCAAACATTTGAATTAAGTTTCTGTACTGAGTGGGTATCAATGCATACAATATAGAGTCGATTGATTTTTTTAGCCAAAAGAATCAAAATAAACATTTTTGTGGCTATTTAGCAAATATTATATATGTAACAAAAGTGAAGACGAGATTAGATTGCTCATTGAATACATGCTAATTGAATCCAACAATTCTAAAAAATAAGAAAAAATAATATCCACATACATATAGACACTACAAATTAATGTGTGAATGGGAGAGAAATTTCCAATTGCGTTAATTTTGTCCCTTCGCAAATAGTTTTACGCAAAATCTGCCTGATGGGTCCCAGCCTAATCCCACCATCATACATGCGCCATCAAAATCTGTCAGAATCCGTGTGCACGTTGTGGTGTATTGTGTGTATACCACGCTACACCACTCTACGACTGTTTACATTTTATTTGTACCGCAGCATCATTTCACAAATAATTATTTATTTGTTTTTTATTTTTTCTTTCAAGTTCATACATACACATATATTATTTATTGTCTATACACAATTATACGAAAACGAAAAATGCTATAATCATTTTAATACATATCTAATCAATTCTAATTTTCTTTCGCCCACCCACGGTTAAACTCATCACAATAAGAAAAAAAATAATGAATTGAAACACGCTGTAGTGATCAAATCAATAAGTTTAGCGTCCTTAACATCCATCATCAATATCAAATCAACACTTACCGCAATAAAAACTAATAGATCTAGGAAAAGTTTGTAAATTAAATTTTTTTTTTTGTTAAACAAATTTATACGTTATTTAAAAATAAAACAATACTGAAACGCACGATAAAGTATACAATATACATAGACACACTGCAGACAGAGGTCTGAAACCGATGAATGGAAAACAATATGTCAATGTCTACGATAAAACCAATAGTTTTAAATTTAGGTGTATTTTTACCGGATCGTGATGATTTATCAAGAATGCCACTTGCCCTCGAATGTAATCTTGATACCGGTAAAGTTATTGATTTAAAAAATCAGATTGCTAAAGCTTTACAACTTACACAAGAAGAATTAAGTATGTGCTATTGTTACTGTAAAAAAAATATAAGAATTGTTTTAATTTAAAAATATGTCTATGTTTTATAGTACTCACGTATGCTGGAACACATCTTAATGATGCAGATCAACTTGCACAAATTGGTATAAAAAATGGTGCTTTAATTCAAGTTATAAAAACAAATAAACCACCACCGGATAATAATGTTACCATTGATGATATAAAAAAAGCAGTAGAATGCTATAATCGAATTAATATTTATATTAGTGGTGGTATATACTCCAAACTTTTGCGTGGTGAATTCATTAATCTAGTTTTAATAAAACATCCAGAATTTATTGGAGATATTGGTGCATTTGCTATATTATTAGACACATTATTACTGGATGAAATGAAAAATTTAGAAGTAGCTAAACGTGTTGCCAAAAAACATCCATTATTAATAACATGTGCTGAAGATATAAAAAAAGCAATGAAAGATGTTATTCATGCACATAGGAATACACCTATAATAATTGCACATCATATGTCTCCCTCTTTAAGTACAGTATATTTTATATATATATATATCTAATTTATATTTTATATACATTAATGTATTATATTATAGGTGAAGATTCCTTATCCGATTCATCTATAAATTCAGAAATTGAATCACATGCATTGCCTAATAATTCAGCATTTTATGAAGATATGCGTCGTATTAGTCGTGAGCAATTAACCACTGCTTTATCATTGGCTTCAACAATATCGTACAATTCTTTAACAAATGTTCAACATCGTATCAGTGCACCAACGACAGCCGACGTCGTAGCTGCTTCATCGTCATCCTCATCAGCAGCATCATCATCGTCCTCATCATCATCTTCATTAACAACGAATTCCATAACAAACACAGAATTAAGTACTGCTTTATCACAAACATTAATTGCAAATAGTACAAATGTAACAGGTCCTACTAATAATATGGCGTTCATTGATCCATCTGCAGCTATCAATGATGGTGATGGTTTTGGTGATTACTATGATAACGATGACGATGATGATGGTGGTGTTGGTAATGATAATGATGCTACTGCTTCCAGAATTATTGAAGATGCTGAAATTGCTAATATTTCATCAGCTCGTGATACAGCAATAATAACAAATACCCAATCATTGCGTGAAAGATTTACAATTCAATTAAATGCAATGCATGAAATGGGTTTATATGATGATGTTATAAATATACAATCATTGAATGCATGTAATGGTGATGTTGCTGCGGCAGTTAATTTAGTAATAACAAATTTAAATAATTCATCTTAATTTGTTAATCCATTAAATTAATACCTCATTCACGTTTATTCTAATTCATATTGCTAAGATGATAGCAATTGCTGCAAGTTGCAATAAATGTCAAAACAATTTGTTCGAAATTCGTAAATTCTATAATTGTATTGCTTTCATACTTTCGGCGAAAGCAATATATGTGTATTATTATAAATAATATTTTAGTATTGATGGTGAATTCACGGTTTTTTAGTTATCCTCTTAATTTTGCAGCTGTTGTATAAAAATATAATAGGTAATAATTATAATTAATAAATAATGTGTTTATTTCAGTAATATAAAATTTAAACTAACTATTGCTATACGTTATAGTAATTGCTATCGATGAATTAGAATAAGCTTATTAATTCAAATATCTCAATAAATGTAATTTCATTGTTACGCTAAAAAAAACCTAATACACATATTTATTTATATTCGAATTAATTAAGATTTTACCTACATACCTACCGCACAGAGTAAAACACTTTGCGGCAAAAATTTCTGTGATGTTCTCTACTTGAAATTCGTATAATTCATTGCTCTGTAATGAACAAACACATATAGTAGTTGTAGATTTTATTTATAGTTATATCAATTAGCTGTATATCACGGCAGTTCACTGGTATGCCGTGTAGTAATTGTTTATCAGGAAAACTGTGTGATGATTTTATTTTTTGTTATAAAGAAATAACACTATAATCGATTAATTATGATTTGAAAGTAGCTTATGAATAAATTCTCGTAGTATTTTGTTTATGCAGTAATATAAGACAAATACTAGTCATAACCGCAACCTCTATTCTTTATTATTTTTCCTTTTTTATAATATGCAAAATAATAAAATATAATAATAAATACATGCCATTATTGAAGCTTTTACTTTTCTTAATAATTTTTTTTAGTTATTTATTTAATTATTTGTTGTTGTTTTATATCATTTTATAAATAATAAATTCATTCATTTTTATTTTTCAATAATATCTTTACGATCATTAGTTGTGTTTGTTTTTAAATTTATTTTAACGCAATGTATCATTTTTCTTTTCAAATAAGAAATAATAAATAAAAATTAAATATTTGTTTAATTATAATATTATCTGTGCAAGAATATTTTATAATATACATATACATTTAATTATTGTAATTTAACACATATATTACAATATAGAATCTCATACATTTACAAATAAATTAACTTTCGCTTTAAATTTTATATTAATTGATTTATTTATTTATATATTATATAATAGAGCAACAGAGCAACGACAACACAACATAATTGCAACATAAACGTCATTTTTATGCAATTAAAAAATCTAATGCTTTTTCTTTATTATTATCAAATTGTATGAGTGCTTCGGATATTTTCAATTCATCAAAACCTAAATCTAATAATTCACTTAATGGTATCAAATGTTCAATAATCTGAAATAAAATCAAAAAATTAATTAATGAAATAAACATAAAACAAAAATTCAATATACAATTACTTTTTTATCATCATTTCCAAATGTGGCCGTTACTCTACAAACTCGTTCCAAAGGAAAACCCATAGAACTAATGTTACTTGCCAATTTTTGTGATGAACGTGATAATTTCTTAAAACATTCGCTATTATTATTTTTTATTTTTGATATAGCTCCAATAGATTTCTTTTTCGTTTTTGCTGCTGCCATTGCAGTTATTTTTGTAGCTAATTCTTCTGCTTCTTTTTTTTCCGTGTTACTAATTGAATCTATATATAATATTGAAATTAAATAAAAAATTATTGTGTTACCTTATAATTTATTAGATTTAGATTTATCGATTAATGATGGAGGGAATCAAATGAATGAAATCTTAACTAATGACTATAATTCATGAAAAAAAAATATTCACCGTGTTAATAGCAAAGATTTTCATTCTATATATCCTATAAACTGCACAAACACATAAGAAGTTATAGCCAGTTAGTGGCAGCAGTTAACTCATCAGGTAACAGCAATAAATCGGAACACATTTGTAACAACGTATTCATTAAAACGAATTATCAGAATGGTAGATGTTCATATCAAGGATGCATTCGATAACTTAGTAAAGAGGAAAACACATGAAACGTTACGTCAAAAATGTGATGGTGAGAAACATTCCAAATTATGTATTGCACGAAATGAAATATTTGTAATACTATTACAGTACTTCTTCATTTTAATTTGTTCTTAAAGAAACTCTCTTTTAGCAATAAATATATTTTTACTCAAATATGAATAAATTCTATAATTACAGTAAATAAATATGTTACAATCAAATATATAGAAATGATTACACACAGAAACATTCAACATAGACGATAACGACGATAACTAACGATACGTAGTTAGTCTAATAAGAATAACAATTAGTAATTTTAAAATTTGTATAAAATTAAATTGATGAATCATTCATATTAAGAGATAAACGATTTTATTGTTCTGGTTTTGTTTAATGCATTTATGAATGTATGTTTGATTAACAATAATAATCTTTTGTTTTGTTTTCTTCAATCAAATCACTTCTATCAACATTACATTTATTCCAAATTGATTCTATATGCTATTAAAACAAATAAAGTAGGATACATAACAATTATCTCTACCATTGTATGCTGGAAGCTGTGAATTTATAAAACATTAAATTTGTAGTTCTTCGCGGAAAAGCATATTTTATCATTACAATTATGTATAGCATTAACCAAACTCATCATTTCAGATAGTGTTATTAGCAAACTGCAAATAATTATAGAAATATTTGTTATTCAATGAACAAATTATTATATCTTGTAAATTAGACATAATTCATATTTAAAATTACTTTAATATGTGAAACCAATTAAAAATCCGGCTATAAAACCAATTGCTAATGGGCTATTATTTGTTACAATTGTTTTCGTAATAATATATCCTTTTTTCAAATATGTATATATAATATTTTCATCTTTTCCAATGTATTTTGATCCATTTGAAATTTCTACTAATAGTGTAAGAATTGCTATAGAAAATATAATTGATTTAACAATTTTTTCTGTTGTAATACCGGTCACCATTCCCGTAACAGATCCAATTAAAATTTGTACAATTGGTGATTTATTTTGTATATTTAATAATAATTCTTTTATAGATAATAACAATTGATCCATTTATTTATAAAACAATTTTTAATTTTCAGAAACCACTTATTTTTTTGAATTTTTTATATTTTTTCTAATTAACACACAAGAATTTTGAAAAACAACATAATAGATATAATTTAAAAAAAATCCATTCATTGAAATTGTACAATAAAATAAGACTGCTATAGTTTATTTATTAAAAAAGAAATAAATTAGAAGAGTTGATACTTTCGCGAGTAAATAAAATTTATTTTATATTCATATTTTGAATTGCAAATTTGTAAGAATCTGCTAAACCAATGAACCATAAATCATGAATTCATTGACATAATCTGTTAGATTGTTAAGAAAAAGTACGAAGACTTAATTTTTCTGTCATAACACAAAATTTGAGACAAATAAACTTCAACTGCGTCTTAACTATTTCAAAATTAATTTAATTTTTAGATAAATGTAAAATTACCTTCTATTGGACTATTAACTGTTTGACTATTATTTCTTGTACGCTTTAATTTAGAATTCATTATATCATCATTTAATTCTTTTAATATATCCGGAACACTTTTCGATATTGTACGATGTAAAACAGTATTTTGATAATTATCTAAATCATAAGATATTTCTTTTTGCTCTTGTTGTTGATCTTGTTGCTTTTGTTGATGTTGCTGTTGTTGTTGATTCAGCATAATTACAGGTGACATTGAATTTTCATTTATACCATTATTTGTATTATTATAGCTAAATAAATATCTTGTATCTGGACTATTATTATTATTATTATTATTATTATTATTATTATTATTATTATTAATATTATTATTATTATTATTATTATTATTATTATTATTATTAGTAGTATTATTATGTATAATGGAATAATAATTATTATCATTATTATTCATATTAGTACTATTATTAGTTTTATTACTTAAATAATAATTTAAATTATTTATATTATTTGGTATGTAATTGTTATCTGAATTATAATATTGTTGAGGTGAATTTGTGTATATAAAATTATTTGATGAATAATTTGTATTTGTTGGTAATGTTGAAGAAACAATTGTTAATTGATCGTTATTTAATTGTATATTATTGTAATTATTTTCTATCACATTATTTGTATGGTTTATATCATAAACACTAGCCCCACCTCCACCACCATAATTTATAAAAGTTTGTTGTTGTTCGTCTTGTGGATACATTGGTTGACGATTAAAGTCATAAGCAACATTTAAATTTTGATTATTTTGATTTAATAGTTCTTGAGGTTGTTGTTGTTGTTGTTGCTGTTCTGATTGCAATTTATCATTTTGTTCAACGTTTAAATTCGTATTTGTTGATGTTATAACATTATCTGTTGAATGTGTTATTGTTGCTGAATCATATAGAACTTGAGCTAATACATCTAAATCATTAATGGTTTTTAATTCAACACTATCAAATGGTGATGATGTATCATTTTCAAAATCTGAATAATTAATTTTATTTATACAATTTGTATTTAAAGAATTATATGTATTATTATTATTTGTTAGTGTAGAATAGCCAGAATTTTGTAACAAACAATTCTGTTGTTGTTGTTCTTTTGTTTCGTTCGGCAATTTTGTTGGTATTAAAATTGTATTGAAACAATTTGGTGGACTAAAATGTCCATGAGAAGAATTAGGAATTTTGTTATTATAAATATTGTATTTATTATTATCACTATTGTTATTTTTATTTATATCATTATTATCGTTATTATTATTATCACGAGGTAAATTAGGAATATCATGATCACCAGCAACACTATGATTACCATCATCATCAGAAGGATTTGATGAAATATCTTCCGAACTTGGATATGAAACTCTTTTCAACAATTGTTTTTGATTTTCTTCTAATAGCTTTTGTTGTTCGTATTCTTTTTGTTGTATTCGATGTTTACGTTCACAACTATAACGTTCACGTAAATTATTCCATTTTGTTAATTTTTCTATGCAATTTATTTCTAAATTAAAATCATAATCGAAATGATCCACGGTTTTTGTTGACAATGGATTTGGTTGTCTTTTTTTCTTACCATCACCGTTGTTGTCGCAACCGCTATTAAGATTCTCTAATTTTTGTAATATAATTTGTGGTAACAATATTTTTGGTGGTGGTTTATATTTTTCAGAAATTTTTACAGGAACATCTTCCATATTATTTATTGGATTTTGATTATGATACATATTTTTATATTGAATTTGCTATATATATAGATTGGTAGTTTTTGTTGCGCTGAGCTAATTGTAGTTAATTGGCTGTTGGAATACAAATAACATACCAGCAAGCAGTGATGAGCATTAAGCAAAGCAAGTAGTTACATATTACTGTTTCATTTTAGTTTTTATAACTTACAAATTTTCATGATTTTCTAATTGTATAAAAAAAAATTTCTCTTATAAATTTAAAATAATTTCTATTATATTTTATCATAGATTAATAATTTTTAAGAAAAATATAATTAATTATAAATTTATTACGTTTATTATATATTTAAAATAAAAAAAAAAAATTTTCACTTTTGTTTTGACAAAAAAAAATTAAAGAAAAAAAGAAAATAAAAATCATTGCGAGCTACTGATGACAACTATTATTTCAATGACATAGTTATTCTCCGCCCGCATTATACCCACAATCATATTTTCACGCTATGTCACTATAGGCGTTCAAATGAGAGCTAGTTCAATTCTATAAAACAGAAGTCGGCAACGCAGTATACTAATCATATATTTTTAATTTTTAAATTTAAATTCTATTTTCTGCGCTTTCAACCCTAAATTCAAATTACATTTTATAATATTGTAATTGATTAATATTATTTATGATTGATATATTTGATAATAATTACGTCAGACAACCAGTCTAGAATCTAGATATGATTTTGTCCAATTATAAGAAAATACCAAATAAAATATATATTAATAATTACTATTTCAAAATGTTAAGATGGGTTGGACGTGACTTACCGTGTGCATCAGATTAAAATAGATAGACCTTAGCGTATAATCCCAAACAAATATAGTATATAGAACTAAATATGATCAAGTATTACTTTAATTTGTTGGAAGTAAATTAGAAAATTAACTAAAGCATTTTAGCATGATTCTTTATTGACTATATTTGGAAATAATGTCAACTGATTTGGCTATTACACACAAGACACACAGTAAAATCGTATAGTTTATAATATTGATGATAAATATACGTTTAAAAGTTTAATTAAATACTGCTTTTATTACAAAATTAATTTTATATATATATATATATTTATTAATTATATATTTTTTCTTATAATCTTTCTCCAAAACATACAATGTGTAATAAAATTATATTGGTTATAATTTTAATTGTTTTTGTTTTTAAAAAAAAAAGCTTATATGCACAAACTTACAAATAACGGGGACATAAACACATTAACTGATTTTTAATTCATATACTATAAATATTTATATATATATAGAAAATAAAAAAATAACTAAAATAAGTCTTAAATAGTTTTAGAAATTTTGAAAAAGAAAAAAAATACAATACAATTTATGTATAAAAATATAAAAAAATATAAAAAAATAATAATAAGTAAAAATATTATAAAATCGCATCTTCTTAAATATAACACCTAAATTGAATTTTTATAGCTTGCCTTAATAAAACGCTGTATTCGTATTGTCTCTGTTAAAAACTTATTTTAAGTATTAATAATTTTACCAAGAATACTATATAAATTATAATAATAGCTGGTTATAGTTCGATGTTCATATAATTTAAATTTACCAATGTAAAAAAATTTGAAATCGGTTTTAATGAATACAACGCTGAAGGTTTCAGTTGTTGCATAAGAAAGAGTTAAAAGATAGTCATAGAAGATTTAAAACTTGGTAAGGATAGAGATGATTTCCTGTTCATATAATATAGATCAATAAACTATATCCTCTTTCATCAATACTTTGTTTTAACTAAACTAAAATAAACCCGGGAATCGTCTTCTAAAATATGCTTAAACATCTCCCGTCTAACGCGCATCATAAGCAAATTATTCCGAATTATATTAAGTTTATTTTTTGTATAATTAAAAATTTTTTTATATTATTATAATAATAATTATTATGAAAAAATTTTCACAGCCTAAAAATTAAACTTATTCATGTTTTTTTTTTTTTTTTCTTTAACAATATTAATTAATTATTTCTTTTTCAAATTTTATATGTTTTCGATCCAATATAACAATAATTAATAATAATAATAATTTCAAATAAATTTTGAATTTCGTTTAGTTATTTTGATTTTCTTTTGTTTTTTTTTTCATTCTGCATTGCACACATTTTTTTCAATTTTAATGCACGGTTATTTTTATTTTTTTATTTAACTAAATATTTAAAATGGCACGAATTATTTTTTTTTAAATTACAAATATATTAAATTAAAATAAAAACAAACATAAACTAAAACATGATTAAACTTATGAGTAAAGTTAAAATTATTTGTTTTCCAATTTAACACGTAATAACATAAAAACTAACGTCAATAAAATAAAAACTTATCATTATTTAATTGTGTTAAAAATACAAATTTTGAAAAATCTAATAGTTTCTCTAAAAATAAGTGGATTTTACTTATATGCAGATAATTACTACTAATAAAAATTATTAATTATATATAATTTGATATTTCAATTATCATCTTAATTTTGTTATTTTTAAATACTAAAATATATAGCAAAAAAAAATAAAAAACAATTAATTAAAAATTATTTATATTTTGATTTTTTTGTTTTTTTTGTTGCAGTGTTGAAAAATATTGTTTTAGTATTTTATTTCTTAATTGTAATATAATAATATGTTTTTAAATATATATATATATATATATATATAATAAATCGCACGTTCAAAATCTTCAAAATCTATTTATAAAATATATAAGAATTGCTGGAATTATAATAAAATAAAAATATATTAATATTGATTTATAAATTTAAACCTAAAACAAGGTGGAAGCAAAATTTGTCTTGCAAAATAATGTCGATGTTAACTGATTATATTAGAACACATTTTGAATCTCGGAATACGCACAGAAGAAACACAATACAGAATATATATGTTACAATCAGTTAGGAAAAATTAGAAACCGAAATTAATATAAATATAAATAATAAAAGGTAATAAATTAAAAATATATAAATTACCTTGTACAAAATAATCATATCTTCTGTTCAAATCTCAGTCATATCTCTTCAAAAAGTAGAACAAAATTGTATTGAATAAATATTATTAATTATTACTTTTTTATTTTATTACTATTAATAGTTATTTGTTTTTTAGTTGCGTTTTTTTTTATTTTTTCTTATTTAAAATGTAATTTTATATAAATATTTTTGTTATTTTAATATAGTAATAATTACTCAATAGCTCTAGGACCATCAATAGGCATATTATGTAATACTTCGTCTAGTAATTGAAGAGCTCGATGTAAATGTACTTCAACCCAACATGGGGTATCTTTAATAGACATTCGTGGATAATCGGGACCCCAACCTTTCACAAAACTTAAACGTAAAATACATAAACGACGTAAATCATCGACACCAATTCCAGCTGCAGCGTTTAAACCTGGTAAGTACAAAAGAAAATTACAATTATTTATATCTATTGTGTATAAAAGTAATATAAATTTAACAAAAAAAAAAATACTTCTTGGTGGTGCTCCTAATTGAGATCCAGGTACACCAGCAACAGCAGCCGCCTGTGCTGCAGCAGCTGCTTGCGCATTAGAGGCTAACGATTGCATTTGCCTATGACATTGACGTAAATCAAATACCTATAATTTATACGATGAAATATAAGATAATTATTAATTTAAAAAAAAAAGTCATTTTTCATTCTATACTTTTATATATGCTGATGGATAAATTTTATGAACAGCATCACCGGGACTGCGTCCAGCTTCACGATCCAAATAATAACTTTGAACAAAAACTGAATGATCGCTAAGGCATCGTAACCATACATCACCTTCGCCTCGTAAATCTAATTGAACACCTTTACCAATATGTAAACGTGCACGTTCACTTTGTTCTGTACGATGAACATTACTAAGTGCACCCAAACAAAAACGATTACCACCTGAGGGATCAACATAACCATCAATCACTACATTTGGTTTACTTGACGGAACTTTAAACGTTTCACCAACTTGTGTATCTAATTCAAAATAGGCAACGGAACACCAATATTCTGGTGCTGGTTGGCGTGACAATAGTCTTTGTTGTCCTGTTAAATCACCGGTTATTGCTACATTTCCATGTTGCCCTAAATGAAATTATACCGTAATTTTATATAAATATATGCGAGTAATAAATAATTTATATGTATTTAATTTTATAAAAACATTGTAGATATTTACAGTATGGATTATGTTGGTTTCTTGTTTCCGGTGGTTGCATCGATTGTGTATATGTTAATGTATTTGCACCTGTCCATGTACCATGTACACCTCCATTTTGTGATTGCTGTGCATAACCCTGTTGTTGTACATCTTGTATATTTGACTGTTGATTGTTCCCGCCAATGTTTACAAAACCATTCTGTTGCATATGAGGTGAAACTGGTGTTGTAACAGCTAAAATATAAAATTTGGTAAATTCAAAATATATTTATAATTCATTTATATGTTTAGTTTAGATTATGTATTTACGCTGTGTAAATGACACTACACAACAGACTCATACGTATAAGCCCTATTATTTTATTTAGTCATATTTACTTACCAATTGCACCAATGAGTTGTCCGTCATTTGTTAAGGTTTGATCAACTGTTGAATAATAATTTGCTTGTGATTGTGACGCTTGGCTTTGTGAAGATTGTTGTTGTTGCGAATGATGTTGATCTTGCTGCTGTTGTTGCGGTTGTGTTTGTTGTGGCTGCTGCTGCTGCTGTTGCTGTTGTTGTTGTTGCTGCTGCTGTTGCTGTTGTTGTTGTTGCTGCTGTTGCTGCTGTTGAGATTGGGAATTTATTACAGCCAACATATTATTTGTTGATGATTGTTGAGGTGAAAGTGCTGATTGATTGGTAGATTGTGTTTGTTGTTGATGTTGTATTGTATTAACACTTGTTTGTATAATTGGCATTTGATTGGTCATAGTCATTGTATGTGGAACTGTAGCTAAAATAATATAGTAAATCGGAAATATTATTCATATTTTTAATAAAAATAAAACAATAAAAAATAATTTAAAATAATAATTCTAAAACTAAATAATAATAAAACAAAATATGCAAAACCAAATGAAATAAAATCTTACGATGAGCATGTGTTGGCATACGAGTCGGCGGAGCTAACCATGTTCTTGGCGGTTCATTTGTTGGCTCCAATTTTGGCATGCGTACGGGATACATATTACCAATTTGATTTGGATCGCCTAACATATACGAAAACAAAAATAATAAAATAAAACAAAGCCAAAATAATAAAACGTAAAATCAAAACACCAAAACAAGTTTCGCGATAAGTAATTTTGTTTTATAGCCTGGTAGGTTTTAAACGAAAAATTATTCTTTCAACAATAATGATGACATCGAACGGCAACAGAAAAGCCATAATTTAAACATATAGATGAAATTTGAATTGTAATACATACCTGTACCAGGATATCCGTAGACTGGTGGTGTTGGATGATGTTGAATGGTTCCAATATCGGTCCCATCAATATCCATTTGACCACTTACACTTGATACACCGGATCCTGGTGTATATTCATCTTTACGTCCAGATCCTGTTTGTAATGTTAATCCAGATAAATCTATACCTGGTGAAACAACTCGTTCATAATGATATGGATTAACACAAACTGAATCACATTTTAAGTCAAACGCAAATTGACAATATTTAACATGTTTTAATTCATTTTTATGTAGATCGGGCCAACGCCATATACGTGCATATATGACATGTGGAAAACCTTTACGACCAGCAACCTTTTATATAAAATACATTTTGAGATAAGACAAAATAGATTTTATTCACGTGTACGTGTTATTACTGTATAAAATTATTTGTTGGAAGAAACAAAAAAAAAATTAAAATTTACCTGCAATCGTCCATCAAGAGTACGTTGAATTGTTACACATTTACTTGGATGTGCTCCATTTGTTGTGATTGCTGTTATGAGTGAATCTAATTCATCTCGTTTTTCCTTTAATTTTTTTACTAATGATTCAATGGCTCTTTTGGCAAAACTTTCACTTTCACCACCTTGACGATGACACATCAACGAATGAACTATACTTAAACAAGCATCCGCTGAAGTTGGAGCAGCTGTTGGCATCGAATTCATATCTCTTACTATTATGTTGGAGTTTTTTTTTTGATTTTATAATTATGTTGTTTATTTATATAACACAGCCAACATGTAATTTGTGAATTATTTTATTCATATTTTTCAAAAAATTAAATAAAATAAATAATAAAAAAATTAATTACTTTCTTGTGGAACATTTGCTGTATAGATATGATTACTAACACCAACAACACCACCTACACCTGTACCAGTAGCAGCTAATCCCACCATTCCTGAAAAATCCTGGGGAACACCCAGGCTTCCTCTGGCATCCACTGTGATTGATTTTTTTCAATCCTAAATTATTTAGTTGTTCTTCTACTAGAATATACCTTTTTTTTTGTATCACCTATCTATTCTATTTTAAAAATATATTATGCACAAGTTTTAATTTTATATAAATATAATATAATTTATTTATTTAATTCTTGTTGATGTAAGTAAAACGTGCTAAACAAAATTAAATATTTAGTAAAATTTGTTACAGAGCAGTAATATATAATGAAATGATCCCCTACACTACGTAATTTTTTAATTTCATTTAAGATATTCTGAAATGAAAAGAAAATCTAAAAATATACAAATATGGCGACGCTAAATACGAAAAGTACTAAATTATGACTAATTTGACGCAACGATTGCACTGAACTTGATTATGACACTCAATAGTAATTGTAATATTTCAATTTATAGTGAAAATTAAATACAAAATTTTCACCAAATTTTAGTTGCCAAATATTTGTCGCTTGAACAAATTGTGTAATTTTACCTTTAGAAAGTATACAAAATACAGCACACAAATTCAATCCATAAACAAGAAAGCAACAAAACGAGAAAATTAGTTGTGTTTGATATTTTAATATATGCAAAATAAAATAAATAATTATAATTTGGTCAAGTTTAAGAAGATAATATATTAATTTTAAATAATTTAATAACAAAATAAATAATAATAATTTCAAGTATGGTAGATGTAAAAAAATATAGTGATTCAAATTTTTATGAACTTCTTAATATTGAAATCGATGCCAATGATAATGATGTAAGTTTAAAAACATATTTTTAATTTTATTAATGTTTTTATATTGTAATAATCTTTTTTATTATATATTATTATTTAGATACGAAAAGCATATAGAAAAAAAGCATTAGAATGCCATCCGGATAAAAATCCAGATCCAAAAGCTGCTGAACTATTTCATGAATTATCAAAGGCATTAGAAATACTGTCAGATGCATCAGCACGCTTAGCATACGATAGGATTTTAAACGCTAAAAAAGCTGCTGAATTACGTAACAAACAGTTAGATAGTAAACGACAAAAACTAAAGTCAGACTTGGAAGAACGTGAACGATTAGCAAATATTAGGTCATCAAAAAATAGTTTTTATTCAACAGAACGTACACCCGAAGAAATTTTACAATGTGAAATTGAACGGTTGCGTAAAGAAGGATCACGTTTATTAGAAGAACAAATGGAAATTATGCAAAAGCAATTGCATGAAGAAAGAGAAAAATTAATGAATTGTAAGTTAATTTACAATTTTTAGTTTTATATATAATTAATAGAAATAATATACTGTGTTTAGAGGAATGAGTGATATCGGTATGGTCTGTAATGTACGCAAGCGTGAATCCAAACCTGCTAAGAACTTATCATTTTTTACATCGGATATTTTAATTCGTAAAATTTTACCAGTAATTGTGTTGGTCAATAAAACGAGACTTCTATAAATTCCAACATTAAGGAATAGTGACTATAATTCTCTTGTATTTACAATTTATACAATCGATATGAATTTATGGTGTCTATCAAATCAAGAGACATTCGCCAATAAGTGCATTTATAAATAGGTACTCGTATTTTATTTAAATGTAGTTTTTATCTAAAAACAAATTTTACTGTTTATAATAAATTTTTTTATTAAATTCTAAGTATCGCATGGACCACTTTAAAATTACAAATTATGCTTAGCAAATTCCATCGAAATTACAATACTAATATCATCTTATTATAACTTAATTTTAATATTTGTATATATTTTTATTTAACAGCTGCATCTATAATACAATCAAATCCAGCAAATCATAGATTAAAAATTAAATGGTCGGCTGAAAAAAATGATCCAACAAATGGGGGATATACTGAAGAATTATTAAGAAAATTCTTCCAAAAATATGATGAAATTGTTGCATTAGTAATGTCAAAAAAAAATGGTAGTGCATTAATTGAATTTCGTACAGAAGATGGTGCCGAAATGGCTGTATCATATGAAAAAGGTTTACTAAAAAATCCCTTACGTATAGAATGGGTATCAACAGATCCAACATCAAAATGTAAATCAAAATATAAAAATAAAAATTCGACAATAACCGATAATGATTTTGAAAGCTTAGTGCTAAGAGAAATGCGACAAGCAGAAGAACGAAAAAAATTAATTGAACAATTA
This sequence comes from Bibio marci, assembly GCA_910594885.2. Lineage (NCBI taxonomy): Eukaryota > Metazoa > Arthropoda > Insecta > Diptera > Bibionidae > Bibio > Bibio marci. Next base: position 3,246,133 of record OU343116.1, on the reverse strand, counting down.
ATGAAAGATGACGATAATGATAAAAGTTAATAATAGAACATAATTAAAGAAAAATTATTTAATTATCATTTAACACAGAAGTATTTTTATAGTTAAAAATAACTTAAAATTAAAAGCGTACAAAATATATCTTAATTATAGACATAGTTTCAAAAGCATCGTATTTTTTAAATTCCCCGCAATCAAATGGTAATGCAGTTTTAGTATTTGTGAAAAATTTTATATAATCAAATAGCCGAATAAGCCGCTTTCACAGCTAGCAAAGTGTCAAATTGTCAAAATGAAATCGAAACCAAATAAAAAATGTGGGTGTGAAGCTGTAGGCGGTGGGACATGTTGGGTATGATGTTAAAATTGTTTCAAAGTTTCAATTGTTTTGAGAATTTTTATGCAAGAAATTCCTTTCCTTAGTTTTTTTTAATAAAATAATAGAAAATTTATAAAATAATTATTTTAAATATATTTAACGATATATTCATTTGTTTTCGAATATTCATGAATAAATAGAAAATAAAATGGATTCTATATCTATAACAAAAATTGATAAAGAAACTCAAAGTAAGAATTTTTCTTTTTTTTTTATAATGATAAAAAATGTTATATTAATTTTATTTTTTTACAGTAACTTTAGCTGAAAAACAAATTAAACTTTATGGTTCATGTATAGAAAATCAAACGAAATTATTTAAAAAATATTTAAATGATAATGATGATAATATAAATAATAGCTATTATTTTAATAATAATATTAATAAAATAACATTGAAACAATGTACACCAATTGGAATTGATTTTAATTTAAAATATGAATTTTTACAATATTTTGAATTAATAAATTCCGGTAATATTATGTTGAATAAAATTATAATTGTATTTGCACATTTATGCGAAGAAACAAATTGGTTAAAAGAAAAAGGTTTAAAATATCAAATAAATTTTATTTATATTGATGATGATTTCATAAATAATCAAGAATTTGTTGGTGTTGATCAAAATAATAATAATAATATAGATAATCAACAATTACAACAACAACAGTTAATTAAAGTCAGTAAATTATTTGAATTTTTATGCGAATTAAAATATTTTATTCAACGTTCGTTATTAATTGGAACTGAAATTATTAATCAATTAGCTGCATTATTTTCCGAAGAAAAAGTGTTTATTAACACGAATGCTTCAATACATTTTCAGGTAATTATGCTTTTGTTAATTTTTTCTTTTCATTATGGTAATTTATTGAGGTTAAGTAATCGTAACACTTGTATGTAAAATTTATTTTTTTTCAGTCTGTATTTGGTTATTTGGCTGATGTTGCTGTAATATTTATAACATTTGATAGTATATTTAAAAATTCAAATATATCAAAATATTGGAAATTATTAAATAAATCGATAAATTCAATAACTATAAATTTTAATAAATTTTCACAATTTTATACGGAAAGTGATATAAATGGATTGGAAAATGCACTAAATTTATTAGAACAATTATTTACTGGTGATTTATTTCAAGTAAATGAATTTTTATGAAGAGCATAATAATTGTATTTATTTATTTTTAAAAATGCGATGTAATAATTATAAAATTGTACATTTTTAGAATTTTATTGATAGTACATTTAGTATAAAACATAAATTAAATCCACAATCTTTAGCCATATTTGCAAATCATTTTCTTGGTTATTTAAAAAATGCATTTATTGAGATTAATAAATATTCAAGTGATTTAACGGAATCAAATGAACCACAAGAAATTTTAAAAATAAATTCAATGTGTATTTTATATCATAACATGTTTGGTAATATGGATGATAAATTATTTAAACAATTAATTGAATGCAATAATAAGGTATTTTATTTTTAAATCGTAATTTTTTAATGAAAATTTTCGATTTAGTTTTCTTTTTTCTTTTATATAGCATTGTGGCATTACAATTATCGGTAATGTTATATGGAAACCTGAATTTTTTATAAAAAAACATGCTAATACATTATTAAAAGGACATGAAAAATATTTTAATGATATAAATCGTGTACGAAAACTTTATTTACAAACTAAAACACAAAATTTAATTAAAGAGGCACATACATATTGTTTACAGGTATGTGTGTAATATAATTAATTGTTTATATTGTCATCGATTTACTGTTCTTGTGTTTTGTGTTTCTATGAAAAATATTTTTAATTTTAATAATTATAAATAATTAATACATTAAATATTTTATTTTGGCTACATAGATATCTTTATGGATTTTAAAAATTAATTCCAGTATAAAATCAAACAGTAATATGAAACTGGAAGAATTACGTCATCGTTGTTCACTCATTTTAGAGGTAAATTAAAAAGAGTAAAATAAATATTTATTTAAATTAAAATTGATTAATTGAATGTGATTAATGTTTTTATTTCAACATAAAAAGGGCATAAAATTTATGGGACAATTAAGTTTTATTATAAAATCGGTAACCAATTTACATATAAATCAAAAAATTGCAATGCAAAAAATATGTTTATCGTCAATTTGTAAATTAATAGAATTTCTAAAAATTATGAAAATAATATTTTCGGAAAATTTTGAATATTTTGTTGACACAATACATTGCATTGCACAACATATGCAACATCAAGCACTGTTTGTAATTGATAGTACAAAAAAGAAATTATTAATTGATGCAACAGCAGCATCATCATCATCATCGTCATCGCCAGCATCGGCCATTGCATCGAGTGAACGTAATGTTGATATCATGACAGCCTTAAAATTAGCTGAAAAATGTTTATATGGACCGGCAACAATTAAACGTATATTATTAACACGTTTATCATTAAGTATAGCCGATCCAAATCGTATATTTACAATTGATCATTTACAAAAATTAAGCAAAATTTTAACACGTATTGAAATTATTATTAATTTACAACAAAACATTAGCAATTTATGTAATTCAACTTTTATGCATTGGCCCGAAACTATGTTACCAATTTATGTGAAACAATATATGGACATTGGTATGGATATTGATAAAATAATGGTAAATATTTTTTGTTTATATCTTCGCTATTATATCAATTTTATTTAAATTCATACCTTGACTTTAACGTATATAAAACGTGACTTTATTCTTAATTTTATTATTTATTCTATTTTTTTTTTCAGTATATGTTACATTCAACAAATGATTGTGAAAATTATTTAAATATAATAAATGAAATTAATTTAGAATATAATAATGATAAAATAACTGATTTTTTAAATCATAAAACAAATGAAATTATAAATATGGAAATTATACAAAAATTATGTGGGCAAATTGAAACAAAATTACGTTTAGATGTACATTCATCTTTACATAACCATTTAAATCCATTTTTAAATAAAACTATTGACATAAATAATAATAACAATAATAATATTAATAATAATAATAATAATAGTAATAATAATGTAAATAGTGATAACAATAATAATATTAATAATAATAACAATAGTAGTAATAACAGTAATGTTAATTGTGATAATAATAATAATAATAATAATAGTAATCAAAAATCATTAAATTATGATCCACAATTAAATATAATTCATTTAAAACCAATTCAATTGAATAATAATTGTCATTTGGTAATTAAAAATAATATCGAACATTATTTAAGTAATATGTTTTATAATTTAACGACAGTTTCGTTACATGATTGGCGGACGTATGGTGAAATGCGTTGTTTAGCTAATGCTAAATATAATTTAATAACTGTTGAAGATCATCTACCAACACAGACATTGGAACAGGTATATTATTCGTCGTTATATAAATTTTTCTATTTGAAGGATATATAATTCATTGTTTTTTTTTTTAAATTCTTTGTAGGGTTTAGATGTACTTGAAATAATGCGAAATATTCATGTATTTGTGTCAAAATATTTATATAATTTAAATAATCAAGTATTTATTGAGGCTACAAGTAATAATAAACATTTAAATACAATTAATATACGACATATAGCTAATTCATTACGCACCCATGGTACAGGAATTATAAATACAACGGTATGTTTTTTTGTTTTATTATTTACAAGTAGTTAGATATCCTTTCATTATCACCTTTCTTTATGCAGAAAGAAAAAAAGTCAAGAATGTGTACTTTATTAGTGTTTCTTGATATTTCTATATTTTTTAACACTACCAAATTCGGTTAATATATTTCATAATTACCATTATCAATATATAACATGTGCTGCGTTTTTCATTTTCTGACTATTTTTCGGATTATTCCCGAGGCTTCAATCCTCCTCGGTCCAATATAATATTTTCTTTATTTATTGATGATTTAACCTGTGTTTCAATCATTCTAAATGTTATGTTATGGATGTTGATGTCCATATATTTAAATGCATATTGTACATTATCTTGTAAAAGAGCTTCGTCGTTTTTGTTTATCTGCTAAATGATGACATTGATGAATTTTATTATTGTACGAATAAATGTTTCTAAATCAAATGTGATTTTTTATATATAGTCGAATATCGAATTACCCTTTACCTTCTGTTGTTTTAAATAATGATCGCATTGCTTATTCTTCATCATGATTGTTTTTTGTCTACGAGTTATTGTTATGTGAAACGAATTGCCACGGATTATTCTAGAAATTCTATTACTTAACAATATATTATATTATATATGTTATGTTATATATTCTAAATTAGTACACAATGGTTTAACAAATTAAATCCTCAGTATAAGAATAATATAATAATAATTAATTGATTTTTTATTTTAAATAATTATTCTATTTTTTCTTAATTATAGGTAAATTTCACTTATCAATTTTTACGTAAAAAATTTTATATATTTTCCCAATTTTTGTACGATGAACATATAAAATCACGTTTAATGAAAGATTTGAAATATTTTCGTGATACAAAAGATAAAACAAATCAAATGTATGATTATGATAGAGCGGATAGTTTTAATAAAGGTATAAAAAAATTAGGTTTATCAGAAAATGGACAAAGTTATTTGGATTTATTTCGTCAATTAATAAGTCATATTGGTAATGCCATGGGTTATGTACGAATGATGCGTTCGGGTGGTATTAATTGTTGTTCAAATGCAAGTGTATTTTTACCAAAACTGGATGATAATTTATTATTTTCAAAAATGGCAATCGATGAAAAATTATCGGAAGCAACAATAAATGCAGCTGAAAATGTTGAATATGATATAAAAAATGTTTCAAGAAATTATGCAGAAGGAAATGATTATTTTAAAGTAATTATATTTTATTTATTTAATAATTTAATGTCCTTTATATTACTCAGTAATTAACTGAAGACTATATCTATCTATCTATAAACACCTATAACATATAAATACATAATTATAATATTTTGTATATAGTTACTTGTACATGCATTTTCATCATTTTTTCGTAATAGTAAAAATGTACATTTGAGAAATTTTTATTTAATTGTACCACCGTTAACAATAAATTTTATTGAATACATTTTAACGGCAAAAGATAAAATATCGAAAAAAGATAAACGTGGTGCATTATTTACCGACGATGGTTTTGCAATGGGTTTAGCATATATTTTAAAATTATTAAATCAAACAAATGATTTTAATTCATTGCATTGGTTTAAATCTGTACGCAGCAAGTTCTTAAAACAAAATGAATTAATTACCGATCAAATTAAAAGACAAACAACAAATTCGTCGCAACAAAATTTTGATGATAAATTACAACAAACATTATTATTAACCGAAAAACGAATTAATACATTTCTTCAAGTAAATATAAATAAAAACATAATTTATTTTATAATTTTATTATTATTAGTTAATTTTTTTTGTATTTTTCTTTACTTTTTAGGAATTTGATCTTTTGTACTGTAATTTAAGTAGTGCAAAAATATTTTTTCAATAATAAAAATGGATATATTAAAATTATAAAATTATTTCACATAAATATTCCTTTGAGAGGCGATCATAAAGTATTACTCAAATATTTTATATATTTATAAATATTTTATATATAGTTATTTTATATTTTAATAGATAAATAGATAGATGTTTTAGATAGATAATACGTATAAAATATGATGAATTGGCTAAATAATTAAAGATGTGACTAAATAGTTTTTAAATTTATTAAAACTTTATAATATGAATTTATATAATAATACTCATATATTTTTTAATAAAGTTATATTATATTAAACGAATTGAATACGGAAAAAAACAGATGCTCTTAATATAATAATAAATTTGTTTACAGATGGGTACGTAATTATTCAATTTTACTGTTTGAATTAATTTTTTTTTCCTAAGACATGACGTGAACATGTGGGAAAAGGTAACAATTTTTATGAATATATTATATAAATTTAACTTTATTTAGGTAACAGTAGGAAATGCACAATTTTAGTATGGAGAAAAATCTCTACTATCAAATAGAAAACATCTGAATTTTGTTGTTGTCTGTTTTTATAAAACTATCAACATCTTGGAAAAAAAAACAAGAATTATTCTAACATTTACGATCAAATACAGTTGCAATGGCTTTGCTTGGAAGTCAATAATAATTCACTAAATTATAGATATGATTGTGATTACATATTTTTTGGTATGAAATCTAAATACTTTTATTCGCTTATATATTGTCCATTTTGTTCGATGACCTTTTGTCATCCTTATTGACAACTTTATAATTTAGTTATTAGTCTTTATATATTAGTAAACTAAATGAACCAATTAATTTTTGACATTGTCATCATCAGGACTATGTGGAAGATGTGATAACACATATATCCCAACAAAGCTCCATTAAGTGAGCTTTTTGGCAAGTGACCACATTTTTATCGAATTGTATTGATCATTGATCATGCTGTGTTAGTTATTGAATGTAAACATCTGAATTGATCATTTGGTTGTGTGGTAAAATTTCAAAATAGACAATAGATAAATTGTAATGCCACCAAACCACCACCAAATAACATAATTTTTTTTTGACGAATATTATCAGCAGTTTCATACTGAAAATTATGCCATTGCAAATTACCAGTAGTTCATTTATGAAATCAGCAAACGAATATCTTTGAAAATATAGTGTTGCGGATGCTATTGTACATACTGCTGTAGGCGATTCACACATAAGAATAATTGAATAAATAAAGCATCTATCGATATATAATTGCAGACCGATTGGTGAATATTGTTTTATTATGTACTCACGTACGGAGGAATTTATCAACTTGACTAATGTTATGCCGTAAGAAAACTAGGGGCACTGTTTCGATATCGCCCAAAATATTAATTACATTCTGAATATATACAACTGCATTATTCAACACCATATTTTTCCAGATATTTTAACGTATCCATAAATAAAACAAATGGTAATTAGTTCAGCATGAAATTTACTGGCAAATTTTATTCATGTCAATCGTATTTGTAACCTTCAGCGGAATCAAGAATATAATGCACTATAAACCATCAAAGTATTTGTTGTTAAATTAGAAAATATATAAAAGATGTGTCTTAAATAATCAATTGTATTATATTGGAATACAATTAAGTGATGCAAAAAAAAAATGATAAACATTTATTATTGAATAGCCAAAATGATAATTTTAATAGATTTTATTTTATTTTATATACAGGACAGTACAGCAGGAGTTATATCAAAACTGATGACATACATATAAAATCCCAGTATATGCCTGATACAATAAATAAGATAAAATATATCTACAATTGTATTAGGAACGCCAAATGTTAATAATTAATACCAGCACAAAACGAAGAAACATAATCCCAGAAAAATAAGACAAATTTTCAATGTACACATTTCATTAAATATGTTGAACTGTTTGCAACGACCAAAATACAACATAATACATATTCAAATTCAAATAGACGAAGGTAATTTATTCAATTAGTACACAATAATTATAGATAAAATAAAAACCAAAAATAATGTTATATCAATTTAAAATTCTATTTTAAAAAAAATATAGAATTGAATAATTGGATCGGTATGCGATAATGCTGGAAAACAGACAACAGAATAAAATTACATATATTTTTGGTATATTATACAATAATTCAATGTGTGAGTCATCAACATCACCAACAAATTAAATACAATATAATAATAATGCTAGCCGATTATATATTGCAATATATATAGTATATATATTAAGGAATAAGAGATAAATACTTGTGTACAGGTCAAACGCCATCAAACTGTTGTATTCAACATACATCTTATATACATAATATATTTTGGTGAGTCACAATTTGTTGTTATTGCATGCATTTTTTTTATTTATATATAATCCAATTTATTACGAAATTACTGATGATTACCATAAACACATATAACAACATGAAATAGCATATAATTTTAAAACTCTTGTATTTATTTAAATATACAATAATATGTTCATATCAGGTCATGCAACGTTACATATAATATAATTTTAATAATATCTGTAATTTATAATGTATAAATTATTATTAGTATTTATATTAACATATAAGAATATGATGGAGCAATAGATGTTAGTGTCTACACTACACTAAAATTTTGTACTTAAAATTAACAATAAGTAAAAGCAAATTAAGTGATCCATTTCTATTATTCCATTTAAGTGCGTTTGTTTATTATTTGTGAAAGAATCCTATTGGTTTTATTATGTTTTTATATTTTAAGCAACATCCATAGTTTATTTCTCATCCAATTCCTATAAAATTTAATATATTCATGCAAAATTCCTAGAAAATGATATAGACACCTCGCCGTACAACATATTATGTTTTTTATACACATATAATTTTATCCATTTTATGTAATCTCTCATTCATTACGCATTGAATGCTAATTTATTATAATATCGTGTTCAATCGTTATTATACAATTGAAACACATATCTTATTTATACCCACAGTAATAATAATAATAATAATAATAATAATAATAATGATAATAATAATAATAATAATAATAATAATAATAATAATAATAATAATAATGTAGCATAAAATAATAAATGCCATATGCTAAATCAAAAAACAAACATAAAATAACGCAAGCACATAAATTATTGATTTGCCTCACCTGTGGAATCTAATATAAATGTTACCTATAATATAATTTGTTATTTGTTTGTAATTTTATTATCATTTGTACAATCGTTATCAATGCTAAATTTGGATAATGCGCATATAGATACATGTACCTACGATGGTGGCCAAAGATTTGAAGATACAAGTTTGCAAGCGTTGCTCTAGACAAACTGAAAAAAAATGAGATGTTAACCAGATTATCAGACGTTTACATGACTTGGAATAGATCCATAGAAAGAAGCAAAGTGAATGCCGTATCAATTATAAGAAAGAATCAACGAAAGGCGAAATTTTGCTTGAACGACACAAAAGGAAATCTTTACTTCAATTGCGTGTATTATGAACTACTATATGAAATCTGGTGATTCTGGTAAACGATTACTGGTGATCGCTATATACCAACAACAATTGATAAATAATTGAACAGATCATTGTAGGAAAAACGATGAAATATGGTCCAGCAGACATTGATCTTTTTCGAGAGATCAGTATCTGTATAGTAATATATGGTTATGTTACACTACAATTGTATAGTCATAGTCTGCTATTCTTATATAGCTGCAAATAAAAATACTCGTCGATATTTGTGTTCGTTAATAAATAATTGACTATTTTAGACTACGTTTCATAAAAACACCTATTAATTTATCATAATTTTAAAAGTTATTCTAAACGTACGTGTTATTATGTTTAGTCACCTCTGTACATAATTGCACGGGAAATGTTATGTATATTACAACATAAAATATGAAAATATATGTATATAGGGACAGTGAATTGATGATAGTACAATATATTTTATAGTCTACCAATCTATAAAATGAAAATAAAATCGTGCCTTCTCTTATATTTAAAGAAAAAACTAATATAAATTATTATTATTATTATTATTACAATTTTTTATTAAATTATTTATGTTGAAAATAAATAGAATTTATAAATAGAACCAACCGTACGCGAAAAATCAATCAATATATATATAAGTATAAATTAGATTATTATGTGTATGGTGCAATATTACATATTTAAATATTATGTGATTTTATTGTTATATAGCTGTTTAATTTCTGCGCGTAAATACAAATATATTATAAATTTAACTATATATTAATATTGATTGGGAAATGAAAATAATATTAGATGATAAAAACTTATAGCAAAAATATCAGATTTAGTATTTACGATTTTTCTCTTTTCCATACACGAATTTATATTATTAATGAAATTGATTCCATTAAATAAATTAAAATGGGTGGAAAATATAACCGCATTTATAAAATATAAAAGGAGTCTTTATAGTGTCTGTGGCTCTATGTCTGTGTCTATATATTTAACATAATATATAGAAATATTAATACTATATTTACGACAACGAGGTCAAATATATAATGTTATTAATGTTTCTATAAATATCCTCTATATATAAAATATGTGTAGAACTAGAATTAAGAATTATTTTATCGCATCAAATCTTTTATATCAAACCCTATGATGATATAACTTATTAAACACATATAGTAATATAATGATTGTAAATGTAACGCACTATTCTTCATTGTGACAAATTGTTTTGTGTTTTTGTATATATCATAATATCATTGTTTTTATCTACTACATTTACAGGGTGCGGACTATATATGAAAAGAGTCACACTCCTTGTCGCGATCACTGTTGTGTATCCGATGTTTACAATGCTGATTGGTCTATGCCTCGATGGATATGTGAGCACTACGGTTTTCAATTTGGAATTATCGGATTGGGCTGGTTTAATCAATATATATGTTCTGATTATAGAGTAAGGCTGTATTGATGGCACTCAATGAGATAACAATCAGATCACAACTTGTGTCAAATGCCATTATTAAAATCCATAATGATAAAATGCATCCATTTGTACATGTCATTGATTCCATGATAAATATTCCGCCACCATAGGTAATATATATGTATATTATGTTAATGACAATTAAATCAATTTAATATTATGTATATACATATGTAGTTCATTCGACAGAGAGATGATAGGCGACGGAGTGTCAATCACAATTATACAGGCACCAACAGTATCCGAATGGAATTTATATATTGCATCATATTTCTGCTATTCCATATTTTTGTATATGTTGTTCGAAAAAATAATTGGTATAAGATCATCATCACTTAATCGATATTTTCACAAATCGCTAAACTGTTTGATATAAAATCGAATGCATAGAGTTTCATATAATTATATAAATAAAATTTGAATTATATCCAAATTTGTATAAATACTTTATATATTATATTTGCCGCATATTTCCACTTATGTATTGCATTTATTTTGCATTATATATGTTAAAAATATTGTATACTTTATGTGATTGGTTAGATTTAGTTATAGTGTACATGTATACATTTTCACCATTAATGTGGTGGAACCTAGTATAGTAAATATGAACTGCTGCGGTTAAACTATATATATATATATATATGTATGTAGTTGAACAGGACATGCGAATGATATTGTGTATGAAAGACATTCTGTCAAATTGTTCACAGAGGACTCAGACTAACAAATAGATGGTGTCAAACATTAGGAGTAAAATCACATTAATAACATTTTTACAAGAATCTAAACATTATTGTAAATCGATTGATGTATTACATATGCGTATATTCATACTGGTTAAGGTTTGTCAGATGCGTTAAAAAATATAGCAATCCGTATGTTTTGTTAATCGTTTCATGTACTTCATTATAGTTTGCAATCACAATGGTACAACAGACCTCTGAGTAAAAATACGTTTGTTTTTACTAATCAGCCCAACACATACCATAATTTTATTTACTTACTGCATGAAACTATATACACATGCTTCCATAAATATAGGCATTTCTATACATCCTTAAAGCACACATCTCTGCAGGATGTTCTTGTGATATCTTATGCACATTGTAGGATATATAGGAGAAATATGAAAAAAAAATATTATAGATATATTATTGAGTATTTTATTATTACATTGATTGTGGTATTCTAGATTAAGGACATTACCGATATGTTGTCATATTATGCAGAAATGAATGGGAGCTTTTATAGGGATATCAATTACATTGTTATCTGTGCTATGTGTATCACAATAATAATAAAAAATTGTATTTATCTGTTGGTTGGAAACACAGACAGGTCACGGCATACTGCCACAACTTAACTTCAAATATACGAACAATTGACTATTGCCTATGGTTTACTTTCTAAATTGTTACCATACAGTTTCATTAACATTTTTATTTATTCTTATATTGTTATCATTTGTATTTTTAATAATAATAATAATAATAATCATCTCATAGCCGCTTAAATGACGTGTCGTGCGTGGACCAATGTTTTCTTCGTCGTACAAATTTTTTATATTATTTATTTATATCAAAAGGGTTAAAAAAAAAAAATACATAATTTTTCTAATTTATTTTCGGAAAAATGATTCAAAATATTATTATATAATTATTGTAAACATACATATTATAATTACGTCACATACATATGTAAAAATAGTATAAATTTAAAATTATTGTGTGTGGGTTATATAGAAAAACAGAAAAAAATAGAATAATAGGTATACAAACTAAATATAATATATAAATTAGTTAGTTAGTATATAATAGTACGCCTAATTAATAATAATCAAAACTGAAAAAAAAATATGTGAAAATATATATACGGTTTTCAATGATTTTTCATATTTATGTTTGATTTTCATTTTAGTTTTTTGATCGTTGTTACTACATTCGTTACGATATTATATCGTTCAAAACAATCACATTGGCAGCAACCAGTTAATTCGTCATATATTTATATCATCTTTCACAAACCGCTCACATCGTATGTATATACTAACTAACAAACAACTACAATATATTTATTTTATTAAATTTTATACATAATATTTCATCTTGTATAATTTATATATTTATAAATTATATACTTCATATAGATGATAATGTTAGATGAAGAGTAAACATCTCTATACATATGTCCAATATAATACTAAAACATATTCTAAAAATATATAAGAGTATATTTTTTTGTTAGTTTGTTCCACTAAATAACACGACACGACGAGACTCTAACTACAAACATAAAGTTCAATTTATATATTTTAAATAATTTTATATAAATGGTCGCACCAAGAAGAGAAGATTTTTGTAAATATAAAGAAAAAAACACAATACTTTTGAAAAAAACTGAACCTTTTTTTGTATTTATAGAAGATAGTACACACGCAATATATTATTATTATTATTATTACTCTATCTATACTAACTAAAACTAATTTAAATATGTATATACTAATTTCCATTTATCTTATATTTTACTTACAATAATTAGTTCTTATAACAGTTGAAAAAAGAAAATAGTATTCAAATTACTACTACTATTTGAACATTAATGAATGAATCGCTCTCAAATTGATAAATTTAGAAATAATGATATCTTTCCAATTTTAAATAATATTTGGTCCATTTTATTATACTCTGCGGAAAAGTGGAAAAAAAAGGTCAATGCATTCCATATACAATTTTATTTATTTAATATAAATATACAAGAAATACTTAGTATTAAATTTTGATTATCGTTGCACATATTATAAAATCATATATTTTTTATAGAACAGGTTTATCCTGTGTAAATTCAGGTTTTGCATATTTTTAAAAAATATTTATTGTTTTAAGAAGACAAGAATTAGTGAATGTGCTTTGGATTTTTTTTTTTTACTTTAAAAAAGAGTGCAAAAATTATAAACGCATAAATTATCAAATGTGTTTAAAGTTAGACTTAATTTTTAATGTTTTTCTTAATATAATTATCAATTCATTTTCTTTTGACTATAGAACGCAGAGAATACCTTTGTCTAATAAAATAAAAAGTCTTCATAGTTCTATCTATCTACTTCTTAATACTTCAGGTATTATTAGTTGAATTAGAAGAAACAAAAAATCTTTAAAGATTTTTAAAAATATGAATTTTTTCTCCTTTCATATAAAATACAAAAAAAAAAAAAACACTCCGCAGGATTATGTTTATTTTTCATAATAAAATGTAAAGTTGTATGACTTCCATTGTATTTGCAGTAAAATCCTTATTTAATATATCTCATCGTATATTATTTTCTGTTACTCGCCCATGAGGATGTAAAGAAAGCATATCAATAAAAAAAAACATCACCTTGTTTTGTTTTGAGTCAAAGTATATACTCCAAGAATTGTAATGTTCACCACAATACTCCCGAAGGTATATCACATTCCCATATTTTCGCTTTATTTAATTTGAATAACAATTCTTGTTAGTTTAACACTTATTCCATCATCAAACTCCTTCAATACCAATTCTTTCGCAAACCATCGAATACGATAGATTTTTCGAAAGCATTTTATTTATTTTATTTATTATTAGATGCGATCGCAGACGTTTAAGTGACCCTCGCTAATATTTCGTAATTTGATTTTTTAAGAGATACTCTGGACGACCATATTAGATATTATTTAGCATATATTAAATGTAACACGTGTGCTTTGTATATTCTATTTTGTATTTCCATAACACCATCGGTTGATAGCCGCATATACTCTGCCGAGTTATAGTAGACTTCATCCACCTGCTCAATTCATCTAGAATTGAATATGGATCAGCGCCTAATTTGTTTACCAACTGAGGAGCAATTTCGTTTTCCACATACGTTGACCATCGCAGAAGATTCACGTATGGGAAATTCTGTTGTATTTCCCATGTCACTCCTCGGTATATGTGTTCAAGTTCAAGGAAGCTCAAGACAATCTCCTCTGGAGCATATAAAATGAAATATTTCGATTATAAATAACTTTTTAAAAAAAAATTCTTTCTGAGAAAGTGTCACGTGCGTATGAAAACCGTACCATATATTGGATGAACGACGCAATGAATGGTATAATTCTCAATGACAAACATTTTTATTATATAGATTTACTGTAAAAGATATATGGTTAAATGGATAAATTTATACACTTATTTATTTATCCATCACGTCTATATTTAATATAATATAACAGACACAACGATAACAACAACAACAACAACAATGGTACACAAAATAGTATAATTTATATAGCCAAAGCCACACACATTAAAATTAAAACAACAATGCGCGACACATAAAGACAGACACATAAGAAGTAACTTTTCTTTGACTTTTATATACGGATTTTTTATTATATAAGAAAAAAAAGTAATTTTGATTCTTTTTCTATTTTTTTTTTTTTGTTTTTTTCTTTTAAAACATAAAAATAACATTTGCTTATTTATGCGGCGGCAGTGTATAGTGAGTATTTGTATTTGTATATGAAATACAAAAAAAAAAAAAAGACACATATAAAATTATGTATATGAGACAGTGACTGTATAAATACATATATATGTAATATGTGCTAAAGTTGTGTTGTACAAGATTGGTATTTATGGGGTTGAGGAAAAAGTTTTAAAATAGTGTTTGTATATATAATTATGTTATCGAACTTATTGCTTTTGAAAAAGGTGATGTTCTAACATATGTTTAGTGATGTTATAGAATGGATTCGTTTGCGAACAGCAATATATACACCAGTGATATAACAATTGGTTGGCAATCTGCATAACAAATAATTAATATTGATTGAAGCAATTGTAATTCAACAGAAGCTGTACATTTTTCGACCTCATGGTTTATCATTGACATCATTTCAATAATTTGTTTCAAAATTTGTTCAGTGTACCGATCACCGAAACTATTACCGTCTAATTTGTGCTAATTTAAAGAATTATGATAACTACTTCATTTTTTTTGCCATTTAAAAACTGAATCCAGTTTATGAGTTATTTTTATTTTAAATGATTCAAAATCATAAAAAACGATTGTGCAGAACCTTTGCCTCAAACCATGTACACAATTTTTTGATTGACCTGAACTAATAGTATATTATAATATAAAATATGTGTATGAGTATATAATATCTTATATATAACATTATTTTAATATACATTTGTGTGTTGTGTGTTTATAATAAACAATTTATTTGTATATATATATGGACGCAGTGTGTGTAAACGTGAAAAGAGTATATGAATTTAAAAAAAAAAAAAAATGTATAAGAAATATCCAACAGCAGCAGCAAAAGCACAGCAAGCAATAAGTATATAGAGTCAGTCAGTGAAGTGAGACAGTAAACTTAACTATATAAAATAGTTTATCATCATCGTCGTGATTGTACGGTGGGTGATGTTGTTTCTGCATATATATTCGATGCACAATTATTTATATTATAGTGTATAAAATAATAATATTTGATAAATTCTATTGTTATTATAATAATACAGTTGATTTTAATCACACCAACGTTACCATATAGAATTAATTGTCTAGATAAAAGTAAATAAGTAAATTATAATAATAATAATAGTTATTGTGGTGTGTTTATAATTTTTCCAATTGAATATTAATTAAAATTAATTAAATAAATATATTAAATAAATAGTGTCTGCATATATATAGCAATCGAGTGAATTGTATGTTAGTTTGTTGTGTGTGCAGGTCACAGTGTGTACTTTATAAATAAATATATTTGTTTCTATATAAAGTTATATATATATATATGAAATTTAAATTAATTTCATAAGAAACTCCATCACACAGAGATATTCTCATTCATATATAATAATAATAATAATAATAATATCATTTATATACGACGACGGTCGTCATTTTATATATATATAAATAACTAATAATATATATTTATAAATTGTGTTGATTATACTACATTTAGATATCGTTTCGTTAGACATATATCAGCAGTGAATCACACAAACAGAAAAATTATACAATCAACGTCGTCTTTTGCGTTTTGAAAAGATAACAAAAAATAATATTTAGAAGAAAAAAAAAAAAAACAGTATTGAAAAAAGTGTGGTGTTTGTGAAAGCATAAAAATAAATTACAAATTTATATATAAAAATAATATATAATAATAAGAAAATGCCTGTTTTTCATACAAAGACAATTGAGAGCATTTTGGAGCCTGTTGCTCAACAGGTCAGTTTATTTTTAGATAATTTACATTTTATAGATCTCGCGTTTTTTTTTTTTTTTTTTTAATAACTTTTCGATGCCGGATTTTCTTTTGAATGAATTTCTTTTCTATATAATAAAATTAAAGAAAACTAACGAATGTTTTTTAATTGAAAATTTTATACAAAATCATTTGTTATTATTATAACACACACACACACACACACACTATACCAATTATATGTGATGATAACGTTTTGCACGATTTGGTATATTCATTTTAAATATATTTACATTGTACAATATATACAGTAGGTTGCTAAAATATTAGGTGTATATAGCAAATTATATTATTTCAAGTGGAGCTACCAAACATTTAATATAGCCAAGTTGGTAAATTACTCCGCATGGCAATATATGAATTGTACTGTTATTAAGGAAAAATAAATAATTCCTTAATTCTATTATTTTTATATGGGTGATAGTTGCATATATAGCTCGTTTGTTATTTTAAAAGGTTGTAATATTACTTTATTAGTGAAAATCTATGGCTCGAAGCCACCATAATATAAGAGCCGTTTTAGAAGATGTGTGCGATATACTATCGATGTATGCTATTAAATGTTCTTTTAATTCAGAAGAATTGTGCAGTACATAATTTCCTATATTATAAAAGATTGGATTCAGTGTTTGTGTTTGTTTTACATATTAATTAATTGGTCGTTCCTGTATATTTTATTTATGTTATATATTAATTACTCTGGCATTTAAAAATGTAACTTTAATTTATATTTTTTACATAATGATATATATTACTATAAACATATAGTTGACACAGAATTTCACCCATGTATTGAAAGACACACATTTCATTTGAAATTTTATAATATTAAGGAAATATTTTGGAACGAATATAATTTATAATTTATTGTGGTAATGGTTTTTTTTAAATTACAATTAATATAGTTAATCTTTATATATATATATATATAGTAAGTCATGTTACTCCCAAGTATGGCATCTACCATATACAATTATTATTTTTAATTGGTTGGTAAATTACTCTGCATAGGAGTATTTATACAATTTACCATTTGTATATACAGAAATTTAAGAAAGACAGATGTTTGCTTAATTCCATTAATTTTATATGGGTGCAATTAGCGTGTGTGTTCCTTAATTTTTGAATAGCGCGTCCAACGCGTTTGTTTTTTTATTCCATAAACGAATATGTTCAGCTGAAAAATTGAAGTATTAAATTACTTACCTAAAAATTTCCAATGTAAATAGCAGGAATTAAATCCACGGTATATATATATATAACGATTAATTAACATGATCACTATATATCACTGCGCTACTATACTGAGTGAGTTAATCTTTAGAATTAACTTATAATTAAAATGGGATATGTGTACTGCGTTTTGTCAGTCTACTGTATCTACATATCATTATGAATTTTAAAGAAAATATACACACACCTACCTTAAAAATAAACCTTACAATCTAATCTACAAATGTAAAGACATTAAGTATTTTTATTTAATATTTCAACACTGCAAGAAATTATTTTAACATTGGAAATTTGTTTTAAAAACTCCTCGGTATAGTTTTCTCTGAGTGAATATATTTTCGTGTGTTTTGGTTGTTGATATTTTTTAAATTATACAATGGTTTTTCTTGAAATTTATATTATTTTTTTTGTATACACACACACATTTTATATTCGATTAGAACATAACATCGCCTTTTTTTAATGTGAACGGATTAAAAAAATACAAAAATTGTATGTATTTATGTTTATATAAAAAGAAATTTTATGAATGTTTCTTATAAGTCATTTCAAAAGATAGCGATATATATATATATAGTGCTTTTTATACTTACTTAGAAGATTATATATTCACTAAAAATGTATATGTGGCTCTGGCTATAAGAGGAGTATGGAAATATAAAAAGTATAGCATATTATATCGATCGATGATCTCTTGACTATATATACGTATTCAAAAAATAACAAATAAATGATTATGATAATATATTATACAAAGAAAGAATACTATATAATACCAAATATATTCTCAGCACCGATCATTTTCTTCTTATAAGATAATTTTTAAATGATGTAATGTTTGCATATTTGATCAATGACGTCATATAAATACCATGTGTTTGTATGTTGTTTGTTTTTTTTTTTTGTATTTACAATGTATTTGTATATATTATTATTATGAAGAAGATTTCTGATAAATTAAAAATTACTCATATCTTTTTATATCTCTCTTTTTTATATGTATTTTTGAAAAATTTAAATTGCAATTATTCATAGATCGATATATATATATATATATATATATAGGAAGGAAACGAATATCACTTATTTCATACGATCATATAATATTAGAATTTAATATAACCTATATCCACCCATGCCCAATTGGTTAGTGTATCTATAAATGTTTTATTGTTATTTGTATAATAGCTCGTTATAATTTTATTCAATTTTAAAGTGTTTATTGTTCACTTATACAATTGTATTATGATACTATAAAATATTGTACTGATCGTGATCTATTGTATATATATAATTTATTTATTATCAATTCACCAAAAGTGATATGTAGTTTTAAATAATCTTTATGTATATGGTATAGCGTTGATCTAACCTATTTTCGTTTACCAAGAAATTGTACAAAGGATCAGTGGCCAAGGAAAAAATCTTAATGCACATTTTCTTTGTATCCTGACACAATTGTTATGGGTAACTGTATACATTTTTCAATGTTAATGTAAAATTAATATGTTGTGAATTACAACGCAATAACTTTTGTATTTTTGATCGTTTGTGAGGTGTGCAATAAATTTTCCATATATATATGCTGCAACTGTAAGATGTAAATAGCATGTTTTCAGATGTTTACCATATGTCTGCACAGCTATCTCATGATTTTCCTGCAACTGAGATCGTTTAACATACGATATCATATAGATTTTTTCGATCATTGTTATACAATAGAATTTTACCTTTGTTAGTTACTCGCCCTCGATTTCCTATCTTAAGAAATTTTATGATTTACTACAATTATTACAATATATATTTGCGTTGTTGTACCAATATTAGTATAAATATAAATGAAGAAATTTATAATAATTATTTATAAATTCTTTTATGTTATCAATAAAAACGAGTACGTATATTTAAATATATTCAAAAGAATTTCTATTAAAAATTCTAATAGTTTTTAAATTTTTATATTATTATCTTAATAACTAATACTGGTTTTTATCGCATAACAAAAATTTTGTATACTTTTACTAATTATTTATTATGACATTTATTTATATAATATATTAAATAATAATAATAATAATAGTAAATTTATAAATATAATATAGAAAACCGTTTGTATAATTGAAAACAAAGTGTCTATATCTATATTGTTCAAGGGAATTGCATATATATATATATGTATCCAACCGTTGTTAATGTAGAGCAACCATAATAAATTATATATATTTTATTAAATTTTCCCTCGAAATTAAAAGCATTCACCCATTTTGCAGGTGACACATATTTTTATATGTGTCCTATGTATTTATTTATACATTCTGTATATTGACTTGAAATGCTGTGTGCTAAACGTTGACCCTGATTTATTATTATAATTGAAGTAAAAAAAAAAAATATATATATATAAACAATAATTTTTGAAAAATTTCAAAATATATATAATATTAGTATAAGTATCAACAACATTCCATAAATAATATATATTTAATAATAAAATACAGTGTTGGTTCAAAAATAATATATTAGGCACTATATTAAATATATGTTTCGTTAAATATATAATAGAAATATTGAGTTAAGATATTCTATTGAAAATTAGTTATCCACGGGTATTGGTCATTTATGATGAAAAATTCATGCTATAGCTATTCAATATTACTAAGTTTACATAGATAATATATATATGAACAACAATATATACACATCTCTATGGATTTGAATATATTTGGAGTTAGAACATGATGTTGGGATATTGGATTTGTAGTATAGGTTAAGAAATTGAACATTTTTCACCATAAATGACCGATATCCGATCGTTAATTTTAAATAATAGATATACATTCTCTATATTCAAGCATTCCAAGAATATATCTATACTTACACAGAATATATTCATTGATATAAATCATCCCACATATTCTACATGTGCATTTATAATCAATTTTAATGACTGAATACTTTTAATATTCATATAAAAAGTATGTAATCTTTTTTTTGATGTCTATATTTATATATATTTACAATTAATTAATAAAATATTGTAATTACATGTATATTTCAATAACAATTATCTGTGATTGGTTGGCATTGCATTCAAAGTATATCATATTAATATATACATCTCTGCTCTATGATTATAATTATATGTATATTGTTTATTATTATACCTATAATATAATATAAGCCCCTGCTATCTACATAAATATATCATATCACATATATAATATCATTTGTACAATATTTATAATGATTAATATATATAAATATATGGGCTCAGTGGCGCAGTGTGTACGCCGAGTTCTTGCTATATAATCGATCGTTAAGTACATATATTTAATTTTTGAAATTTACACAATTAACTAATTGACATTATTTAGAATTGATATGAGCTAATAACTATTTGTTCATTTATATTTACCACATTACATTTACACTAATTACTTTGGAAATAAAAAATAACGTATTTATATATAATCCTATCAAAGATTACCAATATGCAACGGCTTCTGGGTTTATAATAATTTAATATATACAAAAAATAATTAAATTAAGGAAACATATTTGTATTTCAAACATCAATTGGTACTTTCATATGCACTAACCTGACTTGATGATGATTGTTATTATGATGATGAATATATAAATTTTTAAAAGTATTATAAATATTATTGTGCGGTGTGTGGTATGGTATATTATTAAATATATATAATATTTATAATTATAATAATATAAATACTAAATAACCTTCTCAAAACACCACCACATCATCTATAAAAAAAAAATTTACATAAATAATAATAATAAAATCGCGCTTTTAAATTTAACATAAATATTGTAAATATAGACCACCGCATATAAATAAAAATTTATTAAATATAATAATATTTATAATATAAATAAAAAATAGTACATTGTTTTTTTTTTTCATATTTAATTTTGGTTAAAAATTGCACATTATTTTTAATTGAAAAATTACTGGAAACATATTTATTCAATAATTGCGTTATTGTTTTGGTTATTATTGTACGAGTCTATTTAAAAATGTCTTGTCATCACACAATCACTATATATTTATTTTTATATAACCATCAGCTGCTTGTTTGTTAATTTTTGTAAAAAAATAAATAAATAAATACATGTATTATTTATTTATTATTATTTATTATTATTATTACCATAAATGGTCATTTGAATATTATATAAATATCTATACTCGTGTTTATTTTTATAGTGTGTCTACTACAGCAGGCTTAAATATATATATATATATATATTAATACGCATGAATGCGTAAATAAATTTAATAAATTTTTATTATTTATTTAAAATGGAAAGATATTTTTTAAAAACGTTTCAATTTTTAATGTAAATTTATTGTTTACATATTTTTTTTTTTTTTCTATATAAATATCGTATATTTCAATTTCTTCCTTCCTTGCTACTTACGAAATCGCTGCTCAAAAAACAACAGATCTTGGCATATGTGTTTTAATTACACAAGTGTGTCTAATTTATTAGTTTTATAATTATTTGTTGAAGGTCCTTGCAGCAACTATTCAAATTAATATAAAAATAAGCTTATTCCTTGATAAATTTTATATATATATCGAAAATTTCTGTAATAAGTTATTGAAGACAATATACAACTTTGGAAAGTAATAACAGATATTTCTTCATATTGTAAAAAACATAGACATGGGCATCATCGTCGAGAAAGTACATAAATACGTAAATAGAGATTTTGTATATATATGGAATTTATAGAAGGAATAAGGTCATCCTTATGTTAATTTAAATATATTGTAGATGTGAAATAATGGGTACACACTGGTGGCTGGTTGTTTAACAATAAATTACTGATATTTGTAATAATTAATATTGGATAATATAATTCTATCCATACAATTTGCGTATTATCCATAATAATTTGTGAACCAAAAATGTTCTACTCGTACGTTCTATATTTTAATTTTTACTGCATTGCATTGTATGATACGAGTATTTGATAAGAAATAAGAAAAGTAAAGTGTTATAGAATTAAACATACGCTAAAAAATTTTAATATAAATTTTATGTTGTATGAGAAATTTATCATTTGAAATATAATATGAATTAAAAAAAAAATAATATATATATAACTTCCGACAAAATGTATAAATAAGAAAAATAAGCATTTAACAAAAATATACATTTTTATTTCATATATATTAATCTAATTTAAATTAATGATTCGTGTGTGCGTGTATATTTGTTTATATTTATTTATATTTAATATTCAAATCACATGTGATTATACTATTTTATTATCACTAAATTAATTGCAATTTACACTGAATTTTTCATTTAATCTATCCAATAATATTGAATGTATATAGAATGTATGGCAATAAATAATATAGGTGCTTATATCAATCCACTGACAGTTATACAGTCCACATATAGACCGAATAAATGTGTATTTTTAATGGGATATGATTCTCTGCTGTGGGTGTTATTGTGTATATATATATATAGTCACTGTTTTATATTCATACACGTATTGTATTAATTAAAAATACGTATTTCAAATGGAAACATC
This sequence comes from Bibio marci, assembly GCA_910594885.2. Classification (NCBI taxonomy): domain Eukaryota; kingdom Metazoa; phylum Arthropoda; class Insecta; order Diptera; family Bibionidae; genus Bibio; species Bibio marci. Next base: position 3,222,075 of record OU343116.1, on the reverse strand, counting down.
TATAACTGATGTAACCCTATTCAATATATTACGGCGACTAGTCATAGTCAGATTTTTTCATATAATACCTAATTGCTATCATATATATTGTATAAAAGTATATAATTGTAAATTGAATATTTTACGTTTTTGTGAAAGGAATTCTTTCAAGCACTCTTGACTATTTCCTTGTTAAGTTCTAAAAAACATGTTAGTTTTCCTATAGTAGTTGTATTTTTTAATGTTGTGAACAATATTATCCAAACCTTAACAAGAGAATAATATAAATAATGTGTTAATTTTGATCAGATGCGTTACACGGGTACATTCTGTTCTGTTCAAATCATTACAGTTAATCCATGTAATAACATTGGAAATATTTACACGTCCACTTTATCCTACCCATATACAGTTCTCTACCAATATATGATATTTAATGTAAAGGATAATATACCTATCGCTTCGCTATTATTATCGCTAACATTGGTGTAGATAGAGCCTGGCGGCTATATAGACAAAAACTAAAAGAATTATATATTAACTGTGAGCTACTCTACTATAGCTTAGATGTTGCATCATTACCGAAAATTCTACAGACAGTTGAAATTTATAGGCCATCACAACGTAATTAAACAAAATAAACACACACACACACACACAAAATGATTCACTACATAAATTTTCATTATAACATTTAAAAATAAAAAATATTAAGAAAACATGTGTAACAAAAAAAAATAAAATTTTCTAATGTTATGTTGAAACATTATGATCAAAATGATCTAAATAGAGAGATATTTGTCAATAAAATTAAATATATAAATAATTATAAATTGTGATGACAAAATATTAAAACGTTTTTGAATTAATGTATCTAATACAAAATTCATTGATTTAATTTAAATTCAAAGAAAACAATTCTCTTAAAATTCTTCCTACCTAATTTTCGTGTGTGTTTATTTTTTTGTAATTATATTTTTGGTTAATTTTATTAAAGAAAAAAATAAAAAAATCAATCGCCCACATTTTATTTTAGCATTTATTTGTATTGGTTACATTTTATATGTGTCTTACATATTGTGTATTTCTCTATTTGTAGACTCTGTGTGTAGAGAATGTATTGTAATAATTATTTAATAATATCAAAATCATAATATAACTAAATAAGAACAAATAAATATGTTTACCAAATTTGGTAATTTTCTAAAATACTACACACAAATATAATATTAATTTTGTTTATTATATATATTTGTAGGTATCCCGTTTGGTAATATTACACGAAGAAGCCGAAGATGGAAATGCTATGCCAGATCTTAGTCGTCCTGTACAGGCCGTATCATTGGCTGTTACAAATTTAGTCAAAGTTGGTAAAGAAACGATAAATAGTTCAGATGATGATATACTTAAACAAGATATGCCAGCATCATTGACACGTGTCGGTACCGCCTCCCAGTTGTTAGAAGAAAGTTCAGCAATGTTACGTAACGATCCGTATTCTGGACCGGCACGTAAAAAATTAATCGAAGGTTCACGTGGTATTTTACAGGGAACATCATCATTATTATTATGTTTTGATGAATCTGAAGTACGTAAAATAATACGTGAATGTAAACGGGTTTTAGATTATTTAGCTGTGTCAGAAGTTATTGATACGATGGAAGATTTGGTACAATTTCTAAAAGATTTAAGTCCATGTTTAAGTAAAGTATCACGTGAGGTTAGTGCACGTGAAAAAGAATTAACACATCAAGTACATAGTGAAATATTGGTACGATGTTTAGAACAAATTAAAATTTTGGCACCCATTTTAATATGTAGCATGAAAGTTTATATACATATTATGGAACAAGGTGGTAAGGGTGCCGATGAAGCGGCTGGCAATCGTAATTATTTAGCATCACGTATGACCGATGAAATACAAGAAATTATCAGAGTATTACAACTTACCACGTACGATGAAGATACCAGTGAATTAGATAATTTAACAGTACTTAAAAAAATTTCAAATGCTATACATAATAAAATGGAGCCGGCATTTGATTGGCTTGGCGTAAGTGTATATTTATTTTTTTTGTTCTGAGTTATACTGACATATTTTATATTAATTAAATTTTTATCACAAATTATTAATTATATAGAATCCGTATGCATTACGTGGAGGTGTTGGTGAAAAAGCATTACGTCAAATTATAGAAAATGCTTATGCTGTGGCCGATAGATGTTTGCCACAAGATGGTGTTAAGATACGTAAATTAGCTGGTGATTTAACAACGATGGCAAATGCATTGTGTGAATTAAGACAGGATGGTAAAGGTGCAACACCACAAGCTGAATCGTTAGCCCGTGAAATACGTGAAAAATTGGGTAACTTAGAACAGTGTGTATTAAATGCTGTGATGGGTGTGGATAAAGCTGGTCTTCAACAAGCTGCACATACGGTTAGAAAACCATATTCAAATTTATTTATTGAGTCTAGCTTTGCAATCAAATGATGTATGCTAATAATATTTTCCATTATTTTATTTGTAGGTTCAAGGTAGATTAGAACAAGCATGTCGTTGGTTACAAAATCCAAGTATTGATGATAAAGGTTTGGGTCAACGTGCCATTGCATTAATTGTTGATGAAGGTAAAAAGGTGGCCGAAGGTTGTCCGGGTCATCAAAAAGTTGAAATTTTACAGTTATGTGGTGAAGTTGAAAGCCTTGCAAATCAATTTGGTAAATTATGTGCTAATGGTTTAGGTGATACACCCGAAGGACAAGAAATTGCTAGAAAATTAAATGCAAAATTACACGAACTAAAGGAACGCATTCAGAGCGCATTAGTGAATAGAGTTGTTGAAGATTTTATGGATGTGTCAACGCCATTAAAACAATTTACCGAAGCCGTTAATGTGCCCGAGGGTACACCGGGTCGTGAACAAAATTTCAATCAAAAATCAAACAATTTACAAGCATTTAGTGATCGTGCATCAAAAACTAGTCGTATGGTTGCTGCCGGTGGTTCGGGTGGTAATAAACGTATTGCTGAAATTTTATTAGGTTCTGCAGCACACATAGATAGCTTAACACCTCAATTAATATCGGCCGGTCGTATACGAATGAATTATCCGGCTAGTAAAGCAGCCGAAGAACATTTAAATAATTTGAAACAACAATATGCTGATACAATATTGCATATGCGAACGTTATGTGATCAAGCAACGGATCCTTCAGCATTTTGTAAAACGTCCGAAGAACAAATGCAAAAATATTCATTTTTATGTGAGGAAGCAATACGAAATAAACAACCACAAAAAATGGTTGATAATACATCGAATATAGCGCGTCTCGTGAATCGTGTCTTATTGGTGGCCAAACAAGAAGCTGAAAATTCTGAAGATCCAGAATTTATTGCACGATTAACAAATGCATCACATAAATTGGAACATTGTTTACCGATAATGGTACAAAATGCTAAACAAGTTGCATCGAATATAAATGATCCGACAGCCGCTGCCAATTGGCGTGATGCCAATAAAAATGTAATATATTTACGTTTACTTTTTTTATTTATTTTTTTTTATTAATAAGAAAAACCAATTTTTTATGTACGAAAATATTTAATATAATATATTTCTATTTTTAGCTTTTATCAGCTGTACGTGATGTTCGTGGATCAATTGGACCAATTGCACCTGAAATACCTTCACCACCAGATGTATCTAAATTGAGTATGAATGGTATGAATATATATTTTTTTTTAATATTATATGTTGATGTAATGTATTCCCTAAGCTCGCGATTACTAATACTATGCTATATAATACACGCACACAATTCATTCTGTCTTTATAATTAATTATTGTACCAATCACAATATTTGTTCAACCTCCGCTAACTCTAATTATGAAATACAATTTAATATATATATAATAATACACATAAATATAGATCACGCACCACCACGTCCACCATTACCAAGAGAAGGTATTGCACCAATGCGTCCACCGCCACCCGAAACCGATGATGAAGATGAAGTATTTAAACATACACCACAAGCAAATCAACCAATATTAATTGCGGCTCATGGTTTACATCAAGAAGTACGTCAATGGTCATCCAAAGATAACGAAATTATAGCGGCTGCTAAACGTATGGCTGTATTAATGGCACGTTTATCAGAATTGGTACGTGCCGATTCAAAGGGTAGTAAACGTGAATTAATTGCAACAGCTAAACAAATTGCTGAAGCATCTGAAGATGTTACACGTTTGGCCAAACAATTGGCCAGAGAATGTACCGATAAGAGAATTCGAACTGTAAGAAATAAAAATTACTATTGGTTTTTGCAAATTTATATAAATATATAACACCATAATTTTTTCATAGAATTTACTACAAGTATGTGAAAGAATACCAACCATTGGAACACAATTAAAGATTTTATCAACAGTTAAAGCAACAATGTTGGGTGCACAAGGTATTTTTTTATATAAATATTTTCCTTTAATCATTTTATTTACATTTACTTTTTTAAATAATATTTTCGGTTTTCGAATATTAACGCGTTTAGGTTTTCGTTATTGGCGCAAAGAGGGTAAATTATATTACATATTTATAATTGTTAAATATATATATATAAAATATACTCCCGTATATATATTTATTATGTAGATTCTTTTCATATACATAGTATTTTATAAATAGTATACTTAAATAGTAGTTTCCCCACATACGTTCCCAATTTATATAGAATGTATCTAAATGTTATTGTATTTAAAATTTCATTTGCTTAAATTTCTGTATATTTTTAAACTTTTTAAGAATATAGAAGCTATTGTAATTAATTTCCATACAATTTTAGAAATATGGTTTTTGTCATATAGTCTCTGGCTATATATTTATATATAATTGATCCCTGTCATGTAAAATTGATAACACCAACAGAAATGCAAATACTAATAGGATTACATTAGTTTTGTACTACTTTTTAAAACCAATTACTCTTTTTCTAGACTAGAATCATTAGATTATACAAAATATTGTCATGCGAAAATGCTTTCGTTGTGAGCTTATAGTAATATTTTCTACTTTGATTTGAAAGAACAATCATTGATGAACACTTCCATTTAAATATTTATTCGTGTATAGAGCACTTTTTCCATAGTCACGCTTCCATCCTTATTTTAATGATGTAAAAGTGAGTTCAATTCAATAAGATCCCATAGCGATATTCTACAATTAAGTGCAATATCTCAAATAAGATTCGGCATATAACAGGAATTGTTGAAAAAACTTAGCCATAGGACGGTATATTATTGAAGTTTAATAATAACCTAAATGTGTCTTGAAAGAAAAAATAGTAAAGTGACGCCACTATCTTTCACTCGTTAACACATAATTTAATTGCACAATTTAACAATCATTTTTATGTAAATTGAACAACAATTGAATAATGCATCGTAAGAGGTACCTACTAGAGACATACCAACCAAATTAATAATTAATCAGTTTATAAGTATAATTAATACCATAAAGATTGTATCAATATATGCACACAATACCATACGTGTCTAAATGCATGATCGATATGCGATTAACTATACACAAATAATATTATAAACATAAAAAATGTATTGAATTTATTGTTCCATTACTAAAAATCATCATCGGTTTGCTGGCAACGTTCAATCGAATGCAGTATATTTTAACAATACCACTGTCGCAACTATTCACGTCTATAATGGAAGACGCAGCAGATATTCTACTAAATATGTAAAACAAATATAATGAACGTTGTACGAAAAACCGTGGCATTATTTAAATTTGTGTACTTTAATATATTTCCATATGTTTATAACCTGTAACTCGTATATATTAAATAATTTATGCGCTTGATACCTTATACAATTATAATATATATTATCTATGAATATATACAATAAACCACACCACACCACACTCAACACTCTGTTGTAAATAAATACAATACCCACATTGTAAATAATGCCTCATATAATATAATTTTCAATTTAAAATATAAACTATTAAATTATTATTCATTCATTAATTGTAGGTTCTGATGAAGATCGTGAAGCAACTGAAATGTTGGTTGGTAATGCACAAAATCTTATGCAAAGTGTTAAAGAAACTGTACGTGCGGCTGAAGGTGCAAGTATAAAAATACGATCCGATCAAACAAATCATAGATTACGTTGGGTACGACGTCAACCATGGTATCAATATTAAATAATATATATAATTATATATTATTTATATTCATCATATACAAATATTTATATATATACATTAATTGCATATGCATACGCTATGCGCGCATATATACATTAAATAATATCAGAATGAAATAAGTATAAGATCATTCATAGTTTGTATTTGGTTTGTATGTATAGACGCGAGAGTTTAAGGGAGTTTAAGGGAGTTTAGTTATAGCATTACATTATACATTTTTAAACCAAATGTGAGCAATCATCATATTCTTTTTTATTTTTTATTTTCTTGTAATTTATTTAATTTTTCTTCTTTTCTTTTTTTAACATAAATTTATTATTATTATTATTATTATTATTATTATTATTATTATTATTATTATTATTATTATACTAAATTCTGTCACAAAGATATATATTTAATTAAATTAATATGTATAAGAATTTGCCAGGCCGCTATACCATACCATAAAAGAGTTTATACTTTTTCAGTCAAAATTGATTATTTATAGTATAAAAATAGGCGCAGAAAATATATTAGTTTTTTTAAATGGAAAATCTAATATTTAATTCATAATAATTGCGTTTCGACTTTATTAACTATTGTATTTTAATTATTTTTTGCATTTGTAGAGTTTAATCATATATCAAATATATAATAAATTAAGATTAATTGTGACTAAACAATAACAATGTTCGATATTTAAACGCGGGCTATAGATGATAAATTTCGTATATCTTTGATTTATAATAATTATATAATAAGAAAATTAACTATGTAGTGTATGCTGTATACTGTGCACAAATCAACGCAGTTTATCCACAGATCATGATCGAATTATAGATCGTTTCGTGTTTCGTGTCGTCATCGACAACTTGCTTGTGTTTAGTCTTCTAAATTAATATAATAATAGTGCCAAAAAAATAATAATAGTTACTTTATTACCTACATGCATCATCATTGTATTTTATAATAGGTGCGTATGTTTCTGCATACGAAATTCGTCGATTTTATTAACGTATGACACAACTTTCACGTATGGTTGCTTACGCCAATGATAATAAATATGTCGTTTTGGAGGACAAACATAGATTTTTTTTGCTTTGAGTATAGAAAAACTTATGGTCAGCACATCCCAGTCACAACTTATTTTGATCAACTTACTTTCCTTATGACCTTAAAAGACAAAGTCTAACATCAATCATCAATGAGACATTTAAATCGACATTTCATATATGCATCATACACCTATATTTTATATATATTTAATAATCATTAAATTGTATCGCAATAAAAATATATCTATCTAATGTGGTAAAATTATATAGCGCACACATTTTACAATACATCAAGACCCCTTATCACATGTATACAGCAAATTTAACATTTTTTTTTTGTATATTGACATGCATTTCAAATTCGTTTTATTTAAATATTTTTTTTATCATTTTTATATGTAGAATTGTTGTGTTAATTAATTAATATGGTAATAATTTATATATAGCAATATACAATGTGAATCGTATAAGTAATAGATGTAGTAGAAAAGAATAGATAGAAATATGTATAATAAGAAGGAATTTAATTTTTACAATTACTCAAATATAACCATTTTTTGTATATTTGTCCATATATTGTATATGTTTGTATGTATTTATTTATACTTGGATGTGTTCTCGTCGAAAATTCATAATATATTAACAATTATTTTTGGGTTATCGAATTCGATTAGGTCACATTCCATGCGATATTTATACAATCACTATGAAGGCATATATATTTTGATTTTCTTATCTTAAACATATCGCTTTACAACACAAAAAAAATGTTGTCATCTCATCATCTGTAATTTTCTACATTTTAATGATCTATAAAAATTAGTCTGTTTTTTTTAATAACATTGCCTAGTAGTTGTACTTAATTTGGTATGTTATACCGGTCGCATTGTGACAAGTGGTAATTATATCGTATCCATACAATATCTACAAAAATGTGTTTTCCAAAAAATTCATATGTTACATACATTACAAATCCATTGATAACTAAGCCAAATTAACAAAACGTTTCAGTCCAGACTGGCATGGCATGGCATGGCATGGAATGAATTTTCCCTAATTTTCTTAACGAACAATTAGGGTAACAAAAGAAGCCTTCTTCCACCTTATTATAATAATAAAACAGTTTCATAAAGTATAGAAGAAATGTTCTAATTTAAATAAATAGTTTTTTATATAAAATATAATCATATTCAATACAATAATATGCGATTTTAAAATTCGACGCAGTAATTGTAAATTAATTATATTCTATAGAATTATTATACAGCACAGACACGCAATCATAAATAAAAATAATAAAAAAATTACACAATTTTTCCTCTGTAATTATTATTAATTATATTATATATTGTTATTAGGGTATTCTGTACGTATAATTTACAAAATCAACTGCGTATCTTATACTTTTCTTCTTCCGATGCAGCGATTCATATATTTTACATGTATTATTTTGTTATATATATATTTAAGAAGTGAGGATTAAAAAATTATGTGGATAAAATGTGCCTAAAAAAACTATTTACTAATAATTAAACAAACATAAACTAAAAATATATATTTATTTAAGATTTATTATACCTGAAAAACTTTTGCTATTAACAAAACCATTTTTCGTTGTTTTTTTTTTTTTTTTAGAAAGAATTTAAAAACTATAATAATATAATTTTAATGTTAAAACTAAAAGTATTGTTTTTTAAAAAATATATAATTAATATATATTAATAGTAAATGAAATTAAATTTTATTGGCGATTGTAATTTCATATGTTTGTGTGTGTGTGTTTCTTTTTTTTATATTTATACAAATATATTATTATAAATTTAATTATGTGTTAAATAAAATTAAATTAACTTAATAACTAAAAACTTTTGTACTAAAAAAAAAAAAAACAATCAAACGAACAAATAACTTATAAGAAAATATATTATAAATAAATGAATTAAAAATTTGAGTATCCCGCGCGCACGATATACGAACGACGAGTACTTGCCTAAAAAAATAATTAAATAAATATATATTTTATGTTGTTATTTTGTTGTTGATTTAATTATTTTTATTTTTAATTTAGAAATATTATATATTCAAAAAAAAAAAAAAAAAACACATTTTTAATAACAAATTGAAATAATTAATTCTAAAATTAAATTTATAGAAAAAAAATTAATGTATAATTAATAATATAATAAAAATATGTCAATGTTTTTTTAATCAAATAATAATTTATTAATTAATTAATAAAAATTAATGTTTTTAAAAAAATTGCGATTCTTTTTTTTTATATTATTAACGTATATATTAACCGCCTGTCTGGCGGGACTAGTATTGGCTCTATAGCTGTTTCAACGCAAAAGTATCATATTAGAATAGCTACAAGAACATCTTGGTTGTGAAAATATTGAAGCAGATATATATCCAGACAGCTTGTGAATTGTAATGGAAGTTTATGACGACAAAAAAACAAAGGAATAATCGATGCAAATGGAAAAAGTATTATGTTCCACCAGATCGCCACACACATTTTTGAACACTCGGCAAAAATTAACGAAGCTTGTTTGTGATGTGTTGCCACATCCACCATATAGTTTTGAACTTGCACCATTAGACAACCGCTTATTTCGTTGTTTGCAAAACTTCAACACGCACTTGTTTCAGATGATTTTGTTTGATAAGGAATTGTTATGAGCAAGGAAGTTGTCAAAAAGATGACAAAATTGATCATCGTGAATAAAATACACAATCTATTTTAGAGAACAATTTCCCAGTCATCGTAGCATGATTGGAATCGAAAATCTAAATGGGCCGCAAAGTATACGGGCTTCCGAATGGATGTTCACTAGGCAGCGAAAGGTCGCTCACATCCATAAGGCAAGCAGAATTTCATTCACAATCAGTGGATAATTCAACCCAATGGTGTTGCAGTTGAAAAAGTTAAGTATACAAATTGTAACTTAATATTTATGTTTATATTTATTATATACGCGTATAGTCACGGGAAAATAAATATGTCTTTAATATCAGAGACTTAATTATTAATAAAATACTGTAAAAGATAATTTCAATTCGTGCTATGGAACATACAGTTTCCGATTAGCATATAGTTTAGTGCGCAATATAGAAATATGAAATCATATAGTGTACGGTGTTTTTACAAATACATATCCTATGCAGTACTAATGATTGTTGTGAACGAACATAAGTTCGAAATAGTTTATGATATCGAGTCATTTTTAGCCATATCAGTGTCAGCTGTTTTGAAAAGAACACTAATGTGAAGCAATATTTCTTCATATTCTGTAAAGAATCAATCATTCTTGTGTTGAAATATTATTATTAATAACAAATAGACGATTTTTTTTATTTATATTATTTATATTGTCAGATTTCCAAATTTGATATCTTAATTGTGTGTATTTTAATATAGAAAACACAATATGGTCATATATATGTGGCTTAGAATATAGCTACATCAAGCATACACCACCTTAGCGTGCGTTTTAAAATAGCAAACAAAATTTAGGCACAATATCTGCAAAAGTGTGCATTTCACCAGGACTTGTATACATTAGAATGTATATTAGAATAGGTGTAGGTAGACTGATATTTAGACACATTTATGTGTCTGCACGTTTTCGACACATTGCATTTTGTTTTTTATTTAATCATTCAGTGCCGTCTGTTTCCTATATAAACTTGTAAAGTAAAAAATTCTATTTTATTAGACCATTATAAAAATCGAAACAGCTCCTCTTTCAATGCCACACATAAAATTTGAAAAAAAAATAGATTTCGATGGTAATCGACTAACTATACGGAGAAATAAATATAAATTTTGAATTAATTATTTTATAGTCACCTAGTCACGATGCAATTCCACACGATAAGAATAATTAAAATTATATATAAATTTTTTTATTATGCAGCTTTATTTTTTAATATAATAAGTTTTTTTTTGTACACAATATAATAATTTATAGTAATTTATAAACTACAAAAATTTAATTAAATTTTATTTTTATGATTATTTTTACAGGGAAACCAATAATAATAATAATAATAGAGAAGATGAAGAAAAAAAAAAAAAAAAAAAAAAACACGCAGAAAAGGTAAATTAAAAAATCAATAATATATTTATGTATATATTGTCTTTACCATTCCGCATCACCATTTGATTTTTGGAACACATAATCTTTTCCACCGATATTCATAATACCGTCTTTTAAATAAAATTTCCATTTGTTTCTGGATCGTGTAATCTAAAATAATGATTATTAAAAACAAATTTAAACATTTATTGTTAATTAGTCATTCAATTAATTAATAATGCACACCTTATCATATTGGCAAACAACAACATTATCCGTATCAAATAAATCAGCCTGCTCTTCTTCGGATACATCATCATCACTATTTAATGGTTCCTCTTCAGCACCACCTTCACCATCCGCTTCGTCATCATCTTTATCTGGATCATCATCATCATCTTCACCATCAATGTTATCATCGCTACCATCGGATGCATCTTCATCTGATGTATCATCCATTTCATCACCGCCACCGCCACCATTACCACCGTTACCACCCCCATGACTGACAGCACCATCTAATTGTTGTTTTTGTAATCCAATTGATGCGGCATTTGCTTGTGCCTGTACCTGTTGATTTTGTAATGCAGCAGTTACATGCTGTTGTAATACCGATGATGCCAATTGCGGTGGTAATGTCATTATTGATGTTATTATCGGTCCCGTTAATACTTGATGTAATTGATTTTCCTGTAATGCTGATGCTGGTACTTGTATTGTTAATACACGCTGGGCACCATGCGGAGAACCGGGTGTTGCGGGTAATGTTATTTGAATTGGAATTATTTTTGTGGGATCTAAATTAGCCACAGACGATGGTGGTGGTTGTGGTTGTTGTTGTTGCAGTTGCGGTTGTTGTTGCTGCTGTTGTTGTTGTTGTGGTTGTTGCTGCTGCTGCTGCTGCTGCTGTTGTTGTTGTTGTTGCTGTTGCTGTTGTTGAGTTGCAGGTTGCGACTGAGGCTGTGATTGCAATGATTGTGATTGAATATGAGATGGTGGTTGTGGTTGACTTTGGGATTGTTGCGGCAAAGTTTGCGCCAGTGATTGCGTCGTTTGTTGTGATTGCGGTTGTACTTGATGCTGTTGTGCAATTGATGGTGGTTGTAATGGAGCAGGAGCTACCAATGGCTCTTGTTTAGGTACTAATAACTTCGAATTACCATTAACAATTTGATTTTGAAATGTGGTATTATTCATACTATTATTATTACTGGCTGCTGCGTTTCCATTATTATTTTCACTTGACGTTGTTTGCTGATTTTGTTGTTGCTGCTGTTGTTGTTGTTGTTGTTGTTGCTGCTGTTGTTGTAGCTGCTGTTGTTGTAGTTGCTGCTGACGTTGTTGGTTTTGCTGAGGACGTGACTTTGATTTCGTACCATTAGCCTACAATACATTTTGAAATTTAAATATTAATATCGTAAATTATATAATAATAAAAATATTTATGGCATTTTAAAATCATTTGTTTCGCACCCACAACATCTATATTTTGCATATATAATCAAGTGGATAACCTTAACCTTATGATTATTTTGATTTGATGAAAATATTAAATCCGATTTATAGTTATATTATATACAATTCATGAACACTGGGACATTTGCATAAGAACTCTGATATACTATTTATTTCTACACAGTGTGCCCAATATATTCTCATCCACATATAGAATAATTATTAATTGTTAAAATATGCATAACTGAAAAAATTCCAGGTGTTGTGATATTACGTGATAATTGAAAAAATCGCCGCTTACAAATAAAATTAATTGATTACAAAAATCATATGTAAACAATATTTTAAAAGTAGATCTCTGGAATATAATTTCAACATAAGATTATTCTTATTAAATCATATATCTATACATGAGGCGGATATCAATGTTCAGCTACTTTTATGCACATAACAAAAAATATATAAACACCTAAGTTATACATTATACATATAATAACTGAATGTGTTGACGATGCGGAACATGGACACAACTAGCCCGTTAATATGTGTTAATCCAGTTAAGTTTTTGCACATTAAATTATTTATTAATATACTAAATAAAAAAACAAATGTATAATGCAATTAATTTAAATTTGTTGCTATATTTTTCATATTTCCTACATGCAATAACATTCATCCATCAAAAATATATATTATAGATCAATTTTTAATTCAATTCATTATTTTATAAACACGTACACAAACAAACAAAGCAAAAACAATTTACGGAGAAAAATAAAATAGAGAAAAATAAATTTATAATAATAATTCTATTACCTTTCCAAATGCAACCTGTGCCAAGAGATGTGTGTGTGTGTGTGTGTGTATTTATTATATACGATATATAAAATTGAAAGGCATGAAAATAAATAAATCATAAAAATTATTGATTATTAATTTATTTTAATTTTTTTATTTCGTTGTTAGATTTTTAACAAAACAAAAATACCGCAGAACAAAAATAAAAAACCAAAACAAAAGCTATAACATGAAAAATAATAGCAATATTACCTTAGCATTATTTGTAATAATAGGTGGTGGTTGTGGTTCCGGAGGATCTGGTGTTAATTCAACAGCTTTACTTGCCAACAATTTATTTGACCAAATAAGTTTCATTTCTTGTAAAACTTGTTCATCAACACCTTCATCAAGAAATGCATCACGTACATTAGCTATAACATCTTCAATTACCGAATTGTATACTTTAAGCTATATTTAAAAATAGAAATTTAATATAAAAAACTTAATATTAATAATAATAATAAATCTAATACTTTAACATTTCAGATAAAACTAAATTATGTATAATAGAATCAAAATATATTACTGTATCGAACTCTATCGCATACAACATGTAAAGAATTTGATTTTAAATGATTCATTAATGGATATATTGATGCCAATGACAAATCATGCTCCGGAAAACCGAAGCAATTCAATGGCAATGAATTGCTAGCATTATTTGACGAATAGTCAGTTCAAAAGTTGTAGGGGATTAGGAGATGAGCTACGACTTACTGAAGTAGCATTTTGGAAATGGCTAACACACGAATTGCTGGGATAATGAATCTACTTTAACAATCCTTAACTCAACAAGTCATGGCTGGAAAACCAGAGCAACCTCATCATCATTAACATCAATTGAATCAATTGAATAAGAAAACAGAAACAGAAAACACAAAAATTATTGGAAATAGTTCTGTTTTCATATAATATAGTCAAACAAAATTAATTCATATAGTAAATAATCGGTGTTAAAATTCGATTTTTATAAAAAAATTATAAAGAATTTTGTTACGATTAAAGGCAGGAAGGCAACTATGTGGTTTTGTGTTCTATTTAAAAAGTTGTCGGAACTATAGACAGAATAAATACAAATACAAAATTTAAGTCTATACACAAATATTTGTCTGCAAAACAAATATATATTCATACTGTGAATTCCATAGTATCTTTTATCTGTACCGTTCTTATCATAGGCAAATACTTTTATTAACATACTTTGAAGCAGAAAAGTCATAAAGACTCAAAGAACAATAGATGTAATACAACAACTTTATTTATAAGGGATAAAAAAAGAATTCATATAAATAATACATTTTAGAATATGAATACGAACCAAAGGAAAATGTATAGTTGAAAAATATAAAATTATAGATTTCAAATAACTACACAAATGATCATTAATCAAACAATCTCATTAAAAGAAAAACGTGTGATGATAATGTTAATTATCTACTTTAACGTTTAAAAGAACTATAGATAAAATAAACAGTTGTGAAAAAGTAAGGATTGATTATTTAATGTACATGCCAAAGAAAATAGTAGCTGCACGTAATTTATTTTAATTAATTGTTAATTTATTAATATTTTATGTGTTCGATTCAACAAATTGAATTGATATTTAGGTCTCTCTATTCCATTATCATAAAACAAATACAACACAACATAGAATATAATAAATATAAATTCTATACACAAATGTATATATAATGTTTACTTAAAAATGTATAAATAAAAATAATTAATATACAATTATTAATTTTGTATTACGTGTAAGGTGATAAAAAACCAGAATTAATTATTACAAATAATAAAACAATAACAACGCAACAACAACAAATTGGCTCAGACTCAGTATTTGTATTTTAAAAAGTCTTATCAATATAATTATTACTTTTGTTGGTTAAATTGAAATAACAATTCTACATATTTTAGATAATAATTATAATAACAATAATAATAATAATTATAATAGAAATAATAATAATAATAATAATAATAATAATAATAATAATAATAATAATAATAATAATAATAATAATAATAATAATAATAATAATAATAATAAATAATAATATATAAAAATAATAATATTAAATAGCAGGAATAACAAATATGCAATTAAATAATTTAAATGAAATTGTTATTCTTTTCTAATTTATCATGGAAATACCATGATTAATACAGTTAATATTTTGAAATGAGTTCGACATATTTTCATTTCCGAGCAAAACATACACATACCCACATACTTGTAATTTATAAATGTAGACTGGTTTAATTAGGCTAGTCTAGACAATTTTAAAAAAATAGATTAAAAATAGATTGCATTTTTCATGATAACCCATCACAAAAATATAAACCAAAAAAACATTGCAGGTGTGGCGTTTGATAGTACAAGTCTCAGGTAAACTCCCATTGAGAATATTGATATATTTAATTATAAGTTGATTACTATACGATTGTAAACAAAATGGAATTACTTGAATAATATCAGAACTTTTTAATAGAAATACCTTTAATAATAAAGGTACATGAAACAAAATCAATAAAATATTGGTAAACTATTTGATTGGTCACGCTTACCACTTAGCACATATCGTTAGCAGTAAATGTTAAATAAATTAAGGAAGAACACAATTTATTTTTTCTTTTTGTTACATGATCGAATAAAAACGTTGGAAAGGAAGAAGTGGTAAAGATATGATTACCTATTGATTAGCAGAAAAATTAATAATCCATGTTGTACAAATAATTTTGTGACAATGTATATTATAACAAAAATATCAACATTTTATTTTATTTAAAAATAAAGAGTTATACAATTTTAGACTCTGTTCAAAGGGTCAAAGAACAACCCTTTTCATTTTAAAATTTAATTGAAATAATATCCTTTGAATATTTAAATAAAATTATAATAATTAAATTGAATATTAAAAATTGTGGATAATGATAGACGACAAAAAATATAAAAATCAATAATCAAAAAATTTGATGAAAAAAAATATGAATTTATGAATATTTAATTAGAAAAATAAAAAGAGGGGTTTCTTTTTAATAAATTAAACGGATTTCCTTAACATTTTAAAAGTTTTTACTATTACAAAATTTAATTATTCGTTAACCTTTTTTTTTTCTTTTCTTTCGTTGTACACAGATTATAGTAATAATAAAAAAAGAAAAAGGAACTAAAAACTACTGCGCCAATCTACAAACCGGCGGCATTCTGTTTGATTTATTTTTATCCTTTTATTTTGCGAATTGCGACTTGTTGCAATGATACCATCGTTTCCGTCAAGAATTTCACAGAAAAAAAATTTCAGATATGTATAAATTATACAATATGTTTGAAAATTTATTACACGTGCTCATTCACTTCACATATACACAAAATTTGTTTATTACAAATTATACACAAATTAAAAATAATGAACAATTAATACCTATTATTAATTATTTTTATTTTAAACTTACCACAGTTGTTTGACTAACAGCCATTTTTATTTTAATTATATTTTGATAAATTTTCTTACAAATTTACATATGTAAAAATTAGTTGTTTCAGCGTAACGTATGGTACAATTTCGTCTATTCCGTAGAAAACAAAGTTTAACTTAAAATATTTTATTATAATTATATTATACCGTTATGTTAAATTAAATCACATAAAATTAATAAACATTAAAACAATTTACTTAAATATATATACAAAAGAAAAAAAAAAAAAAAAAAAAGGTTGCAGTTATAAAGAAAACTTTTCCACAATTTTGATTTTAATTACAATCCATATGTTTTCTAAAAAAAATAATTCACACGATTAAAAAAAAGCAGGATCTTTGAAATAATTTTTTTTTTTACTGTAATTGCAAAAAATGTATTCTCCTGTATGTTGTAATGTAAAAAAAATTTTCTTTTCGGAGACAATTTTTTTTACCACTTTAGTTTTGTTGTTGTTTTTCAGTACAAAATTTACACAGACAGGCCGCTGATTTTTTTTTTTTTTTCTTTCAGACAAACACAAAATACGCTAAAGAGGAAGGAACTTCTGGAACTTCGCTGTTGTTTTTGTTAAATCGGAAAATTTTACACAAATTTTAAGAAAAAATTATATACAAATAATGAATGCATTATTTCTAAAACCAACCGAGTTCGTCAGCGAAGCCAAATTTAATAAAAATTTTTCAAGCTCTTTTATAATTTTATAACACGAAACGAATAGAAAAAATTTCCAATTTCATACGAAACATGAAGGAAAAAAGAATCAATTTCCAATCAATTATTCCATCACGTTGATTGAAGTTTGACAGCCGAAACAAACCCGATGTGAATATAAACAATATCACCCTAGCGGTAGATGTTGGACGAATAGTTACTATTCGATTCGAAAGTAATCGTTACTCATTTGAAATCGAAATTAGTATTACGAATTATAAAAAATATTCGTTATTCGTTACTTTTTTCGCCCAAAATGTCAATATTACAATGCAATCGATAGCAACTATATGTACAGTAACATAAATACACCGCGAAACGTCACCTCGTGTTCGTGACATGTACCGCTTGTGCAGTGCGAGTGTCTTCATTTCTTCTTATTACATATAACCACATAGAAAATAATTTCGGTTCGGTTTTCTATTTATTTAGTTATTTACATTTTTTCTTGTTTGTGTTGTACGTATAATTATTATTCAATTATTTGTTAATTATTTAAAAAGAATGTGCCACAAGGAAAATTAAAAAATAAAGCTAAATTTGCCAGAAAATATAAAAAATAAAAATAAATCAAAAGCGAAAGCACTTACACGTCGTTCAAGTGAGTAATTTTTTGTACTTTTGTGTGATGCTAGATCGAGATTACTTT
The DNA here is from genome assembly GCA_910594885.2 of Bibio marci. Lineage (NCBI taxonomy): Eukaryota > Metazoa > Arthropoda > Insecta > Diptera > Bibionidae > Bibio > Bibio marci. The sequence continues at coordinate 3,203,601 of OU343116.1, read as the reverse complement.
ACTGACTTGACTGGTATTCTTTAAACTTAATTCTATAAATATTTTAACTTTTTTTCTTTAATTATATTAAAGATGCACCTATTCAAGTAAAAAGAAGTTAATTTCTTGAACAACAAAAGTTAAAACAAATTGTAACAAAAAATGTAAATAAAACTATGGGAGAAGAAATGAGAGCACGTGCAGAACAAAACATACACAAAAAAAAACGACAAATTTAAGTAAAGCTCAAGCAGTTGTAGCGAAACATCATAAAGGTAAATTTATGGATACTTAATAGATATTTATTTACAGAATGATTTACTATTTAGAGATGTTAAAGAGGTTTGTCGAATACAGTAAATAGTATAATAAGTAAATGGTTTCCGAAAAAAAATGTTTAGATAAAAAAACGTCTACACACTTCTGCTACACAATTTAAAAATTTATTAAATTTAATGGATATATTAATTTGTAAAGAACCATCGTATATGCGTTGTATAAAACCAAATGATGTACAAACAGCGGACATATTTGATGATAAATTAATATTACATCAAGTTAAATACTTTGGTTTAATGGAAAATTTACGTTTACGACGTGCTGGTTTAGCATATCGTACATATGAATTGTTTTTACAACGTTATAAATGTTTAAGTAAAGAAAAGTGGCCACATAAAAATGGTTCAGCTCGTGTTGGTGTACAAGTTTTAGCTAACGAATTAAATTATGGTAAAGATTTGTATCGTATGGGTAAAACAAAAATATTTATACGTTTACCGAAAACTTGTTCGACACCGAACATGCATTTCAAATGAAAACATTATTTAGCATCGAAAATTTAAGCCGCATGAAAAGATCGTAAACAACGTAGAATATATTTGCAAATGCGTAGTGCTGCCTGCAATATTTGCACAAAAATATATATGACGTTATTTAGCGATAAAAATGCGGAATGTCGTGATGCCATTCGAATACGTGCTTTTATTAAAGGTTTTATAACACGTAATGATAAACCGAATGGTTATAATGACTCATTTATTGCACATTCAAAACGTTTATGGTTAATATGCTTATCGAAAATTTTGTTGTATGTTGTATAAAATGTTGTATATGGATTATTGATGTTACCGGTAAACGACATAATGTAAATAATGTTGAAATTACATCGTAAGTTTATTCTATTACTATATATATTTTGTTATATTATATTATAATCTAGAAAATATTTGTATATTTTCAATGAGAAATCATATGAATGTTTTTAATCATTAATAAATTAAAATATGATTGATACCAATAACGTAATAACAAATTAATGAAATATACAATTATATTTACGACTAACATTATTTTAAAATGCATTGTGGGCTATTATAGCTATTTTATTATTACTATTCTTTTATATTGCTATTAAAATATATCCATAAAAATTTTGTCACGTGGCGTATGCATATGTAAAATTCAAAATGGTTGCTTGGGAAGTTTCTCGTTTGACATAACTTTGTTTTTTTTTAGTAATTATTTTACATAATATAATAAATAATTAATATTAATATTATATGAATAATGTAGTTAAATAAAAAAATGTGTGATATAATAACAATTACTAAATGTAAATTTAGATCGGGTGCAATGCATTCTATATGGTTAACCGGAGGAATAAATGAAGATAATAGACAACCAGGTATTTGACTGCAGCTCATTCATGTTTGGAAATGAATTTACAAAGATGCAACACAAGAGAAAGATCTAAATGTATATAATTACAAGCAATACAATTCCATCTGAAGGTTTTGTTTTATTGTTGTATAAAGTTGTAAGTATAAAATAAATAAATTTACCAATAACAAAACGAAAATTATCCTATAGTTTCATCAGCTATTGTTAACGTAAAAACATTTGTATTTTCAGCTTTTGGTGCCTTCCATGCCAATCAATTATCACCATTTGGCTTCAATATAATATAAGGGATGGTTGGTAGATGCCATATTCAAATCAACGGTAACATTATGAATTTTTTAAAATGTGTTACAAAATACAACAAATTAAAAAAGGTATTTATTATTAGTTTTAATTTTGTTTATTTTACTTAAAAAAGAGAATATCAAAATTAAGTGAATATTAGGTTAGGAATATTATTAAAAATAAGAAAAAATTAAAAAAAAATTAGAAAAAATTAAAAAAAAATTAGAAAAACATGTCAAATAAAGAATCTAACACTGAACATTTTACGGCGACCAAGAGCCATAATCACTACGCCATCGATCGTATTTTATTTTGGCATTTATTTTGCGTAGACATTGATTAATTATTTGTTTATCAATTTTTTAAGTTGTTTTTATTATGCGTTTTCCATTTTTGTTTTTGTTTTCTAAACGAAAGGAAAGAATAATTTTGCCAAGTAAATTTTTAATAGCATTTTGTGTTATGGATTTATGTGTACATTTTGATGGTTCAATTATTCAGCAGTGCTTGGAATTGTTTTAATAATTTTTTTTATATAATATTTTATTTATTTATTTTTAAGTGATTTGTTGTTTTCTTTTTGTTTTTTTCCGTCTGATGAAAACAAATGCTCATTAAATTGTAATCCTATTTTGTTAGATCAAAAGTTTTCTTTTATAAATAAACACACACACACACATACCTACACACACAAATAGTTTTGTAATTGTTTTTCCTTCGACGAGCATTCTTCCATAGTATTCTGCAATAATCAATAGATGAATATTTAGCGATTTTTCATCAGCAACGCTATCCCTCTAAACAATCCAATGTAGGTGTAAAGAACTAGGTAGAATCATGATACGAACTTCAACGAAGTATTAATAAAACAACAACATTTCGGAATATATTCTTAATTTTTTTAACACTACAAAAAATATTTCTATAAATTCTATAGCAAAACTATTCAAAAAAAAACAAATATTAAAAATCAAAATATTTATAACATAAAAATGAAGTATGATGAGTATGAATTGATTTTCATAACCTTACAACAGCCATTATACCGATTTAAATTTTGACTATTTTCCAAAAATTCGTATTTATGCAAATAAACGGCGATAACAAAAATTATTTATTGAAAGAGTTGCTGTCACATTGAATGCTTATTTAATTTTTTTGACTAATATTTATGTAATATTAATTAATTAAATATATGTTTGACTTACTAATTTATTGACTTTATTTGCTTTGTTTATCTTTAATAGATTGATGTATATAATTTGTAAATGTATGTAATAAATTGATTGCTTTTGAATACACAAATATCCACAATTTTCAATAATTCATAATATCAGTCGAATCATATTATTACTAAGAAATTATTTATTTATGTATGAAAAACAGTATGAGGAAATTAAAGAGAGTTCAACAATAGTGAATTTAATAAAGGTAAGAAACCGTAATAGAATATATGGCAAGAGGGGAAATACATTGTTATTTTTTACTTTTCGTTTTCTCATTTCAGATGGAAATAAAAAGAAATGACTTGTTTTTGTTGTTTTGTGTGTTAAGCAAAATATAAATTTTTAATAAGAATTACTTATCTGCGGAAAATGGCATGGTAAAGTATAATTCAATGATATAATTTCTTTTAAATGAAAATTAATGCTAATTAATATAATTAATATAAAAATGTTACTATTTTTTGTAATCCTAAATTAATATTAATAATGATATTACCATATAAAATTCAAAAATTCAAAAAAGCATTAATTTTCAAAAGTAGAATACAAAAATTATTTTATTTTTAAGTATTTTCCTATGTAAACAAACACACACACACACAATTAGTTTTAGAATTGCTTTTCCTACGACGAGAATTTCTACCATTGCAATTTCATATAGAATAATTAATTTTCTTAAGACATATGAACATTTTAAAATGAAAACTCTGAGAAAATTCATGAAAATTTCGGTGTCCTCTAGTGGTAAAAAATGTTTATAATGTTATTATAACATATAATTGGGAAATTTCAGGAAAATCAAATAAATTTCAAGGTGGAAAAATGATGGTATATTTGGTAAACGGTAAAAATCCTAGCTCAGCCGTTTGAAGTGGCAGGAATATGAGATTGGTTTTAAATGATAGGTAATTGAACGACCTATCTTTTTGTAAAAAAAAAAACGGGATTTTTCACCATGCATATGAAACCGTTATATGAAAATTCCGGGAAAACGCGTAAATAGATTCGGGTCCTCTAGTGGTAAAAAATGTTTCTTATATTCTAATTAAGACATCTGGAAATTTTCGGGAAAATCCGGAAAATTTTAATTTTGATCGGGAAATTCCGGGAAAACTGTAATAGTTAGAAAACATTTTCAGTACCACTCCCTCAGTACATTTACCATCTAAATCCATTTATGGCTATAAGAAATCTGTAAGTCATCAACTTTGGGCTGGAGAAATTTCCCGGACTTTCTGAAAACCAGGTTTTGGATGGTTTCGAAAAAAATTTATGTGTTAGTCAATTTTTGTTACAGCCAACTTGTAGAGGATCTTAGGGCGCACAACAAAGCTTCTGGACTTTTTCCGTGAAAAATCTATTGGTCGACTTATGACCGATTTAAGATTTTAAAATTTTCGTGTAAGCCTAACTTTGGGCGGCCATTGTGGGAAAACGGTTAGACTTAAAGAGTTGGGGTGGGGCTTAAAATACGCGGCATATAGTCTACTATCTGTGATAAATAGGGCACCGGGAAATTCCATTGGGAAAGCCGGGAAATTCCCATTTGAAAACATGAAAAAATCGATGTTTTTCGATGTTCCTGGAAAATCCACATTTTCCATTGGAAAATTCCAAAAAAAATCTGATGATAAACTTTGGACCTTCCTCTACATTTCTGCATCATTAGATTTTTGGAAAGTCCAGTATTTCCCGACTCTCCAGTACTCGGAATATTGGTCTGCAATCGATTTTCCGAACTTTGGGCACCCCTAGTTGGAAAACCCTTCCAGATAGGAAGTCGCCCCCATAATATAATTTGTAGCCCTTGAGGAGCACTATCACTTGTGGGAAGCTCGTCGCGAAATATTGAGTATTTCCGGAGTTATAGGGGTCCAAAAGTGACCCATTTGGTACTTTCGACGGTCCATAGCTCCGCCCCCCGAGGGAAATCCGGCAAAGAGGTCGACAGATCGTGTTTTTTTTCCGAGCTCTACAATCCCTGAAAATCTGAAGGTCCTACGGGCAAAAAAATTTTTTCGGCAGTGGGTTATAACCCACACTTTTGGGGGTCAAAAAAGTCCAAAAAAATAGGGCTGGAAATAGGCTTAAACGACGCGGGGCAATCGTCCGAACACGAATCCGTTGAGATAACTCGAAAATTCCGCCTCTAAGTCGGTCAAAAACGTGTTTTAATATTGGGTTGTTTTGTTCATAAAGTACCGGGAATTTCCAAAAAAAAAATTTAAAATAGTTTTTTTTTTTTTTTTGTAATATTTTTTTCCATCATCAAATTGGAAATACACAACTGAGACCACCAAGTATAAGAATATTTTTTTTTCATATATGTGAAACACTTATTTTTTGTTTTTTTTAAGAAAATTTTTTTTTCGGTTTCGGTAAGAAATCGAACCCTCCGTATTCGTATCACATATGAATATTCACTACACCTCTACCTCATACACCACCAAGCTTATTAGAGTAAACATGTCGGTTGCGATATATAAAGCACAAAAATTATGAATTTATTTATACGGAATGAATGCCACATTGAAGTTGATCCTTTTTTTATTTTTTTTTTATAGGTGTTCACATGTGGAGTCGCCCTTTTTTTTTTTTTTTGTTATTGTTATGATGATTTAAAATTCAGTATATAAAATATTAGTTATATTTTTATTTTGAACTTACCATTTTATTTATTTTTTTTCTTTCCCGTTTCTCTAAGGTGATGTTATTATATTTTATTATGTTTTTTTTTTTTCTCTCGTTTCAGATTTCAATGGACGGAAGTTAAAGGTTGGGGAACTATTGATGAACTTCTTAAAATAACTAGACACATTTGTCTTTTTTACATTAAATTAATTATATTTAATTACTATGTGTATTAATTATTATTACATTAAAATAAAGTTCACAATTAGTGATAATTAGTATATATTTATATTATTTTTTATTTATTATTTACATAATTTTATATTAATCTGAATGGCTCTTCAAAAAACTTAATGGTCATTTAATGTTTTTTCGGATGTATATTTTTCTGCAATCCATTGCAAAGAAAGTTGTTTGTTTTCATTAAAGCAAAATTTCTTCTGCTGATATTAGTAAGTTGTTTGTATTTGTATTTGTTACTTGTTAATAAGTCAACACCTGTATATAATCTCATTCCAAATCTACATACCAAATTGGTACGAAATTAGCCAAGAGATCATTCAGTCGTACAATTAATAAAGATTCGCTAGGTATTAAATTTAAAAAAAATTGTTAATAGATATACCTGTATAATTCTATTCCAAACCTATATACAAAATTTCATCGAAATTGTTCAAGAATATCTGCATCATTATTTCCTATAACAGAAATGCATATCATTACGTATACACACCCATAAATACAAAACACACAACTATATAAACAGGTCAAAAATTTCCAAAAATATACGATTTTTTTAGAATAGTTATTAGGCAATCTTAACTACATGATAGTGAAAATATTGTTTAATTTTTATTTATTGTCAGCGGACGATAATACAATAACAAAGTTGTAATATATAATAAATACATATACAAATAATACACAATAATAAGGCAATGGATTGTTATTGAATTGAATTGTGTTGTTGTACACATCATATATTTTGTGTGTGGTAAATATTGATAATAATAAAGACATACTCTTTGTAGTTTGTACGGTACGTACGGTATAGCATCTTTTTTATTATATTTTTTTGTTCGCCTCTTATGATAGAAGACTTTGTATTGTATTACCAATAATTGTTTAAATAAATAAAAATTAAATAATATTTTCACTATCGTATAATAACTATTCTGAAAAAATCGTACATTTTGGTTATTTTTCAAAGTTTTTGGTCTGTTTATGTAGTTGTGTGCATTTAATGTATGGGTGATATGTATACGTTATGGTACGCATTTCTGTTAAAGGAAATATCTGCATTATTTCTTGACCAATTTCTATGAAATTTTGTATATAGGTTCTCGAAATAGGATTATACAAGTATTTAATTACTTGTAATAATTTTCTGTACGTCTTATCAAATTGTACTGAGCATTGAAGTCAATTAATATCGAATTATCTTTACAATGTAGTAATTAATTTTTACTTATAATTATATATAAATATCTTACTTCTATTATAATCTATTATTAATTTTAACCCTTTTAACATGTATTCAGTAAACATAAATGAATTAATTAAATATTTATGATGACATCTTAATAATTACAATACTTTAAATGAATTTAACAAATTTTTATTTTAATATTTTAAATTGAACGAATTCTATTTTTTTTAATTTAATTTCAATATGTTAAGAAAACATTCGTTCAGAGATTGGTTATAAAAAAAAAAATAAAAAAAACATTTTCTTGAGAGTTCTATTTAAATAATAAGTTTTAAATAATGCAAATTGTGAATCAATTTAATTTATAATTAAGGGTTTGTTTGTTAATTATCTTATATAATAAGCGTTACATGTAATTGTAATTGTTATAAACTTTATACTCATGAAATTAAATTCAATTATAATAAAATGAAGCTATTTTTTAACATTGAAATCTTGGTAGAAATTTTAATTTATCTAATTTCATATTCATTTTTAATTTTTAATAATACTTCTAACACGAGTATAATATTTAATTGTGATAGTTACAATATACAATTACATTTAAAATTTAATTATTCATGCATAAAGCTAAAACCTATTTTATATATATATTTATTAAAATATCATATTTTATATCATCAATTTGATAGAATGGTGTGTTGTTGCAATATACTTTTTTCAAATAATCTGCAAATATAGAAAAAAAATTAGATTAATATTACAGGAAATTTTTTTTAAAAACATTTGATATTACCAGTAAACAAAACAAAAGCAATCACTCAAATAAAATATAATTTATAATTTGCGGTAATTTATTAAAGACCAATTGGCGAATTGTTATAGATTCCCATGAGGTCAAATTTATCAACTGCACTGTAATGATATATGTTTTCGATTTTGTATTATCTCCACGAGTGGCATAGATTTTTGTTGTAGTTGTCCATCACAAATAACTGCAAAAACTGCTATACATAATCTTCCATTGGTTGTGGTCCTGTAGTATATTCAATAATTATCACCAATGGTATGACGAACGTAATAATTCCAATTTATATTTTGGTACATCAGCATCTATATTTATTTTAATGATGTGATTGTATCATATGTGTTGTTAATAGCATTGAAGCTAAAATTTGCATTGAACTAATGTACAATAATGTAATAAATAAAAATCAAACAATATTTTTACTACCATATGTTTATGATTGCCTAATAACTATTCTGAAAAAATCGTATATTTTGATTATTTTTCAAAGTTTTTGGTCTGTTTATGTAGTTGTGTGTATTGTATGCATGGTTAGGTATATGTATACATAATGCTATGCCTCTTTGTTAAAGGAAATATTTGCATCATTTCTTGACCAATTTCGATGAAATTTTGTATAAACGTTCTCGAAATTGCATTATACAGGTATTTATTAACAAGTTTCTTTAAAATTAATACCTGGCACATCTTTATTAATTGTGCAACTAAATATTTTAACATAATATTACATACGTAATAAATATTTCGAAATATCTAAGCAGTCTAATTGTTTTGTGTTCTATTATGATACGGATAGATGTAAATTTAATTGATGTTGCAACACTAACCTGATCAATAATTGACACAATTGGTTGGTAAACCATATCATAACCATGTTAATAATTCTGATCTCTGCTTGAACTAGCATTACCATATATATTCTTCTGTTACATATTATTATAAATAATAAATTACCTCTAATCTGATGCATTAAATCCTCATAATATGCCATTACCAGAACATTTCGTCTTTCCAAACCTGTTTAAAAGCGAAAGAAAACCCGGAATATTAGTTAAAAAGCAAATATAAGTAAAATAATATATTTAATATTGTATTTATTTTAAAAGATTTTGGTAATTTCCCAAATTAAAGGATTCTGAACTTATTTTTCAATTTGATATACCAATTTGTTGTAAAATTGTGCATCATATAATTTTGAAAATATTGGATTTCGAGCCAGTAAAGAAATATTTTTGTTTTCATATTTTAACTGATTTTAATCAAAAGAAGCAAACGCAAAAAAACCATTTGAAAACTGTTTTAAACAATTTTCTATTATGGTACGGATAGATGTAAATTTAATTGATGTTGCAACACTAACCTGATCAATAATTGACACAATTGGTTGGTAAACCATATCATAACCATGTTAATTATTCTGATCTCTGCTTGAACTAGCATTACCATATATATTCTTCTGCTATAATATTATAAATTAAATTATTATTATTAATTAATAAGTTACATATTATTATAAATAATAAATTACTTCTAATCTGATGCATTAAATCCTCATAATATGCCATTACCAGAACATTTCGTCTTTCCAAATCTGTTTAAAAGCGAAAGAAAACCCGGAATATTAGTTAAAAAGCAAATATAAGTAAAATAATATATTTAATATTGTATTTATTTTAAAAGATTTTGGTAATTTCCCAAATTAAAGGATTCTGAACTTATTTTTCAATTTGATATACCAATTTGTTGTAAAACTGTGCACCATATAATTTTGAAAATATTGGATTTCGAGCCCCTAAAGAAACATTTTTGTTTTCATATTTAAACTGATTTTAATCAAAAGAATCTAACACAAAAAAAAACCATTTGAGAACTGTTTTAAACAATTTTAATGTGATGTGGGAAGATAAAAAATGTTCAGGAAAACAAAAAAAAAGGTCTGATAATATGCAATTGCATGTATTATTTGATATAGACGGTACACAAATTCAAAAACAAAGTGGCAGGTCAATTAAACATAATACCCAAAAAAATTATTACGGCAAAAGTTTTTTAAAATTAATTTTAATTTTAATTATAATTTATATAATTTGATTTATACGTTATTATTTAATGTCAATTTTAAATAGTCATAAAGAAGTTTAGCATAATGAAGGAAAATTAATTCAATAAAAGACAAATAGAAATAAAAAAAAAACCCCAGTGAAAATGTCGCAAAACGATTTCTTGCATAGTATCGTTATGACTTTATTTTGAGAACATCAACATCAATAGTTATGCAAAACCAAACAGGTTTCGGATAGAAAGGAATGCTCTGTATTTGATCAAAGAGATATTGTGTATTATTTTGGTTTGGGGGTGTTAATCCAAGCTCATATATCAACATATTTGGCTCAATCAGATTACCATTCTTCTATCGATGACAAAGGCACTTTTATTGTAGCACTTGAACAATTTTTAAAAACATAATAAATAGAGTATTTCAATATAGATTTTTTTTATGATCCATATCTACAAATTGTCTATCTAATAAGTTCTACGTCTGCATCTTGGAATTTTTGTATTTTATTGCTTATTAATACCATTTAACTATGATAAAAAATTTTGTTGGAAAATGCAAAAAGAAAAATATTCTCAAATTGAAATATTTTTATATTTTTAAAATATAGTAGTTTTCTTACCTTACATTGAATTGTGTGATGCTTACTAATTTATATATTGCATTCATAATCAAAATTTTGATACTGGTTACGGTACTAATAGGCATATATTATTTTCAATTTTCTTTACCTCGAACACCAAATCCACTACTAAAATAATCATTTGCTGCAGCTGTATCCCTAATTTAACTAAAATATAAATTAAATTTTATTATTAATTCATTTAAAATGTTTTCATACATTTTTATTTTTTTACTTTTAGAGGTTATGTTACATGAAACATTTTTTAAAAACACAATCTTAAGATGAATATTATTCCTTTTGAATTGGAAACTGCAAAATCATTAAGAAATATGTAATCGTCATTTGAAATGGTAATTTTTATAATTATTTATGATAAATTATAAAAAAATATTTTTAAAATATTTCTTTTCAATCACTTTCTTTTCTACGAAAAAAATCGCTTTACTTTTACTTTTTGTTTTATATTAATCTTATTATTGAATATAAATATAGATGGATTTTGTTTTTATTTGACGTAACGCGTACTTGGACGGACCGATTAACCTATAGTGACTGTATCGGCTCAGCATCGTTTGGGTATAGTGTAGTCAGGAAAAACTATTACAAAAACTGTTTTAACACAAACATTAAGTGCAAAAAATGGTACAAAAATTATTTTATTAATTTGTCAACAAAATCTTAAAGTGAGTAATCAGTAAAGTTACTTTTTGAAAAGATTATAATCCGACCGATTACTTAGAAGTAATCGAAAATCCCATTACTACCTAGTGGCCAATCGGTAATGCAAATGTTTTTATTTCAACAACAAATTTATATATTAATACTCAATAAAATGCAGTTGTTTTATTATAAATTAATAATTAACAACTATGCTTTTTAATATTATTTATAATACATAATCTCTGCATTATGCTAATTTTATTGGTTTTGTGAAAACACGTTTACGTTTTAATTTTTTCCTTTGTAATTCTAATTGATGTAATTCGGAAAATACTTCTGAATAAATTTCTTTTTGTTCTTCTTCTGGTATTAACCTACGATATTCTTTAACTAAATCATATTTTTCCCATGGTTGTTCTGCTGCCTTTGCCTTTCGTTTACGTCGTTCATTTAATAGTTCATCTATATTTGAAATACCTTTTAGATTTTGTCGTTCCCATCGTTCCAGCCATGGACGTGGTTTTAATTTTATCTGTATATTATTCATTGGCACTGGAGTACCTTCAGGTAATATTTCCGGTTCCATATTTGTATCAAATGTACTGTATTCTGGTAATGCATCACGTAAATACATTAAATGATCATCTAAACGTTTTTCCAAGCGAATAACTTCAATTTTTTGTATTGTTGGATCATACATTTCATATTGTACTTCAACACCTTGATGATCAATAACATTACGTAATATAAAACGTGCACGTAAACCACAACGATCACGATCAATGCATATACCTAAGAAACGTGTTGTTTTACCAACTGCATGTGGATCTGATGTTGTAACAGCCATTATTGAACCTACATAAAATTCAGGGATATCAATGTGTGAACGACGTTTTAACATATCCATACGTTCTAATTTTTCACGAGTTGCATTGCGCCATTGTACAGTTGGGTCTGGTAAAAATTCAGGATAAATAAAACGATATTCTGGCGGTACAAGTGATTCACGTTGTACATCACCTGGATTTTTTGTATGATCAAATATTATACGTGTCTTTGGTTTAGTAACTCTAAATTGATCTAAAATAGAAAACAAGTATTTAGATTAAATAATTATATAGCATACACAATATTTAGTGCAATAAAAATTTCTACACTACTTACATGGAACCAATTTTCTAGAATTAGGATTTATACGGAAACGTACATTTAACTTAAATGGTTGTTGAAATGTGTTTAAAATTAATTTAGAGATATTCATTACAGATGCAATTTTTGATTTTAATTTAATAAAATAATAATCCTATTTTTGCTGTTTTGCATATTTTCGGAAAAATAAATAATATTACAGAAATGACATTGACAATTAATTGGTGAAAATATTGCACCGATTTCAAATAAAGCGACAATACTTTACACTAAGCGACCCACACCTACTATACCGACACACGATTTCAGAACTCTACATATGTTTTTGTTGACAATTCATCAATCAACAAAACTGATAAAAATGAGGTTTTGCCGCGAAAAATACACAATTGTTTTTGTACGTAATTGTTCGTAAATTGTTTTTAATTTTATTAAATTATTTGCTTTACCAAAATAAATATATAAACGCAATTAATTTTGCTAAAATTATACAATAAATAACTAAAATGTCTGTAAGTATAAGAATAATTCAATATTTTAATTAATTTGTAAACTAATGCTATTAAATTCTTACATGGTATGGTTGGTTTTTGCTTGAAAAGATAGATTTCTATGCTTTTTTTTTTGTAATAAAAGAACTTACAAATTTGGTGTTGGTCCTTTTTAAACACTTACTGCATTATCAGTTATATATCTAGGATCTGTATCCTGCTACTCATCTATACTATGATAATTTTAAATTTATATTAATCCAAATGTCATTGCTTAATTGTTTTAATGACAATTTTACCATATAGAAAGTATTTGAGCTAAAATCAATGTACGTAAAAGTAATACTTTATGGGCTACATATCCTAATCAATATTATACAAACAGTGGCATTAAGGAAAAATCTATCTTTCAATAATTGCTGAATTGTTATACTTCCATGTGCAGTGATTTTACTTTAATTAATGTTTGATAGATGTTATATGCTCCACTAGTAGTACCATGTTTAGATGTATGTTAATGAAAAGTGATACAAAAAATGTATTTAATTTCTTTATAGGAAAGTTCACCGATACCACCAACACCTGATTCTATTGGTACGCAAAATAATAATGATGCATATTCACCAAGTGATGAGATACTGACATCACCGGTACAAGAATATAACGAAGAACCATTTCAGGGTGTTGAAGAAATTGAAGAATTACTTGGTGATACAACTGTACATCGTCGTAATATACAAAATGATGATATTTATGCCTACGAAGAAGATGATGATGAAGGTGAAGATTTATACGGTGATAATATGGAAAAGTAATTATGATAAATTAATATCAATATATTCGTATTAAATTATTCCTTAGTTGGTATTGTTCTATATATTATTGTATTATGATTTTACAGTGATTATCGTCCACGACCTGAACTTGATCGTTATGATGAAAGAATTGTTGATGATGATGAATATAGTGACATATCTCAAGCTGATCGTATCGCAGCTGAAAGTGAAATGCGTCGTCGTGATCGTGCACTTGGTTTACATCGTGATGATCGTGATATATTTTATGATCGGGAGGATGAAGATGAAGATGGCGATCGACGTGCTGCTAAGCGTCGTGCAGCTGAAAAAGCAATTGATACCGAAGCGATAATTAGCGGAGATGATGAAATGATTGAATCAATTGAAAATTTAGAAGATACAAAAGGACATACAATAAAAGAATGGGTATCAATGTTAGCACCGCGTACAGAAATAACAAACCGTTTTAGAAATTTTTTGCGTACATTTACCGATGAAAGAGGAGTTTTTAGATACCGTGATAAAATACGCCGTATGTGTGAAGAAAATAAATCAAGTTTTGTATTATCGTATAAAGATTTAGCTGTCAAAGAATATATTTTAGCGTATTTTTTGCCAGAAGCACCAATTCAAATGTTGGAAGTATTTGATAAAGTTGCTAAAGATGTTGTGTTAAGTATTTTTCCATCATACCATCGGGTAACAAATGAAATACATGTACGAGTTTCTGATTTAACATTAATTGAAGAAATCAGTACATTTAGAAAATTACATTTAAATCAATTGGTTGGAACATCAGGTGTTGTAGCGGCAACAACAAGTGTATTACCACAATTATCTGTTGTAAAATATGATTGCGTAAAATGCGGTTATATTTTAGGACCATTTTTGCAAACACAAAATGTTGAAACAAAACCGGGATCATGTCCGGAATGTCAAAGTTCTGGTCCATTTTCAATAAATATGGAACAAACAGTTTATCGTAATTATCAGAAAATTACATTACAAGAATCACCCGGACGCATTGCGGCCGGCCGAATACCACGCACAAAGGATTGTATTTTATTATCAGATTTGTGCGATATATGTAAACCGGGTGATGAAATTGAAGTAATAGGTATTTATACAAATAATTACGATGGTTCATTAAATACAAATCAAGGTTTTCCTGTGTTTGCAACTGTTATAATGGTCAATTATATATTGGTTAAAGATAGTAAACATGTTGTATCCTCATTGACGGATACCGATGTGCTACAAATACAAGAGTTAAGTAAAGATCCAAAAATTGGTGAACGTATTATTACAAGTATTGCACCATCAATATATGGACATGATTATGTGAAACGTGCCTTAGCCCTATCATTATTTGGAGGCGAATCCAAAAATCCCGGTGATAAGCATAAATTACGTGGTGATATAAATATATTAATATGTGGTGATCCGGGTACTGCAAAATCACAATTTTTGAAATATACAGAAAAAATTGCACCGCGTGCTGTATTTACAACTGGACAAGGTGCCAGTGCTGTTGGTCTAACAGCGTATGTACGACGTAATCCAATAACAAAAGATTGGACACTTGAAGCCGGCGCATTAGTTTTAGCCGATCAAGGCGTTTGCTTAATTGATGAATTTGATAAAATGAATGATCAAGATCGTACATCAATACATGAAGCTATGGAACAACAATCAATATCAATATCCAAAGCTGGTTTAGTAACAACATTAAATGCACGTTGTGCAGTTATTGCAGCTGCAAATCCAATATCAGGACGTTATGACACAAGTTTAACATTTTCAGAAAATGTAAATTTATCCGACCCAATTTTATCACGTTTTGATATTTTATGTGTTGTTAAAGATGAATTTGATCCAATACAAGATCAACATTTAAGTAAATTTGTTATTGAATCTCATCGTAGACATCATCCAGCTAACAAACAAGAATTAGCTAGTGAATTATTAGCAAATGAAATGGAAATATCACAAGAACTACTAAAAAAATATATTGTTTATAGTAAAGTTAATTGTCATCCAAAATTAACGGTAACTTTTATTATAATTAAAATAATTATATCTTAAGAAATACTTTTTTGGCTCATTGGCTTTTTTTCTTTTGCCAATAATTTTATAGAATATGGATCAAGATAAAATTGCAAATATGTATGCCGATCTACGTCAAGAATCAATATTAACTGGTAGTTTACCAATAACTGTACGTCATATTGAAAGTGTTATACGAATGTCGGAAGCAAATGCACGTATTCATTTACGTGATAATGTACAAGATGCTGATGTTAATATGGCCATACGAATGATGTTGGAAAGTTTCATTGAAGCACAGAAATTTAGTGTTATGAAAAAAATGCGAATGGTAATTTATATACAATAATAATTATTAATCATTTTTGATTCTTTTTAAATACATTTCTGAGTATAGATACATTACATAAAACACATAAGTATTTTAGTTATTCGATGGTATAACTATTTATTTCAAGTTGTTTGTTTGTGTGCTCTCCTTAAATAAACATAGAATAATAAGAATAATAATATGTGCGATAACACATCTACATTTTCTGTTTTCTCTCGCAATTTCAGACATTCCATAAATATATATCATTTCAAAAGGATCATTCAGAACTACTTATGTTTATATTACGACAATTGTCACGTGATCAATTAACATATATACGTTGTAAGGAAGGACCAAGTGCAACACGTATTGAAATTATGGAAAAAGATTTAATTGATCGAGCTAAACAAATAAATATCTATAATTTAAATGAATTTTATAAATCTGAATTGTTCCAAGAAAATGGTTATGCATACGATGTTCAACGTAAAGTAATATTACAAAATGTGCCAGCAGCTGGTGTTGCATCTTAAACTTCTAAATTTTGAAAGAGTTTAAAAATAAAAATAACAAAACAAACGAAATCAACCAATAAATTGCACCGAACTTCCATCGATATAAAAGATGTGATTTTGTTTCTTGATTTTTTTTTATTCTTATATTTAATAAATATTATATTTGCTTTTTTAATTATTTTTTCTTAATTTTTTTTATTTATATATATTATTTTTATATATATTGATTTATATTTAATAATAATTTTATAATAATTTGTAATTAATGCATATCATATAGAAAATTGTCTGTTTTAATTGAAGGAATATTAAGATTATTCCGAAGATGAAGAATCCACAGATCTTGATGAAGATGATGATGACACAGAACATGATGACGTAGATGAGCTTACGTCTGAATCACTATCAGAGGTATCCGATCCATTAGATGATGAAGAAGAAGAACTTGATGAAGATGATGATGATGATGATGATGATGAAGATGAAGATGAAGTTGAAGATGATGATGATGATGATGAGGATGAGGAAGCAGATGACGATGAGGATGATACCGAAGAAGAAGAATCTGATGAAGTAGATGATACATTTGTTTCGGTAAGAGAATTCTTAAAACGTTTTGCACTGCTACTTGTAACTGTTGAAGATTGACCTGCTTTTTTATCTTTAATGTCATTTATATTTTTATTTAATTGTTTTGTTCGTGATGTACGATGCACATATTTTCGTTTTCCTTTACAATCGTAACTCCAATGACCATATTCTAAACATTTTTGACAACGTATTCCATTTGGAAATGCTATTGCTAATTTTGCATCTCTGTAAAATAGTAACAATAAAAAATTAAATTAATTTTAATAAACTATTCATTACATTAACAATACTATATAAACATGATATATAATCCAATAAACCATGTTAAAGTATATACTTTCTGATTTTTCGTGTATATGAAAGATTGTTGGATAATTTGAAGTTAATTTTATATTTAGAGATAATAGGATAAAAGTATCGATTAAAAAATAAATATCAATTCACCCAAAATCTAGAGATAAACTTAAACGTTTCAATTTAATGAAAAAATAAAAGAAAAATATCGTTGTCAAACGTTTTTCTATCATTAATTTTTATAATGTAATTTTATACCTTCTTTTTTGTCCTAACTTTTGAGCTGTTAATCCTCCTAAGGCCATTTTTGTGTTATTAAACTATTTCTTCAAAACGATTTTATTGGAGTAAAACAATTTCGAAATAACAAAACACAATTTTCTCTTATGGCGGTCGTGATAGTTTTAAGTTAATTTTCTTTTTATTTTTGCTTGTTTATAATCAATTAATTTTGTTCTATTTTTCACTTTTCTGGTTGAATTATCTTATTTTGATAAAATTGTTGTTACAGCTACCTCCTCTGGCTTTAGTTAGTTAGATTAGCCAGTAATTAATAATATTTATATTTTTTATTAATTAATGCATTTCCAACATGCAATTCTCTTTTACATGTAGGTGTAAATATTATGTGTCCATGAGACGTAATACAACTGACTGAATTAGTAGAACTGTCTCGTATACATATACTACACCCAAATGTGAAGTGTACTTGAGCACAATATTCCACTATATCGATTTCTGTAGAACTTGTAGAACATGTCTAAAGTGTATTAAATATAGTGTAGTCAGCCACTGACATATGTCAAATTTCGAACCACTGTTTATTTGGCAGACAAAGCATGACGATGTCGGCTTCGTAAAATTATAATTTATTTTATTTTAATTTTAGTTAATTCCAAATGGATTTAACGTTGTATTAAATTAACTTTCTAAATTTTAATTGTGGTGTTCGTGAACGTGATTGAATAATTTTTGGTGATTTTTTGCTAAACGCTAGCCCAATTCACGGATTTCAATTTCAACCCCAAGGCTTTAAGCAAAACTTCAAAAATGTGAAGACCTCCAGAAGGAATATACTGAAAATAAAGAATTGGAAAAAGTGGTAAGTAATTTCAATTTTATTATAAACTTCGTAATTTTAATATTAACTTAACTAATATTAGCTTAACTATTATATACTAAACGTTATGCATGAATTCAACAGTTGTTCTAATGTTCATTTATTACATTGGAAAAATAATTGTCGATAATTGCTTAATAAAAGTAGTCTATTATGTGCTCTAGCTAGAGAACTTCATAATGCAGTTTACTATCAGATTTATTACTCGATAAACTAAAAATTTTGTTTGTTAATTCGTTCACATTTTATTTTTCTTACAAGACATATCCGCCATACATTACTGATTACACATTCCATATAGTTCATAGTTTTCTACTTCGGTTTTACATAGGACACTTATTTGTTATTCTATATTTAAAAATACATATTATAAATTTAAATGAATGAAGGAATTATAGTTATAAGTGAACTTTATTCACTGTAACAAAAATATTAACATGTACATTTCTGAAGTTAGAATAATAGAAAGTTTTTTAAGTAAATTAAACTTATATATATATTTATTTATATTTTGTTGTATATAATTTCACATCTTCTGATTTGAATACATCTTCTACTTTTTTAATGGTAGCATTAACATCACCAAGATCTGTAATTTTCAATAAAATATTGTTAATATCCAAACTAATTAGATTTTCTTTGTTTATTTGTTCATCAACTTTCTCATAAGTTTTAAGTTCTGTAATTAGTCTATCTAATAATATTTTATTCTATAATAAAAAATTTTAAATTTAGTATTACAATACAACAGCTATTTCGCATTTGATGTTTATATAAAATTGATTCGTTTAATATTTACCTGATCATAGGTAAGTTTCAATGCATCCAACTTTTTAATTAGATCTGCTTCATTTGACTCATTAAAAATTTTTTTATGATTTGCATCTTGTGGTAAAATTACATTATCTGGTATTGCAAAATATTTTTCAAATAAATTGTCAAATTCTTTATAATACATTTCCATTGATTTAACTGTAGTCATAGATACATCTCTTACTCTACAATGCATTTCATGTGAGGCTGTTGGTGGTAAATTTAGTTTTTTTACTAAATTTTCGGCTAAATTATCTGTTACAATACCAACTTGATTCTTAATCATTACACGATCTAAATTAAAAATATTAAAAAATAATTCGATTTCTATGGTTTTTTTTAAAGATACAGAGTTAGGAAAATTATTCTTACTTTCACATTGTATTGTATTAACTGAAAATCCAAATTGCTGAATTTCATATTCACTTTTGGAATTTTCCATAATAAAATATTTTCGATAATTAAAAATACAACAAATTTATTATAAATATTAATTATTCTTTTATATTTTCTTGAATTTATTTAAGTATATATTTTTCGTTAGATTTTTTTTGTTTAAAGCAGAAACTTAGGTTAAGGTTATATATTTTAGTTTAGTGATCTGCCCGTGTTATATGATTTAACACTAATACAAAAATAATACAGAATTCAATAAATGAAAATGGAATTGTTTTTCTTTTCCTTTCATTTATTATCTTTTATTAAATTACATTAATAAAAACAACTGAAAGCAAATTTATGTTCGCGCGTGATTATGACAGCAGTTGAAATTTGTTTGTTTGTTTATATTTTAAATTCAATTTGAAAAAGAAAAGAAAAAGTAGTAAAAACGACTTCAACTAGATTGCTCAGAGCAGCTATCAAAATCTATCAAAACCCAGTCAGCAAAAAATATCATATTTGATGTAGCTGGTCGGCTAACGTATGTGACTGTGATAAGCACTTTCAAATGTTAAATAGAAAATGCAAGCATTTTATATATAGCGTCATGTTATTCCAAGTGAAGCTTATGACATCTATCAAATTCATTCATTATAACCAAATTGGTAAATTACTTTGCATGCGATGTACAGAAAGTGCAAAAAAAATAGAAATAAAACTTTTGTGAACTTTAGCCGTGGCCATTTGATTCATTCGTTGTTTAACTGAATGATCCGGATAAAAATTATTTAAAAAATCATAGATTCGTTATTGTCAAAATTTGGTTTCGTAAATTTTCGTGTTTTTTTGTTTTCTCCTTCTCATTACTTCATTTTGTATGATGGATTGATTTTTGTTTTTGGTTTTTACAGTAATAAAAGTTTTTTCGACGTGAAATGTGAAAAAAATTCAAGAAAATTTATTTTAATTTGTTTTATCAAATTTTTTACAAGAAAAGTATTGTAATTTATTAAAAATTAATATTTATAACTTTATAAGTGAATATTTATGCATTAATCAAATTTTAAATAATAAATATTCGAAAAAATAATTTTACATAAAAATTACGGTAAAAAATCAGTGAAAATCAATTAAAATTTTTTTTTTTTATTGTCCAATCAGAATTGATTGCGGAAAAAACGAAAAATTAATTAACCCAATTTAACGCAAAAAAAAAAAAGAATTATAATTTTTTTTTTCATTTTTTATTTTATCTTTTTTTTTTTCGTTTCATTTTGCGCATCTGCAATTATTATACTTTGATAAAAGGCATGCGTAAAAAAAAAGGAAACTACGACGAAAACCAAAAATTTTGTACTCGCATTTACAATTTTATTCACAAAATTTTTCTATCCATATAAAATACTTTTGTTCAATACACACACACAAGCATACATACATACATACATAAACACACACATATACGTACACATACACATAAAAAAAAAGAATATCCTTTAAAATAAAATTTTCAATCGGGGTATAATCGCATTTCCAACATTACTCCTTCACACGTAACATAAAAAGTCGTTTTCTTTTCATATCATCCAGCCAGGCAGGAGGCAATATATATTTTGTAATATAGAAAATATATATTGCTAGATTTTAACAATTTTAAGTCCAAATAATAGCAATAGTGTGAAAATATTTTTTTTTTTTTTTTTTTACAATATTGTAATTGAAATAAAATTATTGTATTAATTTTTTTTTAGATTATTTAAATAACGAAAAAAGGAAATAAAAAAACAAAAGAACATTTGGTAACATTTAATAAATAAGAAAAAAACAAAAGTATAGAAAATCGCATAAGGGTGCAAAAAAAGAAAAACGAAAAAAGTATTAAATTTATAAATTGTAAATTTGTGGTGTGGGCAAAGACAATTTTTTTTTTTTTAAATCTTTATTCTATTGTGCGTAGATTTTCGTGATCGGTTACGTTTTTATGTAAATTATATTTTATCTTAAAATATCCATAATATTAAATTTTTAAACAATCTTATTAGAAAAAGAAAAAAAGAAAAAAAATGTTTTCCGGTTTAACTAATCAAATGTCATCATGGATGGGCTCTGTTAAAGGTGAGCCGCAAGATGAAGAAGTTCCCACGCCAACAGGTATGGAAAATGCAAAATCATCAGAGCAAATGTTATCTTCTCAACAACAGCCGTTAGAAGAGGTGCCTGTTGCTGAAGATGTTTTAGAAGGAGCAGCAGATGAAGCTGGAAAAATTCAAAGGTTAGTTCATTTATTTTTTATATTTTATTAATTCTTTTGAAAAAAAATTGTTTAGGTTAATTGGTTATTTTTTTTAAAAATACATTATGTTAAAATTTATGCAGATTCTAGTTGTGTGCGTATGTGTGTGTATGTGAAAAGAAATTAACATGATTCATTTTTCACATCTCATTTCTATCTTTCAGAACCCCTATCTTTTTTCTTTTGTGTGCGATAGAAAAAAAATTAGTATTATCAAAAAAATTGAACTGTTGTTGTTGGTAGAAATATTGTATTAGAAAAATTATTACATATAGTGCGGTATTAATATAGTGTGGGTGCATGGGTGATGTGATATAAATTTTATACTAAATGTATGTCTAGTTTTTTTTTTTTCTAGAAAATTTCATAGGAATGAGGACTTTTTCTTTTACATATGTATGTGTGTGTATGTGTTACTGATGCTGATGCCCGTTTGGTGTTACGAAGACGATTGTGTGATGATATGCTGTTGTTGTACTTGTAGAAATGATAAGGGTGAGGTTTTTTTTTGTTTTGGCTGTAGAATAATATAATTTCTTTTTGTGCCATTTCCGTAAAATAGTCATTTTGTTTTTTTTTTTTTTTTTACTGAAATTACATACAGAAAATGTATGTGTAATTTAAAATATACGCATTTTCCATTTCTCTACTTTGCCATATAATTTACAGATTTATCTTATAATTTTTATTTTTTTTTACATAATTATTTAGTACATACTATACATATATTTTATTTCCTAACATATTTTAACTTTTCACTTCCGTTTAATTATCAGAATAAATAGTTTGGAATTATATAATGGAAATATTTCCATTAAAAATATGTTATGGATAGCACTTATCAAAAAATTAAATTTTTTTGGTTGCATATGTTTTTATAATTTTTATTTCATAAAGAATATGTTATTGTCATTTCTATTATAAATTTATTGAATATTTTAATGATTTTTCTTATTACGTAAAGGAAAGGATGTTCCATAACCATATGGGAGGGAGGGGGCGCGTACGTTAATCGGTATTTAAAAATATACATATTTTCAGCTAAATAATGTTCTTTGTTTTTCATAAAATTTTAACTGAAATTTTTCGTCTTGCTATCATTTACAATAGATTACAAAATCATCTGTTTACAATTATTGTGTTCCACATTTGAACTACCCTGTTTAATATTTAATTTTTTATACATATGAGATTATAAGACGATGTGTGCGGCTATAAAGTATTTTTTATAAATCGGTTAATATTATTTTTATACAAAATTGGCGAGTACGAATTTATATTATATAATAAAAATAAAAAAAATATTAAGTGAAACGACTAAAATACAAATTATTAAGTTTATATTCGGTAATAGAATTGAAACGTATGCTGAAAATTCTTTTTATATAATATTTTCTTACAATACATAAAGTTGAAAGTGAATATCACTCTCGTGTGGTCTTACACCTAACATGTAAATTCCGCTTAATGATATCTGTTTGTCGGGTAAATTGATTTGCTTTTAATGATGCAAGAATGGTAATCCAATTGAGAACAATTTTTTGAATTTTAAATCCATCCTTGACATCAACAAGACCATTTTTTTGTAAGAGTACTGTAACGTGGTACTAAAAGACGATAATTTGGACAATTTAAAATTAAAATATATTGATATCCTTTACGTAAAAGTATTTAAAAAAAATACTCACATAAATATTCGTATAAATTGTGTAAAAATAATCAATATTTTCATGTGTTTGTGTGTGAGTGTTAAATAAATTTTTTATTTGGTAGAAAAAAAACCCATATTTATATGAAAAGCAGTGTTTATTTTATTTAAATTTTATATAATTATATAATATTTATTATAAATATTATAAATTAAACCAAATAATCTATTTTATAATACAAAATCAATGAAATATACTACTATTAAACAATACTTAGGAAATACATATATATAATTATTTATTTATATTGTTACAAACGTTGGTGTTGATCTACTAATGTGTTATATATGTGGCATAAAAACATAATTGAGTCCTACACCTATAAAACTGCGTATATAATATTTTAATAATAAGTAATTTGTTATGAATGAATTAATAAGAAACAATTAGAGGATTATTTTATAAACTTTAGTATTTACATACAATTTGTTTCGTTTATTTAAAGTTCATATTATTTACAATATACATATAGTAGATTCAAATAGTCATTCGAGGGAAATTGATGCTAAAGCATTCTTCTCACCTGAAAAAGTTACTACGATATGTGATTCCGCCGTGCAAAAGTTAGTCGAACCTCACCATATGCTTAATAGCAACGCTGAACATTTTATAGTTTTTTTTTATTAATTCAATTTTTGAATTGAATGACATACGTTCTCTAACAATTCAACGTTATATAGATAGATATCCTGAGGACATTTCTGCTGGACGATAACTTGATGTTTGTTTGATCATGAGATAACATGCGTAAAGTGCCCGTTGGCATAGCGATCCGAATGGTGGTCTGATTCGACATTCATCAAAATATATAGGCTACACTTAAAAATATGATTCTTTCGCTAATATATTATCTGATAAATTACTAAACGAAAAATTGACGCTATCAAAAGTTATTCACATATAAGAAAAATATAATATTTTGTATATTTTTTTTTCATCCATAACAATATAATAATAAATAAATAAATAATAGCGTAATAAAGAAAAAAAATATTGATTTTCATTAGGCAAAATATAACAACAGAGCCAAAATTAATAATTGGCAAATATCCTACACCATTTTACAATAATTTATTTGTATACAAGGGTAAAACGAAAAATAAATAAATAGAAAATTATTATATGAATTTAAAGTAAAATATTTATCGGGTTTGGGGGTTAAAATATTCATATATAAATTTTATATAAAATACATGTATATTTTATGATCCTGTTTTATTTGCGAGTCGTCACAACGGTGCGGTGAAAGAAATTTTATTTGTATTTTTTTTTTTTCTTTATTGAATTTCAATAAGTTAAGTAATTTTCTTTTATTATCAACAAAATTTACATTTGCACGTTTTCAAAATTAACATAATTGGTTTTAAGGAAAATGTATTATATTTATTGTATATAACACAAACGACATATACATTTACCCGGATTTTAACTTCTCCGGCATATTCATATATTTATGTATTTGCTAAATGCGTATATTTATAATATAATAATTTAGATATTTCTTGGATTATTATAAATTTCTTAAAATGTTATTCGTCAAATGCTATTTGAATTTTTATTTTAACAAAACTGTGTAAAATTGATGAGATTGAGTGTTTAGTGTTATTAAATATGAGTATGAATTTAGTGAACATTTCCTTGTCATACTGCATTAATTTACACCTTCTGTTGTTATGTTTTAATATATGTATTAAATATTTACTTATTATTACTCATAAAAAACGTGGGTTGATGAGATTTGTGTGTGTGTGATGTGAATGAAAATATATTTATTTATTTTTTTTTTGTTGTAAGGATTATATTTTTTAGCATATTAAAATCCAAAAATATACTCTGTAGTAATAATAATTTTGTATACTTATTTAAATTTTATACAAGAAATTAATCTGATCCATCATAATAATAATAATAACAAATAGTGGCAAATTTTACCACGGGATTTTATTTGACCCATTTCTTATAGAGTACAATTAAGTTTTATGTATGTGAAGAAAAAATTGCTGTGACAGCGATTTATTCCAACTATTCTTATCGTTGTGAAACCTTAAATTTTTGAAGATATTTTCTCTAGTTGCGTTCGGTTAAACGGCGTATAAGAAAAAATATATATTTAAAAAATTATAGATCCTTATATTTCCATTGATTTTCAAACGTTTGGTAGGTTTTTTTTTTGTTTTTTTGTGCGTGTATAAAATATAACCCATGATAAAGCATTTGTACACGTGCCTATAAAGATAAATAAATCAATACCTTTTAAGGTATATATATATATAAAATTACCTGTACGTAACATCATTAAATACACATAATTATACTTTAAAAAGGTAAAAATGAATTAATTATTTAGAGTGCATATTTACAATAAAAAGATATTAGCGAAATGTAATATAAATTTTCATTAAATTGGTTACAATTATGTTTAGTGCGGGCTATAGAGTTACTACACATACAAAATTTGGGAAACAAAATAAATAAATATAAATGATGAAATGAAAAATAAATAATTTTCCCTTACATCGTGTATGTGTGCACGTAAAAAATGTAATAAATATAAATATTTTACCATTGCCTTTTCTCTCTATAATAATACATAATCATTGCAGTTAAATTAATGTTCATATAGAGGTACTAGCTTATTACGTTATCCTGATACCATGTATCCTAATTCTACTTTACGAGAATCGGACAATCAAATTTTTTTACTTTTATAAATGCTCATGGTGCATTTGATAAACGATGTTACAAGTACATAGATTGATTACTATATACAACATAAAGCAATCGTTCATTAAAATTGCACGTCGATCTACAACTTTGGTATGGTTTCCCTTGTAAGTGTAATTGATTTTTCTAAAATACCACAATATAAAATACAATTCTATAAGTTTATTTGAGCTTTAGCAGCTAACACGTACAATCTTATTTTCCAACAAATTATTATATAACAAAGATAATATACGAATTCATAATAATAAACAATTTATTCCTTAATATTAAAATTGTTGTAAAGGTTTTTTGTTTTTTTTTTTTTTGGTTTTATAATGATTTGATTAATTAAATTTACAAAAATTATAAAATTTATTTATATGGAATGGAGAATGCATTTATAATAATTTGGTATAAAGCAATTTATATTCAAATAAATAATATTTATAACTTTATTCTTATTTATATATTATTTATTCACCGTCTTTAATGTGCTAATACCCCATATAGATATTTATATTTGTTCCGGTGATGAAGATAAATTAAGTAACCAGAAATTATTTATTTCGCATGGGTACATTTTAGTATATTTAAAACCTTTTCTTTCATTATTTCTGTCTCTCTATATATAAATTGTATATGTTAAAATGTGTATATTTTCGTTTTTTTGTCATTTTATTTTAATGTAAATTAAGACTAATCCTTTTCTTATATTCTTATTTATATAGCATAAATATACCCAATATATAAATTCTTATTATGTATTATTTTATATTTCTTTAATATTAAAGATTTTCATCAAAACATCAAAGATATTTTCTCATTTTACTTTTCTTCAATATATTTATTATTAGTAAAAAAAAAAAATGTAAACACAAAAATGTTTAAAATAATAATATACAAAAGAAATAATAATAATAGAAATAGTGTCGAAAAGGGAAATTTATAAAGTTTTTGGTATATTTATTGCAGAAAGAAAATTTCGAAAAGAATTGTTTTATTATTAAAAAATAACCCATTGCTTTTGAATGGAACTTATCTGGTTTTTTAGGAGTCAGTTTATTGGAATCATATTAAAATCACCATATTCCATCATAACAATTGGTTTCAAGAAGTTTTGAATTCGATGTACTTGCTATCTCTGCAATATACACTTCTTTTTTCATTTGTTTTAAAAATTAATTGACACACTGTGTATACAATATATAGATAAATCGTATATCTATCGTATATTGTCAACTTATAGAATATGCATGACAGGAAAACAATTTATATAACGTTATACAAAAGATTTAGCATTCCTTTCATATAGCCAAAATGTTAATAATAAACAAAAATCTTTAAACAATAAAATATTTTAAATTGGCAAATAAGAAAAATGAAAATATTTGGTATTAATGTAAACTTTAACACAAAATGGGATAACTGTTGACAATATTAAATTTGCATATACTGAAGTATACGTAGTGTATATTGACACAGTTGTGGTCAAAATAATAAGGGTGTGTGTGTGTGTGTGTTAGGAAAGGAATTAGTTTTTTTTAGGATAAATTTTAATGTAGATTTTCAGTCGATCCTTATAAGACATATAGTTATTTTAAACAATCAATATCTTATGTTTAACACTAAATATATGTTGCGTCTAATGAACTGTGTCTCTAGTATGAGGCGAAACCCTGCGTTTTATATAAGAAGAAGAAAATGTCAGACGATATTGACATAATTTAATTTAATTTAATAATAATAATAATCAGCGTTAATATATCTTATAAGGATTCCATTCAATGATGATGATTATGAAAAATTTAATTTTATATTTAATATTGGTATTAATTAAATATGATATGGACAAAGTTTTATTATAAATAAAGTTAGACAACAACAATAAGTTGAAGTAATTATAAATTTCAATAAACCAATCAATTTTTTTTGGTTATTATATGCCATAAATGAGACGAGTGTAATATTGAGAAGCCAAAAAAATCTTTAATTAAATTAAAAATGTTAACTTTTAAAATATACATAATTTTATACCTATATAAATATATATATATTTATAATTAATTCACCCTCCCGCTAGTCCGGAAAAAATAACCATCGAATGAATTAAGAAAAATACAAACAATTCATTTATGACCAATTAAAATCTCTTGAATTATTTGGTTTTGGTATACCAAGTTCCATTTCCATGTATGTATGTATGTCATCACGACTTAATGCGTTTTATTGTATATTAAAAAGTCATTCTGGTTATTTTTCAGACAGAGGATGTGCATATATGAATAATAATGTATAAAAATTTCTTTCCCCAATTTCAATTTTATATCCTACTTTATGAATGTGCTTTTGATTATTATACGTTTCTTATTTATAAACCGCACAAAATATTGAAAAATCTTTTCCAATCAATCCTTAGACTCGACATTTTGATTGGTTTTTGTTTTATACTTATCTATACATATGCAATTCAATATAATTCACATCACAATATTATACTTCATCATGTAACTTTATCTTATTAATGTTTTGTTATACTAACAAAATATGGCACGTAAAGAATATATACCCGAGTTTATTTGATACATGTATAAATCAGTATATAATACCAATACTTAATATATTATCTATAATATAAAATATATATTAATCTATAGTTTAGTTTTATACTTTTATAAACATTGAAAATAAAGATTATACCACTTCACATAATAATTAATAATCTAATTCTGTATATTTTTGAATATAATAAATATACAGAACATATATATATTTTTCATGTATGGTATAGTCGGAATACGAGGAAATATATACGCAATTTTAATGAATTTTTAATAATATTTTATATGTGTGCGGTTTTATAAATATATATATATTTCCTAATTTATTTATTTATAAGATATATTTATATTACAATATATGATAAAATGGAAATAGAACTTATAAATAATGTAAAAACCACCCCATATATAAATATAAATTTAATGAAAAATTGTTGATGCCAAATGACTACATTTTGAGTAATTATATTTTTGTATATACAATATATCATCTACACACTCCTTCGAACACAGAGGTGGTTCAACGAACATTGATGTTGCTTATGTGAATGAATTGATGTACAGAATAAGAAATGATTAGTTTTTGCAGTGAAACTAGTCCACCCACAAGTCGAAAGCAAAATATTAATGTTGATATGGTTAAGCTCTTTGTATTTGTGTTGGAATCAAAAAGGTGTTGTGTATACGAAGAAACTATCACTGGTGGTGTTGTATATATATATATACCGACGACGACAACTAATGTGTTTGAAGCAAGCAGAAAAAATGACCAGAATGGGTGAATAGATACAACAAATGCCAAATCTTATATATATTGCAAATGTCGTTGTAAAACTATTTACAAGAACAGAGCTGGGAAGTTTTATACCATCTGCCGTATTCACCTGACACATAGCTTCTTCAGGCTATCACTTATTTTGATACAGTTAGTCCCCCTCCCCCATTCAAGACCTACGATTCTCTTCATACATGAATGGATATTCAGTCAAATATCAGAATAAAATTATCTTTTTATTTCAATACACGAAAGTTGTGTATGTAATTCTTTTGTTATTAGAGTGTTGGTTGTTAATAGATAACTTTTAAATAATTTTTGTAATGTTTTATTTTGATAAAATTTATTTATATAGAAACAAATTTCATTATTTATTTATTTATTTATTTATTTATTTATTTTTTTTTTTATTTTTAGTCCAACAAAAGCTGGCGGCATGTTTTCAAATGTAAAATCTCAAATGACTGGTTGGTTAGGTAATGCAGCAATGCCATCGATGCCTGCAATGCCTGCAATGCCATCAATGCCGGCAATGCCATCAATACCGGGTTTACGTAAGGGTCAAGCAAATGCTGATGGTGTTGGTGCTGGTGCTGAAGGTGGTGCTGCAGCAAATGATGGTTTAAATACATCGCCGGATAAACTAGGAAATGCAGATGGAGGTATCGATGAAGACGAAAGATCTAGGTATATTAGGTATGGGCCGTGCATTAATGATGGATAATAAAATGGTATTTTTTTTTTTTTTTTTTTGTTTTGTTGGACAACTATTTTTTTTTTCTTATTTTTTTTTGTTTATATTATAATTTATTTTTTCCTATATTTATAAATTTATAATATAAATAATGAAAATGAAATGGAAAATCTGCGTCTTCTCTGTATATGTCGAAAGAAAATAAAATATATAATTTATCTTACATAGAAATCTATATATTGATTAAATATTGATATAGATAAAAAGCCAACAGCTGAACAGCGTGCTTAAAATTATGTGATAAATTATATATTTTAAAAAACTATTATTTAATAATTTTTTAATTTCTTTTTTTTTTTATTTTAACTATATTAAATATACATAAATATTTTATAAATAGCAAAGCTCATTTTGCTTCTATATGGCAATGGCATTTTATGTTTCCATATACTTTTTTTTATTCTATATTTTCTCTTCATTTAAATTTTGGTTTGATTTTTATTTTATTAATATTTTTCTGTTTCTTTTTTCTTCTTATACATTTGTATCATTAATTATTATTCAAAAGATTTCTTCATTTTCATTTTAGTGAAACGTCACAAATATTTGAACACTTTTTCCGATAGTTTAATTAATTGTATATATTTAACTATAAATTAGTTCAGAACATTAATATTAACTACATTTATATTTTATATTAAATAATTTTAAATACTTTGTATATTTTATGGAATATTACATATATTCATAATTTAATATCTATATAATTTACATATATATATTTAATTACTATAAAAAATTATAAAATATGGAAAAATGTATTTGATAGATAGAGCCGCCGCGCGGTTATCTGATGAAGTTAAACATACTCACTAAAATTGAATTGTATATATATAAAAATAAGTCATTCCATATTTATAAATATAATTATAATTAGAATTAGTTAATAATAAGTCAATAATGTTTCACAACAAAACGATTAATTTATAGTTTGTTATATGGTATAGCAGAAAAACTGATATTATCGACAAACGATAATTTTTAATTTAATGATTCGCGAAATTTAGTTTGGTGAATACCCACATTTTTTTTTTTATTTGTAATTTAGTCTCATATATTGGTTATGAGAAAAACATACTTATATTGAAAATAGAATGCGATTTTTCACACTTCACCACCGTCACCAACTCATATACAGTATTCCCAGCATATGCTATATGCCGCATCTATCATAGACATTCATTCAATTTGATATAAATTATTCCGCATTGAAATATTTTACAATCCACGAATTCATACGACACACGAACGACGAACGATTTTTGGGAATTTATGATGAACCAAACGATTACCACAAATTTATTATTATTATAAGAACATCAATAACAAAAAAAATGCAGATAAATTATTGAATTTTAAATTGAAAATATGAAATAATTGTCGTATACGATTAAACGAGATGACATCAATAAAAACATTGCAATGTTTTCTGAGCAAAAATCAGAATAAAAAATCGTGTGTGTACACATTACTTAACCTCGAATATGGATTTTGTTGTTATATCTATTATATAGCTATTAGAAAAATGTCGTTTGAGTGTTGTATGAATAGAACTTTAATAATCTATATGGTACGTCCAACACCAAAATTTTCGAATATATTCATTTTTTATGATACCATATTAAAAACCAACAAATTGTAAAGCAGCTGATAAATTTTATTAAATTTAATTGATGAAAAATATCATTCGTAAATTTCGAGAATTTAACCGGTTACTTGCCGAATGATTATCATGAACGCTACAGCTACAGCACACTGTGCCAATATGATTGTTGTAAAAAGTGATCCTGATATTAAATGAAAATTATTTAGACGCCTTCTAAACTAATATAATATTTAGGAATTGATTACAAAAAATCAGTAGTAGTGACCTGAAATTATTCGATAAATTGAAAATCTATATTTTGCATTAGTTTTTTCTCGAAAACCAAATGTGTTCTTGCATTATTTTTTGCATTAGGTAAATAAAACATAGTGAAATATAACACTTTGAAATGAAAATGAAACGAATACTATCTTTATTGTGTTCATATATTGTGAATTTTCACCGCACATAAAAACTATTTTCTTTAATTTTCTTTTTCTTTTCTAAAAAATAGGTATAAATATGAAAATTAATTTCTCTTTAAAAATTTATTTATTTATTTATCTTTCTTTTTTTTTTATATATATATTTTGTTTAATTAATAAAAAAAAAAAATATTGTTTTGTAAATAATAATTAATAAAAAAATAGAATTTTTTTTTTTTATTAAAAATATGATTCAATAAACATGAAAAAAAAAGAAAAAAAAAAAAAAAACCATAACAACAAGAAAATATAATAATTTTAATCATTTCAAATAATAATAATTACGAAAAAACCTTCATTTTTGTATGGCCCATGTTCATAAACATTATTTATTTATTATTTTAAAAATACAAATTTTATTTTAGATAAAATATTTAAGTATATTTAGATAATTTTTTTGTTTCTTTGTTTGTTTATTATAAACTTAAACTTTTGAATTAATTAAACAATAGATATTTTATTTTAATTTTAAAAAATTTACGTACACCTTTTATAATTATTAAAAATTTAATATATAATAATAATAATAATATAGATAAAATATATAGATGTGTGTGTACCGCTCAACACCGTCGTCGGTGGTCGGTCACCGTTAAACATTAACCAAAACTATATAAGAATAAAAATTATAGTAAAATAAGAAATATTTTATGATCATTATTTCTTATAACTTTAAGCATAATATTTAATTTTTATTTTTTTTTTATTATTTTAGATATTATTTTTATGGTTTTTTTTTTTTTTTTTTTCTAATTAATTTAATTAATTTTATTAATTTTATTAATTTTGCATGTGCGATTATGTATACACATTACACACTTTATTTATATATAATTAGATTCATCACATATACATGTAAATTTTAAATTTTCATTTGAGCGATCACATATTTGTTGTTAATATAGTTTTATAATAATAATAATAATAATAATAATAATAGTAATAATAATAGTAATATAAGCCATCGTAAAAATGATATACTCAACATCTTCATAAATTTTGACACTACTATAACTGATATAGACATAGGCTATCATTAAAATATATATATGTAGAAAAACGGAATTCGATTCAAGCACAAAATGTGTATGAAATAAGTTAAATAAAACATATGGATTGCTCAGACTGAATTTAAAGGAAGAAACGTATATGCTTTCATGCATCCATAATATTATGTGATTTAATTGAAATATCTATTGTATAGAAATTATTAATCGATACGAAAAGAAACATTTATCATTCGACGATAATTCTCATGTCATGTCATGTAATGGTAAATTTTTACGTACACAGTACATTTGCACTTATTTTTAAATGAAAAATCATAATACGGTTTAAGTTAAGTAAAAAACAATCCTCCAAATATAATGTTCAGCATACAATTTTTTTTGAAAATTTAATACATCCCAAGAAATTGTTGAAACAATGCTAATCACGAAAATAAATAAATTGAACAATGAAGATGTTATATAAATTAGAATGATATTAATTAATAAAAATGATTTATTTATTCAAAAATGGCTAAAACAAAGCTGATATACTGATTTGGGGCACACCTTAGCGAATACACAATCATTATATTATTTTTGCGTGTGTATATTAATTTTCGTAATTACTGATTCCAGGCAGTATTTGCATTTTTCCACAGACAAATACACTGTGTGAACACTATTATTTAATGGAACAAATCTCAACGCAGTGCGTTATAAAGAATATGAAATAGAAATAGTAAAAATTGAAATTTCTCTGTATTATTTGCGGATGTATTAAATTTTCAGCAAAAATTAATTACGGCAATTTAATATAAAATGTATTGTTGGACTACTCAAAATATATATGCTATAATTTATGTTTTTCCAGTATTATGCAATTTATACGTTATAATTTTTAATATAATTAACGATATTTTAATATATACATGCTTAAGTGGATTGCAAATAAATTAAATCAATTAAATCAAAGTAAGATTGTAATTTAGTTGAAGCGAAACCAATGATCTTATTAATCGTTATCATAAGTATACACAATAAACTATATATTTATCATTGCTTGAACATTACGAATATTACGATTATATTATATTATAAAAGACAGTAGCCATAAAGATTGTAGACAGCCAGTATCGTATGGTTTCGATTGTTATGACAATATAAATCTTATAAATTTCAACTGAAAAGCAATGGCATTATGGCATAATTTTAAAATATATAAATAATATATAACTATAAAGGACATGCAACTAATTTGTATTTATATATACAAAAGTTAAATTACATATATGAAAAAAAAAGTAAAAACCAAAACAATTATTAATTATTAAGTGTGACAATAAAACAATTTTGTTTTAATATACGTATACACTAAATATGCAAACGAAACGAAATATAGCCTGTATTTATTATACACGAATTTTAAATAGATTATTTATGTGAATCCATTTGGGAATAATATAATAATATATAACACCACTTTTATAATGTCGGTTATTTTAAGCACTTTTTCATATTTTATTTAACGTAATGATATATAAATTATATATATATATTTATATAGGGTGTCGACGAGTATACAATGCGATACTTCAAATGGTTGATGCGTGTCATAATTCTATAAGACCAAAATGCTAATTAAAACTTTTTTAATTTAATAATTTATTTCGGTAACCTTATCGTCATCATCATCTTCAGTGTATCAGTAATTTCTGCACTCCGTGAGAGGCAGTATATAGAGCATCAATTAAATTTTGTCATATTGTTCTATTTATTAGAGTCAATGTCTTCACCTATCGATAGGTATTGCGTTGGGTTTCGGTTTCGCCAATTATAATGCTACGCCATGTGTGCAAAACATTTGTAATTTATTTGTGACATTAATTGTTTGTTAACATTTCTAGTAATTGAACAATAATATGTATTTGAAAAGTAGTAATTACTATCCAATTTATTTCTCTACAACACATTTGGTTATAATATGTTTACAAATTCGATTTCAATTAGTATTTTTTCGATTTAGAATTCTGGGCCCCCATAACCATATGTCAAAAAATATCGCACTGCACTCGTGGTGGACACCCCTATATATATATATATAAAATAAACAAATTAAATAACTTCAAAATATATTTTTATATAAAAATCATATATTTATTGAATTTTCCCTTTTTTCTTATATTTGTTATTTCAATTTATTGTTAACTGAAGCGAATATGCACACAACTTCATTAAAAATACAAATTCAAAAAGTTTGCAAAAACTTATATTTTCTAAATATATATATATATGTGAACGGCGTGTGGGCTCAGTGGTTACGATATAATTTCAAATAACATTTCCACTTGAATTACGTTGTTCAGAGGTATATAAAGAATAAGAAATAAAAACAATAAATGTCAATTCAAATAATTTGATGAACATTTATTGCTTTTATTGTTTCCATCATATATTGTTTTTCTTTGATTAGATATAGTTAAATTATTGATTTTATTCTAGACGACGGTACACCGTATACATATATAATTCATTACAATCAAATACAACCGGAACCTATAATATGTTAAGTTAATATCAATAAAATTATATACATTAATTCTAAGTAAAATAGAATTATATAAAGCATTTAACGCATTGAAGAAATATATAAATCAATATTATATAAAAAAAAAAGGTATAGGAAAGAAAAGCTTAAAGGACTTTTTTTTTTTCTTGTATAATAATGCTAAAATAAAGTATCAGAATAAAGGAAAGCTGCATCACCTAGTTATTGTATATTATACAAACCTATGATCTATATGTATAGAAAAACCTTGAATTCTTTTAAAGAAATGTGTTTACATATTATGTTTTATCAGAGCACACCCACACACTAGATTTCATCTTAATATTTATGTGACGACTTTAACAGAATATTTCATTTGATGATTTGATATTTACCATTTTCCTATATAATATGTAATCTACATACATAGATAGATATATATGATACAAGACGTGTAATGTATATTAAAGAGGAAATACATATAGGTAATATATTTCAATTTATGCAAATTCAAATGTTATTATGTGTATAAGTGTGTATCTACTGCATA
Organism: Bibio marci; assembly: GCA_910594885.2. Taxonomy (NCBI): domain Eukaryota; kingdom Metazoa; phylum Arthropoda; class Insecta; order Diptera; family Bibionidae; genus Bibio; species Bibio marci. Next base: position 3,166,763 of record OU343116.1, on the reverse strand, counting down.
TTTTACATATATAAGAAGCTTTATTCAATACAATATATTATTCAATACAATATAAGTATATATATATATATATATATTTAATACTTTTATATATTATATGTTAACAATAAGCTGTTGAAGTGATGATATCAGTTATAGTAAATTTTGATTGATTTTTTGCTATAAGATAATTTCGAAATAATATTGAGAGGTTTTTATATGAATTGATGATTGATGGCACATATTAACAAGAACAAATATCATTTTAATTAATCAGATTTATTTATTCGATTTGAATTATATATAATTTAAATGTTTATTGTAAAATTTATACGACAAATAATTAATCCAAACACAAATTTAAAAACAGATTTCATTCTGAAAAATTCTGATTATATTCGTACAAGTAAAATATCTTTTTTTAATTTATTGTAGACAAATAAGTAATGTGTTTTTTTAAATTTAAATACTTGTTTAAAATGCTTCTTAACATTTCCTATTCATTACATTTTTAACAAAATATTGTTATTTAGTGTAAATTGCAGAAAGTAAACTAATTCTGTTCGTTCGTTCGTTCGTTTTTGATGAGACATATCTATTTGGGCATATTTTTACGGTAGTCCTATGCTATATAACCTCAAAACGAAATACAACACTACTACTATATATTTTTAATTCAATTTTATTAAATAACATATAATTATAAATATTTATATTATAATCTACGATGAATTACATTTTACTATTATACTATTGTTAATACATGTAATATTAAATATTTATAAATTACTATCAAATTATTGTACATATATTTTTTAAATACTAATTTATGTTTTGTATTTTTTTTTTCAAAAACAAAAAAAAATAGTGCCACGGAAGGTGCTGATTCACGTCCTGCATCAGGTCCAGGAACTCCAACAGAAGATAAAGCTGGTCAAGTTGGAAATGGTATATTACATTATATTGATTAAATAATAGAATCTGAATTTTATAATTATTGAACCTTTTTAAATTTACAGTTACAACAAAAGTTACTCAAGGAGCAAAAACATTTGGTTCATTTTTATATTCGGCTGTAAATAAAGCTGGAGCAAGAATTAAAGAAACTGTTAAAGATAATGTGAGTATATATTGTATATATTTATATTTTCTTATAGATTATTAAATTCTAAACTTTAACTTATTTAACCGACTTGACTGTATGTATTTGTGTTAATTATTCAGACATACGCCAAATTAATCTGTCCTCACAATAGTGTACTCGGCTATCTATCTGATATTGTCAAGTTGATAAATTACTTCATATGCCTTGATATAATAATTCAAATTCTAATGCAACTAAATATTAATTTTTATATGTTGTTTTTATATAGAATATACTCGGCGAATTCAGTAAAGAACAAGAAGCATTTATTAAAGGACAACAAGGTTCTGCTGAAGCTGCTGTTGCTCCATGGATTGGACATCAAAATGAAGAAAAAGTTAAAGAAGAAATTTTAGGATTAGCCTCTGTAATTTTTCATTTAATTTTAATTTATATACATACAGTACTGATTGATACATAAATATATAAAATTAAAAATAGGATCGTCGAAACTTTGTTCGCGCTCCACCAGCTGGCGTTGAGTTTGATTTTAATTATGATCTTTCATATCCGATTGCTGTTGCAATAATGGGTGAAGATACGGCATTAGAAAAAATGCGTTTCGAATTGGTGCCCAAAATTATTACAGAAGAAAATTTCTGGAGAAATTATTTTTATCGTGTCTCATTAATTTGTCAAGCAGCTGATTTGGGAACACTTGGTATGCAAAGTGATGATAATGAAGGTAATTAATGGTAAAATAATAATTAGTTTGTGTATATATAAAAAAAAAAGAAATACTAGCAAAAATAATAAATAAGATAAATGTTAAAATTCGCGGTAAAACAATTATGCAGCTTTCTTTAATTTAATTTAATTTAATTAGCTGTAAATGTATATTATTTTTATTAGTATTTATTATTTATTTTAATTTTATTTTCTCCTTATTATCATTTAATTTTTCTTTTTTTTATTTTTATTTTTTATATCAATTTTTGATTTTGCTGTTTTTGTATTAAAATCCATAAATAAAAACCACCACAAACACACACAAACACACAATACTCATCAATACACGTATTCATAAACTCATATAATAAACGATATTGTAAAAAAGCAGCTAAAACAACAACATCCACCATTGATCCAAATTCATTAAACGAAACAAATTCAGATTTAATTAATAAAAAAAATTATGGCAATACTAAGAATACGAAAATGAATAGCAATAATAATCGTCATTTAAATAATGAAACTGAATTTGTTTCGGACACATTTCAAACAACCGATAAAGATTTAGAAGAAGTAAAAGCTGGTATGAAAAAATTAGGAATTGATACATTAGCAGAACAGGCTTTAAATAAAAATGGTGAGTTTAGATATTGGTTTCATTATTGTTTTGTAACAACTATGTGTACGTACATCAGGGGCGTCTATTAACAATTACAATTGGCTTAAGTAAAAAAAATTTGAATGTATACAACTACTTTAAATTCACGGTAAAATTGACTTTTATAGATACCCCTACAAATTTTCTATCTTATATAGTCAGTTTTCCATTTCCTTCACATTACAATATCATAGATTTATTTGAATTTCCACTGACACCGCAATGGAAATCGACTGTATGTGTTGGACGCGTAAATATATCGAATAATAAAATAGTTCTACTGAAAATTAACACACATAATGAGCATCCTCAAGTAATTAAAATAACAATTATTGGTAATTAACTTTATTTTCTTATATTTTATAAAATTATTGGTTGTAACAAATGTAATGTACCTATAATGCAATCATTAAGGAGCGTTACACTTACTTATTGTGTCTATATGCTTCTCTAAACCGGATCAACGTGATCCAATCCCAAATTATACTTGTATTTAATTATTTTGTGGTTTGAGTCTCTGCTAACAAATATCGATTAAAAATATTACTTGTATAAATAAATTTACAAAAATTTTTTTTCACATCATTGATGTTTCGCCATTAATTGATTATGTTTTCATTGTCTGCGTTGAATTGGAATCGGATGTGATTAGTGAATATTTGCAAATAATTATAAAAGTTGATTTTCGCGAAAATTTAGTTTAGTTAACAACCAGATTTTTTTTTGTCCATAAATTATTTCCAAAAATGTATATACGTTTTTAAGAATATATATATAATTAGCTATATACACAACATTTAGTCCTCATTTTTCTTACAAAGACGTCACTGATATACAAACCATATATATTTTATGCAAATTATATACATTTAATTCACTTCACACCGCTACTTTAACTCTACCAGCTACTACATCCATTATTCCTTTTTTATTTCTACTTCAAAAAATTTCTCTCATTATTTTCGTATTTAATTATTTTTGATGATGATGACGACTATGACAAAATGGCAATTAACTATATTTAATTTATATATAATAAAACGCCGGTGGGTGTAAATAATTACTGTCGTGTGCGTACTTTATACTTTTTATATAATATACAATATTTATTTGTATATAAAATAAGAAATTTATTCTAAATATTTCTTATATAAAATTATATTATTTTCTATATATAAATAATAATATTAAACGATATAAATTTTATATTGAAATCTACGAGAGAAATAAATACACACACAGACAGACACACCCTTATTTAAATAAATAAAATATTTCACTTCACTGTGTTTATTTCCCTTCTATTATATTATTACTTATATACCTATAATTGAATTTTACTTAAATTTACATAAATTATTAATATTCATACAAACAATAAATATATATTTGTTGGATATACCTTTTATTTTTAAATATATATATACACTGTCTATGTCTGAAAAATAACCGAAATGATTTTCTCTAATTGTCTGCAAAAGAAAGTAAATAAAGTCGGTTTTTTTTTTTGTTTAATTTGTGAAAAAGCTACAGGCGTGAAATGCTTAAATAATCGTTTATAATTATGTATCCAAAATAGAAGTTTTTGAATGGCATTGGGACGATTAAAAGATGTCAGAGACGTTGTCGAGATAATGACGATGCACAACTAGTCCAATCATTAACAACACAATTCATTGAATAATACATAATATTGATAGTTTCTTGGGTGGTTATTGAAATGTGTTTGCTAAGCAACCGTATTCATGTCCTGCTCATAATGTGACAATTATTATATTCATGTCAATATATTTTCTATTCCCTAAACTTCAATAGTTGATGAAAAGAAACAATATATTTGAACAGTTTAAAATAAAAATCATATAATGTACTTGTTGCACATGCAGGAGAAGGAGAATATTTCAAATAAATAATATTCTATTCCTGGCGCGGTTATTTTTCGGACAGACACAAGGGTGTATGTAAATTAATATGAAGAAATAAAAGAAGGTATTTATGCAGAATAAATAATAAACATTTATTATTATTTTTCAATTTAATATTGAAGCAAGACGAGAGATAATAAAACAGTTTTTTTTTTTTTAATTCCATTGAGTTATAAAGATTTACTACAACAGAGTTGCATACTACCTATCATACCACGATACTACAAATACTTATAATTTCAAACTATTGATTTTATGTTTAATTAATTTAGATAAGCTTTTACCATAATAAGTTTTCCTTTAATTTACCACAACCATTTGAAATTTTACAATTTTTAACGTTAATCTAAATATGATGACTTTGTGGTGAATTGCATTTGAATTGCACGTGTGTTCATCTAATTTTTTTGATCTACTTTTACCCAGAGTTTATTATAAACATATATATTAGTAATATTGAAAACTGAATGCTATATTTCTTATGCTTTGCCACTGAATCGTACTCATTTAGATATAAATTGCAATAATAATAATAATCGGGCTTCAATATTTACTTATAATATTTTTCAAATCCAAATGTTTTTTATTATTATTATTATTAAGCTATACATTTATATTTCGTTATACGATATTATCAATATTAATAACAACTCTACACCTATATATATATATATATATATTTGATAAATCTCTAGACTAGACACATCAATAAATTATGTATTTACTAATGGATATTAAAAAGAAATGAGGAAAAATAATCTTATTATTTTTATTACAAAATAATATTTATTTTATATAGTACATTTCCTTTCACACAATATAACTTCCCATTTCCACATGTTAGGCACACACTTAATTTTTACATATACTACGGTTAACACAACACCACCTTCTCTCATATATATACAAATAAATTTAATTATACACGACCCAAAAGTAATTTTGTATATAGATATCCTTCGTCCTTTATAATATTCTTTATAAATTTTCTTAACGCATATTTATTTATTTTGTTGGATTATTATATATTATTTTGTTAATATTATTATTATTATTTAATTTATTCTTAATGTATGCATGATTATATTGCTTCTTCTTATCGATGATGTGTGTGTAAATACACATAATTCAATATTCATTACATACATTTTTCGTTATTATTTAATATAATATTTTTCTGGAATAAATTACATACTAAAATACATAAACAAATAAAGATTATAAAATAAACATTATAAAAACATTGTAAATACCTCAAATTCTCCACATTATTATTTCTGTTATTATACATTATGGTATTATATAGAAACATTAAGATAGCATAGAGGATCATATATAGAATATAGATGGATAATGTTATACATAAATTTATCTTTAACATAGGCATACGCACACACACACACACACATTTTCTGTATCAATATATATAAAAGTTCATAAAAAATTTATTATTTTCCCAAATATACGAAAATTAAATTACTAAAGTTTTTGACATTTCTATGTTTATTATTATTATTTTTTTTTTCCGTATATAAATTTAAGTAAATAATATTGTTTTTGGTTTGGATACATATTTTGTTAAACTTTGGTAATCCATAACTTAAAATTATAATTTTTGTTTTGTTTTTGTTGGTTTTTTTTTTATGGATATTTCTTAATCATACGATTAACGATAACGGTTTGCTTGTTGTGAATATTAGTTACGATATGACCCGTATATCTTTTAATTCTTCAGTGATTTGATTAACATTTGTTGAAGGGTGTGTATTTCACACGTATAGTACAACCCCAAAGTTTCCAATTTGCAAAGGAATTTTTTTCCTTTTGTTGTTGAACTATTATTTTGTAATTTACTGTATGAGAGGTTCAATTCTTTGTATATGTGGTAGCGGTAGTCTTTGAATATACCGTCCAACACACATATTTTCATAGAAATTCTAACTATCTAATTTTATTTGGTTCAGTAATTTTTTAGTATAAGCAAAATTTTACATGTGGTACATGTTTTAGTATATTTTTTATATGGTTTGAATCTGAACTAAATGTAAAAAAAATTGATACATCATCAAGACGCAATTGCGAAGCAGTTGTCTGGTCATAAACAATTGTTTGAATAATTTCAGTTCATATAGTTTTTATTCAATCATTTCACTATAATAATAATAATAATATAAGTGGTAGTTAACAACGCTATGGTTGAGTCTAAAGCGAACCTTACACTATCGACAATTTTCGACATGTCGGCAAACATTTGCTGTTATTAATCATATTGTTTCTGGTAAAAAAAAATTGTTTGCTGGTTTAACGTTCGCTTTAATCACTTCGTGGCATTTTACTTTCTCAAAAAATCACAACAGTTAATATAGACAAAAAATCATCTTTTTTTTTTTATTGTAATTAATAATTATTGTAGAATTTTATGAAACTCTTTCGCCTTATCGATGTACATATTAATTATTATTATTTTGTTGTTGTTGATTTTCATTTACATTATAGTTGTGTATTTTTTGTATTTCCCTTTTAGTATCTTATTGTTGTTATATATTTAATTTGAAATCCCTTTTATTTCCTTGTTTTTTTTCCCAATTATTATTATTATTATTATTTTAAATTATATTTTATGTAGCAATTATTTTGCAAAAGCGCCGCAAAAAAAAAAAAAAATATGTAAACGAAAAATAATTATAATATTTAAAATATAAATAATATTCAGATCTATTACACTATTAAATGTTATTTTTGTATCATATTATAATTAAGTTATTACGCCAGCAGCTATTTTGTATGGCCAGCTTTACAAAAAATTGCTATTAAAGACCATATTTTTTGTTTATTTATATCTGAATGAATTTTGGTGTTTTAACAGAAAATTTTTAACATATGTAATAGCTCTGATTATTAACGTTCGAATTATTTTTGGTAGAAAAATTAATTAAAAATTTAGTTTCTTAAAAAAAAAATATGTATAATTTATTATGCACATTTTTTCTTCTTCTTCTTCTTATTCTTCTTCTATGTCCTCTTCAAACAGCTTAAATTGAAATGAACACATATTTATAGCAAACAAATATATTGATATTTAAAAAAAAAAAAATAAGACCTGACCACATTTACACACAAACACATACTCACACACTGAGACATACAGAAATATTTCCTTGATATAAAATAATATAACAAAACCAAAACAAAATATATATATTATATAATAAAATAATTAAATAATAAAATAATTAAAAATTAACTAAAATAAATAATAAAAAATAAATTAATTAAAAGAAATAACAAGAAAGAAAAAACATCATTACCATAATAATTAACAAAATAAACAAAAATTATCATCTTACATTTTAAGAATTAAATTAATTTAAATATAGCCCAATTTATTTATCATCATATAAATTAATACATAGTTAATTATCTAATTATACAATAAAATTAATTATCTATCTTAATTTTTTCTTTTATCCGCTCGACCGACACAATACCCTTTTTTCTTTTCTTATCCTTTTTTCTTTTATGTTATTCCTTTTTTTTTTCGTTTTTATTTTTAATTATTAAATTTAATTTGATTTTATTTTTTAAATTATTGAAGTGTCTATTGGAAATTACATCCCATTATTGATTGTACTATAATTATATATGTACCACCATAATGTGTATATATGATATCTTTTCATTGTTGAAATCGTTGGGTATTTTATTATAGAACAACTTGATTTTTGACAAAAAAAAATCAGATAATCCATCATTTGTTCTAAGCTGATGTCGAACAAAGTTTAAATTTGCTCAATATTAGTCAATTACAATGAACAAATAAATTCTGCGATATCTGCAAAAAAAACACCCACTTACCGCAGAATTTCTGCGTCAGATATAATTTTCTGCTTTTACAGATTTTTCATCTGGTATAATAGAGAAATTTAGTTATAAGTTAATGCGTTCTTTTTTTTTTCGGTGTGTAGTTTCTTTATTTTTATTCTTCTCGTTAAATCGGATTACAATAACACAATATATTATTTTAGTAGTAAATTAATTAAATTTGTGTAATTTTCCTCGTGACTTATATTGGCTAATCTTGGTCATTTCTACTTCTATCTTGATAAAATTTGGTATGTATTACGGTTCAAACAGGATTATATAAATAATTTTTCCTACAAAAAAATAGTGATTAGTTTAGGTTTACAGAGTTAATTAATTTTCTATTAACTTCATAAAATATTGTTTATATAATTCCATTATAAATCGTAACAAATTCGGTCAAGATTTAACCATTAAAATAAAAATTCTGTTTAATACCATGTTTTGGTAAAAACTTGACACTCACACTTTGTCGCAGAATCCACTGTAATTACAAAGTAATAAATAATTTAATTTTATTGTTACTAAATCAAATTAATATTACAAAAATAATGATGGACAAAATTGATTGAACATTTAATTAAATGAAAATAAATAGGATAATCTTTTTAATCCGTCATACACAAACACACACACACACACACATCATAGTAATATAATTAAATATAATAATAATAATCATATACACAAATAAATTTCCTTTATAATATTAATAATTTTAAATTAATGAACAATTGAAATCCTAAATATTTAACTTGAAACAATAATGTTTTATGTTTTTTTACTTTATATAATTTATTAAATATTTATAATTTATGTGTATCAAAATTATAATAATGATGTACTTCTTCTAATTTAATATATGGTTAGATTTTTAAACCCATTTTTTTTTTGTTTATTAGAAGCACATAAAAAAATAAGGATAAAACATTTGTCGATCGATATTTATTAGTAATTTTATTATCTATTATTATAATTCTATTCTATTTAAACAAAAAAAAATTCTCTATATGTTTATGATATTAATGTGTGTGTCTATATATTCTATATATGTATATTTAATGAATTTATTTAAAATAATTATTTATTATATATTATCTAATTTATCTATCTATTTATCTATTTATCTATCTAACTATCTATCTATTGGTTTGCCTAAAACGTTGGCAAATAAATGTTTCATATTTATTGTATTTACACATCTCATAACGTTTACATAAAAAAAATTGCTGTTATATAATATATTATAAACATAATCTTAAAATTATATATATCGTAAGCGCATTGAAATACCATAATTACACATATATATTTTATCCATACAAAGAAGTTATCATATTATAAATAAATATATATATATCCATAACTTTTTGAGACAATTTTGAAATTTTTATTAAAAGTTATTGAAAACTAAAAAAAAAACTAAAATATAAATAAATAAAATGGTAAATAAATAAATAAATTATAAAAATTTTCCAATAAATAATCTTGATGTATTTTAATAATAATAATAATAATAAATAGTTATCAATATTTATTTTATGGATAATTTTAAAAATACTATTCAATTTTTGGACATATGAATAATATTTACGACGTCTGTTTAGAAAAAAAGGTTATACGAGAATATTTATGTATATTTTTTTTCTCCATTGGCTTCTATTTTTGTTAATTGTTTATTGTTTTGTTTGTTAAATATTTAAAAGTTTTACAAATCAATGAAAAATTCTCTTAAAAAATATATGTTACCATTATTTTTTATTGATTGCTTATTATATATATTAAACTTTATTCTATGCGGTCAATATTATTGACGGTTTTTTTTTTAATGAGATAATTTTAAATAAAATAGCACCATTTACCATCATATTATATTTAAATATATTGTAATATATTCTAAAATTATATTTAATTATTAATTGTATTTAAATTAAGAATCCGATTTTAAATTCATCTTATATAATAAAATAGTAAATGATGTTTTCCCCACTGTATTATAGTTGGTAATTTCCTTAAATTTATACAAAATATAATTTTGTTTAACGAAAATATTGTGCGCGCGTATTCACATTTTGAATAAACGTGGAATAAACTTTCAATTCACCTATACGCGGTCGCCGATTACGAGCTATTTGACTCAAAAATTGTGTTTTATTTGGTTTTCCGATACCTTACAATGCAATAAATCAAATTTTTCATGGATTCAGGTTACGCTGGTACATTCGCCCAATTGATACATATATAAGAACATATTAATTCAATATTTTTAAGAAGTTTAACTTTATATTATATTTCTTCGATGTATTCGATATATAATAAATATTTTATGATGGTATCTGATGTTATTGATAAAAAAAAATAAATAAGGCATAGGGTTTTTATGTCTGTTGATGAATGTGTCGTTCAATGTGCTTAAAAATCTGAAAACCTTTTTTAAGAGGGGACATTTATGTACAAACAAAACTAATTAATACAACTTTTGTTGTTATTTAATTAATTAATTAATTAATAAATCTTTGGAAACACAGTCTCTCTATGCTATCATTTTTGTTTTTAATTATAATTTTTGTTATTAATGTTATTTTTCATTTAATTCTAACAATCCAAATAAGATTTTTTTATTTCCTCATCACTAAAAATTTATCCATTTCCTTAAAATTTATTAATCATCAAATTTTGTTATCATTACCACCCTCACCACCTATGCCTCGGGCCATCTATTTATCTGTCTAACAATATACATTTCATCTTAAACACACACACACACACACCACTCCACGTATACATTTGACAAATAATAAATTAATATTATGTAATCAAAATTATACATCCAATAACATATAAATAAAAACATATAATAAACATTAAATAATACAAATCTCAAATACAAAATAAAAAATAATGACACATATAAAAAAAATGAAATAAAAAACACAGAAGAACAATGGGAACGAGATTTAGAAGCTGAATTACAAGATTTTGAAGTTGTAAATGATGGCAGTGATAGTAAAAATAATGGTTCAAGTGGAACACCAACAACAACTACAACAACCACAACATCAACAACAACAACAACAACAACAACTACAAATAATAATGATTGGGAAAAGGATGTAGATGATTTGTTAGGTGATGATACCGATGATTTAAAATAGATTATTTAATTTTTGTGAATTTTATGTATAAGATTTAATTAATTTAATTGCTATGTGTAAAAGAAACAGAAAAAAATAAGTTATGAATTTAAGTAAAAAAAAATAGAAAGATATCTGCGCGGTTTATTATTTAAATGTAAATGTAATTTTTTAATATAAATATTTACTTAATTTAATTTTTTTGGTGTAAACTTGTAAATCGATTTTTAAAAATTTCTTCTATATACATAGATTTGAAATAGCTTAAATTTGTTAATTTTGTAAACGAAAAATGGTAATCCATTAAAACCTAAGGCGCATACAATTTAAAATAATTCATAAAAGTCGATTTCCCGAAAAATTTATTTCGGTTAACCAAAAAATTATTAGTTTATAATTACAAACCGATGGCTAATAAAAAAATATTGATATAGTGATATTAAAAACTGAATGGAATTTCTCAAGCTTTCACTGATTGGTATACGTTACAACATATTCAATTATTTCCATAAATTAATATTTATAATTCAAGCCGATAATTGTTTTGTATAGAAAAATATTAATATTAATATTAAAAACCAATGAGAATAATTAATTGTTTGATGTTATTTTATGATTTATTGTAAACTACTGCGCAGATATGAGGAAAAACCAAAAACATTTAATATTAGTTAATATCGTAGTTTTAATATCTATTAAAATTAATATTTCATTATTTTTAATTTACAATTTAATTGTAAATAAATGAAAAGAAAAGAAAAGGGGAAAAAGAAAAATAGAAATTAAATTAATTAATAAGAAAGAAAAGTGACAGAGATTTTAGAGTGGAATTTTGAAAAATTTTACTGTATAATTTTTTTTTTTTTTCTATAAATAATTAGTATTTAATATTTTTAGCAACGATATTTGTATAGTTTTAAAAGTTGATATATATAACATTGTAAATTAATTAATAATTTAAAAAGCAGATCAGTTTCTGCTAGGATAAGGACATTTTTTCGCGTATATGATGACTGGTTAAAAATTATGCTATTTTATTTAGATGTAAACATCTAACTCTATCTATACACAATGTGTGTATGAATTTTTTTTAGCCTGTCCATCATATATTCGAATGTGAATACAAATTTTGCAAACCAGGAGCATATTCGTTATATAGTCAACTAAAAATTTTTTTTTGTTTGTGCGACAGAAAGACTAGTACATTTTGATGTTATTGGCCATAACTATATATATATATATATAGTTGATGACTATAACTATATCTATGTAATTATAGTTATTATCACAAACAAACTCCAACTTTATAATTCATTTAATTTAATTATAACTAATATAGCTATATATATGATAGCTGAAATATAGTTGACTATAATATAAATATAGAAATTAAGTGTCACGAACAAACTCCTGCTGTATACACATGAAAATACATATATAGTTAATTTACAATTATGCATATCGCCAGTGCACGTTTAATAGTTAATTAATTATAATTAAAGGGCCTTAAATTATTTATACTAATATATATATATATATAGAAAAGATAAAGAACAAAAATTCCATGTATACTTATTCTTTAATGCGCCGCCGCTCCTTGCCGGGCGTGTCACTTATCAAAATATTTATTTCAATTAATTACTTGGAATCCCTCTATACCAATAACCCAATTCCAAGAGATAATGATTCAATATTTTTTTGTAATGTGTGTAGCATGTGAATTTTGAATAAGAGAGAAAAGAATCGACAATAAAATTATTCGATATTTAAGAATTGGCGGATGCCATTCAGTGCCATGATTTCCATCATTTATAATTAAAGTAATAATAATTTGTCATTCTATCACAAATTCGATATTAACCACTTGAAGTGACTGCGTCATCGACTATGACTTTAACTCAATACGATCGACTATGAATATTAGGTCACATGGATACACACACACTCAAACTTCAATAATAAATGTGCTATGTGCACCGGCGTATCGTTTAAACTTACGCGGGTGTATATAAAATTAAAGACCACACAGAGAGAATTCCAAGTAACCAAAGAAACTATAGTATTATTTTCCAAACTTCAATTTCTATCACTTTCCACTTTTTACTCTATTAAATTTTTCTTTTTTCTTTTTTTCTTTTAACCAAATAATTACAACATTCCCTCATTCTTTCTACTACGAATGAGACACAGCATTTAATTGATTATTTGGAATTTATATATTGTATTAATTATTTGTATACCTCTAAACACTACCAAATTTAACTCGATCAAATGATAACAATATACGTTAATTTTTAATATTTTAAAATATGCATTGCATTAAAAAAACGAAATCAATTTTAACAATAATGTTTTATAGATGATAATATTAATAAAATTGAAAATTATTGTATGCCCACTATTTGACAATGGTTAATGCTTTGCCAGTCGGGCATGAATAAAACACGATGGTACTATTTACTGGCCCACGATAAACGGAAGTATTTTTTGTGAATTTAAAATTAAAAGTAAACTATAACTTTTAAGTTAGTATATAATTTTGTAATTAATTAATTATACAATTATTATTAAAAATTATTTATTAATTAATATTATTAATAACAATAATAAGAATAATATAATAATTACATAGATCACTTGCACACCACTGACTGGTTCATGCATGATTAGTAATTTCTATAAAAGAATATACTGCAAATGACTGGCATTAACCGAGTGCTGATGAATTGCAATTAATTGCTGGTCAATTGATAAGATTAATTGCTGGGACAATGAGCCAATCGCTTTGCAGCCACAAAACGTAAAATTTTCCGTATAAAGTTATCACTTTAAAAAGCGCGTGTGAGAGATAATTTTTATTTTTATTTTATAATTTTATTTAAAATTCATATTTAATTAATAAAAAAGGAAAATATTAAATGTCTTAACTTAATTCACCACCACCACCGCCCCCCTCTTTTTATCTCTTCCAAATAAATTTCCATTTTATTAATAAATATATTTATTAAATTATTATTACACAAATATATATCTCTGTTGTTTATAATTAATATTTTAATTAAATTTATACTAATTATTATTATAATTATTATTACTATTAAAAATTGTTTATCATAAAAACAATAAAAAAAAAAAGAAAAGTAAAACAATGCCATTCTTTAAAAATAAAAATAAAATAAATAAATAATTATGCTAAAAATATTGTTCTATGTGTTTATAAAAATAATAAAATAAACAAAAAAAAAATTAAATAAATTGTTTATAATTTATTATTTAGTTTTTTTAATTTTTTATTTATTTATTTATTATTTCGGTGTTCTTTCTTTTATTTTATATGCAATTTAATAGAATATTTTTAATTATATTTGAAAATCTCCCATAACGTAAAAAACATTTCTGAAACATTTATTAATTATTAATTGTGAAAATTTTAATTATATTTATCATATTTAAATTATTATTATTATTATTATAAAAAAGAAGATGGAATCGAAAGATAAATGTTTTTTGAATTACAAACGGGAACAAAAGCATTGAAAATATTAAATAATATTATATTATTATCATTATATTAAATTAAATTAAATTAAAAAAAACCAAAACATAAATGTGTAGAAACAAAAACAAACAAATATATTATTAAATAATAATTTAAAAATATTAATTAATATATTATTAAATTAATAAATAATAATAATTATTATTATGTTACTAAATTATATATACACACAAGCGACGGAGTGAAGTTATGTGAAGTCTAGAATTATAAAAAATAAAATTTGTAAAACTAAAAACCTTAAAACACAAAATTTAAAAAAAAAGAAAAAGTAACTACAAAATTAATCTGGCTTAAAAATTAAATTATAAAAAAATGCTAATGCTTTTGTTGGTGATAGTAAAGGAAATGAATTAAATCAAGTGCGCGTTAAATTTCGGGAATTACTTTGTGGTGGCGCATGTTACTTTAATACACATTATCGGGTATTATATATACAAATGTTCTCGAGTTCACATGCAATCATGAATCCGAGGTTTTCCGATAAAACCGTTCTAGCTAAAGTAACGAATTTCAAATTTAAAAAAAAATATCGTCCTCACGCTTTATTATTAACATTGGAACACCAATGGAGAAGCCAACAATTAGCACTATGTTTTTCTTAAACACGCGACAACGGTTTGAAAGTAGTCTACAACAGCGCCATATTTTAATTGCTTTCGCTGAATGTTAAATATATACAGACTATAACTAACCTACGAATGCACGGGATGGTAAACAGTAAAATAATATTATTAGTTATGAACTCTACAACACAGCCGCATCGGATCTAACAACATAAATGGCAAATACTCAAGAAACCAAAAAAAAAAAAAAACGACGATTTAAAACTTGCATCTGCAAGAAATGTAAGAATTTTGTTGTGGCAAGATGCTTTAAGAACATTTACTGATACTGGATATAGCAGCTATCCAAGAAAACAGGTGGCCCGAAAGGATTACCAACAAGACAAGATTATAAAAATAATATGTGAGGAACATATTAAAATAATTCGTTGAATGAAGGTGCCGCCGCAACAGCTGTGATAGTGGAAGGCGAATGGTTTGATGATGAA
This sequence comes from Bibio marci, assembly GCA_910594885.2. NCBI lineage: Eukaryota > Metazoa > Arthropoda > Insecta > Diptera > Bibionidae > Bibio > Bibio marci. The sequence continues at coordinate 3,150,780 of OU343116.1, read as the reverse complement.
TTCAGAAATGAATCCATGTTGAAAATGAAAACGTGAGCTACAAGAACCGCTATTGAAAACTATCGCTATAAGATGAACTTTGGGTATATATCAATGCATAAAAAAACCGGGAACGAAGAGTTTATGACGAAATAGAAAAATAATAGTAGTAAAAATAAGATTACACTGTTTGTGCACACGCCAAATATTTGGTATTTAAAATATGGCAAAAATTTGAGATATATCGAGTATTTTAAATAATCTACAAAATGTAAACACGCCAGGAAATACTGTGGAAGATGTGCAATTTCAAATTGCTCATCTCCGCTGTAGTTAAACCATCATTACACACAATAAAAGAACGTTATTCAAAAGCTCAAGAATAATAAATCATCTGGATCATAGAACTTGCTAGGTGAACTATTTAAACGTGCTGAAAATTCAGGATCAATTGCACTAGCTATTTTTTAAGCTTTCGATTAGTGAACAGGTACCAGACGAATGGAAGCATGGTATTATTTGCGTCTATTATACAAAATGCGGGACACATTGTAACAACTAATATGGAGGAATAACTTTATTAACTATTGCCTATCAAGGATTTGCAAATATACTATAGCAGACACGCTGATACGATATGCATAAGATATTATTGGAAAATGCCATTGTGGATTCTCCGTATATGAATATCTGATCAAATATCTAGTATACAGCACAATTTTGGAAAAGTGTTGGGAGTTCAATGCTGATTCACAACATTTTTTAGGGCGTCATATGATAGTGTATAAATAGGGTAAAGTTATGGAAAATGATATGGAAGAATCTTGTATTCAAATAAAAAAAAACTGATAGACTTAGTGGCTATGTTAAGTACACATGCGTTCCTGTAAAATTAACTTATTTCATAAAAGGACGCATGTTAGAAATGAACAGCCAGTACAAAATAAATATTTAGTGGAAAAAGTAAAAATTGTGTAGATTCATATTAATTACAATATCGCACTAAGTAAAGAGGCCATATATTTTTTGATTATATTGCGGTTATATAAAATTTTCTGCTGACAGGTCTTTGAACTCTGGTTGCGGTAGTTGAAATTAAAAAAAAAAAATTAAAGAGAACAGAATATTTAAAAAAAAACAACCTAAAAATAACTACAACAATTTAACAAATGTTTTCTTTTTTTTTTTTTTTAGTAAAATCACAGATGCTGTAAGATTAAAATAACTAAAATAAAATTTGGCATTATTAAATTCTTTTTGGATGCCTACTGTAGAAGTATTAAAAATTTTGCCCGTACAAAAACAAAAACGTGCCACAGTACAAAATTTAAAACATTTTGTTGAAATTGATCCCAAGATCGTTCTCAATTTAGATTGGGTGTTAAATACACAAGTAGTTGCAGCTATTCGAGGCGTTATCTGGTTATTGCCAAATCATTAGTTTTTCCAGTACGTAGTGGATGTTGGACTAATAAAATTGGTACTATTATAAACAAATACCGATAACGTGGTGTGTTATAGTTGATAACAACAATAACTGATAGCCACATACAACATAACGAAAGCTTTTGCAGAAAACCTACTTATTTGTCATCGAATAATCCTGATGAATTTAGGTTGGGTGTTTAATACACAACAAGTAGTTGCAGCTATGCGATGTGTTATCTGGTTATTGCAAATCATTAGTTTTTCCAGTACGTCGTGGATGTTGGACTAACAAAATTGGTAAACGATTTTCCAATGTTTCATTTAAGCAAGGTAAGAAAAATACTATTTTTGATCAAAATAAATCTTTCAATTTAAATAAAATAAATATTATGAATATTTCTTTTTCTTTTTTGTTCCTTTAGTTGTTTCCAACAGTTTTTTATTAAATAATTATTTCAAATTGAGCTTTTGAATTAAAAATGTACTATTATAAACAAATACCGATAACGTGTGTGCTATAGTTGATAACAATAGCTGATGGCCACAAACAACATAACGAAAGCTTTTGCAGAAACTTTACTTCAATTTAAAAAAGTAATTATTATTTGAGAATGAATTTGAATTTTAATATTATAAACATGTCAATTATTTTTTTACTAACCTAATACTATTTTGAAGACTCTTAAGAGTTGGTATTCGCATTTATTTATAATTTTAGTTATACTTATTTTATTTTATAAATTATTTTTTAGAGAAAAGATTTTTAGAGCTTTATAGTTGGGTCCTATGTAGATACAAAATATTACCTATTTTTTTATTTATTGAATGATTGATATTATTATTATTTAATTTTGTAAAACTTTAAGTTTAAGCTTTCGAATACTAAATCAAAAAAAAAAAAAAAAAGCTTAATTTTTTTTCATACAAAACTACAATAAACAAAATGCGAAGTATCGCAAATTAGTATTATTAATAAAATTTAAAATATTTAATTTCGATGAAATGTAAAACATATTCAAGCTGAAAGATTAATTTCTTTTTTTTTTATAATTTCTCATGAAATAGTGTATTACTAACTTTTATGTCATTTATTAAACTAAAATATTATGTTTGGCCCTTTGTAGATGGTTTTATTAAATGATAATTGTTAGTGATAAATAAAATAATAATAAAATAAAATGTTAAATATATACGAATGTCAATGTAACATTTAATTAAAATATAAACAAATTTAAGAGTGCGATTTTTTCTATAACGTTTCGCAAAAACACGTAAATTGAAATATGAAATTAAAGCTTTAAAAATCTTTGCTATTTTAGTATTAAGTTTATTGCTAGTATATAATATAAAATTAATTATTATTCCATTATGTAACCAATGATACAATTTAATTATTCAATTCTGTGGAAATATTTTGAATGAGTATTAATTAAGTAAAAAAAAAAAAAAATGAAAAGTTTAATAATTTTATCTGAAATGCACTTACTTTAGTCACGCATTCGAATATCTTGATGAAATGTTCAGTGCGTATTAATAATTAATTTACTGGTACAAACTAAATGAAAAATATATTGAAAATTATTTTTCTTTTTTTTATTTATTTAATAATGTAAATTTAGTATAATTTATTAATACGACTACAATTATATAATTGTAATACTATACCATGCATAAAATTTTTCAAATTTATTTATACATTTCTGATGTATGAAAAGTTACAGGCTATGGATGCACAAGGTATTAGAGGAGCATTTTACATGTGCTGTTGACGGTTGTAAATATTAAACACTACAACATTAACAACAATAAATTCAAGTACTACCACACAATTCCATCAGTTTATTATGATTATTTTCCAGCAACAACTACAACACCTATTAACAACTATGTACTGTGAAATTAACCTTATGAATGTATTGTTTTAGAAATTAGTTTTAATAATTTGGTCAATGTAATAGAACAATTTAAATAATTATTCAGAAAATTTGTATATTAAGAATTCGTAATTAAATGTATTTAACTCTTTCGGTATTCAATTAATTGTATTGAATTTAGATAAAAACATTTGTTAGATCATAATACAACAAAGACTATAATAAGACAGGTCCATAATACCAGTGGAACTCAATACCGAAAGGGTTAAGTTTCTTGATATTATACTGTTTCACTATATGTAACCATAAAAATGTATATATGAAATTGAAAAAGATAACAATTGAATAATATGTAGTTTTAAATCTAGTTTTTAAGCCTTTGTGACAGCGAGATTCTTGATATCAACGTAGCAATGAAACTTTTCTGAATCTTCTACAACAGACGTTCACCTTAGCCGATTCATTCACTCTGGAAAACCATACAAATGCAAAAAACGAATGCGTTTCCACTTCACCAGCAAAATTCGAGAAACGTATGAATTTAAATTACCGAAAAAAAATTTCCGAAAAAAGCTCAAAAAAAAAAAATTATAACGGTAAAAAAAGCTCCGGTCAGAATAACGGTAAATTTAACTGTAAATTTAACGGGACTAAAAGCTCCAAGAATTGAGTAGATGAAGCTTTTAGTCCCGTTAAATTTACAGTTAAATTTACCGTTATTCTGACCGGAGCTTTTTTTACCGTTATAATTTTTTTTAACGGTAAAAAAAGCTCCGGTCAGAATAACGGTAAATTTAACTGTAAATTTAACGGGACTAAAAGCTTCATCTACTCAATTCTTGGAGCTTTTAGTCCCGTTAAATTTACAGTTAAATTTACCGTTATTCTGACCGGAGCTTTTTTTACCGTTATAATTTTTTTTTTTTTGAGCTTTTTTCGGAAATTTTTTTCTGAGTAGTTTTTTCTGATAATTTATAAAAACATTTTGCGGAAAACTTTACCGAACCTTTATAAATTAAACACCTCTGTACAATTTAATTATACTAATTGTATTTTCGTTTTTAATCATTCTTTTTTTATTATTACACAATAATTCTTAAAAATAACGAAAAAAATTGTACAGGATTTTAAATTGAAACAAAAAAAAAACAAAAAAAAAAAAAAATAAGAAAAAAATAATAAAACATTTTTTTTATTCTACTAAAAAATAAATGTAATTTTTTTTTAATTTATTGTTTTTGTATTCATTTTTTATTTTTATTAATTAGTTTATTGTTAAATTTGTTTTTGGCCTGTGTCGATCGAAAAAATTGCGGTTGTCTTGTCCGCATCAGCAACAGGCAAAAAAAAAAAAAAAATACTTACAAAACGTAGAAAAAAAAAAAATTACATTTTCTAATTAATATTAATTTTAATTACAAATATTTTATAGGTATGATTAATTTTAATTTTATTGTTTTTTATTATTTTTAGTTTTTCAGTTTTTATATTAATAAATTTAAAATAAAAAAAAAATTAATTTTTTTAATTAACATTTGATTTTACTTTTTTTTTATGTTTATTTATTATTTTTTATTTATTTTATTTAATTTATTAATATATAAATTAAACTTGTTTTCTTTCTTCTTCTTTCATAAAAATAAAAATAAAAAATCGTACATTTAAAAAATTAGCGTTTTTCTTTTAATTTAAATTAAAATGTGTAAATAAAATATTTTCTTGTTGTTGTTGTTTTTAATTTCTTTTTTCGTTTTTCTTTTTTCTTATTTTTTTTTTAAATGCGATGACATAATTATTAATAATTTTCTATAATTTGAAAACATTTTTGTTTTGTCAGAGTTGAATATGATTTTTGTCTGTATTTTCAGGATGGCGGTGATCATCATTTCTTTCTTATTCTTTTCTTATAAATGTAAGACACAAAAAAAAAATAAACAACTTGTTCGTTAACGAAAAAAAAAAATTGTTAAACTATTTTAATAATTGTGCATTGCACTGTACAAATTGTACTTAATAAAATAAAAAAAAACTTAGTGACGAGCCCAAAATTTTAATACAGTAAAGAAATTACATGGAAAATAGATATAGATTAAAAGAGATAACACTAATTCAAATTTGATTGATTTTTTTTCTTTTTTTCTTTTTTTAATATATATCAAAACTAACTCTTATTAATAAAAATAAAATTGTAAAAAAAATTCTCAAAATTTCATTTCAATTTGTTACTTTTATGTATTGTATGTATTGTATGTGTGTGTGTGTGTGTGAATATATTTTGTTTGTGTTTTACCTTTTCTAACTTGTTAACAAAGCAATATTAATTTCTTTAACCATTTTAACACGATGTAACATTTTACATAATGATTCACGTCCAAGTGCTTGTGTTGAATACCAAACCGGTGAATCCGGAACACATGATCGTTCCGGTTGTAAATAAAATACATCATTACGTGTTTTAACACTTTCAGGACTGTAAAAGAATAAATTAATAGTTAATAAAGACTAATAACAAGAAGAATAAGAACAATTGGGAATAAAATCCATATAATATTAGATTGAGGAAAAAAATTCTAAAGCTTTCTTTATTTGTTAAGAATTTAATTTATTATTAACATTGCGTTCAATTTCTTTGCTATATATCACGTTGTGCAACGATGACACTATAGAGCTTTTTAGATTTTAAATAAAAAAAAAGAAAACCCACTATTTTTTGTTATTTTACGCAAAGGTCGGCAAACATTTGTACGGTTTCTACACATGATTTAGATGCAAAAAGCTATTTTCAGTTTTGACTAAATAATAAACTCGACTAATAATACTCCCTGTTTTCCCACATAAGAAATTTTGCCCAGAACCTGCCAAGTCATTTACGGATAATAGCTAAAGTTTCACCTCTGTTGACGCATCATATTGGGAAAATCGAAATTACACCTTGAAATCAAAATTAGATGATAACAAATTTAGGATATAAACGAGTAAGTAATTTTATTGTTCTGTGAAGAATTTATTTATATATTGTTAATTTTAATACATAAATTATTGAAATTATTAGTTTCTGGGGATCATATGTATGCTTTGACAGTAAGTCTGTGCTGATGGCACTCAACGGAACAACAATCAGATAGAAGTTGGTAAACGAATGTATTGCCATATTAAATGAAATATCACTGTACAACAATGTCGTGATGTTCTGGGAACTGACTCATAGTGGTATTCCGGGTAATAAAGCTGATATGCTCGCACGATCTGGTACACGGTCCGCCTTCATGGGTCCTGAGTCTTGCCTACGTGTTACCGGTATGTGGATTCGACAGTGCATTGCTGACTGTATAGATGCAAAATTTGGTCGTGTATGAAGACAATGTGGCAACTGTCGACTGAAATCATCATATGACAATGATATTCAATTCAACGTGGTATCCGTTTGTGGTTTATGTACACACAAAATTGAGTTCTGAGTTCTGTCTAAATTTAATTTATTTGAAGAAACAAGACTTTCAATTTTTCCATGTATATCTAAAATGCTACACGCACAGCTCATCGGATTACTATCGTTATTCAAGCATAAATAGGATCGCTGTGTGAACAACTAAATATTGATAGGAGTCGCAAAAGTTCGGCAAATATTATAAATAGTTGCAAGGATATCTAAACAGAGTCCACTATTTGAGTTCCGAAACATATCAATCTCTATGAGTAATTGAATTTAAGTGACCCACAACCTTTTGCTTGTCAAAACCCGGCATTAACATACGACATGAGTCAAAGATTTCTCGTCTTCTAAGCATAGTCCCATGTATCTCCATCATATCATACCTATAACAATTGTTCAGTTTTCAATCATCAGCGACGTGCCATTTCTGTTTTATCCTTTCCATGTTTGCGAAATGTGACATTAAGCCGACGTGACCACATACAGAGCCAAATGTTTAAACGAAAATTTTTTAGTATGCATGATTACCATGGAATGATATAAATTATTTTAAATTTACTTACCATTTTGATAAATAAAATTCATATAATTTAACTGGACATCTAAGCGGATTTTCTTCATTTTCTTGTTGTTCATAGACCTTTTTCTTTTTTGAATTATTTTCTATGTTCGATAAGTAAATTTAAAAATAATTAAATAATTTATAAATTGCGAATAGCATTCATCTACTAATGCTTACCTAATGTTAATTGTGGTGGATAAAATCTTAATAAAACATTTCGTGAACCGGGTAATTTTGCTTGACCAACTTGATTTGGATTACGTTTCCAATGTTTCATTATATGCGAAAATGATAATTGCATATGTTCTTCAACAGTCTAATTGTGAAAATATATATCTGATTATAATTAAACTGTAGAATTATTATTGTTATTAAACTTACTGTTAAATTAAAATGTTTTGTATTGAAAAACATTAATGTACTTAATAAAACATGAGGCGAATGGGCACCAAGTTGTTTACATTCCCATAAATGTTCCTCTTCAACTCTAGTAACAATATAATCTGTTTTGACGAAAAAGATAATAATAATATTATTTAATTTTCTCAGAATATTATTGTAATTTAAAATTTAGAGGATAGCAATTACTAAATTGACCACACAACCGCACAAAAAAATGAGAGAAAAGTAAAATAATTTATTAAATTTACATCGCATGTTTAACATAAACTTTCAAATGGTTCGTTTCCATACTATTTTTTCTTCTATAAAAACAACTAATATCTAATAGATACGTGATTCGTCATTGCGTTTAATTTATAATATAATTTTACACTCACGTGAATCATTATAAAGTACGGAAAATTTTTTTGCTACATCATCTAAACAATCTGTAAATTTTTCATAATATGTATCGGTAAAGATATTATCAATACGACCATTTTCATACAAATATTGTTGAATACCTGATAAAATGTATATGAAAATGATTAACAAAATTGTACATTAAAATAATTATAATAATAATAATAACAAATTACCTAAAACTAAATAATAAATAGTATCTGGTGCATATTCACTACCATTTGGCTTACGTACTTCTTTAACAAATAAACATAATGAATAATTTAATTCATCGGCTGTCAATTGTAACAATTCCGATTTAAATGGTTTTCGTCGTATTGAACTTTTTTCTAAATCAGCATTTTTTGTAATAACCCATTGTTTCCAGGCATTAACACCAAATGTAAATTTTAAACACATATTTGCATCAGCTTTTTCGGCTGGTTCACGTGATGGTTCTGGTTGTGGCGGTAATTGTGGTATATCTTGACGTCGTGCACGTTTTTGTGGTGGTTGTTGACCGGGTATACCACCAGCTTGTACATTACGATTATTATTATTATTATTGTTATTACGTGGTGCACCAACATTATTACGTTTACGGCCACGTTGAGCACCACCTTGTTGTTGTAGCGCCTGACGTTGCTGTTCCAACAATAACAATTGATGATGATGCGGAAGCATTTGATTATGTTCATCAGTTACACCTTCTACGCCTGAATGTGGATGTGAATTTGGTGTTATTGTACTTGCTTGCATAGCTGATTCTAAATCAACAGCTGGTTCAAATTCAGTTGCCATTTTTAATGCAATTTGTAGTACATCTTCACCAAATGAATTATTAACATTAGTTGTATCATTTGCATAATCTTCTTCAGCTTCATCTTCTGTTCCCGAATCACTATCATTTTTCTTTTTATCACCAGCCACCATTTCAGCCATCATTAATAATTCAGCTTCAAATGGATCCGTTGGCATTTTATCTTGGATTTTTTTAATTTCTTTCATAATTCCTTCGGCCGAATTACGTGTTGTTGGAATGAATATTGGTACTGGTATTGGTAATGGTATCGGTACGGGAACAGGGAATGGTTGTGAATACATATACATCGGTTGTGGTATATAAATTGGTACTGGTATCGGAATAATAATTTTACGTTCTAAAATACTTTCCGTTTGACATTCAAATTCTCTTGTACTTGGTTTACAATCGATTCCAACAGATTCCATACGTGGTGCACACATTGTTGACATATTACAAACTGGTTTTGGTATTGGTGGTAGTGTAACAATTTGTGTTTTATATTCAATTTTTGGTGGTTGTGGTGTTGTTGCTCTTGGTGTACTAAATGCAGGTTGTGCATACATTGCATCTGAATCATATGATGCATTTGATAATTTTGATGAACTTCGACGGGCTGGTGGTGTTGCGCTACCATGTGATGTAACTTTTTTAAGTACAAATTGTGGTATTTGTTCTAATTCAACAACTGGTTGTAAACTTGATGATATTTGATCCATTATTTCTTTAGCATTTGGTTTTGTACGTGAACTTCTTGTTGAGATACCCGATGCTAACGATTGAACATTTGATATAATTGGTACCTTTGAATTTGATTTATTTCCGGACATTGTTATTGTTGTTTTTGATAATAATTGCGAAGCATTTGGCATAAAAGCTTTATTGCTTTTTGGTGCTATCGCTTTTAATTTGGATGTCGATGCTGCTGTAGTTTTCGATTTTGAATTGCAATTTGTTGCAATGGTTGTGGTTGGTGTTTTCGATGGAATATTTGTTAAATTTTTTATACGTTTTGGTACTCCAGTTGGTACTGGCGAACTGTTTCGTGATGCATTATTTGCACTACCGTCACCACCAGAATTTTGATCCTCAAATGTTAATGGTGCACGACTAAATTGACTTTGAAATGCCATAACACACTGATACGTACAAAAATTTCGTATCGTTGAATCAGACATTGCTAAATGATATTGTGGTGTTGTTAACGATTGACATTGATCACAGTTCAAACGTTTACGTGATATTGCATTCATTGATACCTCACATAATGTCAAACAATTTAATGAACATAACATTATTGCACTTGCACCAGAAAATTTTTGTATCATATCAAAATTATATTTCTTCACTTTACACCATTCACATGGCACAATTTTTCGATTGGCAATTATAAATATGTTCAGACAAAATTTTGAACAAAACAATTTCGATACATTATCTTGATAGATTGTATAATTTTCAGACGATTTACGTTCAAAATGCTTTGTGCACATTGAGCATTGATCTGTAAAAAATTAATAAATTAAAAATACTAATAAGTAAATTAAGTAAGTACACTCAGTGGTGTTCGTTTATAACAATAAAAAACGAATATCTTTGAAAATAAATAGAGTTGGACGCTACTCAAACATTAACAATGTCTGTACACACACTCACCATTATGGTCTAGTCACTTATATAAAAATTATGTCATTAAGGAAGCACCTACTTTTCGATAATTGGCGGCTAATTGGTGAATTGTTATATACTCCCACACGTAGTAATTTACCAACTTGACTGTAATGAATGTTTGAGACATGCCATAAGGTATAGTAAACATGACATCTGTGTGTTATTTAAATTATACATCAAAAGCCAGATAGTTTAGATATTAAAAATTTCTATATAATATAACAGATTCATTTGTTACAGAAAAATAAAATCGATTTTTAATATCATTCAATTTTATATATGTTTCCTTTCAACAACAATTCGAAAATATAATCGTACCGTATAATACATTAAATATAGAATGACCAGATAAAGATTAAAAGAGAATTGTATTAAGTATATATGAAATATTGAAGCACAAATACAATTGTAATGCAATGTATTTTCAACTCTATGGAAACTGGAAAAGTTATTTATATGTTTTAACTAAAAATATAAAAATTCTTACCTGGATAAATATTATTAACAAAACGAAATGCTGAAAAACATGGATTCGAACAGAAAACATGTTCATGTCCATCAACAAGAACCTTTACACGTACCGTTTTTTCATTATTACATACCGAACATAAACCCATAACACTTTTACGTTTTGGATTGAATATTTCTTCATATTTTTTCAAACATAATTGTGAACAAAAATCTTTAAATTGTTCTTGAACCGGTGCCAAAAAACCAACATTATTTTTTGTAATATCTTGTTGACAATATGAACAAACTTTAAGACCTTTTTTAAATTGATCTAAGCATGCGGCTCGACAAAATTGCCGTATTTCATAACCAAAACGTACACAATATTTTCCCAGACTAGTTAATGTGACAGCATTTTGACAAGTTGTACAGGCAGCACCAATAACATTTTGATATTGTCCTAGACACGTTTCATGACAAAAATCCATGGCTTCCCAATGCAATGAACGTTCATTAGGCGTTACAACTGAATAACATTGTCCGCAACGTCTCGTAAAACTTTCTTCACGATCATTACGGGCGGCATCGGCTTCTTCTTGTGTACGTGCTAATATTTTATTTGATGAATCAGTTGTAGTATCCGTTGTCGCCGTTGTTGTAGTTGCAGTTGTTGCGGATGTGGTACCATCCGTTACAGCTGCTGCATTTGTTGATGTCAATTCAGATAATGCTGCTAACCCAATAACATTGCGTTTTGGTAAATCACGCACACGTACTGAACGCCGTTTTATACGGAAACGTTCTGGTTGTTCTTTCATTAATAAATTTAAACAACTTTCTTCACAAACATACAGATCATTGTCATCATGTTTAAAATTAAAGCGACACTTTTTCATTTCATTGCAATACATACAACAATATTGTTGTTCATTAACGGTAATTTCCTCAATGACATAACGTTTACGTTTTACAAAATATTTATTACTATCACTTCCAATACAATTAAGCAAACATTGCTCTTCACATAAATATTCAAATGATTTATCTGCATTTTGCATACGATATTTACATGCCTTATTACGCGTGCATTGTAAACACTTTTCTAATGTATCAATTATTTGTGTTATTAAAATTTTCTTTAATGTTAACGTATAACCAATGTCTGGATGCTTTGAACGATAACTATCAACACAATCAATATCACAAAGATATTTTATTTCGTTAATTGAATCACCTGATGAGTGATCTTCTTCTGTTTCATTTTCTTCGTGTGCCCCACTTTTATCAGCCGCACTTTCATTATCTTTTTTTACTAATAACGAATATTTTACTAATCGTGTTGTATTACATTCCATACATATTTTCTCGGGTAAATCACTTTGTATTTCTTTAATTTCACCTTCTTTTAATGGTTGTTGTAATGCATCGTATTGTTGTTGTTCTAAATTTTGTGCTAGATCTGCACCATCTGCTGTTAAATCAATGTCATCGTTAATTTTATCTTTAAAAAATTTGTAGGATTATATACTTATTTATTTTATTATACAAATTAATTAAAATTATTATACCATTGTCATCATTTTCTTCAATTGGTTCATCTTCAACTGTTATAACATCATCGTCATCGTCATCAGCATTTTGATCATTATGTTCAGGATCATCTTTATCGGCAGCTTCTTTAGCTAATCTTGCTTTTTCTTTATCAGCATCCGATATTTCACGTTCGGCATCCGGTAATAAAGAGATTTCTTCATCAATACCTTTACCTTCTGAAATGTCATCAACTGCAGCTACAATAAATAAAAAAATTTGAATAGAATTTTATCGTTTTTCAACATTCAAGTTAAAGTGAGACGTAAAAGATTTCACCACACACAAAATCTTTGCATTTATCATTAAATGGTTATATTATGTTTAAAATTTCAAAAAAATCTGATAGCATTTCACAATGATAATTACCTTCATCGTCACGATTGTCATTTGTTTCATTTTGGTGTTTATCATGATCATGTTCATCATCATCATCAGCATAACCATCACCGCCGGTAGCACTATCACCACTTCCAATACCAGCACCACCTTCATTATCAGCATTTCTGTCTTCATCATCATCATCATCCTCATTATTATCAATATTACTTGTTGTTGCATTTTTATCTTGTCTTTTACTATTATCAATATTACTATCATTCATAAGTGAATCAAATGGATCGATATTTGTTGATTTATCTTTTTCTTGTTCTTCTACATTTTCCATATTAATTTCTTCTGGTTTATCAATTTCATCTTGATCCATTGATTCATCAATCTGTTGTTGCTGTTCTTTTTCTGTTTCTGTATTAGTTTCGTCATGTTTATCATTTGTATTATTTTGTTCTTCTGCTATCGTTGTTAATTTATCATTTACGGTCACCGTTTTGGATGTATTTTCATCATTTTCATTATCATTATCATCCTCATTGTCATCATCTTGTTTACCATCTTCATCATTAGTATCCATCATTTCAATATTATTATCATAATCTTTATTAAGAGTGGACGTATCAACTTCGGGTAATGATGTTTCATCAACTTCCATGGATTTCATTGTATCGTCTGCTGTATTGGTCCTCATTGTAGGTTCAATTTCTTTATCATTTAAATGATAATCTTCTGTATCGTTTGTGGTTGGAACCTCTGTTGTTGTTGTTGTTGTTGCATCATTTGCTGCTGGAACATCAGCTAATGTTGTTGTGGTTGATTTAATTACATTATTATCTGTATCATTATTTGAAACATTATTGTAATCAATTTCGTCATCAGCCGTTTCTGGACTTACTGGATCTAAATCTTCGGGTAATATATCAGAAAATGATTCATCATGTTGTTGTACTAGTGAATTATTTGAAGATTCAGCCATTGTATTTATTTATTTTTTTTTATTTTTTATAATTGTGAAAATGAAAAATTTTGTTTAATTTATTTGTATCTGAAAAGAAAAAGAAACAAATGATTAAAATAAAATCGTATGATGAAAATATTGATAATTTTAAAAAATAACAATAAATGGAATTGGTGTTGGGCGTTTTAAGTCAGCAGAACCAACTTTTTCGTACAATTCGATTTAGATATACAGTATTACGAAACAAATGGATATGTTTAGCACCATGATAATTCAAGCTAACAATTGCTTATTTTACATTAACTTAGCTCTACCAAGTTGATGAATATATATATGTGCATATGTTGAGAATTTTTGGAATTTTTCTAATTAACCCAAAATTTATGATACTGACTGTATTTTATGTAGTGGCAATAAACGATAATAGGAATAATACGTAAATAAAATTATATTGATTTATTTAAATCTCTAGTGATATATATGAAATTACATTAGTTTGAAATAACATAACAGAATACTGTGAAAAGAATCGTCTGTATTATATAAAAAAAACAGTATATGGTAAATGGTGTAGTAATATATAATGTAAAATACAGTAATACAACATAATAATAAACACGTAGCGAGGTTATATAAAGAAAATGATTCAAAGATTTATTTACACTCTCTCTCTATATCTATTCAAATGATTTACTATCTATCTATTTATCTATCTAACTATTTATCTATATATCTATCTATCTATTTATTTATCTATGTTAGATTACAAGAACAAATTAAAGAGTTGGATATATAAAAAGGAAAAATTTGTTATAGGTTTTTTTAGATAATTCTAATTGTTAAATAATCTATTGTGTTTATTTAGAAAGGGTTTAAAAACAGATATATACAAATTACATGAATGAGTTTCAATTTCAATTTACTAGACCGCCGTGTTCTATTGATTAACTAATACAAATTAATCTTATTAACTAATTATAATTGTACAAATTTAATACACACATTTTAATAACTATTCATTTTTTTTTTTAAGTTAAAAATACGTACGAATATTTTTATCAACCCGAACAATATATATTTAGAATTTAGTATATTTAGAGAACAATATACATTTGTATCATGCTTTTTTTTTTTTTTGGTCCGTAGTTACTAGGTTGTAGCTACACAACACAATTTGTAGTAATTTTGACGAAACTTAAAAAATTTATAGTATATTCATTATTAAAAACAAACAAAGCAAACTAAACAAATATATGCAATAAAAAACTTTGTTCAAATGTTTTTCCTTTACAATAATTACACACTACACAAATGGATGATAGACTGAACCAATCCATTTATTAAAGAAATATCCCGCTTCTTTTTTCGTTTAATCAATTAAATTACCTTACCATATCTTATCGATGCATCACATTCCACATAAATGTAACACGGTATTATTTTTACGTATTAACTTGTAAGTAAACGCTGTACACTACATAATAAGAAAAATAAAAAAAATGTGCAATTGACCGGTTCTTTATTCTTATTTTAGATAAATAAATTGAATAAATGCCACCGATAAAATATTTTTTATATTAATTCTTCCACAATATCACCCAATAAATAAATAAAATAAAATATAACTTGAAATACAATTACTAAAATAACAAAAAAAAAAAAAAAAAAAAAAACAGTGTGTCGTAAACTCAGAATTAAAGTAAACCAACCAAAGAACAGAAGAAAAAAAAAAAAAAAACAAGCAACACGAAATACCGACAACGAAAAAAAAAACCAACAATTTAATTAACAATTTTATACAATAACTTTGCTTACATATATTTAATTTATTGAATTTCCAATCAAATATATTACTAAAATTTAATTCACATTAAAATTAATTCATTTTATTGAATTTTGGGGTGATAATAAATTAAAGTAGTGTCAATACAAGCCATTTTTTTTATAATTTTTATCAGCAGATCACACACAACACAAATCACCGATTCATATTATAAATCGAAATCTACACCAGGCACCAGCGACGAAGAAAAACACACTTCTTCTTCGTCTTGAAATATAATGGCGGAGGACCTAATGTTTTTAGAATGTATAATATATAAATATATTGTTGTTCGTACATAGAACGCTCTACGGCTCTACTATAAATAAATATATATTGTACATTTACAAACTACAAACGTACAACATTTAACAAATTAATACTATTATATCGCCGCAACGCAACTTGCATTGAAATAGTCGTGTCAACACTCAACATATGTACATACATCATAAAAAGCAATTTTTATCCCATGCAACCCTACTATATGTTTTTTATACTACACTACTACTACAACTACTATTACACCAAATTCTAAATTTACAAATATAAAGGAGGAAAAGGTGAATATCGCCGAAAAATTATACATATTTTTGTGATAAATATTAATTAAATATGTAATGTAATTATTATTTACCATTTGTTGTATCTTAAATTTAGCGTTTACTGTGTTTTCCTTTAAATAATCATTAAATATTCGTCCAAGATATTATATTATCATATATATAAATATAGTTATTTTAGTTTCATCAAATTATGCTTTTATGTAAATAAAATGTATATTATTATGACATTGGAGAAGCGGCAATGTATTTTCTTTTTTTTTTTATTATTGTGTTATAATATTAAAAAGCACAAATAATAGAGAATGCATACGAAGAGACGTCGGTGTCCTTCTTTGCTTCCTACAATAGCCAGCAGCAGCGGTGGTGGTTTGTGATGGTGGAGTTTCAAAGCACACAAAAAAAAATTGTATATAATATACCGCGCGCGGCTGACACAATTTACAAAAATTGACGCACTACACGAATTTATTACAAAAAAAAAAAATTTTATACTATTTCTTTTTTTTTTTACCGCCAAAAAAAACTATAAACTTTTATTAAAATTCATAAAATCCATTATATTATTAAAAACAATAATTGAAATTATATGTTTTCAATTATTTAAATTCACTTTGTTCAATAATTATTTTTTTATTAATATATTAAAATAAAATTAAAACGAATGCTAACAACAAACGCGCACCATTTTGAGATTATAAAATAAATATATCATCGATCTCTTTTTGTGCGTGCTTGTATTTGCAATGCACTGTGCTGTTCTGTGTGTGTGAGTATACATGTGTTCATACTGCTACATTCGCTTGATTTAAGTTCGAAGATATTATGCGAACGCATACATAAAATCAAGAGAAAATTATGAATTGAAACAAAAATTGAAAGAAATGTTTTATGCAACAATGGTTGCATGAATTCTAGTACAAAATATAATTTTTTTCCATAAATACAAAAAAATAAATAAAATTAACTAAGGCACGTCAGGGAAGGATTTATATGAGACACAAAAAGTTTTGTTTAGCTTAATAAATGTAGGTTATATTGGGTTATATCGTTATATTAAATGATATGCATATCTATATGTAATTTAAATGCAAATGCAAGATATCATATAATTTTATTGTTATATCAAATAAATGTTATGTTTATAAATTAACTAATATATTATAGATGATAAGAAATTGTGTGCTGCATAACTTTTTTTTTTTTATCCATATTAGGAATAAATGTTTTATTTATACGTGATGTTTAATATTTTTTAATAATTTATATTTAAATATTAATTTTTAAATAATTACCAAGGAAAAATTAACTTAAGTTATAAAACTTTCAACTATAAAATAGATATAATAAATATATTATATATATATATATAAATTAAGCTTAAATTAATAATTTTTGTATAATGCGTAAGCGTGTGTAAGTAAACCGATGGACCCGAAAAGAGTTCAATATTCGAATAACAGTTTATTTATTAGCAATTATATTTTATAATCGAATTATATTTATGGATAAAATATTATAATGCAATAAGAATTTATAAATTACTTCTTTTTGGAATTATTTGGACTTGTTGATTGGAATACCGATGATGCAGACATAAGGTTTTCAATATATTGTCCCAAAACTAAATTTTCTGATTTTAATTTAAGATTTTCTTCTTTTACACTATCAACACGTTGTGACAAATCTATAAATAACGAAATATTACATAAAATATTGATTTTACATACCCGTTTATATTTAGTTATTTATATACTGTACCATCCAAAGTATTTTGTAACTCCAATACTTGAGATATTAAACGTGCTTTTTCTTCTTGTTCGTCTGGACTTATATCGGGTTCTAAACTTTGTAATGGTCCAGGACTGGAACTTCCATTTGTATATGAACTTGGTAATGAATCCATTGAACGACCATTTGACATAGTAGCATGATGTTGCACATTATTTGTTGTATCATTATCATCGTTAATTATAACTACAATTAAATATTTTAAAATGATTAGAAATAAATTTGTTGAATTTAATTATTTTATTTTGTATAACAAAAAAGGAAATTAAGGAAATTCATAAATTACAACACACACCTTGTGGATCATCATCGGCCAGTGGAATATTATCATCTTGTATTTTACCAATTATAGACATTTCTTTTTAAATTTAATTTAATTTAAAACTAAGAAAATTTACTAAATGAATAATACTTTTATTGGAAATGAATATAGAAAAACAAAAATTTGTACTTCTCAACTCTTATCTTTATAGTTTATAAACGAAAAATTTCTTGACAAAGAAAAATAAATGCAAAACGAAAAAACACCAAAAATATAATGTCAAATTTAAAATGTCATTAAAAAGGTTGCGTTCAATATTGTTTAAATTTTGTTACAAAAGCCTTGGTCGTGACATGTAACGCTTGTGCCGTGCCAGTGCTTTCATTTCTTGTTATTACATATAACCTCATAGAACATAGTTTTGGTTCGGTTTTCTATTTAGTTATATACATTTTTTTTGTTAGTGTTGTGCGTATAATTATAATTCGATTATTTGTTAATTATGTAAAAAGAAAATGCCACAAGGAAAATTAAAAAGTAAAACTAAAGTGCCAGCTAATATAAATAATTAAAATAAATCAAAATGGAAAGCACTTACACGTCGTTCAAGTGAGTAATTTTTTGTAGTTTTGTATGTGATGCTAGATCCAAGTTTCTTTACTGACTCGACTGATATTCTTTAAATATTTTAATTTTGTTTTCTCTAATTATATTAAAGATGCAGCTAAGCAAAAAAAAGTACACAACAAAAGTTAAAACTAATTGTATCAAAAAATTTAAATAAAACTATGGAAGATAACGAGCACGGGCAAAACAAAACACACATAAAAAAAACGACAAATATAAGTAAAGCTGAAGAAGCTGTTGCGAAACATCATAAAGACAAATGTATGGATGGATACATAATAGATATTTATTTACAGAATGATTTACTATTTAGATTTTATATATTTGCAAATGCGTAGTGCTGCATGCAATATTTTCACAAAAATATATACGACGTTATTTAGCGATAAAAAAAAAGCGGAACAACGTCGTGCTTTTATTAAAGGTTTTATAACATGGAATGATAAAGCGAATGGTAATAATGACTCATTTATTGCACATTCAAAACATTTATGGTTAATACGCTTATCGAAAAATTTACCACAAAATTTCATGTTCGGGCCATTGTGCTGAAGCATCATTGCTGTGACGTCAATTATATCGACGTCATTTAGTTAGTCTATATAAACGTAATTTAAGCCACGAAAAACGACGTCAATTTGAATTTAAAGTAATGGCAGAAAGTTTATTTAAAGGTAAAAAGAAAAATTATGCTGATAGTATTGGACCGTGGTTTATTGACGAACGTATTTCTAAACAAAGTATGACACAAATAACCAAATTTGTAACATCATTTGGTATAGACAAATTAAAATATACAACACCAGTTATAAAATTTGATCGTCGCAAGCGATTACGTCTTGTATTTAATTTATTGGATGCGAAAACATTTAAACAAAAACATCGTTTACCATTAGATAAAATTGATTTTTGTATAAAAAGTGAACGTGATAATTTAATGTTGCTACCGTCTACCATCTGAATTGAAAAAAGATAACGGTGATTTAATATTACAAATTCCAGAAATTATTGAATGTTGTAAATGGATTATTGAAGTTACCGGTAAACGACAAAATGTGAATATTGTTGAAACCACATCGTAAGTATATTATTATTACTATATATATTATATTATATAGATTATAGATAATTATTTGTTATTCAATATCAAATTTAATCGACTATCCCGTCACACGGTACTGAAAAGTATTTCGAAAATGTTAATGCATCATAGTAGTACTATATATGGCGCTAAGTCTGGTGGATTACGAGAATTCATAGTTATATAGCGACAATATCTTATATTTTAACAGTTGAACATAGTTGTTATTTAATTCAGAATTATTATAATACATTAAATGTGTATATAAATATTTATTAATTTTACAACTATGTTATTACTTACTAACTTACTCCATGGCATTATAACAAAGGTGCAGTTTTAGCCTTCTCCAACACGCTTCTCCCACCTGACCTATTCGCAAGTCAATGTCTTCCAATCCCGAATTTTAAGGATCTTTATATCACAGTTTACTGTATCTAATCTCTGTTGTGGCACCTTCAACACATGATTTTAATTTCTTCCACATACTATTTATACTGTTTTCCTGCTGGTAAGTCTCCAAATCTGTATAAATACGTTGTTCCATTGCATCCATGTACAATTGTTTTACCGCCGACTGTTCAAGTCTTTCGGGTTGTGTGTCTAACTATATAATGATCAGAGTCCATATTTAAACCACGACAAGTTCGAACATCCATTATATTTGAACAGTGACGTCCATCAATTAGTACATGATCAATTTGGTTCTTTGTTCTACCATCTGGAGACCTCCACGTCATCTTATGAATTTCTTTATGTGGGCAGTATGTACCACTAATGACCATGTTTTTAGACGTAGCAAAATCAATCATTCTTAGACGGTTTTCATTCTTTGTTTTATGAAGATTGTGTTTACCTATAGTTGGTTGATATATTGTTTCCTGTCCCAACTTGGCATTAAAATCGCATAGGGCAATCTTAATGTCGTGGCCGGATGCAGCCCTATATGTTGCTATCAGTTTTTCATAAAACTCATCCTTAAGCTCATCCGTTTTCTCTTCAGTAGGAGCAATTTGATGAGGGTCAAATTGAAAAATTTCGTTCTTACATGTAGTGTAAAAAATGCGTTCATCTATCGGATTAAAAACAATTACTGAATTTCTTGCTTTACCAAAAACTACGAAACCGGTTCCGAACTCTCTTTTTTTACAACAATCGTTGCCGCTATAATAAAATGTGTATCATTTTCCTTTTAATAAATTTTTTCCGGACCACCTAGTTATTGGATAGGTCTTATATCCAATTTGGCTTTTTTTAGTGTATCAGTAAGTGCTCTTAAAGCACGTTGTTGTTTGTAACAAAAATCTAACATTCCATGATGCAAGTTTTAAATCATTGTCCTTAAATTTTCGTTGCTTTAGTCGTTGTCGTTTATTCTGTACGATCCGAGGCCGTGTTGTACAATTCATAATTGGTTGTTTTTCCGAAGTTGATAGTTAACCATACGTCCAACCTACTTAATCCTTTTGTAAATTCGTAGGGCATTTACAGGGGTATATTACCTCTTCATTAATCATTACTAAGTTTTAATCGGATGCTGTTTTCATACAACATCCTAAAGTAATTCTCATACACAGCAGCCAGATTGTTCGCGGCTACTTATTCTTTATCCATAGCTAACCCATTATATAATAAGCCGTTCCACTATCCGCAACCTGTGGACGCGATCGGTCGCAACTGGCATTGCAAATATGCTATACCCAACACACCATTCCGAAATATTTTCTGAAATACATTCTGAAATAAATAACAACTATTTTCAATTGTTAAAATATAAGCATACGTAGGTTTGTCACTTATATGTAACTATGAATTCTTCTGACAATCCACCAGACTTAGAACCATACCTAGTGATACTACGATGCATTAACATTTGTGAAATAATTTTCAGTACCGTGTGACGGAATAGTCAATTAAATTTCGTTTTTATTATTATTGTTAATTTTCAATTTCAGAATAAATCGTAATTCTGTACGTGGTAAATCTGGTATAATTGAAATTTAACATCATGGAACTGAAATGAGTATTACAAGAGCTAAAAGTGGAAATCTTTTAGTTGTAAGTATATATATTTATATGAATTAAATCTATTATTTAATAATATGGATCGCTATTATTTCCCCAGTTTAATACGACTTTAATACAACATGTACTATAGCCAGTCCATACCAACTGAGACATTATTGTACCAGAATTGTATTTAATTGTTAATTAAATTATCATTTATAATTGTCGGTACATACAATTTATTTGGGTATCAAGTCTTTTCCTAATTGATTATTTTTTCTATTGCTAATAGAACAATTAGATGGAAATCTCATATGAAAATACAACTATCACTATATAATATTTAGATTAAAATCATGGTGGATGCATGAAAATATTTCAGGTGTAACATACTTTCATATTTTTTCAATATATATATTAATATGTTGTCGAACAATTTCTAAAAGTTTTGTGGTCGTTTGATTCAAAAGGCTATATCGTCTGCTGTAGATTATAACAACGTAATGAATATCTTTGAGTAGTATTAAGTTATAAGTATATAATTAATAATATTAATTTTTATTTAATTTATTTCAGATTGCTGCCCAATAATTGTAAAAAAATATAATAAATTTGATAATCATAAGCTGTTCTTTATGTGATGATTTGCATATTGCATTTTATGTTAATTGATCTGTAATGCTTCAAATGAAAATTCTGGGAAAATCAATTAAAATATACTGATGAAAATTGCTTCTAATATTATAATTAAGGTAATTGGAGAATTTTAGGCGAATCGAAAATACTGAAAACAAATTAAAAAATAAGTAAATTAGTGAAAAAATTATGATGTCGATGGTACACGATAAAAATCCTAGCTCAGCTGTTTGAAGTGGTTGGAGGATGGCGTAAGTATCCAAAGATAGATAATTAAATTAATTAAATAGTAATAACACTAAAAAGATAATTTTCTTTTCTCTTTTCAGATTCCAAATTGATTTTGTTATTATTTAAACATAATGGAACAAAATGAATTAATAGTACTACAAATAACATTAGCAATAATAACAAATTCAATGATAACGACAATCATCATCAGTTTCATTATCATAATTATTATCATAAGTTCCAGGAACAACTACAAGACCAACAAGTAAGTAAAAAAATTGATCTTTATTTAATTTCTTTATAATTAATAATGTTTATATGATATAATTTATATATTTTAAAACAACTTCTCATTGAGATTTAATTTTGTGTTAAATTCAGTTTTGTGATATAAACAATTGGGAATTTAAACTAAACAAAACAAACAGTAACAACTAAACAATATGAAAAATATACTTACACACGATCGTACACACATAGAATAATTAAATATTAAAATAAGAAATATTGATGTAATATGAAATAGTTATTACACATAGCATTTAAATAATTAGGACGATGCTATTATTTTACAGCAGCCTTTTTGTGTTTCAACACAATTAAATACCTAGAAAATATTTGTATATTTTCAATGAGAAATCATATGAATGTTATTAATCATTCATAAAAAAATAATTCAATTTGAATTAAGAAAGCAGTTATATATAGCCATCTCGCCTTAGGTGTTCCTCAGGCTCTCCATCTACTTTCTTGATTAGAGTTTTTTCGGCACACGCTCCTCCTCCACGCGTAATACGTGTACAAGTCATCTTAATCTATTGATTTTGTTTGAATTTTGATAATATTTGGTTGACCGTACAACTTGTTTAATCAAAATTGTATCTTCGCCTCCAACCATTCTAAGTAATTGTTTATGATTCTGTGGCATGCACCAAGCCTCCGACCCATACGTTAATATTGGACTTAATAATGTTATATATAGCTTGCACTTAAGATCTCGTTGTAATGTTTTCGTTTGGAATTGTTTTTTTAGCCCATAACATCTGTTTCCAGTTGCTAGCCTGCGACGAATTTTCCCTTCAATATCATTTTCTACATTTATCATCGATTCTAAGTATACAAAACTTCATTATTTCAAAATTGTGTCCTCCAATATTACTATATACTCCCATGAGGAGTATTTTACCAAATTGATTGTAATGAATGTTTGATAGTTCCACTGGATTTAACATAACTATGCCCTACTAAAATTAATAGGTTGTTGCAGGAACTAAAATTATTAATAATTAAAAACATTCATATGGTTTCTAATCTCATATTCTATCATAATAATATCTGGAAAGGGGAAATGCTGTCACAATGTCGTATTACTAAAAAAATATCCATAAAAATTTGGTCACGTGGTATGTGTTATGTCAAAGTATAAATAACACTCAAAATGGTTGTTTGCGTAGTTTCTCAGTTGACATAACTTTATTTCTTGTGTTATTAATTATAAATAAATATATAATAATAAATATTAAATTATATAAATAATATAGTTAAATAAAAACATTTGTGATATAATAACAATTACCCAAATGTAAATTTAGATCGGGTGCAATACATTGTATATGTTTAACCGGCGAAGAAGAAATGAAAATGATAGACAACCGGTCTTTCATGTTTGGAAATGAATTTATGAAGATGCGACACAAAAGAAAGACCATCTGAATCTGAAGGTTTTATTGATCTATCTATAAAATTGTAAGTATTAAATTAATAAATATTTAACAATAACAAAACGAAAACTTTATTTATTATTATATTTCACAGTAATTTAATAATTTTAGTTTTTAATTAATTTTTTTTTTTATTGGGTTTATTTTTTTCTCGTTTTATTTTTTTTTAATTGATTTTAATTTATTTTTATTGGATGTTTGTTTTTGTTATTTAATTTTTGTTTCTTTTATTTGAATTTTGTTTTTTTTTATTTGATATTTGTTTTTTTTTATTTGATATTTGTTTTTTTTTATTTGAATTCGGTTTTTTTTATTTGAATTTTTGTTCTTTTGTTTGTTTTACGAAAAAAGTACATTTGAACTAAATTTTTTCTTTTTAATTTGATTTTTTTTTTTTTTTATTTGAGTTTTGTTTTTTTTTATTTGAGTTTTGTTTTTTTTTTTATATTGGGTTTATTTTTTTTTATTGGATGTTTCTTTTTATTATTTAATTTTTGTTTCTTTTATTTGAATTTTGTTTTTTTTTTTATTTGATATTTGTTTTTTTATTTGATTTTTGTTTATTTAATTGATTTTTGTTTTTTTATTTGATTCTTTTTACTGTTGCTGTTGCAGAAGCAGATTACAAAACCAAATACAACATTCTATGACAACATGAATGAAGCAGCCCTTATACGTACGTAGTAATCGATTTTAAACAATATTAATAATTACAATAAATATTATTTTTCTTCTAAATAGATGCAGTAAATCAAAAAAAAAAAAAAATAATTGGATCAACCCATATTCATTAGTTTAATTTTTGTGCTATAGATGACACAAATTTGTAAAATAAAAAAAATGTCGAAGAAAACTATGATAATTAAATCGGTAAATTATTTAAATTATTTTTTCTTTAATTTTTATTTTACTAAAATAACCAGTAGCTGTATTATATCATTTTCTATAGCAAATCTGCACCATTGATTTGCTCGCTTCTTATTGGACCGAAAATTTCAGGCTATAAAAAGTATTGTTGATTCACTTTTTAATTAAAAGATAAACAAGAATTAGAGAATTTAATTGAACAATTAACAAATGATACCGAGGTACGATTTTATGCCGAAAATACATTATAAAGTTTGGTAAGTATTTAATTTTATACTATAATCCGATTCATTTTGAAATTATTTCCTGGAAAATATGGTTCAAAATAATATCGCTTCAGTTTGTGAATATATAATGGTAACACTGTGTGCGCAGTTGGATAATTAAAACGTAATTTCCCAAACCTGTTATGGTATTGACAGCAAAGCTGTTCATGTTGATGAAAAAAAGTTCTTTTACTAAATCGAATTAAGTCATTGTAGTTTTGTTCTCTTTTTTTGACCGATTTCTGGGATACCATTTAATTACGGATTGATACCGTATACGATACGGACCACCAACTCGATATTGTATGTTCGCTTCGTTAAGGAGGTATAATTTATATTTATATTTTATTTAATTTATACAATCACTTAATTCATTGTGGAATACGAATATGGTGGTATTAAACAAAGGTTTCCACAAAATGAATCCATGCCGCGTACTTCATGCGATGTATACACCCCCATTCATAATTGCGTATGCCTACCTATTTCATATTCACACACTCATCTATCTCACTTTTATAATTAAGGATTAATCCATTTAAATATAGTACGCTTTGTCTTTCAATATCTTTGACAATAGTTGGCACAGTATAGATTTGCCTTTTTAGTATTCATACTGTAATTTGCCAAGGGGAAGATTATTAAAAATATTCATTCTGATATATAATTTTATCAGTTTTTCCAATATTTTAAGTATAAAAGAATTGGCTTGGTCTGGTAGTTTGTTATCTTCCATAGGGATAATCACTATATATTTACCATCCTCCAATTCTTGAGTGCATTTCCAATAATGAGATTGACGTGCAATTTCCGTGGCGCTGTGATTAAAACAAGTCATTCAATTCGTTGTGTCAGTTCAATTCTTGGTATTGCCATTTACTAAATATTACTCAACAGAATTATCATTTGTACGTTCAACAAATCATCATCATCCATATTTGTGTTTCTTGGAAACTGTTTTAATAGACGTGGCATCATAATAATTTCAATCCTTTTACTTATTTGTCTTGTGATCGTTTACATTACAATCCGTTCGATAAAACATATTTTGTATTTTTTCTTTCATTACAGAACAGCAAATGGAAGACGGAAAATGTAAAAATAATTAAATAAGATTTAGATTTTATTTATTGTGAGGAACAAAGTGGTAAATAATTATTTAAATTATATTTTATATTTTCTTTTTCTAATATATAGGATAATTCTCTACAGTGTAGTATTTTTTGAATTTATTTCTGGCATATTTTAAAAGTTAATATTGAGTATATCAGAACATTTCCAAGAATTTGTATTAGGCGGGCATAGTCTCCAGACCGTAATGTTTACTCATTGGCAAATCTATCGGTTTTTGGAAAATTTTCGGATTTGTTAAAATAGTAAAATTTGTCTATAATAGGTTATTATTCAAATTACTTTGCATATATGAATGATAATATGACATCTATTAAATAATCATATTTCCGATTTTTTATTTATTGTTATGCACATATCAAAAATATGTTTGGTTTTTAGACTTTAAAATTCTTAATAATTGTGAATAAGACGAATACGAAAAAGTGAAATCAACCAACAAATATAACATGAATATGATTATGAGTATGATACCTCATGTCATGTTGTGTATCGTTTTCGTGCAGCATTTTATATAAACAGTGTGTGTGCATGTGCGCATCACGATTTTATGTTTTCCTAAAACCACTTTATTGCAAATACAACATATGCGAGATCGCTCTATTGGATATGATGATACTCTGTTAGGTATTCTTCCATTTCGATCATTAGTATTAATTAATTCTTTACATTATTTACATCTTGAAATCTATGTAATAAATGAACAATCCATAATACACGATTCAAAAACATTATAAAATGTACCTACCTTTTTTTGGTATTTGGCGCTTTCTTCTTCTTTTGTGGATGTATTTTTGTGTTATCAACAGATATTGATTCACAATTGTCAATAAGAGATAAGATGTTATTTAGATTTCGTTCACTATATAATTATCTCTGTAAGTTTTATCATCAGATATTGAGAATTTTATCCATCTATACTCTTATAGTTTTCATTATATAACCAACATTTAATAAATACAAATTAATTATTATTTTATTTGTTTGTCCAAATAGTACTCGAACAGCAATCAATGGAAGAAACACCATTACAAAAAGGTATAGCAATTGAAGATGAAATTAGAATATTAAGACGTAAATTAAAAGAATGTGTACATGCACCAACAGCCTGGATTGTTATTGAACTAATATTCATTAGACTGTTTTAAATCAATGTTAATTCAAAAAAAGAATTACTTGAGGAGACAATTCAATGTCGGAATGGTGATGCTATTTTATCGGTATTTGCATAATTACGATAAAATTTTGTTTAATAAATATTTATATTTTTCCTAATTTTGGGTTATTTTATATTTTAGTTTTAGTAAACAAAATCGGATGCTGTTCAACATTATATTAATTATTAACAATTATTAACACGTTTACAATTTACCGAATGTACCGAATGGTTAATGTAATTATTATTTTATTCTAATATGTTTATATGATCAATTGCATTATTTTTACTATTTAAAATTGATACTGTAATTATAGATTATTTATTGTTAATTTATTACAAACTTCTAAGACAACATAATGAATTAGCAGTAAGCATTTATTATGATTATATTTCGGCCACACTGCAGTATACTGAATATTTTTCAAAAGTCGAAATTAATTCAAACTAATTGTAATTAATTAAATAAATTTATTAGGTATAATTTTCAATTAAAATCAAACTAATTATTATTTCATATTATTAATCTATTATTTCATTTAGATTTGCAATTAAAAGAATCGATTAATAATTTAAATATGATGGAATATGCAGATAGATCTATTTTAAAAGTATTATATTTAGCTGTTAATAAACATGGTATTAACACTACACCATCTGTATTATCATCGACACAATCTTTATCAACGGGAACATTAAATTTATGGTAATCAAATAAATTAATGGAAATGGATAAAATTAATCAATTGCAATATGGTTGGATTGCATTAAATGAACGTGCTAAAACGCAAGCATGGCGTGATTTAGAAAATTTATTTTAAAAAGATAGTTGGCATAATTTAAAATCAAAAACATTTACGATTACTATACCATTGGATCGTCTAGTATTACAATTATTACATTATGATGCATCACTAGCTTTATTAAATCATCTTCTATCGAACATCAATGATGCACAGCAGCAATTGTTGAAATGATGCAGATATTCCCTATATTAGAAGTGCATAGTATTACGTAATATACACATACCCACCCATACGTCAATGCACAAATCTACATAAATCGGCGAAAAAAAAGCGAGCAGAAATTGCAAGACTAATTTTATTTTTAACTTTTATTTATTTAAATAGTTATTGTAGGCAAGAGATGATACAATAACAGTTATTTTTCGTCAATTTCTTTTTTCGACATATTGAACAAGGTATTTATTATTATTTTTAATTTTGTGTATTTTAATTAAAAACGAGAATATCGAATGGATCATTTAATGTTCTTTAAGCGAATATTAGGTTAGGAATATTATTAAAAATAGAAAAAATATTTAAAAAAGAGCTATGAGCGATGAAACGAACACTAAATATTTTTACATCGACCAGTCGTTATTAGTCACTACACCATCGATTATATTATATTTATAAATTTATTTTGCATAGACATTAATTAATTATTTGTTTACCAATTATTTTATGTTGTTTATTTTTTTCGATTACCATTTTTGTTGTTCTCTTTTTTTTTTTTGTTTTTATTTTCTAAACGAAAGGAAAGAATAATTTTGCCAAGTAAAATTTTAATAGCATTTTGTATTATAGATTTATGTATATATTTTGGTGGTTCAATTATTCAGCAGTGTCTGGAATTGTTATAATATTTATTTATTTATTTATTTTTATTTATTTTGTATTTGTTGTTTTCTTCTTTTTTTTCTGTGTGTGATCCCGACTTCATTGTTTCGTTGAAATATGGTATCAATATTTATTATCATTTTATATAGCAATTGATATTATTGTTTGGAAGAAGAGTTTTCTTTAAATATTTAACACAAAGTATTATTTAAATTTGATATTTGTGGTATTTTTTCTTAAAAAATAAAAATTTGAAGTTTTTTTAATTAAAAAATATCAGAATGTAATTCGATACGTGAAAGTTTATTATTATTACTTTTACTGTCTAAATAAGAATTATTATTATTATTATTATATTATTTTAAAATGTAAATTAATAATTTATTTATTCGCAGAACAATTAACATTATGCAACAGCTTTTGCGGCGATTGGGTTGTGGTTGTTGGAGTTGCAGCAAAATTAACATCATCAATAAATCAATAAAAATAATTATGTTCTTCAACAGAAACAAATTTAAATGATGATGTGCAATAAATATAAAATAATAATAATACAATAATTCGGCTGATACTATGAATTATTGGAAATTATGAATATTTGTGTGTAGCTTTAAGCGCACACTAATTTCATTCACCAAATATTTTGCAAATAATTCCTGTACACGAGGCTTTATTTTTTAAATTATGGAACGTTTCAAAAGCAATCAATTTATAACACAATTAAAAATTATACACATCAATCCATTAAACATAAATAAAGCAAATAAATTGGTAAGTCAAACATTTAATTAATTTTTATGACGCAGAAAAATATATAAGTATAAAATATAATTATAAAATTTTAAATAAGAAACTTAATTGTATTGCAAAAAATGGTCAAATTTTAAATCCATATAATTGCTGTTGTAAGGTTATGAAAATCCACTATCATACTTCATTTTTATTTTATAAATATTTTGATTTTTAAAATTTGTTCTCAATAAATTTAAAATCAAATTGTTGGTCAGTCAAAATTAATTTTATTATTTGTTAAGAGTAAGACATTTATTTTTATTGCGTGATGGTGTGGTTTAATTGTTATACATATACAATATAATTTAATTATTGGAAAACCCATTAAAAACTAACAAAATTTGGTAAAACAAATCAAAAATACAAATTCACGAAAAATAATACTAACCCTACAATTTTTCCGATATTCAGGTATGATTATTAATTAAATAATTCATATGTAGGTTTGCATGCACAACTTCTAATCTATAAGCAGTTTTCTTTCAATTTAATAGTGACTAAATGGTTTCCAATTAATTAGTACATGAGAACATGAATCGCTTCTAAAGGTGAATGTATCATGTGCTGATTATTCTCGTTAATTTCTATACGACATTTTTTTTAACCATTTTTAGATCGATAAGTGTTACACATTTTCTTGCAGGTTGTGTGTACCACCTCTTTTAATTTGTAAGTAAAGTCAGTTCGTCCAGTTTCAATGCTTGACTAAACATATATTAAGAAAGGTCGCTAAACAAAATTCCTTTCTTTTTATGACATGTGATTACACGGTGTACTAGTGCTTTTGTAGCGCAAGTTGCTATCAAACACGAACTGATCACTTTTAAAACCCCTCTTTATAATAATAATTGGTTGGACATTTCATTTTTAAGTAACTTGTTGCCGTGTTTTTGTTCCTTTAATTAATTTTTTCTTTTCTTTCGAGTTCGTGTTTTTGAAAACCGAAAATATCGTAATTACTTTTAGTAAAATAAATAAATAAATAAATAATAATAACAATAACAATAATTTGTCAGTCATATGAATAAAATCCTTATAGAATTTACTGGTACCACAACCACCGAACGACTAGTTGACAAGTTAAATATTGACCAAATTCTATGCATGCAAATATTTATTTTTACATTTCTAATGAAGCCCATGTAAATATTGATTTTTTAACTTTTTTCTGTCTATAATTTTGGTGTTGTGCATAGTCACCAATTTTTGTTGTTTTCTACATAATTATTATCGTGTGAAAAAAAAACAGAAGGGGACTACTACCTTCTAATATCTTTTAATAGAATATTCTTTGTAACACTTCAAACATATTGCGTAAATGTTTAAAAATATATAATATAATGTGTGAAAATATACGAAATTTTTCCATCAAACGAAAAACCATTACTTAAAAGAAAATATATAAAAGAATCAATTTAACAAAACTGATTAAACGAAAAAAATAAATTATAACTAAATAAGAAGAAAATCTAATCAAATAATCGAATGAATTAATGCGATTTTTTATTATACACTCTACAACATATTACATATTATTACGCATACATCCCAGTGGCAGCTCTAGCAAAAACAAATTTGATTGGTTACACAAAATTTGTTGATAACAACAATGAAATTTCATACACTAAATACTGAAAAAGATCTAATAAAAAATTCATCTATTATCAGCAAAAAAACAATTGAACTGCAACTGTATTTTGGCATCGTCATCATCATTATTAAAATTCTTATCTCATTCGAGATCAAGATGACGTGATCGATGTGGCAACACATCCCAACCAAAGTTAAATATGAGTTTTGACGAATGTGCAAGGAAGTGTGCATTGTCATGGTGACTAAAAAACAATACATTTTTGATTTGCCAATTATGGTTGCTTTTCTTGAATTACATTGTTTTATTATGTTAATTGTTGCACATCTAAATCGATCGTTTGTGTTGCGTAATAAAATTTCAAAATATAGAGATTTCCTTTGTATTCCCGCTTAAATCTGATAACATAACCGACTTGATAAATATAAATATATTATTGTAAATACATACAAGCCATTTTTCATCGCCAGTGCATTGTGAATAATAGATTTCTTTAAGTTAATTAGATTTTTTTGCGTAGTTTTAAACATTTTTTAATATATGAATTCGATTCATCGAGCTTTTTTTGCATTGTCATGTGTTGTGCTATATGATGATCCACATCGATTATTTATTTGATTTCCTTGTCAGTAATTTTAACTGGACCACGTGAACGTGTTGCACAATTTTGAGTGAAAAATCAACCGAACGATAAATGACAAAACAATTTTGGGACCATGCAATCTCTTAGTTGCCAATTAATTGTTATTCATGTTGAGGCACGCATTCCTTTTGTTGTAAGCATTGGGTATTTTGGTACTGTTGATTAGTTTATCGTTCGTCATTGACCTACCTGTTAGAGCGAATTTTGCTTTTATCATGTAAACCAACTGGATTACTGTGAGTAAGCTTCCACACCGCACATGACAAGGTGACTTCCATGTTTTTATTATATTTTATATAAACTTTAGTTCAAAATTTGTTTATTTGTATAGATAATTTGTTATGTTTCAGATAAACAAACAATTCATCAAAATTTGCAGGATCAACAACAAAAACAACGAAAATATTTGCTGCTAAGACGAAAATAATATTTGAAGTGTAGTTTAAGATTATAATTCATAAGTTATTTATTTATATTTAAGTTATAGTTTAAGTTTAGCTATATTAATTAAATTGGATGAATTAAGCTAATTATAATAATTAATTTCCATTTAATTATTAATTAGTTTAATTCATTAATTTAAAAGACACAATTTAGATTTTAAGAAACTAAAATATCTGAGATAGATAGGTATTCTACATAACGTTTTTTTAAAGTAGAAATTAAAGTATCAATTACGCGCGGGGATTGAATTATGTAATCACTTTTATATTTTCCATCGCTGACAGCTTTTTGTGTTGTGGCCTGGGGTCGCGTCGTATGTTAATGTCTTCATTTAGAATTTAATGGCTGTAATACTCATCGATCAGACAGAGTATTATGGTTGCAGGACAATAAATTTAGGCATTGCATGCGATGTTCCCATCATGGGACCCCCATGGTTCTAGTTGGCTGGGCTTGTTGGCTACGCCTGATTGTGCCTACCAATATTACAGATTTAATTTAAATATATTCCAATCTAATTGTGAAGAGTTTTAAACTAATTTTTTCACTTGAATGGAAAACAAGTGAAAAAATTAGAAAATTGTCGACATTATCCACTGTGCCACTTGTGTTGTGCGCAGTCATAGGGATCTATTCGTCCCTTTTTACGTTTATCCCAAAGTCATGCTGAACGATATTAGATATAGAAATAACGAAGACATTATTTTAAATGCTTATAAACATGCTCCGAATACGAATACAATTCCAAATAAAAACACATTTATATTTTCAAATTTTTGACACAGTATAAATTACTTTTAAATTAATATGTACAAAATTGCCTTCATTGGCATTCTATTTACGTGTTGTATTATTCGGAGTTCTATACTCATTCGTATACGGATCATGTTTAACCCCCATATTAGTAGTGATTTCTTTGAAAGAATTTTGCGTGAAAACGCAAGTAAAGGTCAAATGTAAAATTTATTTACAATTTTAAATGAGAGCGTTTTGTTTGAATATGTAAGAAACATGTAACATTATTCAGGCAAACCACTCTCATTCATTTAACAATTTTTCGAAGTTATCAATACTTAATATGCAGTAGTTGGGTTTTTTAAAAATCGTCAGTATTGTTTATATTTATTAAAGTAGTTAGGACTTACGCATTCTGTGCGTTAAGTGCGCGTTTGATCCATTGATCGTACGTATAAAAAAATAAAGTAAATTAACTGTCTGTTGCTTGTCCATTATTTTAATACCATCTAAGTAAAATTAGTTTTATATTGTTTTTTCTTCATGTCGATGTCCTATCGCTATACTAAGAATTCCTATTGGGGTGTTATCGTCTCCGAGAAGTATTACTAACTAAAATTTTATGCATTCGTATTTGATTAGGTTATTTTGTCACACGTCATAACTTTGTTAATATAAAATTACGGAGTGCAATTGGTGAATTGTTACAAACTCACATACGAGAGTAATTTACTAATTTGACTGTAATATTTATTGGATGTGCACAACAAGGAATGGCACTATTATGAAATGGTGGCTTAGCGTATGTCTTCGCACACGTCTCATATGGTACGCTCCTAGGTTGAAAAATATTATAATGTTTTCTTTAAATCGATAAACACACACGCATCGTAAGAATAACTCAAAATCAGTCGAATATTGTTTGATACACGGGTTGATTATTTGGTTGTTTATTCAATTACAAATTTTTTGACTCTTCGAACGCTGGTATTTGCTATGTACAACGAGTGGATGTGCGTGGCTGTGTTTTTTTTAGAGAACATGCTATTTTATTATTTCAACTTCAAAATGTTGGTGTAAGGGGAGTAGAAAGTCATCTAATTAAATTTGTATTAACACTTGTTGTGAATAGGGGATGCGTTCCTGAGGCTGATCTTAATAATTTATGATATGAACGAGCCGTTGGGTGTGTGTGTAAAATTGAACGAGTAATATCATTTGAACGAATTTCATTCTGGTAGTCTATATGGTGGGTAGGATTTATTGGGAAAAGACGCACTAATTTTATTTATTTGGAATTGACGTAATGGCTTTAAAACGGTCGGTTTTTAATTATTTAATTACTTAATATTGGTGTAATCTCTCAGGCATGTGCAATGATCTGGTCACTCACATCCTGGAAATTGTTTTGTGTGGAAAATTAATAACTTACATAAATTGGTGCGTTGTGGAAGAATATCTATTATCTCTAACCATTTAGGCTTCTATTGTATATTTTGTGTCTAATTATTTGTAAATATTTTGTAAGTTACTATATTTTATAAGTTTTAAGTTATGATTAAGATAAAAAATTGTATTGGTTAATAATTTAAGATTCAATCAAACCAGATATAATATTTTAACAATATTTTTGTTGGTCTATCTCTCTACACGTGTATAATAGCTAATATTTGTGTAGTCAGAAAAACCAATAAAATATAGAGATTATAATTAATTCGTGATCGCGTATTTATAATTTTTTCGTGGATTGAATTCAATTTAGCTTTATTTTTTAATTTGTATATGAGTTTTTTTTCAAATGACATTGTCAAAATGTTAATTTTTTCTCATATTTTATAATTTTCTATATTTAAACTTCGGGAATCACTTTGGCATGTTATTTTAATATGTTACGTACAGGGATTGTCTCCTCCCAACAAAGTGATTACGTGTTCGGGCTCACACGCAAAGGAATATCGGAGGTTTTCGATAAAACCGTTCTAAGCTGTAGTAACGATTTTCTACAAAAAAAAAAAATTTTTTTTTGTTTTATTGTTTGTATTTTAATTTTAAAATTTGAAATTCTCAGTAGTGGATAATAATGATTGAACCATAATTCAAACATCTTCACGGACAGTTAAAAATAGTCATTTTCATGCTGCAATTATTGAATTTCAACAGTAGTGTAATCATTGGGAGCTACATTATCTAACTATTTTTGTCCATCGTCAATAGGTTTTCCATGTTATGGCCGGGGTCGTGGCACTTATCAATTAGCGTTAATTGAGGCCTGGCACGCGCACGACCCTTGTTCTGGTTGCGAAACGATTATTCATGTGATTGTAGACATTCATATTCACAGGAAGGCAAATTTGCCCTATGTAAATAGGTAAAAAACACAAATTTTAACCTTTGCATTGAATATTGGTCTACTCTCGCATGTGCAGTAATTTTGTACTCATAACCGGCGAATTATATTACATGGATAATTATATGTTACGTTGTAGTCCCATGTGAGGACCATGTCTGAATGAAGTTCGTACAGAATCCCTATTTTAATATATATATATATCAGTTTTTTCGGTCCGTCTATAGCTTTTAATGCACTTCAAACACCTTCGCGAAATGTTTCAAATAGTAATTTTCAGGCTGCAATTATTGAATTTCAACAGTAGTGTAATCATTGGGAGCTACATTATCTAACTATTTTTGTCCATCGTCAATAGGTTTTCCATGTTATGGCCGGGGTCGTGGCACTTATCAATTAGCGTTAATTGAGGCCTGGCACGCGCACGACCCTTGTTCTGGTTGCGAAACGATTATTCATGTGATTGTAGACATTCATATTCACAGGAAGGCAAATTTGCCCTATGTAAATAGGTAAAAAACACAAATTTTAACCTTTGCATTGAATATTGGTCTACTCTCGCATGTGCAGTAATTTTGTACTCATAACCGGCGAATTATATTACATGGATAATTATATGTTACGTTGTAGTCCCATGTGAGGACCATGTCTGAATGAAGTTCGTACAGAATCCCTATTTTAATATATATATATATCAGTTCTTTAGGTCCGTCTATAGCTTTTAAAGCATTTCAAACACCTTCGCGAAATATTTCAAATAGTAATTTTCAGGCTGCAATTATTGAATTTCAACAGTAGTGTAATCATTTGGAGCTACATTATCTAACTATTTTTGTCCATCGTCAATAGGTTTTCCATGTTATGGCCGGGGTCGTGGCACTTATCAATTAGCGTTAATTGAGGCCTGGCACGCGCACGACCCTTGTTCTGGTTGCGAAACGATTATTCATGTGATTGTAGACATTCATATTCACAGGAAGGCAAATTTGCCCTATGTAAATAGGTAAAAAACACAAATTTTAACCTTTGCATTGAATATTGGTCTACTCTCGCATGTGCAGTAATTTTGTACTCATAACCGGAGAATTATATTACATGGATAATTATATGTTACGTTGTAGTCCCATGTGAGGACCATGTCTGAATGATGTTCGTACGGATTTTGTAATTAAATACATTCATATGGTTTCTCATTTTTAATTATCATATTCTTCAACCATTGTAATATCTTTGATAAGGGGAAATACTGTCATAATGTCACAATGTTATTAAATATAATATAGTTTCACGTTTGACAAATCTTTCTTTTTTTTTTTTTTTTTTATGGTTTTGGAATATTTGTTGGTTGTATTTGGTTTTGGTTATTCTAATTAAAATTATTGTAAATAAATATATAATAAATAAAAAAATATTAATATGTGAAATATAATGTAAATAAGAAAATGTGTGATAATAATAGTTTGGCTGCAATGGAATCTATATGCTTTACTGCAGCAAGAAGATAATAGGCAGCCTGACAGATATTCGTCTGCAGCTCATTCATTGAATTAGAATTGAATTTACTAAGATGTAACTACCAGCAATATAATTCCATCTGAAGATTTTGTTGATGTATAAAATTGTAAGTATAAAATTAATAAATTTACTAAAAATAAATCGAAAACTATCCAATAGTTTCATCACCTAATCCTAACCTATAAACATTTTTTTATTTAGCTTTTTGGTGCCTTCCACATAAATCAATTTTTGTTTTCAACATTTGGCTGCAATATTATATAAGTGATGGTTAGCATGCCATATTCATATAAAACCTTTACATTATGAAAGTGTGGTACAAAATACGACATATTCAAAAAGGTATTTATTATTATTTTTAATTTTGTATATTTTACTTTTTTTTACAAATAAACCACACACACACACACAAATATTTTATTATTGTTTTTCCTTCGACGAGCATTCTTCCAAAGCATTCTGCAATAGGCAATAGATGAATATTTATCGATTTTTCATCAGCAACGCTATCTTTCTAAACAATCCAATGTAGGTGCAAAGAACTAGGTAGAATCATGATACGAACTTCAACGAATTATTAATAAAACGTTAACAACATTTCGGAATATATTCTTAATATTTTTAACACTACAAAAAATATTTCTATAAATTCTATAGCAAAACTATTCACAAAAAAACAAATATTAAAAATCAAAATATTTATAACATAAAAATGAAGTATGATGAGTATGAATTGATTTTCATAACCTTACAACAGCCATTATACCGATTTAAATTTTGACTATTTTCCAAAAATTTTTATACGGCTCGTATTTATGCAAATAAACGGCGACAACAAAAATTATTTATTGAAAGAGTTGCTGTCACATTGAATGCTTATTTAATTTTTTTGACTAATATTTATGTCATAT
Organism: Bibio marci; assembly: GCA_910594885.2. Classification (NCBI taxonomy): domain Eukaryota; kingdom Metazoa; phylum Arthropoda; class Insecta; order Diptera; family Bibionidae; genus Bibio; species Bibio marci. Next base: position 3,112,156 of record OU343116.1, on the reverse strand, counting down.
TAATTAATTAAATATATGTTTGACTTACCAATTTATTGACTTTATTTACTTTGTTTATCTTTAATAGATTGATGTATATAATTTGTAAATGTATGTAATAAATTGATTGCTTTTGAATACACAAATATCCACAATTTTCAATAATTCATAATATCAGTCGAATCATATTATTACTAAGAAATTATTTATTTGTGTATGAAAAACAGTATGAGGAAATTAAAGAGAGTTTAGCAATAGTGAATTTAATAAAGGTAAGAAATCGTAATAGAATATATGGCAAGAGGGGAAATACATTGTTATTTTTTACTTTTCGTTTTCTCATTTCAGATGGAAATAAAAAGAAATGACTTGTTTTTGTTGTTTTGTGTGTTAAGCAAAATATAAATTTTTAATAAGAATTACTTATCTGCGGAAAATGGCATGGTAAAGTATAATTCAATGATATAATTTCTTTTAAATGAAAATTAATGCTAATTAATATAATTAATATAAAAATTTTACTATTTTTTGTAATCCTAAATTAATATTAATAATGATATTACCATATATAATTCAAAAATTCAAAAAAGCATTAATTTTCAAAAGTAGTATATAAAAATTATTTTATTTTTAAGTATCCTATGTAAACAAACACACACACACACACACAATTAGTTTTAGAATTGCTTTTCCTACGACGAGAATTTCTACCATTGAACTTTCATATAGAATAATTAATTTTCTTAAGACATATGAACATTTTAAAATGAAAATTCTGAGAAAATTCATGAAAATTTCGGTGTCCTCTAGTGGTAAAAAATGTTTATAATGTTATTATAACATTTAATTGGGAAATTTCAGGAAAATCGAATAAATTTCAAGGTGGAAAAATGATGGTATATTTGGTAAACGGTAAAAATCCTAGCTCAGCCGTTTGAAGTGGCAGGAATATGGGATTGGTTTTAAATGATAGGTAATTGAGTGACCTATCTTTTTGTAAAAAAAAAAACGGGATTTTTCACCATGCATATGAAACCGTTATATGAAAATTCCGGGAAAACGCGTAAATAGATTCGGGTCCTCTAGTGGTAAAAAATGTTTCTTATATTCTAATTAAGACATCTGGAAATTTTCGGGAAAATCCGGAAAATTTTAATTTTGATCGGGAAATTCCGGGAAAACTGTAATAGTTAGAAAACATTTTCAGTACCACTCCCTCAGTACATTTACCATCTAAATCCATTTATGGCTATAAGAAATCTGTAAGTCATCAACTTTGGGCGGGAGAAATTTCCCGGAATTTCTGAAAACCAGGTTTTGGATGTTTTCGAAAAAAATTTATGTGTTAGCCAATTTTTGTTACAGCCCACTTGTAGAGGATCTTAGGGCGCACAACAAAGCTTCTGGACTTTTTTCGTGAAAAATTTATTGGTCGACTTATGACCGATTTAAAATTTTGAAATTTTCGTGTAAGCCTAACTTTGGGCGGCCATTGTGGGGAAGCGGTTAGACCTAAAGAGTTGGGGTGGGGCTTAAAAGACGCGGCATATAGTCTACTATCTGTGATAAATAGGGCACCGGGAAATTCCATTGGGAAAGCCGGGAAATTCCCATTTGAAAACATGAAAAAATCGATGTTTTTCGATGTTCCTGGAAAATCCACATTTTCCATTGGAAAATTCCAAAAAAAATCTGATGATAAACTTTGGACCTTCCTCTACATTTCTGCATCATTAGATTTTTGGAAAGTCCAGTATTTCCCGACTTTCCAGTACTCGGAATATTGGTCTGCAATCGATTTTCCGAACTTTGGGCACCCCTAGTTGGAAAACCCTTCTAGATAGGAAGTCACCCCCATAATATAATTTGTAGCCCTTGAGGAGCACTATCACTTGTGGGAAGCTCGTCGCGAAATATTGAGTATTTCCGGAGTTATAGGGGTCCAAAAGTGACCCATTTGGTACTTTCGAAGGTCCATAGCTCCGCCCCCCGAGGGAAATCCGGCAAAGAGGTCGACAGATCGTGTTTTTTTTCCGAGCTCTACAATCCCTGAAAATCTGAAGGTCCTACGGGCAAAAAAACTTTTTCGGCAGTGGGTTATAACCCACACTTTTGGGGGTCAAAAAAGTCCAAAAAAATAGGGCTGGAAATAGGCTTAAACGATGAAGGGGCATCGTGCGAACACGAATCCGTTGAGATAACTCGAAAATTCCGCCTCTAAGTCGGTCAAAATCGTGTTTTAATATTGGGTTGTTTTGTTCATAAAGTACCGAGAATTTCCAAAAAAAAATTTAAAATAGTTTTTTTTTTTTTTTTTGTTATATTATTTTCCATCAACAAATAGGAAATACACAACTGAGGCCACCAAGTATAAGAATATTTATTTTTCATATACGTAAAGAAACTTATTTTTTGTTTTTTTTAAGAAAATTTTTTTTCGGTTTCGGTAAGAAATCGAACCCGCCGTATTCATATCCCATATGAATATTGACTACACCTCTACCTCATACACCACCAAGCTTATTAGAGTTCATATGTCGGTTACGATATATAAAGCACAAAAATTATGAATTTATTTATACGGAATGAATGCCACATTGAAGTTGATCCTTTTTTTATTTTTTTTTTTATTGGTGTTCACATGTGGAGTCGCCCTTTTTTTTTTTTGTTATTGTTATGATGATTTAAAATTCAGTATATAAAATATTAATTATATTTTTATTTTGAACTTACCATTTTATTTATTTTTTTTCTTTTCCGTTTCTCTAAGGTGATGTTATTATATTTTATTATGTTTTTTTTTTTTTTTCTCGTTTCAGATTTCAATGGACGGAAGTTAAAGGTTGGGGAACTATTGATGAACTTCTTAAAATAACTAGACAAATTTGTTTTTTTTACATTAAATTAATTATATTTAATTACTATGTGTATTAATTATTATTACATTAAAATAAAGTTCACAATTAGTGATAATTAGTATATATTTATATTAATTTTTATTTATTATTTACATAATTTTATATTAATCTGAATCGCTCTTCAAAACACTTAATGGTCGTTTAACGTTTTTTCGGATGAATATTTTTCTACAATCCATTGTAAAGGAAGATATTTGTTTTGATTAAAGCAAAATTTCTTCTGTTGATATTAGTAAGTTGTTTGTATTTTTACTTGTTACTTGTTAATAAGTCAACACCTGTATATAATCTCATTTAAAATATACATACCAAATTGGTACGAAATTAGCCAAGAGATCATTCAGTCGTACAATTAATAAAGATTCGATAGGTATTAATTTTAAAGAAAATTGTTAATATATATACCTGTATAATACTATTCAAAAACTTTTATATAAAATTTCATCGAAATTGTTCAAGAATATCTGCATCATTATTTACTTTAACAGAAATGAAAATAACATTTCGAAAAATAACCAAAATATACGATTTTTTAGGAATTAGTTATTAGGCAATCACAACCACATGATAGTGAAAATATTGTTTAATTTTTATTTATTGTCGGCGGGCGATAATACAATAACAAAGTTGTAATATATAATAAATATATATATAAATAATGCACAATAATACAGCAATGGATTCTTATTGAGTTGACTTGTGTTGTTGTACACAACATATATTTTGTGTGTGGTAAATATTGATAATAATCTTTGCAGTTTGTACGGTACGTACGGAATATCATCATTTTTAAATTTTTTTGTTCCGCCTCTAATGATAGAAGACTTCGTATTGTATTACCAATAATTGTTTAAATAAATAAAAATTAAATAATATTTTACTATTATATAACTATTCTGAAAAAATCGTACATTTTGGTTATTTTTCAAAGTTTTTGGTCTGTTTATGTAGTTGTGTGCATTTAATGTATGGGTGATATGTATACGTAATGGTATTAAAATATCTTTAATATCTGCATCATTTCTTGAACAATTTCCATGAAATTTTGTATATACGTTCTCGAAATAGGATTATACAGGTATTTAATTACTTGTAATAATTTTCTGTATGTCTTATCAAATTGTACTGAGTATTGAAGTCAATTAATATCGAATTATCTTTACAATGTAGTAATTAATTTTTACTTATAATTATATATAAATATCTTACTTCTATTATACTCTATTATTAATTTTAACCCTTTTAACATGTATTCAGTAAACATAAATGAATTAACTAAATATTTATGATGACATTTTAATAATTACAATACTTTAAATGAATTTAAAAAAATTATTTTAATATTTTAAATTGAACGAATTCTATTTTTTTAATTTAATTTCAATATGTTAAGAAAACATTCGTTCAGAGATTGGTTATAAAAAAAAAAAAAAAAAAAACAATTTCTTGAGAGTTCTATTTAAATAATAAGTTTTAAATAATGCAAATTGTGAATCAATTTAATTTATAATTAAGGGTTTGTTTGTTAATTATCTTATATAATAAGCGTTACATGTAATTGTAATTGTTATAAACTTTATACTCATGAAATTAAATTCAATTATAAAAAAATGAAGCTATTTTTTAACATTGAAATCTTGGTAGAAATTTTAATTTATCTAATTTCATATTCATTTTTAATTTTTAATAATACTTCTAACACGAGTATAATATTTAATTGTGATAGTTACAATATACAATTACATTTAAAATTTAATTATTCATGCTTAAAGCTAAAACCTATTTTATTTATATATTTATTAAAATATCATATTTTATATCATCATTTGGTGATAGAATGGTGTGTTGATTCAATATACTTTTTTTAAATAATCTGCAAATATAGAAAAAAATTGAGATTAATATTACAGAGAATTTTTTTTAAAAACATTTGTTATTACCAGTAAACAAAACAAATATAATTTATAATTTGCGGTAATATATTAAAGACCAATTGGTGAATTGTTGTGGATTCCCATTAGGTCTAATTTATCAACTTCACTGTAATGATATATATATTCTTGATTTTGTATTATCTCCATTTCAGGCATAGATTTTTGTTGTAGTTGTCCTATCGGTTGTGGTCCTGTAGTATATTTAATAATTATCACCAATGGTATTCAATTCCAATTTATATTTTGGTACACCAGCATCTATATTTAGTTTAGTGATGTGATTGCATCATATGTGCAGCATATGTTAATAGCATTGAAGTTTAAATTTGGATTGACCTAATGTAAAATAATGTAATAAATAAAAATTAAACAATATTTTCACTTCACATTTTCAAATTTAATTTATGTTCCAACACTAACCTGATCACTAATTGACACAATTGGTTGGTAAACCATATCATGGCTATGTTTATAACACTGATCTCTGCTTGAACTAGCATTACCATATATATACTTCAGCTATATCATAAATTAAATTATTATTAATTAATAAGCTACATATTATTATAAAGAATAAATTACCTTTAATCCGATGCATTAATTCCTCATAATATTCCATTGCTTTTGCACGTTAATTTCAATAATTGGTGCTCAGATACCAGAAGATTTCGTCTTTCTAAATCTGATCTGAAATATTAGTTAAAAGGAAATGTAAATAAAATGATATATTTAATAAAATTATTTTAAAAGATATTGGTAATTTCCCAAATTAAAAAATTCTGAACATATTTTTCAATTCTATATACCAATTTGTTGTAAAACTGTGCATAACATAATTTTGAAAATATTGAATTTCAAGCCAATAAAGAAACATTTGTATTTACATATTTTAACTGATTTTAATCAAAAGAAGCAAACACAAATAAACCATTTGAAAACTGTTTTAAACAATTTGAATGTGATGTGAAAGATAAAGAATGTTCAAAAAGCAAAAAAAAAAAATCAATTCAATAAAAGACAAATAGAAAAAAAAAAAAAACACAAGTGAAAATATCACGTAACGATTTCTTGCATAAAATCGATCGTTATGAATATATTTTGAGAATTTTTAACGCAGAAAATCACTATGCATTCATTCAACATCAATAGTAAAGCGAAACCAAACAGGTTTCGGATAAAAAGGAATGCTCTGCATTTGATCAAAGAGATATTGTGTATTATTTACTTAAAATACGGATTGCTACCGACAACTTCTCCCTTCATTATAATATATCATTTTTTTTATGATTTATATCTACAAATTGCCTATCTAATAAGTTCTGCGTCTGCATCTTGGCATTTTTGTATTTTATAGCTTATTAATCGGATACCATTTAACTATAAAAAAAAATAATTTTGTTGGAAAATGCAAAAAGAAAAATATTCTCAAATTGAAACATTTTTATATTTTTAAATTATACTATTTTTCTTACCTTACATTTTATACGCTTTTGTACTGGCATAATGAATGGAAATCAAATTACATGTTTTACATCATATTGCATTCATTATCAAAATTTTGAAACTGGTTACGGTACTAATAGGCACATATTATTTTCGATTTTCTTTACCTCGAACACCAAATCCACAACTAAAATAATCATTGGCTGCAACTGAATCCATTATTTAACTAAAATATAAATTAAATTTTATTTTTAATTAAATTAAAATGTTTTACTTTTTTATTTTTATTTTTAGAGGTTATGTTACATGAGACATCTTTTAAAAACACAATCTTAAGATGAATATTATACCTTTTCAGTTGGAAACCGCAAAATCATTAAGAAATATATAATCATCATTTGAAATGGTAATTTTTATAATTATTTATGATAAATTATAAAAAAAAAAACAATTAAAATAATTTCTTCATCACTTTTTTTTCTACCACAAAAATCGCTTTACTTTTAATTTTTGTTTTTTTTTAATCTTATTATTGAATATGAATATAGTTGTGGTTTTTATTTGACGTGACGCGAACTAGGACGGACCGATTTACCTATAGTGACTGTATCGGCTCAGTGAAGTCAAGAGAAAAAACTATTACAATATCTCTTTTGACACAAACACAAACATTTAGCATAAAAAAAATTATTTTATTAATTTGTCATCAAAATCTTAAAATGAGTAATCAGTAACGAATAAAAAGTAACGATTACTTTTTGAAAATATCCAATCCGTATGATTACTTAGAAGTAATCAAAAATCCCATTACAACGCACCGCACACAAAATGGCAGACATGTCACCCACCAATGATCAACAAAAAAATAAATATAACCCGCATGCACTCATCGAACACACACACACACACGAACGACACCAAACTTTCGCTTTGTCAAATGCCAAATTTATTTTTTTTTTTTATTTTTTCTTTTTCAATTAATTTATTCTTAAAAAAAAAAAAAAAAAAAAATAAAAACGAAAGTGATTGATAATCTATTTTATAATATTAATTTATATAAAACATTTCACTAATAATTATAGATTACGTGTGTATATTCATAAATAGTAAATTATAATCAAATCTATTTGTTAAAATTGCAATAAAGTTTTTTATAAGTAAATTGTGTTGATATATTTTGTAAAAATAAATTGTATGGTTTGGTTTGGTTGCAATAAGGAAGCGTAAAACAAAGGATATACCTTTGCATAAAAAAAAATTACAAATTGTGATTACTGCTATTTTTATAATAATGAGAACAATCTTTTGTAATAATAATTACAGTTTTACTTTATTTTTTTCAATAACGAAACAAAAATATTTCCAATCAAACTCAAAATAAATAAAATAAATGAAAAATCAAAACAACTCCAATAAAAAAAAAATAATACAATAACAACAACAACATCAACATAAAAGCAACACGAACAAAATTGAAATAAAATAAAATAAAATTATATAAAAATATAAATTATAATAAATAAATAATGAATGAAATAGAAAAAATCAATATGAATTTAAAATGGATTTTGTGATAATACTAAACACAGCTCAACAACAATTTTATTTATTTTGTTTTTCATTTTATCTCGCCTCTATACTGTTTATTAATTTCTCTACAATAAAATATATAAATAATTAATGTGTACAGTGAAATGGCTGATTTTGATGCAATCTATGAAGATGATATTGATGATGAAGTATTGGATGAATCACATGTTGTTTTGGTGCCAGATCCTATTGTGGTGCGAGGTGCTGGGAACATGACAGTGTAAGTATTTATAAATTACACAGATTATAATTCCTTTCTACATTTATTCTTAATTGACAATTTTAACTGATTTACTCTTATCTAATCTTTCCCATTTTTTTTTCTTTATCAATTTGTAATTATTAATTGATTGTTAATTTTATTTACTCACTGTTTATGAATTACCTATATTAAGTTAAGTAGGTACATTTTGATACGGATAGATATAGATAGATAGATGTATAAACAGTTTTTGTAGATAATAATAATAATAATTATTATTATTATTATTATTATTATTATTATTATTATTATTATTATTATTATTATTATTATTATTATTATTATTATTATAATATATTAGATTTCTATTAGTAAAAACCATTAAAAAATAGTATACTAACAATTTTAATTAATTTTGTAATTATTAATAATAATAAAATATAGTTTATTTTTGAAGTGATGATTAATTTATTTGTAATATTAATAAGAATTCAAGGCAGTTTAAATATTTGAATTTAATCAAATGTTATATTACTACTATTGCATGGCATATAAACGAATGTCCGGGTTTAGCATTCTCCAACCGAATCTATCTGCAAATAACGCGTCTTCCAATCCAATTTTAAGGATATTAATATCACATTGATGCGTTAATCTAGCCAATTGAAATGGTATACATATATATCTAAACCAAAGAAAATTATTATAGATAATAAATTAGATAATTTATATTTATATGTAAATTGACTCTGATAATTATTAATATATTTTAAATAATATTGTATTTTGTTCTTGTTCTTTTTTGTATGTTCAATTTGTGATTGACTTAATGAAGTATTATTTGGTATTATTCGTATTATTATACAGAGTGTCAGAGTATAGTATATTATATAAATATAGTATTTCTATATACGGGGATATGGTTATAAAATTTAACGTGTAACGTTCATCCAACTGGAAATAAATCAACCATAAATAAATAAATGTTTAATTTAGTAGAACAAAATCAAATTTATATAAATATCTTATTTTAACATTATAATACAAAATGTGCGTGTTTCTGTTATAGGATATTTAAAATTTATAAATCAAGATCAAATTTCCACTATTATTATATAAAATATCCTATAATATATATAGTATTATAATTGACATACATATTATGTGTATGAAAGAACTGAAACATCAATTGTTGTTATTGTGATGAATATACCCACAAAAGCGTAGTTTTACTTTAAAATTATCACGAAATATACATAAGATATTAATGGATTTCGTACGATTAGTGAAAACGATGATGTGCTAAACACAGACTGAATGAAAAATCAACCATATCTTAATTACATTTTTGACTTAACAAAGTACATTAATGTTGTCGGTATAATGAAAATGCAATAATAGTCTGACTAAAAAAAGGGTAGACAAATACAGAGTCTGCGGATAGTTTTAAATGTGTAAACAATTCTGACTAAAATTTTTAATTATTCGCCTAAATTTATACTATCATTATTTTATTTAAACTCATTTTATTTATTTTTTCATTTCCACAGATTTGGATTAAGTAATCGATTTAATGCAGAATTTCCAACAGGTCTGGTATCTCGTGTGGCACCAGAAGAATTTAAATTAACAATTGGTCGTATAAATGGTGTATTAAAGAAAACATTACCATTAAATGTGAAATGGTTATTTTGTGGTTGTGTATGCTGTTGTTGTACATTAGGATGCTCTCTATGGCCTGTGATATGTTTAAGTAAACGGGTATGCACACAAATTTATAATACAATACTATTATATTGTAATTAGTCTAGTTTTTGTTTATAATAATTTTTTTTCGGTTTTATTACAGACCCAACATACATTGGATAAATTATTAGAATGGGAAAATAATCATCTTTATCATAAATTAGGTTTACGTTGGCGTCTTACGAAACAACAATGTGACTCAAATTCTATGATGGAATATGTTTTACTTATAGAATTTGTACCAAAAACACCAATTTATCGTCCTGATTAATATAATATTAATAATAATAATAATAATAATCATAATAATAATAATAATAATAAATTAATTCATTTATATTTTATACATTATTATTTTTTTTTATGCACAATTTCATTAAAAATTAATTATTAATTTAAAAAAATTACCATTTTATCGCATCATAGTAATTAAACGAAAAAATTATTTATTATTGTTAAGGATAAGAAAATTAAAAAAACATTTTTGGTGAGATGAAAACAAATCGGAAAAGAGGATTGAATAGGAAGCGAGCGGAAAATTAATTAAAACAATATTAGAGATGATGATATACGCACATAAAATAATATTTAGTTAATCTAAAAATTTTAATATGCTTCTGCTGTTATTTAACGTTTTTCATTTTTTCGTCACTATTGTCTTTGATACGAGACAGTGATTCACAAACAGCTCTACAAGCAAATTGTGTTTTCGTATAATGTTTGTTAATTTCCGAGCGAACAAATCCCATGATTATTATAAAATTTTAAAAATTATTATGTGCAACATTTATATATAATCGTTAATCAAATAACAAAACTCTACTCACCAAAATGCTTTAATTATAACTTGATTTTGTTTATGTTAATTTCACGTGATACAAAAATCCTCATATGTTGATCGTTTTGATTTTATCCATTTAAATTCCAAGTTTTGAATTTTGTTGTCGTTCACACACTTCGTCTATATAATGATAAAATAATATAAAATAAATATTAAATATTAAATTATTTTTGATTAATATATGAGATTAGGAAGATAATATTGATTTCTCAGTTTTTGTTGAGTGCGTTACTGTTCAAAAAAAAAACAAACAAATATTATAAAGTATATTTTGTCGAATAGAATAATTATATACCTTAGAAAAAAAAAAGCGTTAAAAAAAATTAAGCAAATAGAACAAAAAAAAAATTACTAAAAAAAAAAAACTGACAATATTTAATTATTTAAAAATAAATAATAAATAAAAAGAAAATATATATTTATATAAATAAAAATTAATATTGAACAAAATTTTACACAAAGTTAGAAAAATATCATATTGCTAAAATAAAAAAAATACAGGATTTAATGAAGAATAAAAAAAAAAAACAAAACAATTATTAAATAATAATTTAATTGTTATATTTGTTGTTAAACGAAATATGCTAATTAATTAATTAATTAATTCATGAAATATGTACGAATCTAATTAATCATTTTATTTTTACGTTTAATTTTTATGTTTCCTTTTTTTCTTTGCCTAACATAATTATTAATTAGATTAATTTTTATTGTTTTTGTATGTGTGTTTTTATTAAGTTTTTCGTTTAATTGTTATTTTAAGAGTGTGCCCCTGTGATTTGTTGTGAAAAAGAGAATTAATTCAAAATAATGAGGCTAAATTAAATACCATCAATTATTGTAATACATCACATCACCATCATCATCACAGCTGAACAATTAATATACAATTATTATAATTAATTAAAGTTTTTATCTCGTTATAAAAATCATTAGATATCAAGTTCGTTATATTTATCGATCACAAAAACATAACCAAACACAGATGTGAAAAGATTTCACTATTTAATTTAAATATTTTAACATTTTTTTTTTGTCATATGTTTGTTTGCGAGTGTTGTGCATGTGAGATCTGTCTATGTGTTTTATGTAAATATAAATGTATGTATTTGAATATTTTAAATTAATATTATAATTATGATATGTTCCTGTTTAAAAAAAAAAAAAAAGAGAAAAAAACATAAAAAAAAAGCTAAAAATTATTAAAAACAACCAATTTTTTTTTTTTTTTTTTTTCCTATTAATTAAATTAATTAAAGAATTATTATTATTATATTATTTGGCTTATAACTATACAATAAAATATATATATATAAATATTTATATATATATTTATTTAGTATTTAATTTTTATTTTAATTATGAAATTTATTTCAAATAATATTGAATCAAATAAATGAATTATTAATTATAATATTGCATAAATATTATACATATAAAAGAAGGGAGTAAATAAATTAAATCATATCCCTTCTTTTCGTAGCGCACAATCACAAGAGAATAGCGATTCCAAAAAATTACCCTAGATCATATATTTCGTTAAAATTTCCGATTAGAGGTGTAATCAAAATAACCGAACAATGGCAGCATAGATTGGAGATTGTATAATTCCACAGAATGTTCGATAATTATATGTAAGACAGACAGGTATTTATGTATAGAGTACATGTTTTTTTTTTGGGTTCCATTTCAGTCTGTTGTACATAATAAGCAACGGTTCGATTAGTTTTTTGATTGTGGGTTAGCAGCCTAATGTTCAGGATTGTTGATACCTCTAGAATTTTTATCCAACTCCACCAGCCATCCAAAATTGTACTGCATATGATATTGAAACCATCGTAGGTAAAGTGTTATTGTTAAATTCATTCATTCAACACACATCATATGTTAAATGATGTTCTATATTTGATCTATTATAATTCAATGAATCACTTCAACAATATACTATACTTTTAATTTTTTAGTGTAGAGCCTATCAACGGTGGATTTTGTTCAACGAATTTCCTTTGTAAGCCACCTGTGCTTTGTTAAACTATTGCTATTAAATTTTACAATTAAGTTTCTGTGTTTTGTATTTCTGACCAAATTGGTCTTAAAATAAATTACATATAATAGACAATTATTAGCACTGGAATTTTTTGGTTCGACAATCTGTCATGTTGAACTGATAAGTCGAGAACAAGTTCGGCTATCCTAAATGGTAAATGATTGTAATATTTTGGTAAAATAACCGTACAACGTACTTAAGATATTGTTAAAAACTTCGCAATAATAACCATTGTCTTCTTATAAGCATATATTTGCCACTTTGGGATATAACCATTCATTTGTTACTTTGGGATAGTGACTTAAATTTTACCGGCAGTTTTTATTTTGTATTTTTAAATAAATGATAGTAGGAGCTGAATTGTAATGTATACATATACCTATGAAGACGTTTGTAATTCTATTGTGTGAATCTTTCAAGATGTGTGTTCTATTGTATGCGTACAAATTCAATAAAAATGGACACGTAATTATAGATGATATTAGCCAGAAACAGGTAAGCCGTTTTTACGTTACTTTAAACAATTATATTATAAACATTTCCCATAACCAAAACAATACAATATAGTTAGAGGTTAGGTTATTCATCACACACGTACAACACTTTTTAAAATTGAATCAAAATGGAAAATTATTTTGTTGCCGATATACTGTTGCACAACTCTAATTATATTTGATTATTTATATTTAGCGAAAAACATATGGTGAATTTTATCCATATAGCGATAACAGCGTATATGTATAGAAATTGTTTTCTTCGACACCACAATGAAATCCATCAATGATGGTTACAAAACTGAATGTTAATTTAGTATATTTTTTTGTTTGTAAGTAACACATATTTTTTAAATGCTCTTTTATAGTGTATATTTTTGGTTGGCCTCTATAATAGCATTAATTTTAGCATATTCTATATTAAAATCGTATATTATATCCATATATTATTTGAAATTTATATGGGAACATCGCACACAGCCATCAATGCATAATGAAAGAAAACAGATATAGGATAATATGTTAAAAATAAAAGTTGTAATAACCTGCAATTCGTAGGCGAGAACGCAAAGATCCAAGTATAATTTATTTATTATAAGATTATATATTTTTTTAGATAGGTTAACTCAACTCTATATAACTTTTTTTTTATATTTGTAGCGTATAGAGGTGTATCTGTCTGTCTGTTTTTTTTTTTTTTCATAATGTATATACTAAAATACGTTTGCAAATATAGATATAGATAGGTACGTTTACGTTTATTTTAGCATTTTAATTTTTTTTTACGTACACGAGTATTCTCACATTTATATAGCAGACTTAATATATTTTAAATAAATGTATATTATATAGAAATATATATATATATAGAATTATAGTAGATGGACGAAGTCTTCAACGACTTTATTTAAATATGTATTTTTCTCAATCGCAGTAAATAACAATATAATATAATATAATAAAAACTTAATAATATTATTATTATTATTAATATATATATATTTTACGCCATTCGCCATATGCTAAATGTGTACAAAATATAATACGAGTACCCTAACCAGTACATATATATATATACGTATAGAAGTATTTAATGAACCGCGTGTGAATGTGAATATTATTATTATTATTATTATTATTATTAATAATAATATTATTTATAAATAAATATATATATAATGAATTTGCAATTTCAGTTTTTGATTCCAGTCTTAAAACAGCAGTCCGTTGGTGTATAGCGTTAATGATACGATTATTATATATATTTATAAAAATAAATTCAATTATATTTGTGTAAAAATATAAAATTTTAAATTGTTTGTGAATCGAATGGAGGAAATTGCAATAAAATTATATTTAAATCTATATTTATAAAAATAAGTTCTTAAATATCAGATTAATAATTAATAATAATAAAATAAAATATAAAAAACGTTAACACATAGAGAGGCGCAGCAGCGTATTTTAAAGTATATATAAATTCAATTAAAATTAATTTTAAATAATTGCTAGAGGTGGTTTTTTTTTTTTTTTTAGTGATTTTAATTTTTAATTTATTATTATATTTTTCGTTAATTTAAAATCGAATTAATTTTCAACTATTTTTAATTTAATTTTTATTGTGGAAATGAAACAAAACAATAATAAAAACCAACATGTTGTATTTTATTAATAATAAATGTAATTTAAATAATAGTTATTGTGTGTTAATAAAAAGTGATGAAATTTCTATTATTAATAATTGTAAAAATAATAGTAAAATAACGTTAGAAGAAACTACTAATAATTTATAACGTCTAATTATAAATAATTTTAATTACTAATATATTAATTGTAATTGTAATAATTGAGAAAAAAAGAAAAAATTGTGTTGTGTTTGTGCCGTGGTTTTTTTTCTATTTATTTATTTATTTATTTATTTATTTATGTTTTCTATTATTTAAATATTTATTAATAATTTTTTAATTTTTAATAATAAATTAGTTGTGTGTTTTTTTTTTTTTTTGCAAAATTTAAGAGAAAGAAAAATTAATAAAAAAATAAAGAAATTTTCATATAAATAATATTTAGTATTTCATTTGAGATTTTCTGTTGCTGTGTGTGGTATTATTTATACTCTAAAAACGTTGAGGTAAGTTATAAGAATGATTAAATTAAATAATTAAATGGTTGTGTTTTAGAAAGAATAAGTTTTTAGTAGTTTGGGTCAGTGATCAAATTTATCTTTAATATAAATACTAAATACTTTCATAACGCGTTGGTTTATTGATAACGATACGACACTATATATATATATTTTAATAAGAATCATACAATTCTATAGTAGGTAATAATTGTGTATTACTAAGCGTATACATAATTCTGATGAATCTGGGAGAAGAACTAGCGGTGCGCTATTATAATTGAATATATTTATATATATAATTCATTAAAATTGTGTGGAGCTAAACTGCTATAATGTTCGCCCAACAACAGTCTTATTGACGGTGTGACAGTAACTATATTGAAATTCGTTATTATAAAGAAATAGAATATAATATAAAAACAGAAATTTAAATGATAAATAAAAAATCATTGTATATGAGTATAAAAAATTTACTAAATAAATATAAAGTAGTGGATTGACAAGAATTACTAGCAATTGTCTTACCTATACAAGTTTGTGCATATCTATATAAATTGTACTATACAGATATGAAGATATGCCCGGATAGTAAATTTTTGAGATCAAATCCATCAGTAATTTAACTACAATCGCACACTATCCATTTTTGTTGTACTAAATGTGTTAAATAAATATATTCTTCTGTCATCAGCAGATCAATTTAAATACTCCATATACATAGATACAGTTTAAATTTGGTATTGAACATAGATAAAGTGAAAATAGTATAATAATTGTATTAGAAAAATGGAGACGAAAAAAACCGGAAAGATAGAATTTGTATATGAATTATTGCATAGCAATATGTAATAAAATCCAGTAAGTGTTATAGTGGATCTATATATAAGTAACAAAATCCATATGTTCTATCAAGATAACCAATATAGTGAACAACAAAAATCAATGCCAATTGCAAGCACATTATTTCGTGTATGGTCCATAGGCACCGTAAATTTTGCAAAGCATGTCTTTCAACCACCCAATATACACACACACACTGTGTTAAAGAATATATTTATAAATAAATCAATTAACAAATTAAATTTAAATTTAAATTAATAAAATCACACATATTATAAATTTTCGTAAATAAATCTCATTAATCACTTTTCTCGTATGGCAAATGCCATAGTTTATTTTTTTATTTTTTTTATACATTTGTCATTCACGCGCGCGTCGTATAGTTAGTTAACTATATTATTTTTATTTGTTTTTTTTATCGTATAAAATGCATATATAATATTGGATGTTGTGAGGAGAAACTTCACTCGTCATATAATTAAAAAGAAAAATTCTATTAACAATAAACCAATTGTATTTACTATAAAAATACGTGCAAAAGTAGTATATGAGTTTTGAAATGGGAAGGGATTTTAATGAATAATTCAAGTGTTGAGACTAGATAGAAATAACATAAAATCCCCGAATAAATATCACTCTTTCAACCATCGTAGCTAAAAGTTTTATGGTAATGGTTTTAGATTCACTTGATCTATAATATGGATGGTATTTATATATTAAAATATAAAAACGCTTCGCACAAGGATTTCCAATATCGAAAGTGAATTAATTTTATGAAACCATAAATAATATATTATTTCGAATTTCAATTAAATTGTAATTTATATGTGTCTGCACGATCAAAAAATGATATAATTTATAATGAAAATAATTTATATTATTGTATGTGCGTGGAGTTTTTGTACATAAATAATTTCATGGAATTCTGTGTAATATAATAAATTGATATATATTATAATATGGGATGACGCCAAGAGGAATTCACATTAATTTGCCATTCACATATGGTAATCGCACACTTTTTATTATATATATATAAATTTGGGTGATAAATCTCTCTTCTATATACTATTTAACTCCGGCATCAATGTGTATGATCATATAGAGTAAGTCATCATCATCAGCATCATTATCGTCATCAGATGTTGAAAAAAAAACACCTTTATATTTTTATATATATGTTCGTCGTTACGTATAGTCTTCTTTACGTCTTACAGAATAATTTAATAAAATAAAAATATGTTTGTTTGACTTTATATATATGTAATTTTAATAAACCTGTTTCTGATTCTTATTGCAAAAATTAAAAATATTATGAATCATTATTTTTCCGAATATTAATTTTCTTATTGTAATATATGTTGTTGTTTTTTTTTTGTGTTTTTTTAATTTTATGTATCTCCAATTTCATTGATAATATTCGAGGACGTTTTAAAAATTATTTGTATACAACAAATTTTTTTTATTGTTGTTGAAAATAATAATAATTTTTTTTTGCGGACGCTTATATTGTTTATAAAATGAATTGTAATGAATTTATGTGGTGTATGACAGCCATGTACAAAGGCAGTGCAGTTAATGAATTAATGGCATTAGTCGCTAGCCGCATTTAAATCGAGTTTAATGTTTGGATTTTCATACGAAAAACTATCGGTGCCATAACGAATTATTTATAATAACTCTAAATATCATATTTTTATAATTTGTAATTTGTTATCATGCATAGAAAATTTAATAAATATAATAAAATCCTATTTATAATTATTATCATTATCATTTGTATATAGAATTGCAATTATGCTCACATAGTTGGGTTGGGCTTACTATACTTATGGTTTACTTAAAATCCACCGTCTTACCAAATTATAGTTAAAAAACAAAAAAAAAAAACAGTGATAATTTATATTACACATTTGTGTAAATTTCTAAGAAATCATTGGGAAATTCATAAAAAAATTATTATTATTATAGTCCATTATGTTTTAAATGTTTGTAAACTCACTTTCAACATATATAATCAAACGTTTTTATGGTTATTTCATTTTCTATACATTAAGTTCCTTGATAACACAGCGGCTATGTGTTTTGTGTTTTGATAAATTTTCGATTTCGATTCGATACGTTTATATTTTATAGAAAATAAAATTGTATATAGAAAATTTTTTAAAAAATTATACTCAATAAAATCGTTAATTTTTTAACTAAATATATTTTTATATTTCAATAATGTTATAATGTGTCGGAAAAGATAATTTAATATTTTTCAAGTAAACCAATTGGCCTACAGTGTCATGTTATATATATATATATAAGATGCATATAATCAATATAATGGATGTGTTCAAGGTGAATTTTTTATTGCAAATCTAAAAAAAATATGCTGCCATCGATTCAATTCTGCGCAGCCACAATTTGGATAATTTAATATAATATATATCTATCAAATAAATTTCGTTGGAAACACGTAAACAATATATGGAAATATATAGAATTGTTAGCTTTTAAAAGTTATTCTAATTAAATATAAATCAAAATTTCTTTTGTAAATCCTCCAAATTATCCTGTATGTATATAAATGGATGGAAATATGATAACTATATAATTCAATTAATATTAATTACAATATAAATAACATTATAGGTGCAATATTTATTAAAATAATATATGCAGTAAAAGTATGTACTCAATTACCATACAAATTTCGTAAATAAATTAAATTCCTTTATTTTTTATATAGTTTCTCGCGTAGTACATAAAAATAATATTTATTTTATATTAATTTATTTATGAAAATAAAATATAAATGATGTTTTATTATTATACGATTAAGTAAACTAGACGGACTCGATGCGCCAGAGTCGAGAAATAAATAAATTAATTATTATTATTATATTATTTTTTTTTATTACTTTATACAACACAAACAACTAAATTTTTATGAGGATACTTAATACAATAATTAAAATGACGGAAAAAGATTATAGCAGAAAAATATATATATTATAGAAATATTTTTTTCCATATGATTTGCATATACAAAACTATTATCACTTTAATTTTAAAACACGGTAAATTTATATAAATATTTTATTAATATATATAATTATAGAAAATAAATCAAAGCTAAATTATTATTAAAATAAAATAATAAATATAATTAATATATTTTAATATCTATGCGCGACACTGTTGTGCCAATTCAGACAAAACAATTAATTCATTTGATAATAATATTTTTGTATACAAATAATCATTGGAAAATGTGACGAAAAGATTTATATATAATTAAAGAATTTGTCAATTTATTTAGAATTGATTAATTGATGATGGGGTGGGTGGTGGAGTTCAGTTCAATGTACTTCATTTATTTTTAACTAAACATTATTATTATTATTATTATTATACGACACTTTTTACAACATATTTATATTTTCACAATTATGAAATGCTTTTGAATTTTTTAACAAACTATTCTAAGATCAGTCAGATTTTTACAAGTAAATATTTTAATATACACAAACTAAAAATTATATATATTGAATTTGATAAATTTCACTAAAATGATTGACGCTAAACCGACAAATATTTTGTTGGTACATTATTACCCAATTCAAAATGAAAATCTTATCGAACAGCAAGTTATGCAAAGATAATAACAATGTTGAGTACGTGAGATTGATGAAAATTTGGTATATTTACGGTTTTATAGAAATTTATTGTCAAATCAACATATAGTGAGTGATACGTAATATATCACAAATTGTATTTTGGTTTGGTGATACATAATATCGCTCTCCCTCCCGTCCCACTTCCACAACACGTTATTATATAAATATAATTAACATTTTATTATTTTAAAAAATACGCATATATAATAAAAAGGTTGCAAAATTATGATTATCAAAATTATTAAAATTATAGTTTGTAAACAAATCCGAATGTTCTGTGACACTTGAATTATATGATTAAAAAAAATTTTTAAATAACGTCATACACATATAATTTATGTTAATATTTGAAAAATAAAACATAATATTAAATAAAAAATAATTAATTATAAAAAATAAACATTCAAAAAAATTTCACGGTTGATTGTACGCGATGATCAAAAAGTGAATCACCCACCACCTCCGCCATCAAATAAATATTTGTATCGTTTGTTTCTTATTTGTAATTTGTATATATTCTGAGAAGAAATGATGAGAAATGAACGGCTGTGTGCCTGTGCAGTACAGAGGAGTAGTGATGGTGATGACTGTAATATGAATTTTTAAATAGAACTATCATCGAAATAATATTATGGTTATTTTCAGTGATATGATATAATAACATAAGATGGTTTTGGAAGCGCGAAGACACAAAAGATCATATTAAAATTGAATATATCTCCCCTCAGCACATAGAAAATTCACAAAATTGTGTCAGATATATACCAAAAATTAAGATAAGATACATATAATAATAAAAAATGAAAAATATATATAAACATGTTTTTTTGTTTTATAAATATAATTAAAAATATTTTTTTATTGGAAAAATTATTATTTTAAAATAAAAATAATCGTGTGTATTTGTGTTTGGTTGGTTTTTTCTCATCAAATAAAATTTAATTAACTATTTTTTTTATACACATTTATAAAATATAATAATAATATTTATATATTATTTTTGCGATAGTCATATTTAATAGTTGGTTCATAAATTATAATAATTATTATTTAACATTTAACGCTTAATGGTGTGTATAGAGGTGCGACTATATGAAATAAAACCAAACGACAAAATCTTGTTTTTCTCATGAAATATAAATATATTTTTATATAACTTTCAAACAGATTTCTTTTTAAAATTGTAGTATATTTTTAATTTCGTAATTATTAATGGAAAAAAACCTAATATTTATTAAGTCATATAATTTTATTAACAATTCTGTTAAAACTCTATAAATACTTCTTCGCCAAAAGATATAATCCATTTTTACATTTCGCAATTTGCATTCAGATTTGTATATGTTTTTTTTTTATATTTACATATATGAAATTTCACACATAATACCCACAACATAATTTAATGTATTTCAAATATTTATATTAATTGAATCGATATTTTTAGTATATAAACTGTTACATTTATATATAAACGTTAATGTTTTATTAATCACAATAACCCAAGTACTAATGCCATATAATTTGTTTATAAAGGAACAACGCACAAGGCTACACGTCTTAAAGTTTGCATGGTCATATGTCAATAAATAATTCCAGACTATTTATCAATGATCATCAAAGATCAAAGAAATGATCGATATCAATAATTGTAATTGTTACAAATTTATATTTAGATAGAAATGTATACAAGTTATACGAGTATTGTGGAATATGAAATAGACCGGTTGAGTGTGCGTGTCCGGAAACAAAAAAAAAACATACAAGATCAATGTATTGTTGAAAATGATAGCTGATCTATAAATAAGTGAAGTACATAAAAAATGTATTAGACATGTAGGTTTTGTAATTTAAGATATGCATACATCGCATACCAACATTTAAAACATATAATTATCTACAACTATATGCTTTTTATAGTTATTTAGATTAAAAAGGATGTAAAGAAGCAAAGACATTGTGTTATTTTATAGTAATAAATCATGGAGCAATAACTATTTAAAAATATATATATATGGACGAATTTCGAACATCCACAAAAACGTTATATGTTTGATTGCAGTTGAATTTTTATTTATTATTTTTTTTTTTTTTTGGCATTGAGTTTAATATGAACACACCAATTTTTGTTATTAATAATTTCCATAAATAATAAATAAAAATAAATACAAATTGATTGATGATGAAACAAGTTATTTTCAATTACATGCATATAATTATTGATATTATCATATTAATAATAGTTTTAATGTTATATTGAAAAGAAAAAATTCCGTACATATATATGTTGACGACAGACAATGGACAGTTAGTGCCACACTTACAACACGAGAGCAATGCTCATAACATTATAACAGCCGCCATCCATCAATATCATAGTTTTTAGTTTTTGTACTATATACGAATATAAACAGAAAATTTATTATATTTATATAAAAGTTGCAATATTTAAAATAAAATTAATGCGGGTGTGTGTTCAATGAAAATTAGAGTTTGCGATCCAGATCGGTAATTATATATTGAATTTTAATAATTTTTATATAAGGTGAAAGCTCCCATTATTTTCATAAGAAAAAAGCAAAACATTGTTGTACACATTGTTATCCTATAATATCGAATATATTATGAATTTAAAAATATATTTAATAGGACAATAAAGGATTAGCTGTCACCTTATTTTCGTATATCATTTTTTGAATATAAATAATTAGTTGTTGCGCTGTTATCGTTTCGAAATATTACATATCATTACTCATATTTTCACCTACATCAATGTTATTTAATACTTAAACTATAATATATTGTATTAAGATTTTATTATCTAACACACAAAAACAACGTATTTATTAAAATAATATATATTTTTCGCGTGAATAAATTTAAATTTAATAAAAAAAAAAATTTCATGGAAATTTAATACTGCCTTTTTGTATTTTTTTTTTTAATAACATATTCTTGTTGTGTCGTCGTCGTCGCATTCTATATTTTATCATTGTAAGATTGTGACTATGGCTATTGACATTATCCATATATATTTAATAACAATAGTATATATAATATATTTATGTGTACACGCAAACACACACATGTACACCATAGGTGTAAGTGAATTGTTTTGCTATTTCGTTGACCTTTCGTTGGCTTTTTATATACATTGTTTAAATTCATTTTATATTACGTTTATTTTTATTTAAAAACGAAAAAAAAAAACACCAAAACAATTCCAAAAGTTTCCATAATAAAAACAAACGTAACCACTTTTATTTTCATTAAAAAAAAATACACGCTTTGTCCGAAAAATAACCGTACGACAATATTTTTATGCGTGTCGTTTAATTGATTATTTATTGTGAATCAATGTTAACAATTTATTAAAATTTCATGACACTATCGTCAGTGTGTATATCAAAATGATAATGCATTAAATGATAGAAGTTTATTAACAAACAAACAGTGTAAAGTTTGTTTCACATAAAAATTGCAATGAATTGATCATACCAATGGCAATTATATTGTTTCGATGAAGTTAAAAATAAAATAACAACGATCGTAGTTGTTTTTACAATACCAAACCGTATATCATCCACACAAAGAATTTGTTCCAAATTTGTTGCACGATGTATTATTGAAGTGTTGTGGGAGAATATTTCTAATAAATAAAAATAAAATTAATAATTCTTTCGGTTATGTTTTAGACAGAGGGATGGTGTGTATATGTAAATTTTATTTGCGTATATAAATATATACCATATTATAAACATTGTAACATTACAAGTATATATATCAAATTTATATATTAAATAAATTGAAATATTTTATTATCTAAGATAAAATAATAAAACATAGAAATAATGTAATATAAAATATTATTACTAGTAATTTGTAGCGCAACAACATTCTTTATTTATATGAATCAATACACAACCTCACACAATTTAATTTAATTGACAACATTAAATAAACATATATATTATTAATAAACTTGTGTTATAGAAAGACACACAACCTTCAATTTATAAACATTTTTTAAATTTCTATATAATTATTATATAATGTAAAAATTCCAAATTAATTAAAATTATAAACATAAAATCATATGACAAATAGATTTTTCTTAGAAAATATATCTTTATATATTGATAATAAATAAATAATTAATAGGCGATATTTGTATTTTTAAGCATAATTCCAATAATAATCTATTGCTAAAATTCGTTATATCTTAAATATAACACATTCACATTATCATTTTAATGCTAATATAATAATTAATTATAATATAGAGAATTTATATGTTCTGAATATTAATATATATAAATTTATTTGAAGTGTGTACGTAAGTGTATGTGGTGATGTGTGTTTAAGATGTGAAAGAATGTAAGACAAAATCGAATAGTTTCCAGATTTTCTATACTACAATATTATTTATCGATACATTAAATGTTAATGTCAACATAAATTAAAAAATTCAAATATTGCTTGACCAAGCAAAATAATGGTAATTAAATAACAGGATTAGATTTAATCAATGCACGTCTATTTAGAGGACCTGTTAGCGGTATAGAATATAAGTTAATAACCTGCCACACTATAGAAATGCGGTTCTAAACGAAAACGTTAAATTTCCATCACGAAGATGACAGGAAAAAATTATAAAACCAAAAACTCATGGTAAACTATAGGCGAGGAAATGAAATCATACAAACCGAATAAGTTTATTGCCACATTTAGCCATAAAAATTCAATTGTTCGGAGAAATTATGATCTGTGTGTGTTTTTTTTATTTATATTATTTACTGTTTAAACATTTTCTAAAACAGATAAAAGTTAAGATCAAAGAATTGTTTAAACACAACACACATGCCTATTATAAAATAATAAATAATAAATTTGATAGATAAAATTTTGTGCATAATATAATTAAATTAATTAATTTTTTTTTGTTTTCTTCTAACACGCATTATTGTATATATGCTTAGAATGACAAAATGTTTAAGTGAACGAACTGCTTCTGCACCACATGATTTAGCATGGACTCAATTATTAGATGGAAAAAATTCACCACCAGTTATTATAAAAATAACAGATGAATGTACAAAAGATAATTGTAGTTTAACCGAACCACCACAAATGGGTCCACGTAAATCATCATTCCTTGGTTCATTCCATCGTCAATTGCGTTTATCAATGAAAGCTGTTAGCGATTCAACCGGTTCCATTGCAAGGTTAGTATATATTATATTATTGTTATGTATTGTATTAATTAATTTGAATTGATCGATATTTATGTGCGGATTATTTTTTTTTCATTTTTCCCACATGTCTCAATAAATTTCTACCCACTGTAAATTGGTAAAAATCACTTTCCCGCATTGGTATCATATATTAATTTATATATTTTCTGCGTAATTTATTTAGCAAGTCATAGTACTCCAAGTGGACCTTATGCCATCCACTAAACATTCTATACAGCCAAGTTGGTAAATTGAACCGGCTATATTTTATAATTAATAAATATGAGCGCTATACCACCACTGCGCTACTCAGTGATGTTATTTATTTACATAAGATCAATTTGTAATGTGATTCATAATTTTTTTGCGATCATGCCACGAGATGATGATGGTATATAAAATATTTTTTTATGATTGATTGAATTTGTATGTTATTAAATATTTATTTTTTTTATAAAAGTAAATGATTTTTAATGAGTGGCGAAGCGTGGTGGAAATAAGTTCTTTAGATTTTATACAATATCACCATTATATTTTTCTTAAATAGCCCGAGGAAAAAACATTTTGTTTGTCCACCTACTTTTTTTTTTTTTGACCTTTATGAATTATCATCTTTTTTAATTACTGTGGACCTATGTGAACGATTGATAATTGATTAAATTTTCTGTATATATAACCCCCGTAATTAATGATAATTCATTATAAAGTTAATTTTCCGGATAATTTAACACGAAAGATATTTATTTTTTTCATAATTTAGTATACTTTAAAATCCGACTACAAGAAAAATATATGTTTAGCGTGAAATTGTAATATGAAAACATTTTTTCATGCTTCGCCAATGGAATGTATTTAATATAATTTAATAATATACGTGTTTATATGAGACTGGCATAAGTTTCGAATATATAATTTGCGTAAGAGCATAAAAAAAATGAGGCCTTTTATAAGAAAACAAGAAAAAAAAAACAGTATTTATAATAGAATTGAATTGAATTTGAAGGGGATAAGTAGAAATTTCTTGTTTTGAATTTTTTTATTTGCATGATTTTTTATTTAATTTTTTAAATATTAATTAATTTGATTTCATCATCGTATCGTCAATGACGACCGCATATTCGACGATGACTACCTATACCATTTTTTTTTTTTATCAAGTATCAACTTTTTAATATTTGATTATTTCTTTGAAATCATTATCATAATATTAATATGGTATTATTAAATTATTATAATTAAACTTCCTCATTATATATATATAGCAAAAGATTTCTTTATATATTTATTATTTATACCATTCAATTTTAATTTATATTATAAAATGTAATACATGTCATTATTATTTGTATAATATTATAATGTAATGTATACGTATACTTGACTCACTTATCAATTTATTCGTATAATTAATAAACGGAATAGATAGTATATTATACGCACTCAGTGTAGTTGGATGGACTGCACGCCAATCGATCGTGAAGAAATACAATACTAAAATCTTTACAGATGGGATACCATTTGTTTGTTTATGGAATCAGAAAAAAACACACAGTGCAATACTACTGATAGATAAAACAATGGTTCTATATCACACACACCATTATGCGTGGACTATATATATTCACTCATTTTAAAAGTGAATGAAATTACAAAGTCTTGTGAAAGTCTTTGCTGTGGAGTGACGTGATTTGTTGATGATGAAAATTTAAAGCATTACTATACACTGAGCGTGTTATACAATA
Organism: Bibio marci; assembly: GCA_910594885.2. NCBI lineage: Eukaryota > Metazoa > Arthropoda > Insecta > Diptera > Bibionidae > Bibio > Bibio marci. The sequence goes on along the minus strand of OU343116.1, from coordinate 3,085,356 downwards.
ATTTTCTATTTATAATACAGATAAATTAAATTGATTAAAATCGATAGCCAATTTTCTTTTATGTACTACCGCTGCCGTCATAATATTTTTAATAATAAAAAATTGGTAATGTTATCCCAATTATTCCTCCGCATATGTTACAGCAGAACTTAAATTTCTTACATTTATTAATTGAAGTTTTTTTAAGTGGTTAAATGAAGAATATGAAATTCCATATTTATGCTAAACGTTAGTTATTACATCTTTGTGTGTGTGTTTTTTTTTTTTTTTTTTTTATGAACACTCTGTGTTTCGAAACACCCACCACCTAAAAGAAAAGTATATAACCGAAAACATTGTTTTTTTATTTTGTTATAAATAAATATAAAAAATGATGAATTTTCTCAAAAGTATATTATTAAGATTCTTCTGAGAAAAAAAAAATATTATTTATTTAATTCGATTATTGCGCGCAGCGAGACATTAAGATTATGTTATGTGGAGATGAGGTGGTTTTGGGAGAACTGTATTTTATATTTAAATTCGTCATAAATGCGACCAGGTATTGTCACTGTTAATAAGGAAATTTAAATATTTTATAAAAGTAAAAAAAAATTTCTGTGTGATAAAAAAAATAATGAATTTAATAATATGATTGTTTTCGTTGACATGTTTAAGTTTAATGAAAATCAATATACAAAAGTCGGCAGGTTATAGAACCTGGTGAATGTAATAGTAAAGCTATGCATATATATAAAACACACGATAAGAATTGATAATGTTATAGCAATTTTTTTGGTCGTCTAATATTCTCACATAGTATTTAGAATTTATATATATTGTTATTTTCATATTTAGTCCGGAAACTTTTCACAATCAGTACTTATGTAATTATGGACACACACACACACGTATATAATAAATAAAAATTCGTTCGTTCTATTATCCTATTAATACAATTTTTTTTTTTCTACTGCAAAAATTCTGTATAGGCATAAAATTTTAATAAATTATTGTTCAACAAACAAAATTATATATACAACACATTAACATAAAAAAATGTAAACGGAAATTTATTGTATACACATTTTCAAAATATTGTAAATCGCATACATTCTAATGAATTCAATGCGAAAATTTCTATAGGTCGTCCAAAGTGTAAATTTTAATATACATAATATTCATTTAAAAATTATATATTGTTTAAAAAAAAAATTAAAATAATGAACCGGAAATACGTTTTATTTTTTCGACCATATATAGTTAAATAGGCATTTAAACAATATTCTATTATATTTGATAATTTTATATATTCACACACAAAGACAAATTCCCTGTATTATATATTTATAGTTTAGTTTCCTGTAATACTATTTATTTTGTTATATATATTGGACTAAAAGTTTCTTTAGTTTTTTCCATTAAAAATTCTTTACGATTACCACTAAATATATTAAAAGAAAGACCTATCTATAGAACAAAAAAAAGTCCACTATAAATCGAATTTAAATTATTGGATCAAATCCTAAACAATACAATATATATATACCTAAATTTTATTATCATAAATATATATATTTCGTTGAGTAGAGTTATTCGCATATATACACAACATTTTTGTATTTCAATTTATTGTAAATCTTGCAATTATATGTAAAAACAATTTATATATATATGAGCGATTGTAATCCACCGTGCGCTAGTAAGCATTTATATTTTTTTTTATATATAGAAGTTTTTATGTTGTTTATAAAAAAGTAAAAATAAATTTCATTATATTCTCAACAAATAGTAGTAAAAATGTTAATATATAGGTCAATTTATTATTACGTAATAACACACATATATTTATATAATAACAATTATTAATAATATTTATGTTAAAATTGCTTGCAAATCTAAAATCCAAACCTTCACATTTTTTTTTATAACAAATGTTTACTATTTAATACAATTTCATTCGTATCCATATATACGTCGAGAACAATTTGAAAAGTTGTTATATTTAGAGATGGGGGGGTGTTATGGTAAAATTTTTAATTCAAATAAAAACATATTAAAAAGATAATAAAGATTATTATCTTATTTATTATTATTATTATTATCTTTATTTAAACACATCTATATAATAATGCATCATCATCAACATCCAGTCATGGTAAATGCAAATTATATATGGTATCTCCGCATATCTATATATCTGCGCAATCATTACAATTGCTTCGCATGGAAGATAAAAGATGGGATGGGGGTTATTTATTCCATTATTTTTATATTAATATAATGATTGGCTCATAATTGTTTTTATTATTATTAATCTTTGAATAAGTGTGCTAAAAATCGGATTTTTTCTATTTTTTTATTCCATATATAAACGAACAAATGGTAATCGCGTCAGCTGAAAAACTGAAATATTAAAATAACTACCGAACAATTGTATATATGTAAATTGCAGTCGCTACTTCACCATCGATTAATTAGCATACATACCACTAACTGTGCCACTGGGTGTTCTTCTTTCGCATATAACTGATATGAATCAAATTGTTATCAAATCATCAGTTTCAAAATATTTGATATGATATTTTTATAAGCTATAAATACGTGTTGTGACATTAGTTATAAATTACAGAAAACTTTTTAAAGCCGATCTCGTAATTATAATTTAATTATTTTCTAAAAAATCATTATTATATATATTAAATCCAAAACATTTCAAAAATATACGGGGTTGGATAAATAAAAAATTAAAGTAAATTATTCTTTTTGATTATTTTATCGATTATATATTTTTTCATTATAATATTATTTAAATATTATATTTTAATTTGAAATAAAAAATAATTCATTGTATTATCCATAGATATCTGTCTGGAAAATAACCGGAATGATATTGATTTACTGAGATCTTAACAAACTGATAAAAGTTTCATTATGCTTGAGAAATGCTTCTACTTTTTATCCGATTTACGATTGTTTATTCAAAAATAGAAGTTTTTAAATGTAAGGCATCGATCATTTAATGAATTTCATATTTATTTTTATCCATAATCCGGTAATTTTTAATGTTAACTTATTGATTGTTCAATACTTCATATATTAAAATTAAATATAGAACTCAAGCACAATAGACAATTAGTCCATTGTAAAATATTATTGTTTATAGAAATTTATAATTCGCATACATTAACATATATGACAGCAATAACAAGAAATTTTAAGAATACCATATTTTAAAATAGCAATTTGTATATGACACCATCAATTGGTAAATAAATATAAAACTGAATTAGATTCGTCTTAAATATTTAATTAACAATTTTTTCCTTTTAAATGATTTATTATCGACTGTTTACTTTTATATTTTAATAATTTTTTTACGAATATTAATTATATATAATTTAATATAATATTTCCTATATATAATAAAATAAATAAAAGTAATTATGAATTCGTAATAAGAATTAAATTAAATATGAAATTACAATTGTTTTGTTTTCATTTATTTTATAATTTATTGCTTTTTTTTTTTTTTAATTATTTACGATTATATATAAATAATAATGTATGAGAACTTCTTCACACTTATTATATTATAACATTAGAATAAAATATATAGCAGACGACAATTTAATTAGATACGTAACAGATAAATGGCAGATAAAATATTATTATCTAAGCTAACTTCTTGGTAATAACAATTTTGCAATGTTTATAAACGTTGCGTAGTATATAGAGAAACATAATTTAAAAAAATTAAACATTATAATTTATTAGACAAGATGCAATTTTAAAGTAAATTTATTAATATATAATATTTTTGACACTATGGTATTGTATTGTAAAGCACCTTTTTGGAATACTATGTCTGACGCTTATTTAACACAGGCGTATATATAAAGTAGAAAAAATTTCTTTGCAAAAATATCAGTCCTTCTTTAATCATTCCCAGTTTTTTTCTATTATAAGAAAATTGTCTTCACATATACACACTATAATTACATCAAGTCGACTGATATCCGCGTCCGGTAATAAAAATGTATTATAAAAAGCATGTCAAAAGTAGCTAACAATATAAAGATTATGTCGATTTTTTTTATGTGAAGATACCGATTGCTCTTTCCCCATCCCATTTTTATAATACATTAATTATATACGCGTTCTTCAAGTTCCAAAAGTTATTTATATCTTGTATATTATATAAAGAGATGCAAAAATAAATCATATGATAATTTTCATACACATGACATTAATTGTAATACTTTTAATTATTATTATTATTATTATTATATAAATGCTAATTTATCTCTATAGGTCATTTCGGTGTAAAATCATCATCTCTATATATATCATATATTATATTAAATTATAAATACGTGATTTGAATGTGTACAATTATTTATATGCATATCAAAACTTATATTATAATACCATCAGATAAATATTTATTTTTTAAAATATTAATTATATTTTGCATTCTTTATTATATTTATTATACAATTAATTATACAATTTATATAATATAAAATATACAAAATTAATGATTTTTCACTAAAGCAAAAGTTATGCAAACGTATAAATACGTAGGCAACCTGAATAGTTTCATCCTTTTTATATATACAAACAAATGTTGAATTCAATTACAAAAGCCACTTAAGCCACTTAATTGTCGCTAATCAATATTTTTTTTTAAATAGAATAAATTGAATATTGTATAGTGATTAAATTATTCCGGGAAATTCATTAAAAATTGTTGAAAGTCTATAATGTGTAATCTTTTTAAATCTATGATATGGTAAAGCCTTACAAATGTTGCAAAATAAGAAATAAATATCGTATATGGAAAACTAGGAAATAAAAGAATATCACTATTACGGGAAAATTAATAGGCATTACCAATCTTCAAATTTTCAATTTGAATAATGTTGATAATTGCTATATCAATTTGTAGGATTTTGCCATGAAATATTATTTAAAAAACCATTTTCAAATTTTTTTTTTGTTCTGTAAAATAAACACACTCACTAACTATTTTTGAAGCATTGAAATCACTCTCCTTTGCACCATCTTTCAGATTAAGCATATTGTCTATATAAGCTTCGAGAAGCATTCGATGAGTTTCAGCAGCATTTTTCTCCCTGCAATAATAACAACGAACCTCTCAGCAAACCAACACGATATTTTCGAAGAAACGAAAAAAATATTTTGTTTACACTTTTAGCTAGAGAGAAACACACACGGAATGATAAAGAGATAGATATTTAGTGAATACATTCACAAAAAAAAATTTCAGCCGAAACTGACATCGAAACTAGCGATCGTTTCATAGTTCTTCACCTATTTTATGTACTCAAACATATTTTTTATTTATTAACCACAAAACACACACGTGACACATCAATTTTTGAATTTTTCACAACAATTTTAATAATTTTTTAAATAATGATAAAACACTGCACCACTACTACTTCGATATGATTGTGTGTGGGATAAATAAAAAAACATAAATAAATAATTCCGTATACTTAAACGAACTTAAACCAACTTTAACTATAGTTTTGTACTGAAAATACAGAAATTTTTACTTTATACTATATATGTTATTTTGATTTTATAGCATAGTGAATTATAAAGACTTAATGTTAAAAATTATCAGTTTTTTATGAATTTATGAATGAAATTTAATTGTTTTTTAATATTTCTTAATTACAATATTATCCCGTAAAGTTTTTCCTAACTTTAAGCATATTTCAAACTGGATAAAATGTATTTCAAAATAATTCAAAGATAAAATATTAGATAAAAATATGGAAAGTATATTATTTTTCAGAAAAAAAAGGAAGTGAACGTTAGCCACACTGTTTTTCCTGAATTTAAGCATAGTACAAGGTGGATAAAATGTGTTTGAAATAATGCAAAGATAAAATATTAGATAAAAATATGGAAAGTATATTATTTTTCAGAAAAAAAAAAGGAAGTGAACGTTAGCCACACTGTTTTTCCTGAATTTAAGCATAGTACAAGGTGGATAAAATGTATTTCAAAATAATTCAAAGATAAAATATTAGATAAAAATATGGAAAATATATTACTTTTCAAAAAAAAAAAAAGGCAGTGAACGTTAGCCGCACTGTTTTCCTGAATTTAAGCGTAGTTCAAGGTGGATAAAATATTAGAGATAAATATTGAACATATATAATTTTTCTAATTATTATTGTCTCACGCTCAGTCGGGTTTCAACAATTATACCTTTCCCCATTATAAGTAATTTAGAAAAATCATTCATAAAATCATTAATAATAAAAAAATATAATTTTAAGCTAAATACAATTACTGTTCACTATATAAATTATATAAATTAAAGTATTGTTCATCAAGTATATTTTTTGTTAAACGGTTGCCTTTAGGTTGTATTATTATAATATATTGTATTTAATATACAGTATATACATAAATAATTATACATGAAATAAGATGGGTTACCGGAGGGCATTATACATCAGCCGAATGATGGTCCTGAAGTATTGGAAAAACATTGGAATAGTTTTTTGATTGTTAGAGACCGAGAATTTATCAGACAGCACTCGTATTGCAGTTATATAAAGTATCGTATTTACGCAATAATGTAATAATTTTTTAATTACCCACTTGTGTACATGATACAGTGATACAAAATATTATTCTTACACCAATCTTTTTATTTTCATTTTTTATATAGTGTTTTTGTTTTTTAAAAATTATTTAAGCCAACTATCCTATAGGCGAGCTATCTGCAGAACTAACATCCAAAACATCATAGACGTATCCGCATTGAAAACAATCTTATCTTATCCATGTACGATGTTATAAATAACATAACATTTTTATAGTAAAATCGATCCTCAATATAATTAAAAAATGTAAAATTACATGTGATATAATTTATCCATAGCCTTGTTAAAAAATCAGTTAAGTTATCTCCGTAACAAATTATACTATTGTGAAAAAAAAAATAATATTTTGTATCACTCACTACACTGTATTTATTAATTATTAATTATTTTTTTTGCCATGTAAATTAGAAAATTATTTAAATATATTTTTATATGCAATAAATAAATTGTTTATTCGTTGAAAAAAAATATGTAATTACTTTTCAATTTTTTTTTTATATATAAGTAACGAGTAAAAATATTGCAAAATTGAAAAATAAAACGATAAATCATAAAATTTATAATTTTCTTTCTGGCAAAAATTTATATACATTTTGTTGTTTATATAGAGTTTTTTTTCTTTTAAAATTAATTGTTTTTAATCAACATTTTTTCGATAAAAAATTAATTAAATATGTAAATATTAATTTACAATAAAGATTATATAAATTTTAAGGATATAATATTTCTTACATAAATTTTCTTTTTAACACAATGGTACATTTGGTATGTGCAGGAATGAAATTCCCAATAGTATTTGGGTTCACAAGCAATTTGAATGAGAGCTACGGACAGATGGAAAATTTTTATGCAGTGATCTTTTCGTCTGAACAAAAATACTAATCTAAATTCATATCATTATCATTCCTTAACTAAAATATACAATCAAATTGATCTAAATGATCTGCAAACATCCTTTTTATCTGTACAACATCTAACATTAAACTACTTAATTGATTTCTATTTATATATTAACTTAAAAAAAAATTGCTTAGGCATTTTAATATTTTCCATGTCGGTTTTAGTTACTGTATTACACATATATTATGTTTTAGATTAAAATCATTTGCATATTGTAATTATATAATAAAGATTTATTGGCTAAGCATTAAATTCTACTTTATAACAACCTTTTGAATATTATCGCTAATATATTATAAATGTTATAAAAGAAAAAAATAAATATATATCGGGCGGCGCCTCCCGCCTTGTATTTTATATATCGTATATTATTTTCTAGCAAGATCAGCAAAACTTAATCTAAATATTTGAATAAATATGTACGTCTAATAATATATATACGTATTCTCGTTTTACCATGTTTATTTAAAACCGTGTCTGTTTTGTTTCGTCTAATACTCTCTTCTACTTCATTCAATTGTCAAATTATTATACCTATTTTTATGCAAATATTAACATTTTTAAACTCGCCATTTATTTGTTCAGTATTATTATTATTATTATTATTATATTTTAGATAGGCAGTACAATCTATTGTATATTATATATAAAAGTAAATTTTTTTTATGTTCTTTTGCATTAGAACTAATTATAAATTTTATCACATGATTTTTTTTTTGCTATATAATCTGTATTTTGTAGATTAAAAACACCCATGCAAATTTTGTATTTTTTTTTTTAAGTGTTAATATTTTTGCTACTGTGCCGTCGTATGGGATAAAAATGTGATTATATATATTATGCTGTGCGATAATAAATAATATAATTAAACAAACGATAGTGTACATACACACCTTCTGTCCGAAAAATAACCATAGAATGTCTTTCCAATGTGTACAGTATTATATTTACCTATATAAAATAGAAACTATATAAGCGTCAAAGCGTTGGATGAAGTCAAAAACATAGAAATTGTTCCAAGTGGTATACAACAGGTAATGGTTGTGCAATTACCATCGATTTTTATTTCTTTTAATAATATTTATATAATTTAATTGCTTTAACATTTGCATTAATCACTCTTTTGCCTAAACGTTATTTGGCGCCCAGAAAGCTTACCGGTTGTTTTCATCATTTGAAGACATAAAACTTGTCCATAACATATTCCAAACATAAAGTTGCATAAGGAAAAATAAAACTCATTTGATGTGCACTTGTTGAACGTACAAATGTCGATGCATTTCGCGAGTTGAGTAATAACGATATGTCGAATTAATAAAATGTTTTTCTTATTCTACTTTGGTTATTTTTTTGTCGGACAGATGATGGATGGTGTGTATGTAAATAATAAAAAAATATTTTATTTAAAGAAGAAATACGATATTTATTTTACGCTTAAAAAATTATGTATTATCAAAAAAAAAGCCAAGAAAAAATAAGAAGAAAAATGTATAAAATAAAACTTATTATACTTTAAAATAAACGTATAATAAATATTAAATTTTAATTACACATATGCAAAACACCTTGATCTATATATATATACTTTATTTTATAACATAATAATACAATATATTATATATTTAATTATATACGCACGAATAATATATATCACTATCAAATATGACATACCAAGTTGCTGGTATAAAAATAGGTATATATTGTATTATAAGCAAATAATGTATTATTATTATTTATTTATTTATATATAATTTTAATATACCTGTGCATAAATATACAATATTATTGTGTAATAGTTGTGAAAGTGTGAAATGAAATGGATGTGTATAATGACTATATATGTATTTTTATAAGATTCAATTCTAATACAAAATATGCTTATAGCTAGATAAAAAAATTAGTAATTGAATGTAAATGATTTAAGACACACAATAATTGTCCACAAATATACATGAATATTTTATGCGTTATCAATAATTGTTTGAATTGCAAGCTCGCAAATCGATCGATTATATGTAAATACCATAAAATTATAACGAAATTATGATATGATTTTTAAAATAAATTTCATAAATGGTGTTGAAGTATTTTAAACGTTTTACATGGTGATTTGTTTGGGTAAACTGGAAAAAGAATTAAGATTAAGTTTGATTTGAACTTCACCAACAGTATAAAGTGGGATTAGTATATTAAAATCATTTTAATTAATGTAAAACATTTAAATATTTGATTCGTTAATATTGGTGATAATGAATATTTTATATGTATATAATTAAAAATGATTGATAATTGAAATATTTTATTTTGGGTAGTTTCTCAAGTTATTATTGAAATATATCGCGGAAGCTTTATACTAAATCTAATCTATCTAATACACATTAATAATTTCACATATAATTAATATTGTATAGTACACACAAAATGTTGGAATTTAAATATTAACTAAATCACATATATCAGATATGAAATGTTTCAGGCAAACTGCAACCATTACTATATAATTCTTTATTATCATATACCGATTGCACGGTATCATCTACAATTCGTTATATCATATCAATAATTAAATGCTATATAAAAAATTATATAAATGGTTATTCAGTTATGGAAATATGTCCCATACACTCATTATTAATAATTCTTAAAATAGTTAAATGTTCAAATAATTACAAATAAATCGGTTAAATATGGTACTAAAGTAATTCTCCGATGTTTATAGTTCCTATATGTGGGAGTTCGCCAAGAAGAAGTATATGTGTGCCGTAACGAAGCTTGCTAGATTGATTATTTTATTAATTATTATACAAATTATATATATATATTAGAAAGTAAAATAATTTATGCATTTTCCCATTACAAGCTAACATCTTCATAAGTAAACTACCAGTACCATCTAGCTTTGGAATAAGATTTTTTACCATTAACTTTACTTCAATGGAATTTCATTTTTTCTATATCTACTTTTACTATTATAAAGGCAACACAATCAGAATATTCTATTTAAAATTTATATGTTATAAAAACATATAAAAGCCATTCTTTATATTTGACTCAACTGGAATATGCGTATTGAAATATATGATTGGTGTGTTTGTGATTGACTTCGGGATATATATGATAGTATGATATATGACCATATGTATACAATAATATGTACAACAAAATAAATATATCAAAAATAAAAGATAAATCCATATTAAAAAAATAAAAATGACTTGAAAAGATAAATATTTGATGGCGAAAAGATAAAGATAAATTTAAAAGATAATTTTTATGCATAGATAAATTATGACTTCCAAAACATTTCCTTCATATTTATTTCAAATTGATTGGTTTTTTGTATTGTATTTTATTTAAATTTAGTGGTTTAGGATAAGTGAAGAGACCAATTTATGATATTGTTTATTTTATATACGAAAAATTTATGAATATTTTGTATGAACATATAAGTTTTAAAGTATTTTTTATATAACCCGTAAAAATCTTTTTAACATACAATACATTCTTTTGAGGTAGGCAATGGAACTTTCTAGGGTAGTCACTGTCTTTTTTTTTGTCTACATGACGCTTCGTGGCTGTATGCGTGTCACCTACTTCAAAAAAAAAATCTTATCTTTCTTATATATATCACTAAATCTTTCAAATTTCAAGTAAACCGAATAAAAATGGTATATTATTTTAATTTAAAAATTCCTTTTTATCATAATATAATTTTCTATATTATTTATAAAAAAAATTTATATGAAATTATTTACTACTACTATTTTATTTTGAACACAGCTGCCGTGTTGGAAAAATAATTATCTTGCATCAACAATTGTATGTCAATTAATTGTATGATGTTTTAAAAGCTAAAATTTAGATCTCCACATAATACGGTTATATAACTTAAATATGAAATGGCGAATCGTCAAGGGTTGATTTCCTATATATATATATAGCTTATTAGCTTAAACAGAGTATCGCACCATCATTTAATGTAATTAGAATAACAAACCGAACCACCCTGCAGCATACAAATACAGTTTTCTTTTTTTTGACAATTGTATATAGTAAAATCTATGTAAATAGCTAATAAATAAATAGGTGTATGAGTGAATATATAATTTTAAATTTAAAACTGTGTTCTATTATTGGATTGACTAGATTTCTATTATATTTATTTATAAAAATATAAATGTTATATATACAATTGAATAGTAAATAGATATAGAATAGAATAGAATCATATGAATATGTATACAGAAAAACGTAATGATAATTACATATCTGGTATATAAATGTACGTACGTATGACTATTTGTTATATGATTTGTTATATGGATGACAAAATCAACTTTTATATATAAATCTATTCTTCTTAGTTATTTGTGTATGAAAAAACAACAAAAAAGTATATCATCTCATATATTGATCTCTTGAATTTTCATATTATATACAATATGGTATATATAACGTATACACACAGATTGTGTGTATAAACTCGTATACCCAACCTAAACCATTTAAACTTATTAGCTATTCGTTTTTATATAGACACAGACACGTTTTACACTTTTTTTTTTATATATACGAATATTGTTAAATTAAAATTAATTCTATTTTTTTAAGAAAGAGAGTAAATTTAAATTTGTATTTTTATTTAGTTAAACAAAACATCATTTAGTTGTTAATAGAGTTAACTTTTGATTTTTGTAGTAGGCCATAACGCGCAGCGTAGTATAGCACACGATATACTTATGTTTGACTTTAATACTTTTTTTTTTAATAAATAATTAATTAATATGAAATTCAACATTTATTTTATTAATTATTCTTATTTACACAAAATTTCTATTATTTATTTTGTGATAATTTAATTTGAAAAAAAGGTGTATTTTTTCTTTTATTATTTATTTATTTAAATTAATTCTCATCAAAAAAAAATAAAAAAAATGCCCGTAATCCAAAGATGTTTAAGTGAAGTGTCAATGATAGTTTTTCGTGCAACTCATTCAGGTGAACGAGCATGGCGTGAAGAATATTTAAAGTATGTATTGAATGTGTGTGTGGGCGTGCGTGCGTGTGTGCTTTTTTGCGGGTTTCAAACGCATCATTTTCTTTTTTAATTTATTAATTATTTCTATATAAAAATAATAATAATCGTAAATTGTTTGATTAAATTTTAATTTTATATAAATTTCCTGCTTATTTTTTTATTGATATTGATAATTTATTATTTATTAAAATTTAATATTATACTATTTCCTATAAATGTGTGTAAATAATTAATAAATAAACGAATATCGGTCGTAAATCTTTATTTTTTATAATATTACGCGGCGTTGTTGCAACGTGTGTGTTGTGTCTCGTCGTAGTCTTTCTGTTATATACATATTGTTATAATTAAAAATAAAATTCAATTCAACCTTGACCATATATCATCATTACCCTACGACATTGAAACCTTCGCATTATTACATCGGTGTCGTACACGTTGAGGTGTTACACACAATCAATCAATCAAGATTTATATTATTATTTTTTGGTTTATTGACGTCACAACCACAAACATTATGAAAATTTTGTTAAATACAAAAATAATATAATAATTATAATTAAAAATGAATAGAATCAGCGCCAGAGGTTATGTACAGCGCAATATAACTCTTCTTATTATAAGAATTTCAAATAAAGTTATAATTAATATTTTTAATAATATTTTTTTGATGTTTGTCTCGTCCCGACGTATAATAAATATAATGTTTTTTGTTTATTTTTATTTATAATAAATATTTGTGTGTGTTTTTTTTTTGTTTTGATAATTGAAACAGATGTGTTCGATGACAGATATAAATAATTTTAAATTATCATTGTTTTGGTACTTTGGTTATATTTATACGCGCGTGTAATAAAAAAAAATTAAAAAACATACAAGTTCATGAAATGAACATACAAACGGGGCATAGGGTATTTATTTTTAGAGAAATATTTTCCTATTTATTATTATAATTATTACACTTAATGATTTTTAACTTAATTGTATTCTATCAACATTCTAATGTGACAAATTCGTGATATTAACGAAATTTAATAAATTTAGATACTGTATGGGAATCCAATGTTTCGCGAAAGGCTATAATCTAGCAGATATTATATACAATGAAATTTAGACAAATGAAATAACCCCATTTAATAATGCTATCCAACTATTAATTACTATAAATTCTCTGTTCTTCGGAAGGTATGTCTTTTTTTTTAAATTTTGTTCATCTTACATTCATTATGTGATTGATCTGGAGGTGGTCATGTGTTGATAACAATACTTGGTTAAGAAGAACCAAAATTTCTATCGTACTTTTTGTGAGTAACATATTAGTAAACACCTAATCACAGTTAATGTTCGATGAATATAATTTCAAATATGTATGCCACAGTGAGTGACAATTTTTAATTAATCATACCATAGAGTTGTAATGATAAGAATTCAGCAATTCATTGCAGAAATTAGTATTATAATCTATATATAATAAACACATTGCCTCTGCAGGCAGCAACCTGGAAAAGTTAACATTTAAATTAAATTAGTGGTACTGAAATACGCAGTTCAATTCACAAAATATATATACATGTGAAATTTTGTGCGGTATTTAATACTGCGATTTTTCATCTAATAATGCCATAAGCTCCACTTGGAGTAACAACACTTGTGTATACTTGTACATATAATTAAAAATACCCATATACCAAACAACACAAAAACGGCAGTAATTAATTTTAGTATTTATGTATAAATTATATAAATATGTTACAATATTTATAAAATAATTTAAAATATAGCATAAATGTTTATGTATCACAGCCCATTAGATATTTATTTAATGAGTTTATATGCGTGGCGTTGTGTTTAAACAAAGAATCAAAAAAAAAAAAAATGAAATTAGAATAATTATATTTAAAATGTATATAACCTTTCTTTTGTACATATAAATTATTTATCATCACATAAATATTAAAACTTTGCCAAAAAAAAAAAAAAAAAACAAAATAGAAAATTTCACAATAACTTCAATTTCAAACATCATATATGAAATATGAAATTTGAAATATTAAATTAAATATATAAATAAGAATTAGACAAGTGAACGATGATAGAAACCCTGAGAATTTTTCTTTATGTTATTAAATATAGTATTATTATGTGTTTCGATTAGTTTTAGATAAATAAATCACATATTGTATTTTTATAATTACAAAACAAACAATCAAAGCTTTATGTTTTCATTTGCACGTATTTAAAGTTAAACATATATTTTCGATGGGTTTAAAGTTTGAACATATACAGTATAGAGACCATGGTTTGTGCGTCAACAACAACGTCGATATTCCAATTTTAAGTGGATGCTTATAATAACTCAATAAACTCTTTTTCAATATACAGAACTTTTATTTGTTGATGAAAACTTGGATATATTTTGATAATCATTCAAAATTGCAAACGTAAAATTATGCTACCATCAACGTTGAGATGCGTTTACCACATTTATTTTTTGCCAAATGCCAACAACTAACCCACCAATATTCATATATATATTGAAATATGAAAATATAAAAAATGATTTTCCTTAATTATTAATACTTTTTCGCACCATGAAAAATATCAAAGAATTGTATATATTTTTGGATTTTAAAAATGCGTATTACAAACAATATTTCTCTGTCTATATATATATACGCACCGAATATAATTAATATATATAACATTTTTAAAGGACCATAAATAAATATTCAAATGCAGTAGGTGGGGAGAGGGGAGTAATGTGTGTGTGTGTGTGTGTGTGTGTGTGTGTGTGTGTGTGTGTGTGTGTGTGTGTGTGTGTGTGTGTGTGTGTGTGTGTGTGTGTGTGTGTGTGTGTGTGTGTGTGTGTGTGTGTGTGTGTGTGTGTGTGTGTGTGTGTGTGTGTGTGTGACGTTTTTCGTACTAAAAAAATTAATCTTATGGAATGTGTATATAAATTAATGTAATTAAATTATATTTGAAAATTGTTTCAATAGATTGTAGCAATTAAAATTTAATTACATTAATATGTGATGAGAAATTGATAAACATAATTATGTGTGTGTGTGTGTGTTTATCCGTGTTTTTAACCGTCTTTTTATTATTGTTATTGTTAATAATTTGTTTATTAACTTGATTTTCTTTTTAATTTTTATGTGTATTATAAATAAAATATAGTATTAATAGTAACGCGTTCGTTTATAACATTTTTAAAACATTAAACATATTATATAGCGATTGCACGCTTATTTCAAATATCCTACGACGTTATTATATGTGCTATTATATAATTTAGTTAATTTATTATTTAAAAGTAGGAAATTCTTATTAACAAATTAAAAGAAATACTATAAATATACCATTTTTTTTTATTAATATTTATTTTAAGTTTTGTATTGTGTTTTTGTATACAAAATATATACAATATAATTTATTTATACGACGCACATACACCAACACACAAGTAATTTAAATATTAAAAAAAAAAAAAGTACGGACTAGTTAACTAATTTATTGACTGCGTGTGGTTTATTTACATTTTTTTAGTTAGTTGTTTGATGTATTTATATGATACAATAGATAATATAAAAATAAAATTTTAAAAAAATGATATTAAATATATTATGATAATTTTTCAAAATATTGTATAGTTTATATTATTGTGTAACACCGGTGTAATGATGTTGCTGATCTATATAATTATTAAAGGTTAAATTGAATGATTATTTGCACAATAGAATAAATTTATATATACAATTGGGAAATACTGTGAATTATTTCCGTGCGGGATATTACAATATTAATTTATTATATTAGTAATTTAAAATGTAATTAATGAATGGCATTATATAACAATCTTATGATTATATTAATAAAAACTCTGCCGATACAATATTAGATTGCTTTAAAAAAGGATAATCTGAAGCGATAAATTACTTGAATTTCAATTCATACAACATTTATAAATAGCACGGTAATTGGGTGCGTTTATAACGATTCGTTTGCTGCTCTGTGATTTCACTAGCTGTTGTCAATGGGTCAGAATTATTCGATGAATGACAATGGAAAACTTTTGTATATGCGATTGTTTGTCTGTTTATAGTTGGATGTTATAACAACCTTAGAAATATGCTATATTCGCGAATTCGATCATTCGTAGCATAAGAATATTCATAATTTAAATAAATATAATAATTGTCTTGTCTTATTTTCAGATATCGTCAAACACGATTTTCATCAAGACGAGTTAGAAAACGTGTAATATTTAAACACGGCGATTGTAATGTAGTGCAAGGAAATGTAGCAAAACGTCGCAGGCGATATATGCAGGTAGTTTTTCGTTTTTTAATTTTAATAAATTTAAAATTATATCATTTACTAATTATTTCGGCATTTAAATTCAATTATTTTTTATTTATTAAAAAAAAAAAAATTTAAAAAGAAAAAACCAAAAAAAAAAAGCATATAAAAATTTATTAATATATTAGGATATTTTTACAACTCTAGTCGATGCACAATGGCGTTGGACGTTATTGGTATTTTCAATGAGTTTTTTATGTACATGGGCATGTTTTGGTGTATGTTGGTGGCTTATTGCATACGCACACGGTGATCTAGAATATGCCCAAAGATTAAAAAATGGTGAAGCAGTAAATGAAAAATTCATTCCATGTGTTACAGAAATAAAAAGTTTTGCCACAAGTTTTTTATTTTCTGTTGAAACACAACATACAATAGGTATGTTTTTAAAATAATTATTGTCGAATTGGAATTGGAATTGGAATATATATTTTATTTACACCTTATTATAAATAGACAATATAATAATATTTATATGTAATTGAAATATACGCATTAATATATATTTATAGGATATGGTAATCGTTATATTACTGAAGAATGTCCCGAAGCAATGTTTACAATGTGTTTACAATGTATTATGGGTGTATTTATACAAGCATTCATGGTTGGCATTGTATTTGCTAAATTGGCCAGACCAATAAAACGTGCCCAAACATTATTATTTTCAAGAAATTCTGTGATATGTCATCGTGATGGTGTTCCATGCTTAATGTTTCGTGTTGGTGATATGAGAAAAAGTCATATAATTGAAGCTCACATAAGAGCACAAATTATACGGAAAAAAGTAAGTATATCCCCATACCTTTTCTATAGTCTATGTACATACTGCACATTATATACAGGACCGACCATTTAAAATTACAAAACACTATACACTATATAACATTGTCTGTCTTTTTTTTTTAGTTGCATACTTTTTGGCAAATTTTTTTATTTTTACAAGTACATCCAATACACAAACCATATTATTTAAGTGAAATAACTTATTTTCGATTTTTATTTAGGTAACAAAAGAAGGTGAAGTTTTACCATTTTATCAACAAGAATTAAAAATTGGTGCTGATGGTGTTGAGGATCGTTTAATGTTTATATGGCCAACAACAATTGTACATAAAATTGATCGTCATAGTCCATTGTATGCATTATCAGCGCAGGATATGCTAAAAGAAAGATTTGAAATTGTTTGTATGTTAGGTGAGGTGTTGTTTTTTTTTCTTTTTTCCATTGTTCTAATAATGTAAAAACAAAAAAAAATTATAATAAATATTTATCGTTCAATAAATTATATAGAGGGTGTAGTTGAATCAACTGGTATGACAACACAGGCCAGAAGTAGTTATTTACCAACCGAAATTTTATGGGGACATCGTTTTGAACATGTTGTAACATTTCGTAAAGAAACCGGTGAATATGAAGTTGATTATACATTATTTAATAATACATATGAAGTTGATACACCATTATGTAGTGCAAAACAATTAGACGAAGTTAGAGCCGAATTACATTTACCAAATGGATTTGGTAATAATACACACACACAAATATTTAAATAATAATTGTAATTTCTCATCACATATATTTATGTATTTTAAATTTGCAGAACGTCTTTGTTCAGCTGGTTTATTTCCACGTGTTGCATCGGCTGCATCACTAGATCCACCTAGCGATGAATCAATTGATTCACGTTCTGGTTTACATATGCGTTCCAATTCGATACCAAATGGTATTGATAATAATAGTAAAAAGAAATCATCACGACGTCTGTCAATAAAACAAGATCAATTACCAACAGATTCAATATGTTAACAATGTGTTCTTATTTTTGGATTTTTAACAATCAATAAAAAAAAAAAAAGATGAGGTAAGTGCGAAATATAAATAATGGTTTAAATATATCATTTTTGTTGATACATTTTCCACATTTTTAAATTTAATAAATGATACATATGCGGATATATTTTCGGACAATTGTATAGTTTAGAAAGGTAGTTACATTTATTGATAGACTCTTCCTGCCGGTGAATGAAGTAATTATTTATATTATGTAAAATTAGTACTTAACTGATAACGTGCGCGATAATAAAAAGGAAACGATAACAAGCAAAAAATTAAATATTCATAAATCTTGACCTTTACAATAAATATACATGCACACACAAGTACATTATGTTTAATATAAACACAGAATTTAATAAATCAATTAAAAAAGAAGAGTAATTTTCCAATTTAATTTGTGTAATGAATTTTCATCGTATACAATTGTTATTATAATATAAATAAATAATTTGATTGAGCTTGACTTGACTCTTTAAGACAATTACAACATAAACATAAAATTATACATATTTTAAATAAATAAATATTGTAACATATTTAACTTGACACGAGAAACTTCATCATATTTATATAATATAATGAATATTTGTTTGACATAACATATAATTTAATCATTGACTTTTAAATATGTACGAGGGCTGCTTATGATAATGAAAATAGAAATCTAATCGGTGGTACTGTTTATCACCTAATCCATATTACATATGGTATACACATTAAGGATATTCTTTAAAAACCTATGCTGTCTAAATTTCGGAGGACAGATATGGCAATTAGTTTTGTTTTTCCAGCTATTGAAAAAAAAGGGAAATCAATTTCCAGTGATTACATAACCAAAAGCAGAGATTTATTAAAATTTAAGTATCGGTCAGCGGAACCGATTCAATAATCTACCTTTACATTATCTGCGGTTTTTGCCACTGTTTTTTGTTATTTGTACGAATACATAATATTCATAGACTATTTATGATAGCTCAGACATTAGTAATTGTCAAATCACACGAATTACGTTATGAATATTGCATGTACCGGATTCTTAAAATATTACACTAACAAGCGTCTAACTGGAAAGAGATTTAAATTATCAATTCATTAAAGACACAAACGTAGATTATGCAAACCACTTACCTCAAACAATCCTATTATATATATCGAAGATAATTAAAATCATGGGAATGTTATTGTAAAAAGTACCATATAAGAAGGAGATTATCACTCTCAAGCAGCCCTCCCCCCGTATGCACGGTAACGAAATTCATTGAATGCGATTAAACACGAAACTCAATAGTTCGTATATATTTCTAAAATTATAAAAAAATATATGTGAGTGAATTAAATTATAATATTTTTATGTGTTAAAAATTATTAATTAATTAACATAGATTTTCCATGTGTGACATGAAATTTAATATTATTTATGAGTCTCTGTTGTCTTTTCTTTTCATAATAAAATGTGTGTATATATGAATTTATGTAAATAAATAATTAAAAGTATAGATGGTACGAAGCAAGTTTGTATAGTGCATAAATGACATGGTGTTCTGCTAATTATCTTTTCTCTAATTATATAATAAAATCCCATTTGAAAGTAAAAGAGAAAATGTGGAGTGGATATTCCATTCCACGATCGCCGGTTTTACTACCGGTTTTTGGTAAAAATTATCCGTATAACAACAGAAGTAAAGAGGTGTCAAATGATAATATTTTAAAATCTACATCATTTCATTTACTATATATGTACATATAAATAGAAAAATTACTAATTCCCTTATTTAAATATGCATGCATCGTACGTTGTGTTACATACAAATATTACACTCATTCATGCATTTCACATATCATATTGTTTTATATGTATAAAATACGTTTCATATATATGTTACAATATATTGTATTATAATAATAATAACAGACAAGATGAATTATAAGTTTCAATATGAAAATGCGCGGATGTAGGATGTTGTTTTCATTAATTTTTCAAGGTCTAGGTAAATACAATATTATAAGGTTCTGTACATATACATAGATACAATTATAATAAATATATATAGAATGAACAATTGTAACATTTTACCATATATAAACAAACAAACAACAATATTCTAATAAAATAACATACGTGATAATGATAATAATATGGAGAACTATAAATTGATAAAAGTGTTAATTTATTATTATATTGTGATGATGTCTTTTCATATGCATAAATGCACATATACATATAAACCATAATAATTCTGATGGATTTGATGTTACTTTATTTTAAATATAGATTAAAGCTTTATGTTTCCACTAGGGGTATGATGACAAGCATAGCCTAAACACACATTGACTGCCGAATATATTTTAATTATGTTTCCAATAGCTGGTCAGACAGTTCTCTACATATGTATTGTTTGTAAATCAAAAATGATAGTCATGTGTTTGGGTATCAAAAATGATAGTCATGGCAGTCAATGTGTATATTTTTTGAATTTACTCATATAATCAAATTATATAGAAAATTATCAATTTTTATTGTATAAATTATCAAATTATTAATTAAAATTGACATTGTTTTTGATCTTACATAGTGTTATAAGAAGAAAAAAAAAACAAGAGAAAAACGAAATTATTTATATGAGCGTATTTTTTTTTAATTAATACTACACTGTGTCATAATATTTTGTCTATATATATTAATTTTTGGTAATCAGCTACATATATATATATATGCAACACCAACCGCATTACTGTTGGACTGGTATTTTATATCTATATAAATAATACTATCCTCTCTGTATATAGATAACATTTTAACACTTTATTAATTGTTGCAGCGAGACATGGGTTAAGTAAAAGACATAAAATTATTTTTTTTTCCTTATAGACAAAAATGCACGATACTTATATCAAAACGAAATATTATGAATTAGAGTAGTGTGTACGCGCATATAATACATGATACATTTGTTGTATATCTTTTTGTGTGCTTGTATGTATACGTATATTTTTTTGTAAAGTAGAGTAGAGGTCATTTAATTTATATCACTTTATTAGTAAATTATAGTAAGAGGATGCTGTTCTCGACCATATGTTACAGATGTTTAAAACAATTTTTGTTTCTTTTCGTTGTTATTCATTTAAATGGCTAGCTGTTGTTGATTAATGTTGTGAGCACGTGTAGATACACCCAAAATAAAATAATTAAAGATATGAATTTAGGAATGGTAATGGTGGTGGTGTTTTATTTACTGCGTCACTCTCTTGAGAAAACCGGCTTGATATTATAAAATTGATTAGATATTCTTGCAAGCTTATGTTTTTTTAGTAAATAGTTTATGGACAAAATCTGGCTGAACACCATAATAGATTTTCTGGATTTTTTTCAATTATTTATTATATATATTATTATTTCAACGAATTTTAAAATTCTACTACTACCTACTAGAAAAATCTTTTGTAATCTGAATACTTTTTTCATGATGGGAGCTAACCTATCACGTTAATTAAATGTTTTTAACATCTGAACGATGATGTTGTATATATCAAATATACATATTTTTATACATATACGAATTAATTAGTAATTAATTCACTTCGTCATCATCGCACAGAGTATAATATTGTAATATAAAAGAGATCAACGCCGTAATATAATAGAACCTTTTTTTTTTTCATATAATAGTAATATCATATAAAGAGAATTTTATCTGTTTATACAAAAAAAACAATTCAGTTACAATTCGCGAATTACATATCAATGTTCTCGCACAAAAAGTATATCTATCATATTATCTTATTATACATATCAACAAAATATAACAATATAAATAAACGCATTGCATAATAATAACATAAAATAATAATAATAATAATAATAATAATATTAAAAAATTTAATGTTTATCTATTATTTATTTACAGACACGAAAAAAAACGAATTTAAGGGTATTAAAAATTATTAAACTAAGGAAAATATCGTTAATTAACACAAAATCTGTTAATGTGTTATTTTAAATAAACGTAAAAGTGTTTTATTATTATTATTATTATTAATTTGTATCTTTCTTTCAATATTTTGTAAATTAAAATATAATATTAATAAGAAAATGAAAAGGAAAAAAAAAACAAATCAAGTGTATAATAATTTATAAAATATTAATAGTAATAATATAATAAATAAATTAGATAATTAAATAATAATAAATTTAGATATACTGCGATAGAATAAAATTTATATTTTATAATACAGGAAAAAATATAGTAAATAGAATAAAAAAAAAATAATATAAATTTGTTTCAAAGTAATCGGGGCTAGAGTGAGTCGCGTCATGGCAAGGGGTTGATGAGTTAAATTTTAGTTTATTTATAAATATTATTTTAAACCATTCGGTATTTTTGTTGTGAATTTATTGCAACATTTTTATATATATATGAATTAATAGATCTTAGAATAATCTTACACCGAAAGGGGTAATAATATAATTAGAAAATAAATTTATATCCGAATTTATCGTAGAAAAAAAATAAAATAAAATAAAAATAGTATTGTGATTTGATTTTAATAATTATATGTTAAAAAGCAAAAAAATTATAATTAAATACTTTTTAATATTAATTTATATTATTTATAAATAAAATAAAAATGTATAAAATCATTATACCAACACTACCAATATTCTTATAATTTTATTAATATACGCACATATTTTCCAATTATAGAATTTATACACACACTTTATTATTACTATTACTATTATTATTATTATTATTATTATTTATAATTAATTTTAAATTTATTATTTATATAAATAAAGTTTAAAGTGGAAAATCATACATTATTAAGAATTTTAAGTATATTTTAAAATTTTTGTGTATGGTAAAAATTGTTTTTTGTGGGTTGTTTTTTTTTGCGTGAGTATGTACGTGTAATTAAAAATCTATAAATATGGCATTTAAAATGCCATTTCGATATACAGATAATAAAAATAGTAGTGAAAGTGATTCTGATTGTAGTAAAACTATGATTAAAAAACTTAGTGATACACCACGTTTATATCCTACCAGTACTGCTGGTACTACAAAATTTGATGATTATTATAATGTTGGTGTGGGCAGCAGTAGTAATACTAGTCGTAGTAATAGTAAAAATCGTTTAACAAAAAAACCATCCGCAGGAATTATTGAAGAAGAACCAAATTCAATTGATAGTATTATAAGTAATCCGGCATCATTTCCAATAACAATAGTACCATCGTCAAGTTTAATACGATCATCAACACAAGCAAGTATGGGCAAATATAGTAGACAAAGTAGTACAAGGTAATGTATATATTTATTTAACGTATTATTATTATATAGTAATACAATATATATATATTAAATGAATGCATAACTATACTATGGATTCTTATAAATTAATGTAAATACATCACCGATGGTGAAAGGATATACAAAACTGAACTGATCATATCATTTTTGGGTCAGCTCCATATCCGCATTTGGAATCGTTCAATTTTTTTTGTCATGTCCAACCTTTATATATTAATGTAACACTCATTATTATTATTGGTAAACTCGATACGTTTCTAAGTTATAAGATTTTTTTATTATAATTTTATTTGCAAAAATCCACACCAATGGATTTTAAATTCGGCTGTAAGTTAAAAGGAATCCTCTTTCTATTGTAAACATTCAATGTAATGCATGTGTTTTATAGAACACAATTAAAATATATAGAAGGCAACGAACTGTAATATACAATTTATATACAAACTCCAATAGTTGTAAATTTTTGAGGTCCAGTAGATATATAGAGAATAGATGACAAATGAAAAACATTATCAAAAAATCAATTATATCGAAATTAATTGTTGTTGTATTACACTACCTCCCTTAATAAAACGTATTGCTGATATTTATTTTAATTATTAATATATGATTATTATATAAATAATAAAAAATGACTTTCTTGTTATTGCGAAATATAACTTGTGCGAACTAATTATTGATTCAATAATAACAAGATATAGAAATATATATAAATTATTTATTAAAAATATTAATATATATTTATACACTCCGTTTCACATGAATTTTTAACAATTTCTTATCCGGGTTAAATTGATCGTCTTAAATTGTTTTTATTTAAAGCGTTTGTGGAACGCAAAATTTATCAATCTGTATAATTGTTTGTAAAAGATAGTTGCATAGTTACAGAAAACCGGCAACTTATTCCGTATTGCATCAAATTCTGGATCATAGGTTGATAGCGAAAAACAAAGCAGAAAAAACTGTGTAGCCCTCAAACCATTATTTGTCTTGGTTGATCGAACTATAGCAGAGAGAAAGAATTTGAAAAAAAATAAATCAGGAGTGTTCGGAAACAAGTGAAACGGTGTGTGTATACATATTAGCATAATTATCGTAGTAATTTATATAACTATAAATTATTATAAATTATTTGTACGCCTATAAAATGAAAAGAATCTACGACTATATAGTTATTATTTTTATTACAATACCATATAAAAAAAACTCTATACTCTATAAAAAAAAATATGTGTTATAACTTTAAATAAATATTACTGAATTTGTTTGAATTTTGTTTACATTTTGTCTGTGTAAAATAAATAGGTACTCAAATCACAGAAAACATTATTTGTTGCTATATACTTTACAAATTTTTAAAATTTATTGCATATGTTATTGATTTATTATATTTACTAATATAATTAGAAGGAAAACGTGAGGCTTAGATACGGCATATGGCAAAACCAGTAAAATATATACTTCACGTACTATACGTATAGTTTTTATAATAGACGAAGGTTCTGATTATAAATCCTGAATTGAGAGAAATCTTTGCATGTAACTATTTACATTTTATTCAAATAATAAATTAGTTCTGTGGTGGATATAAAATTTTCATTAATTTATCTATAAATAGTAATTTGCCTATGAAATTGCGTGATCGTAAATTATATTACAGCAATAGTTGCATTATCAAATGGACTATAACTACAATAAAATGATAATAATAGTATAAATAAATTAATATTATAGAAAAACTATATATGTGAATGAACAATAACGACATTGTCAGACTGATATGTTATGCCCAAGAAGGTAATTCTTAACTATTATTATATAAAGTTGTGCCTATTATACATATTCCATTTTAACATTGCACTCTCCGCTTTTTCTGTATACTTCATTAATTAATAAAACGTCATTGCAATTGTAATTATAATAATTTTCTGTAAGAAGAAACAAGACGCAGTGTTTCAATTATTTTATTTCATTTAAAATTTGGTGCAGATCAATTTATTGATTTATATATATATATTTTTTCGTCAAATGTGTCTGAAGTTTGTATCTCTCTAAAAAAAAAAAAACGTAAATGATATTAAAGTATAAAAATTAACTAATCTAGCACGCCAATTAAATATTCATATACAGTTTATTGTATAGTGGTTTGACATTACGCCAATTACAATGGAATGTGAATTTGGGATCGACCACATTTTATGAAACCTAATTTCCATATCAAATCAACTATATAATAATAATATTGGTTTGAGTCTATGGTTTTTAAATTTTTGTACAACTTTCTCCACTTTTACGGATATGAAACACGTAAAGAACCAAAATATTTGTCATGTTTAGCTCTAAACGATAATTATAAATTTTAGTATATTTTATAGATGAATATTTGGATTATTCACTAATAGAGGCATAAAAAAAAAATAAGTAGGTGGACGTTCCACCACCAAAATGGCCAAAATTATAGATACTATTTATTTTTTTTTAGATACATTAATATATGCAATTTAATCTACTAATTAAATCAAATTAAAATAATCATATATACATCAATATTGAATATATTGAATGATTAGCGAACAATAGAAAAAAAAAGGTCACATTTATAGTATACTTTTAGGCGTACAAATAAATTTTAGTATTTATAAGTAAAAATGCAACTCTCAATGATAATTGTTTGTAAAGTTTATCTCGATGGTTTCAATAAATTCACGTTGTCCAGTTATTAGCCCATATAATGTCTATTGTATTTATAACAAATTCAAATTAAATTATTGCCATATGTGACAATAAATATATAACTCTTATTAGCTTCTATAACAATTACAATATATATAAAAGTATATAAACTGAAAATAAATAAATGATCAGTCGGTTATATATTTGAGTTAGTAATAAAAAAAAAACCCATTCTTATAATATCAATATAAATAAATATATATATATACAGACAAATCAAATTATCATTCATCATATCAATAATTATAGTATAATAATAAAAAGAAGAGCACAAGCCTTTTATTTATATAAAATGTTATTGTTAATGTTGTTAGAGCTGTACATATTTACAAAAGTACTTAATAATACTCGTATCTCTTGGCCATTATCTACATACATAAATAAATAATAGATATAGGTAAATTCTATGAGCACACATATGGGAAGACATAAAATAGTTAGCAATGTTCTGCATTAAATGATTGAATCCCATTTAAAAAAAAAAAAATATATTATATAGTGATCGAATAAATTTCGAATAATAATAAAATGAATAGACGTTCCCTGCATAGTCCTGCTATGGTTTATGGCAACCAAATCAAAACAATAATCGATGCGGATCGTCATAGTACAACACATGAGATTGTATTTAGTTTAGATTTTTGCTGAAGAGTTATGAGCATTAAATTACTGAATAAAATTATTTCGTTCTATTCTATAAATTGTCTTCTATTTTCATAATAAAAATTGCAATTACTTTGTTGTCAACGCACAATTTATTACATAGAGCGGCGTCCTTATTCCAGTTCAAATTAGGTATGAAACGATGGCTACAAAGAAATGTTCATTTAAATTACTGTGGAATTGGGCTTACATATTACGAAGGTACAATTATTAAATATAATATATACATAATTAATTACAGAATTATCTGTATAAACATCATTTAATCGTAATAACATCACTTATCACCTACAGCAAATGTAAGATGTTTATTTTTTCTTATTTGTTGATTTATACAATATAAAAATGTGATTTCTTGTGATATTTTATAAACTTAAAAAACAAAATAAATCAGATTACATCATTTTCAAACAGTTTGATTTGAGCATTATAATAGTAAAGTTCGGATAGAAAACTGATGGTTGGATGCGTGCGAATTCAAAGTTTTAATCTTAATGCATTTGTAAATTATATAAAATAAAAAAAGAATTTCCATTAGAATCCAATAAAGTGGAAATATTGTGAAAATTTACTATTTAGATAAAAATGAGTTATGTAAAAACAATAAATGAAGTAGAAAATTCAATTCAAGATGATCAAATATTATTGCCAAGATCATGGCGTCAAACAAATCAACCAATGTATATAAATGGTGATGCAACCCCATCACCAGGAATCTATTATACTAATTTAAAAAGTCCTGAAGGATCAATTTCATCGAAATTCAGGTATTTTATAATTATATATTACTTAAATTGATACATTTTAAAATGTTATTTAATATTACGCTATACATGTATCATCAAGTAGTTCTATTTAAAACATTTGTGATCGCGTGAATGTGTGTAAATTATATTTTAATTAAATAATAGTTAATATAATTTATATATTTATTTAAGTAAAAGATTTGTTGACATAAGTGTTACATGATTTTGTGTGAGTCCTCATAAACAATTTATAGTTATATTATAAGTGATACAAGTGATAAATAAATATTTGTTATCGGAAAATATAGTTATTTATAGTAAATAAATGAGTGTACAGCAATAAATAAATAATAATAACCTTGACCATAAATGAATGTATATTATTATGACCGATGATAAACTTTTATATAGAGGTGATTTTAATTATAATAATTATTTCACCCGGTTAAAATTTAATATTTTAACTTGCCTATTAGAAAATTAACGGGGCTGAATTGTAATCTGTATCTATTTTTACACAAGTCACGCGCCATTCATTGATATATTTTTGATATTACATATTAATAAATATTGTTATATACTCGTATTGAATGGCAAATAAAGATTACATCATATTTTATGCACATACCGTCGTGAATGACCACTCCATCTCTTTAACCAGGATAATTGTCAGAATATATGTTAGTTGCAAATGTTAATAAAGTATATAATGTTCAAATTCTATTTTATTTTATGAAAATGCATACAATCATTTTGGTTAATCGGCGTCCAAACGATTGTATATAAGTGCACTTTTACACAAAAAATATTATAGTTTGTTAAATATTATCAAGTTAATTTAGAAAGCATACAGTATAAAACGAAACACCTATATGACATTATGTAATTATGGTTAATATAGATATAACTGAGACTACGCACCCAATCAATTCATAAAAATATTTTTAGTTTAACTAATAAGCAACAAAAATTCTAAAATTACTCACCCGCTAAAAAATTGCTGAAGAATAATCCAAAAATATAAAATGCCATATCAAAACATTTTTCATCTAAAACGATTTTGTCATCCGATAATAAATAAATTGCTGAAGGATAATATATAATGCCATATCAAAACATTGTTCAGCTAAAACGATGGTTATCCGATAATAAATAAATTGATGTAGAATAATCAAAAAATATATAATGCCACATCAAAGCATTGTTCAACTAAAATGATGGTCATCCGATAATAAATAAATTGATGAAAAATAATCCAAAAATATATAATGCCATATCAAAGCATTGTTCAACTAAAATGATGGTCATCCGATAATAAATAAATTGCTGAAGGATAATCCAAAAATATATAATGCCATATCAAAACATTGTTCAACTAAAACGATGGTCATCCGATAATAAATAAATTGATGTAGAATAATCAAAAAATATATAATGCCACATCAAAACATTGTTCAACTAAAACGATGATCATCTGATAATAAATAAATTTGATGAAGAATAATCCAAAAATACATAATGCCAAATCAAAACATTTTTCATCTAAAACGATGGTCATCCGATAATAAATAAATTGCTGAATTATAATCCAAAAATATATAATGCCATATCAAAGCATTGTTCAACTAAAACGATGGTCATCCGATAATAAATAAATTGATGAAAAATAATCCAAAAATATATAATGCCATATCAAAACATTGTTCAACTAAAACGATGGTCATCCGATAATAAATAAATTGATGAAAAATAATCCAAAAATATATATTGCCATATCAAAACATTTTTCAACTAAAACGATGGTCATCCGATAATAATTAAATTGATGAAGAATAATCCAAAAATATATAATGCCATATCAAAACATTGTTCAACTAAAACGATGGTCGGTCATCCGATAATAAATAAATTGCTGAAGAATAATCCAATTTCAATTTCAATTCAATTTTTTTGAAAACAGCAAATAAACACCTATACAATTCATTCCATTCTATTTCATTTCATAAATTTTTCAATTAATTACATAAATATCAATCAGCAGCAGCAAGCAATATCTAAAATATGCCAAATATAAAATTATGGAATTAGTTTTCTTAAATTGATTATATTTGATTTATTTAAAATTTAAAAATTTCACTATTAATGAAAGTATTTTAAATAAATATATATATTTTTTATAAGGTCTAATGATAAATTCTGCTGAGAGTTGGGGTTATCCATCTATTCCCGATAATATATAAACAACTATAGCTACCGCCTTTCCTACACAGGATGAGATATTTTTATATGCATCATATTTTAGGGTCCTGACCGATTTTTCTAACCCATCTTGATAAAGATAAATTGATTATAGAAAAAAAAAGTGTTCATTACTTCGACAAAATTTGTACAATCATAAAAATGTAATTGCCAAGACATGCAATAAAAATAAATAGTAGTTGTAATACGAATAAGTTTCTTCTATGAAAGATACTGTAAAATGTTTGGCATCAGCAATGGAATCGAACTAGTGTATCCATCGGATTGAAAGAAATACAGTAGTGTTCTATAACCGCTGCATTAGCGTGCTGACCGATTTGAAATGATTTACATTCATATAGACAACGTT
This sequence comes from Bibio marci, assembly GCA_910594885.2. Classification (NCBI taxonomy): domain Eukaryota; kingdom Metazoa; phylum Arthropoda; class Insecta; order Diptera; family Bibionidae; genus Bibio; species Bibio marci. Next base: position 3,054,526 of record OU343116.1, on the reverse strand, counting down.
TCACATTAAATAAGTATTATGTAAAAGCGCATACCGTGAATATTGTATACATTCAATACACAATATAAGCCAATATTGAATTCAATTCAATATAATCACGTCACATTTAATTATATATGAGAATACATTTTTGCAATAACGATTTGAGTTAAATTGTATTCAATCGTATTTTCTTATCACTGACGGTGATTTTGAATTTTTATAAAAAATACTAATATATATTATATAATTCGCACACATTGATTTCATATGTGTATTAGCAAATTGTTTACTATTATTACAAATATACCCTACCTATTTTAATAACATACTTATACAATAATATAGAAAGAAAAAACAAATTTAAAATTCATATGCCAAAAATTTCTTATCATTATGATTACAATATATTATTTTCTTTATCTTATCGTTATTTATTTACACATTAAAAAAAAAAATATGATTTATGTAAAATTTTGGGACCACATTATTTATTTTAATGTCAAAATGTATCATATTTCTTGTAGAAATAAAAACAAAAAATTGAAAATTTTGTAAAAAGTTTAAAATTATTGCAATAATAATAAATTTATATATTTACGCATAAATTATATTTTAAATAAAATTCATATAGCATTTTAATTGAGTTTGTTATTTGAGTGAAAGATTAAGTGAAATAATTTTAAGTGTTACATTTTATAAGAAAAAAAAATGTAGTTCTAATAATACGGTAGAAAAATAAATAAAAGACAACAACAAACAATATGCAATTTTATATTGGAAATAGAAAACCACGATATGGTGATAATGATGAAGAACATCAACATGAACTTAATGACATGTAATTTTTTCTACACACGTATATAATTTAATTAATTATAATTTCTGTATATATATATTTATTTATTATAAGATTAATTAATACGATTACTCATCTGCGACTATAATAATAGAGTGACTTTTACGCATTTATACAATACACAACACACATAACTTAACATATAATTAATTTAAGTATTTATGAGTATGCGTATGAGTATTATATTGCAATTACGTTGACCTTTTTAATAATAGCACATTTTTAAAACGTAGAGTATTAGTTTTGGTCTATTCTCTATTTTAAATTTTAGTTTACTAACAATAAAAAGTAAATAAACATAAAACGAAAGTATTTAATAGTAGCCTATTTAAGCGCGTAAACCTAACATGATAATTATTAAATGGCAAGGAACTTTACTTGAATAATTGTTAAATAGTTTTTTTAAACACCATATATTCCAACCATTTTAATGATTCCAGTAGCTGAACATAACATTTTATAGAATCTGGTCCATCACTTAAGTTTAGAAATTGTTTATACAACAAATTTCATTTAGAATTTGAGCAGTAAATTATATTGTCTAATAAAACCATTTCATACACATTAAAAAAAAAAACATTTTTTAGGAGCCGTGGTTTTCGTCCGGGTAGTATTAGGAAAGTACGTCGACGTGCAGTTTTAAAAAATGGATTATGTAATGTAACACAAAAGAAAATCTCACAAAGACGAATACGTTTTCTACAAGATATATTTACAACATTAGTTGATTCACAATGGCGTTGGACATTATTAGCATTTGCCTTAAGTTTTATATTGTCATGGTTAGGATTTGCTGTCATATGGTGGCTCATTGCATTTACTCATGGTGATCTGGAGGAAGCACATTTACCACCAAATCAAGGTATTTAATTAATATATTGTAATATTATTCCAATAATTGTTTTTATTCAATTATAATTGGATTTATTTTTATAGCTGAAAATAATTGGACCCCATGTGTATTTAATATTTTTACATTTACATCATGTTTTCTATTTTCAATCGAAACCCAGCATACAATTGGTTACGGTGTACGAACCACAACGGAAGAATGTCCAGAGGCAATATTTGTTATGTGTTTTCAATCAATATTTGGTGTAATGGTACAAGCATTTATGGTTGGTATTGTGTTTGCAAAGATGACGCGTCCAAAACAGAGAACACAAACATTATTGTTTTCAAAAAATGCGGTCATATGTCAACGTGATTCGGAATTAACATTAATGTTTCGTGTGGGTGATATGCGTAAAAGTCATATAATTGGTGCCAGCATAAGAGCCCAACTGATAAAAACAAAACAAACAAAAGAAGGTGAAATTTTGTCACAATATCAAAGTGAATTAGAAATCGGAACCGATGGTTGTTCATCGGATTTATTTTTCATATGGCCAATGATAATTATACATCACATAAATGAATCGTCACCATTATATAATATGTCCGCATCGGATATGTTACAAGATAAATTTGAAATTGTTGTTATATTAGAAGGTACCGTTGAATCAACGGGTCAATCGACCCAGGCCCGATCAAGTTATTTAAATATGGAAATATTATGGGGCTATCGTTTTGATCCCGTCGTTGGCTACAACAAAGATCGACAAGGTTATGAAATTGATTATTCAAAATTTAATGAAACAACACAAGTTGATACGCCATTGTGTTCGGCCAAAGAATTAGCCGAATTTTATAGAGCCCAAGAAGATTATCGTATGACAGGTATTCTATAATAATTATATGTACAATAAAGATCCATTTAAAATGGGGTGCATATGTGATTTATACTTTATAACAGTTTTGTTATATGGATTTGTAATTGTTTTATATTTTGAACATGTGTTGTATATAGTATTCTTTTCTTTTCTTTTTTTTTGTTTACGTAGCGGAATCTGCTTTTATGCGAAATCAAGAAGAACGAGAGCCCGAAGTAACATCATCATAAATCATAAAATTTATGTTTTTTGTTTTTTGTATTGTAAATGTTACAACGATATTGTGATTGTTATATAAAATGTATTACATATATATATTATATAGTGTAAGTGTCATCATGTGTCATACAAGCGGGTGGGAGCATTTTATTAATTATAAATTATAGCTATATTGTGTTGCTTTAAATGTTTCGGCATAGGTGTTCAATTTTTCCTATATATATACTTTACGATAATTGGATATTGTACGTATATGATTATCAACTATCATATGCGAATTATATTTAATAGAGCTTAATCCTAGATTTATGCAATTTCTATTTATTGACTATTCTTATAGTCTTACAAGTGATTTCAATTCAAATCACAAACTCACAAAATTGTCGAAATTCAACCGGCTTTTGTATAAATACTTATGAATATTTTGCATAATACATTTCAAATAAGTATATTATAAATTAACCGGTCAGCCATAACTATTAAAATATTTTCTTTTCTAAATCTCCTGATATCACTCAAATAGGAGATGTTATAATTTCTTGAAAATAGCATACCATTAAATTAATTTTACGATGTTATTAAATTCTTTATATTAATTGACTTCGAAGAATTGACAAAATCCAACGCTTAAAAATGTTTTTCTACAATACACCTACAAATATATATTATTAAAATTATTAATTAAATTATAGTAACTTATACTAGTTATTATTTAATTTACAATTTATTATTTCTAGATTATAATTTATATAGCTCACCAGTATTTTCACATAAACGACTTCCATTATATAATAATTTTAATCAACATTCCAATAATATACAATACCAAGAACGACAACAACACGTTAAAGAAAAACGATCACAATCCCATCATCATATTGAACATGGTAATAATAAAGAAAATCAATTTATTACAAATTTGGATTCCGATTCAGATTCAGCACATACTCATCCTGGATTTGTATAAATAAATAAATTAAAAAAATTAAAATTATAAATGAAATAAAAATAAGAAAAATATTTAATAATTAAGCAAAAATTGTATTTATTTGTAGGATTATTTTTAAGACAAAAAATAATTATGATTTTGTAAAAAAATATAAATGTTTTTATTAATTTTATTTTTAATTATGAAGCGGATAATTCAATTTCAAATTATCACTTTATAATATGTATAATTTTATGTAAATAACTATATTTCTGTATTAACGATAATATATAATTATAAGTGATCTTGAATGGATAGTAATTGCTTCATTCACACCTATAATAATACAATAAGTATTGTCATCCAAAACCAACGATTGGTATATAAATCATTAACAAAACCGGCAATGCACTAAATTGAACATAATTGCACGGGTGATAGTCAATTGAAGGCATTCAATATAAAACGAAGATGCCTAAATATTCAATATAATATGTTAACTATTTAGAATACCAAGACAATCAATATTATATATAATCCTTATGTCTTTCAGGAGTTGGTATATTCAGTGGCACAAGTCTATGATTATAGCTTGATAATATTAATAGATTAGTCAAAGATAGACTTCTAAGTGTAAACCTCAAAGAATTCAAACTAAATTTGTGATTTGAACAATATCGAAATTGTAGAACTCATGTTCAAGGATAGATCAAACCAACGCAAAAAATTCAATATGAATCTATAAACTCGCAAGATCAACGGAATTCAAAAAATCCATTGACGAGTTTGAATATTTTGAGGAACAACACAGAATAAACTATGATGATTGAATGCATGAAACAATCAACTTATCGAAAGCAATTTTTATCAATTTAGTCATATGCATGCGATATCAAAAGTTAGTTGATGCAGAAATATTGTAGAATATATGAAAATTACAAATGATTATTTAATTAAACTTTAATAACACTATACGCAAATCGAATTAAATTTATTGATATTTATAATATCACTCAGTGCATATTTTCTTATGTTTTCGTATGTATTTATATAATTAAATGACTTTTTCCTCTAGAAAATAAACATGTCGGTTTGCTCTGTAACGTACACCATGAAATTTAATGAAGTGATAATTTTTTTCGTACATTTTTTGTTACTTTTATAATTTGCACGAATAATTTATTTATTGTGTGTACAATAATATATTTATTTATTTATTTTTTTTTTGTTTGTTATTGATATTTTTATTCCAGATCAAAAAATGATGATAACACATCATACATTATTATATTTAATGATCGGTCATTTATTAACAAGATATATGGCCGTAAAATAAAGCTTCTGTAAAAGTGTAAATACATTCGCTATACGTGTGTGTGGTATATATATGGAAATTTTTGATCTAATCTATTTGTCATTTTGTTTCTCATAAGATGAATTTAGCCCCGAATTAGCGATGTTTAATTAAATTTTAATAATAATTTCGAAATTGTTACAAATTTATAATAAAAATAGATTATAAGATATAGATTGAGACAACAAAAATATAAACACATACGCATTACAGTTTCAATCAATCAATATATCATTTGTGAACGACGATGAATATTTTGACATAATAATTCCATCTTAAATTATACGTAAAAAAAAAAATTAAATTAACATCATTTGTATTTATAATTAAATTATCACGATCAAAATATTATGGTAATATTTAAATATTATAAAAATAAATTTTTACCAGAATAAATTTATTTTTTTTTTCTTTTGAGAAGCATTTCAAATTCTATAAATAAAAGGCTATCGATAACTATCGATTAAAGTTAAAAATTTGTGTTATTTTTTTTGCGCAAATCTATTATTAATAAATGTACGCCGGTGGGCGGTGGTAATAAAATAATTATATAATTGCAGTAACATATTAAAATATTAAACAATGGATTACATGAAAAATAATAGTACAGAACACAGTGAATCACCCGTTCAAGATGATCAAACATTATTATCAACATCATGGATTCATGGACCACATCCTATTTATAATAATAATAATGGTAATAATGTTGACGATAATACATCATCACCAGGAATCTATTATACAAATATAAAAAATCCGGATGATACTTTTACAAAACGGTAAGAATAAAAATTTAATTTATTTGTGTGTGATTGAAATATATAGCGACTTTTATCACATACATAAAAAATTATGTAACATATAATTTTGATATTACGTGTAATGTATAAATTGATTTTAATAGTTTTAAATTAAATATATAGTGCTAATGATTAAAAATAAAGTATTCTTATAGTGGAATTTTCTCGTAAATTTGAAGGGGAAAGAATCATTAATAAATTCGACATAAAATTGTATTGAGAATAAATTTGTTATACTAATCACGCACAGAAAGACTGTAATTATCCTTCTCCAAAATGTTTTTGTAAACGCAAATATGTTCGCTGAAGGTGATACTTGTTGAGGTGACTGCAGCCACGTTAAGGTGGAAGAGACAGAAAATTTATAGAGTTAAATATATGAAGAACGACTTAGTTAGAGAATTACTGAAAGCAGTGGACGCATATTCTTGCTGCACACATATCTGGCGTTTTGTAGCGGATCTAATGATCTATCGTAACTGCAATTGACTTTTTATATTAATTATTGACCATTGGTTTGGGCCAGCAGTGAAAACGATACATTTTAATTATTTTATAATATATTTGAATAAATTTTTATTTCCAGAGATGAATATTTACGTTCCGGTAGCTATCGTAAAATTCGTAAACGTGTGATATTTAAAAATGGTGAATATAATGTATTACAAACAAGAATAGCAAAGCGTCGTCTAAAATTTTTGCAAGATATATTTACAACATTGGTCGACACAAGATGGCGATGGACATTATTAGTATTTAGTCTTAGTTTTGTATTGTCTTGGTTGGGATTTGCATTTATTTGGTGGATAATATCATTTATACATGGTGATTTTGAAGAAATGCATTTACCACCGAATCAAGGTTAACAATGAGTAAAATAAGTAATATTTATGCATTAAATTTATTGAAAATAATCATAAATTTGTTTACTTTTATTTATATATAGAAAAAAGTGGTTTTCGTCCATGTGTTTATAATTCATATAATTTTGCATCATTATTTTTATTTTCAATTGAAACACAACATACAATTGGTTATGGATTTCGGGCCACATCCGAAGCATGTCCAGAAGGAATTTGGTTGATGGTATTTCAATGTATATTTGGTACATTTATACAGGCATTTGTAGTCGGTATAGTATTTACGAAAATGACGCGACCCAAGCAGAGATCACAAACATTATTGTTCTCAAAAAATGCTATAATATGTAAAAGAGATGGTGGCATGATGTTAATGTTTCGTGTTGGTGACATACGTAAAACACATATTATTGGTGGATCGGTACAAGCCTATTTAATAAAAACACGACAAACAGAAGAAGGTGAACTACTGCCACAATATCAAACTGAATTAGAAATTGAAACCGATGGTTGTACATCAAATTTATTTTTTATATGGCCAATGATTATGTGTCATCGGATAACATCAACATCACCATTATATAATATGTCGGCCACAGATATTTTACAAGATAAATTTGAAATTGTTGTAATGCTACAGGGTACCGTTGAATCAACAGGTCAATCAGTTCAGGCACGATCAAGTTATTTAAATTTGGAAATATTATGGGGTTATCGTTTTAATCCAGTTATTGACTATAACAGAGAACGTCAAGGATTTGAAATTGATTATCGAAAATTTAATTCAATCATAAAAATTGATAGTACACCAATTTGTTCGGCAAAAGATTTAAATGAAATTTATCAAGCTATAGGTAACGAGGGAGTATACGAAAATTATATAATAATATTAATAATTTTATTCAATTTTCGGTGTTGTTAAATATAAATAAATATATATTTTCAGATACAGCATCATCAACGAAATAAAAAGGATGATATAAAAGAATGTTTATCGTTATAGTAGGGTAAGAGTCAAACAAGAATATTTGAGCATTTGTATTAATTTTTAAGCGGTTGATTTATAATAAATATATATATTTTCAATATACTATTATATATATACAATACATACGTTTAATTATTACCTTAGTATCGGGTCTAAGGGCAATTAGATTTTCTGATAGTGGTGACCAGCTGGTTGCTAGAGGTGAAGTGATGGTTTATTAGATACTTTGTAAAGATAATGCGTGTGACAATACTATAATATACATGTGTTTTTTTTTTGTATTCAAGTAAAATACAAGGTAAAGATAAATATATAATAGTTCAAATTCAATATTATAGATAGAAGTTATAATAATTTTATAATAATAGCAAGTGTGTATAAATTTAATTTACCTTGTGCTTAATTTTAGTCATATGCACAGTTCATGCGATAGTAAAATATGCAATATGTACGATATGCACGGGCACACTAAAAATACACATAGTTCCATTCCCATAGGCGGTGGGTGCAATGCAATAGTACATCTATAACCTATTAATAATATTCAATAGTTTATTAAAATAGAAAAACAAAAACTGTTACAATTACTCACCTGATAAAGAAATGCAACGTAAATATATCTGAAAAAATCCATAACATTTTCGTCTGCGTTGTTTAATAATTTCCCAAAGCTATTCAATACAGCAAACACCATCAATTTTAATTGATTTGAAATTTACAATGATAACAATCAGCAACACCTAAAAAATATATGTATTAATTATGGAATTAGTGTCATCATATAATTATTGTGTGATATTTATTGAGTTTATAAATTTATAAAACTAATTAATTTAAAAAAGTCATTTAAGTAATGATAAACGAAGACAGACAGTATATAATTACGTTAGAAGAGAGAAATGTATATCTTCGCTTAAACCTTCCTGCAAATAACATATCCTTTCATTGAACACAATACACACCAATACTAAGTTATGAAATACACTATTGTATTAACGCTTCGCTGGCTAAATCATGGGAAGGACACAATGGAAACTTGTCGGAATTTAATTTTTTCCTACTTATTATATATAATAATCATCATATGTATAAATTATCTGATTTATTCATGACAGTACATTTAGTGATTTTATTGTTATTGTTGTGATGTACATGTTAAGATGAAATACTAAAATGTGACCTATTGTATGCAAAAATACTGTCTCAAACATTCATAATAAGTGTGTTAAAAGTACAATGGTATTTAATTCTTTTTTTTAGCAAGGTATGTTACATTTAAATAATAGTGTTGCTGCAATAGTTATCGATTGCTTTAAGTTTACGACTTAACAACATTTTTTATCTGAAAAAAAATATGCAGAGAATGGTTTTATCTACTATTTAATTTAATGTCAATGTTTCATTAATTTGTGATGCGTTCCGTAAAATTTCTATTTTGATACGCAATTTTTGCATAAACAAAAAAAAAACATGACCACATTTGCCATGCCAACCGATGCATGTATATTTTGTATGATTGATTAATTTTTGCTTATATTATAAAATTTATTACTAATCGTGCACATATGAATGAGCCATTAGAGTATATGGCAAATCATAGAAACATTTTGCTGATAAAGAATTGCAGGCATTATTGGATGAAAATGTAGCATTAGGATAGTCCCTAAAAGTCGAAATATTTATATATATTCAAGAACATATATGAACTGTATATGGTATTTAATGAAATTTTAACTCATTCGTTTTATTTATATATAAATGTTCATAAAAGTATTTTCCACATTACTATATTACATAGAGAAAATATTTTAAATGTGAATCAAAATAATTATTAAACTGCAGTTTTTGTTCTAAATGCAGCCAATTGTTGTTGTATTAATGCTATTTGAGCATTGGCTGCAGCTATTTGAGCTTGTAATCCAGTTGCCTGCTCGAGAACTTGATTTATTTGTTGAACTATAGGACTAGTTGCTGCGGTTGTAGTTGTAACTGGTGCAGTTACTGGCATTGGTACAAATTCTGGAAATGGAGCTGGTAAAGTTACTGGTTCTGAAGCTGGTAAAGTTACTGTTTCTGTAGCTGGTACAGTTACTGGTTCTGGAGCTGGTAAAGTTACTGTTTCTGTAGCTGGTACAGTTACTGGTTCTGGAGCTGGTAAAGTTACTGGTTCTGTAGCTGGTACAGTTACTGATTCTGGAGCTGGTAAAGTTACTGGTTCTGTAGCTGGTACAGTAACTGGTTCTGGAGCTGGTAAAGTTACTGGTTCTGGAGCTGGTAAAGTTACTGGTTCTGTAGCTGGTACAGTTACTGGTTCTGGAGCTGGTAAAGTTACTGGTTCTGTAGCTGGTACAGTTACTGGTTCTGGAGCTGGTACAGTTACTGGTTCTGAAACTGATGTAGTTTCTGGTGTTGATTGAGTGGGATTGATAACAGCATTAACCATATTTGCTCCAGCATCTGCAAATGCTGTTGTAATATTTGCTGCAGCTGTTGTAGTGGCCACAATAGCATCTCCAGTAATATCAGCCGCTGTCGTTATAATTGTTGCAGCAGTGTCAGTAGTTGTTTTTACTACATCACTTACTATGGCAAGTGGTTTAGTGAAAATACTAAATAAACCGGGTGCAGCTGAAGACTTTTTACAAGTTTATAAAATAAAAATATATATATATTATATTTTAAATAATTATTACAGCAACTAATTAATTAGTGTGTATTTATTCACCCGTATTCGTAGTTATTTAAAAACGTATGTAAAATGTAAATTCCATACTGATGGTTGTAAATTTTCTAAATTTAAGCCTACATCGTCTTCACGAGTTGACGTTATTTTATTATATAAAAATAAGAAAAGTTAAAATATGTGTGCAGAAAAATTAACAGCATTGTGCTATAAGAGAATGAATACGGGTGATTTATATGATAATGCATATTAATATTAATATAGTTTAAATTCTTACAGCAGCAATTAATGTAAAAAAGAATACAGCGACTTTCATTTCCTTTTTTTTTAATTTTATAAATTGTATCTTAAAATATAAATAAAACTGATGGTTTCATAATTTTTCTCACTACTTTATAGTCGCTTGAACAACTAGACCCACGTCATCTCTAAATGATAAAATATGCGTTTTAATTATTTATAACACTTGTCTAAATAATATTTGCTTGTGAGCATATAACATTCTATTTTACATTGATCATTTGGTTTTTTAATTATTTACTTTTATAATTTTTTGGATACCTATATATTTTGTCTAACAAATAATATTGTGTTTAATAATCGATTTATAATATACAACATCTATAAATAATTAGATTGTTATGAAATGTGTATGTGTGTTTAAAAAAAATAAATATTTTCCTATCATTTTAATTTGACGCATTACATATTGCAGAGGCGTGTTTATCATCTGTACGAAGCGATGTTCAATCTTTTCACCATAGTGCTATTTTGAGATTTCCTCCATAAATTTTTTGACGGTGTCGCGAATTCCATCACTAGCCAATTGTGTATTCTTTCAAGAGCCTAGAACAGTTAATTCATTGCATTCATTTTTGTTCTCACTCAAAGCGCAACGATGGGGAAGAGATTGTGACGTTAGGCGAACGTATGGCACCAAGTATACTTTAACAATTGCGCACACAAATCGACTTTAATAGGTTTGGTTAGATATGTTAATAATTAATAGGGTTAATAATTTTAAGCGTATCGAAAATATTTATACAACTGCATTTAATTTAAAACAAATATTTTCGTTACCAATTGTTTACGTTAATTCATATGATTTTTGACTATAAAATGATTGAACAAATGTCAAAATATCATCAGTTTCATTTTGATTTAAAAGTATAATTAAATAGTGTTTAAATTTTAAAAATAACAATGAAAACCTTTATTGTTCTTTTTGCCGTACTTGCTGTTGTGAGTATTAATTTTATTAAATAAATTCATTATTTTTTTATTTAAAATATAAATTTGTAAAAAAATATCTTTGCAGTCTTCAGCTGCACCCGGCTTTTTCTCCGATTTGAGTGACAAATTTGAAAAAGTTATTACTGATATTTTTGATACAGTACAAAAAACTGTTGATGGTGTAGTCGATGCAACACAAGATGCTGTCACTGATGGTGTAGATACCTTACAAGATGTTGGTACAACTGTTGCAGATACAACGGGAAAAGTTCTGGATACTGCAGTAGATACGACAAAAGATTTCATAAATACAATCTCTGATACATTAAGTGGTGCAGCAAACAAAGCAGCGGATACAGAAGCTTCTGGAACAACCGCAGCTACCGATACAGCAAATGCTGCAGAAAATACTGCAACTACTACAGCAAATACAGCAACTAAAGCAGCAACTGATGCAGTAAACACAGCAACTGCTGATGTCCCAACTGTTGATGCCACGGCATCTGCTGATGTACCAACTGTTGATGCCACGGCATCTGCTGATGTACCAACTGCTGATGCCACAGCAACCGTTACCGTATAATTGCTTACAAAAATTATTTTATTTATGTGTATAATAATAATAATAATAAATCAGTTTATTTTCTTTTAGTAATTAGTCAGTAAATATATACTTAAAATAAATTTTTAATTTGCATATCTTTATTTTAAAAATTATTTTTGCTCAGCTTCGTTTGCAGTTTAGTTTTGTTTGCTTATATTATATTTTGCATAGTTTGGTAGCACATTTTTTTCTAAATTCTAACATATGTCAAACAAATTTCATTTGAATTGAATTACTTTTTTCAAATCCTGCTCAACGACATACACTTTTAGAAAAATTGAAAAACTGCAACTTTTGTGTGTTTTGTCTCTTCAAAATATTACATAAATATGACATTTATATATAATAATTGTAATACATTATGTGGTTGTTATTGATTCCTGGGTACAATCAAAATTTAGATGTGATGGATTTTGCCTTTATGTTCTAATAATAATTCTGCTTATATCATATTTATCTTATATTACTAATATATATATTTAAAAATATTTAAAATTGACACTCTTTCATTTTTGCTATATTTATAAAATAAGGTAAAACACTCATTGTCACAGTGTGTAACAGAGTGGGTAGTATTTATACTAATAATCGATCGATATATTCTAATAATTATAACAATTGGTAAGTAATGTATTAGCTCGACTGCGATAATGAATGTCTGTCTGGAATAGATGTAATAACTTCACTTATAGTAACATATTTGATGTACAGATTAATTAACAATCAATATGTTATTTAACATCTTCTTGGATGAACAAAGTTTCTGTAAACTAAACGATTAAAAATGTTTGATGTATACTAAAAGATAAATAGTTTGTTTTGTAACATGATTCCGGAGAGTAATATTAAGTACGTGTTCAAATTAAGTGGTGGCCTTGATTAATGCGTCCTCATATGAGGAAAAATTGCAAAAAGACGTTGTTAACATATTCTAAGTGGAGAGATGCTATAAACAACATCATACAGAAGGAGAATACATGCTAGTACTCAAGTATATATAGATAGGTATACAAACATTACAAATCAGGTTAAGTAGTTTAAAAATATAATGTAATTTTAATTTAAAAGTGTCTATACACACAGGCGGTTATTTTTCAATTGGAATTTATATTATTTTATACATGTAAAAATCTATGCGGATTATAGCTGTTGTCAATAAGTCGTCTATTGTAATTATGTTAATATTACATGTACAACAATATTTAAAATTCAATCACTTAAAATTTAAATATATTATTTATTGAAAATGCTGGTGCTTTGATAAATATTTTATTCAAACAAAAACTAAATAATGTTAAAATTAGAAAAATACTGAACTCCATAACATTATTTTAATTCAAGCATTGCTGGTTTTCGTAGAAGTAATTTATCGTTAATATGTTCATGTACGTACACACATTTATTAAAATACAATATATCACAACAAAACTATTAATGTTAAAAATATACTGGAAAGAAATAAACTTTTGGTTAGTTGCATATTTCACAATATATCGATTTAAATTATTCCTATATAATCAGCATCTGCATATGTTTTTTATAACTATATACTATCAATTTATACATTTAAAAACGTTATTATAAATAACACGTACTCAGTAAAATGTAAATAAAGCATTTTAAGTGATAAAAAAAAGGTAATAAAATAAATTGATTTTAATCATTATTTATAGAAGAAAATGTTCGTTAAAATATTATTAATGTTATATTATTATAGATTGATAAATTAATTGAAGTCAAAATAATTAGATAGAGTCAATTACTGAATTTAGTAACAGGTAATCATCTTCTGATAATTCTATTTCTGCCTCGGCTCCCGTCAATTGTTCATTCACATCAATTTCAAATAGAGTTCCCAAATCATAAAGATTAATTAAAATTGTTGGCTTTACTACATGTACAGGGTCCGGTTTCGGTTTTGTTCCAGGATTCGATTCAGATTCTGGTTCAGCAGCTGGTTTAGCAGTTGGTTCAGCAACTGGTTTAGCAGTTGGTTCAGCAGCTGGCTTAGCAGTTGGTTCAGCAGCTGGCTTAGCAGTTGGTTCAGCTGCTGGTTTAGCAGTTGGTTCAGGTGCTGGTTTAGCAGTTGGTTCAGGTGCTGGTTTAGCAGTTGGTTCAGCTGCTGGTTTAGCAGTTGGTTCAGCTGCTGGTTTAGCAGTTGGTTCAGCTGCTGGTTTAGCAGTTGGTTCAGGTGCTGGTTTAGCAGTTGGTTCAGGTGCTGGTTTAGCAGTTGGTTCAGGTGCTGGTTTAGCAGTTGGTTCAGCTGCTGGTTTAGCAGTTGGTTCAGCTGCTGGTTTAGCAGTTGGTTCAGCTGCTGGTTTAGCAGTTGGTTCAGCCGCTGGCTTAGCAGTTGGTTCAGGCTTTGGGTCAGCAGCTGGTTTAGGATCTGGCACAGCATCCTTATAGGGTTTTGGTCTTGCAAAAAAACTTAAAAACCGCCGTTCAGCTGAACACTGCTTCAATTTGATTTTATAAACATATAAACCCATTTTATAAACATATATATTTCATTAATTAATCAAGAAACATATTTCAATATTATTATTTATTCATATTCTTTCTTACCACAACAAGTAATGCAAAAAAACAAACAGCAATTTTCATTTTTTTTAATTTAACAAAATTCTATGATCCCAAACACTTATAAGATACAAATGCAACTGAAGGTGTTTCACCGTAAGTTAAAATATTTTATAGTCGATGTGACGAAAATTTATTATTATACAAAAGAAATTGTGCATAAATAAAATAATTCGATATATAAAAATGAATATGTAAATATTTTCAATAGATTTTCAATACATATTATATGTATTGAGCCAAACGATTAACGATTAAAATGTATTTCCCAACAATTTGGGTCAGCCTGTTTTATACGTTTAAAATTCAATTGCGTATACATAACTATAATGTTTACGCTATAATATTATATTTGATATAGTTTCTGTTATCGTATTTTGTTTTGGTATATTATAATAATATTTATTGATTATAAAAAATAACTACTTCAATTTTATTTTATTAAATAAATAAAATTCATCAAATGTCTCATCAGCAAGGCGTACGCCAGTTCAAGTATAGAGAAAACGATATGTACAAGACATCCATTATACAGTCAAATTGGTAAGTGCGATTAGCTGTCAGAAAATGAACTTGTACCTCTCACGATCTCACCGCAACACCTGCGTCACATCACCAATGTAAAAAAAACAGTATTTCATCAGTTTTACCGAAATTGCCATTTGAACATTTCAACACAAATTCACTGTATACATTTATTAATTATTTAATCGTTTGTGTGCGCAATATTTCTATCCAACAATTTTGTCCGTTTTGCGGTTTACCCCAAACATTTCAATAATATTTTTGAATCAATGTTTATAGTTCTACTTAAACATTATTTTTTTAATTTTAAATTTGCATATTAAATAAAATTAAACTGATAAAAATTTTTTTTACAAGATTTCGCATATTTTATTTTAAAATTAAATAAAATATGTTATCAAATATGTACGGGTACTTAAAAAAATTGTATATTGTATAAAATCTTGAATCGATTAAGAGTAAAAAAGACGAAAGTATATAGATTAAAAAAAAAAATAAATATATTTCGAAATAAATAACAATAACAAAGAACAAAGTCTCAGGGTATAGTCTCTTTTTCTTCGTTTTTTTTTATATTTATAAATATTGCCATTAAATAAACATATAAAAAATTATATGTATAATATATTTTATGCAGGCAAAAAAGTAAAATTTTATTAATAATATGTTTAACGAAATTTTTGATAAACATCAATTATTCACCAATCTTTTTTTTTTATACATTATAAGTAATTATTTTTCGATTCAAAGGAATACATAGTAAAAGATTCGCTGAACAGACCCCGTACACAATTTTATTGTATTGTATTTTCTTTTCGTCATATACAATAAAAACTATTTGCATTGTGTAAACTGCGTAATACCATTAATATTGAAACAATTTATTCTAACATAAAGTCAAATGTAAATTATATACCGACAATGCTGACAAAATTTAAATATTATATCTTTGCCGAACTGAATTTTTTTGTGGTAAAATATTGAACAGAAATTGTTTATAAAAATTGATATAGCAATAAAAAATCACATGTAACTTAATAACTTTACAACGCGATATTTATGTGCGGAACACAAAAGAATCTTCTACTATAAAATTATTACAGATTATAGGTATAGGGTACCCATATATAAAATAAAAAAATAAATAAATAATCACTATATATTGTATATTATAAATCGGTTTTGGTGCAAACATATTCCAGTATGTCATTAAATATCATTAAAAAGTAATTTCTTAATTTTCGATAGCAATCAGAATGCCCTTATTTAGTATATAATGTAGACTTGTATATTATTGTTATATACATTTATATATATGCGGTACATATGCATATCACAGATACTCTCCGTAAATATATGTGGTTAAAGATATGTATAATATATACAATACATACAATCGGTGTCCGAAAAATAACCGCGATGAATTAATAACTAATCACCAACTGTCTGGTTCTCGATATTCACAGTATGAACACTTCATCTGGTGCACGCCATTCAGTAGTACTTTCACGCTTAGTTTATGGTTCGTATAATGAAAGCAACATGTGTTCAATCACCAATTATAATAGCTTTTAAAAAATTATCGTAACTTGTAGAGATGTTTTTTGAATGAGCAATTCCGTGCAATTTTTATTAGTAAAATAAATTGATCAGGAACAAACTGTGCATTCACGTTTCGTAGAATGATTTTTTTTTTAGTTAAATTCAGTTGTTTTTGTTTTCATTTCCATAAATCTCATTTTTCTTCACTTCATCGGCATTTTCGATCCTCAATTGATTTGCGGACGTGTTTCTAATGGGTCAAACCGGTCAGTCAAGGTTGCCCAGCCAATGGATCTAAACGAGAAAATATCATGAAAATGTGTTCGTTTGTTAATCAATCAGGCATCCAATAGATGTGCGACGTTACCAGATCCCAATGCGGTTGTATTTCGGACAGAGAATTTATACATAGCATATAACCATAAACATAAATGTATGTGTACATAATATGAATTTACAAACATGGAATAATATAATTTTGGGCAACAACAAAACCAAAAAAAAAAAATTAAAATATATATATGAGAAACGTGATTTTTTTTTATATGCATAAATCAAACTGCGAAATGATCTCACACATACTAAAAAATAATATATGTAAAAATAAAATAATAATAATATGTACGTAAGTAAAATATGAATAAAACAATATAATAAAAAAATATAACTTGCTCATAAACATAATCTTAAAAATTTATAATGTGTTATTAATGAATATTTTAACGTTCTTCTGTTTTTATTTTCTTTATTTGTATATTAATGCACATATAAATTAATTTTAACTTTAACTTTAGCATATATACGAGTGAATATATAAATAAATAAACAACGAATCAGTATTTAATTATGTGCGGCAAAAAAAAGAAATGAAAACAAACATTTTTTTGACCATTATTCCAAAAACAAATAAAAGATAATATAGTTTTTTTTTATTACCCTTAAGCTCTACTATTATTTAATGGGTGATGTTTTCTTCTATTATATATATCACCTCATCACAAGCCATCACGCACAATTGACATGAAATTGCATACACATCATATATATGAATTAAAGATTTATAACCACATAAATTCTAATACATATATGCAGCGCATCATTCAATGCAACCATAAATATAAATTGATAAACGAAATCTTTAAGCAAATAGAGAAAACTATAGTATGACGCTGAATCTTGTTATAGTACTATACTAATAACCGATTATGCCCACCATCACTAATTAAGTTTAACATATTATATTATTATTAAGACGATCATATTTTGTTAGTAAATTTATAAATATAATTAATAAAATTATTTCTTCTGAAAGGAGTATATGTGTAACAATACAACAATCCAGGATACAATAATATAAAGATACATTGAAATATGATTCAATTATTTTTATATGGATAATTAGATATACAATGGTCCTGTGAGAACATATATTTATTAAAATATTTCTGGAATAAAGCGAATCGTATTACATAAGTCGTATGCGGTTGACATCAATAAATTAATTATTAAATTAAATTTTTGAGTAATACATACACAATAGCAATAACAATCAATTGAAATGAATTTTCAATAAATTTGTCTTTAAGTCTTTTTCGTTTAATTTCACTATTTGAAATTTAATATAGCGTATATATGTATTTAGAATACAAACAGTTTTCCTAAATTCAACTCACTCGAAGCTATATAATTCGAATAAATATTTTAACGTGTTACGAGCTTACTGCCTGCCCTCCGTAGGCTATCAACCAATTCATTGTCCCAGTCAATATTGCGTTTAGCTACTAAAACTAATAATGTCAGTTTAGACAACAATTAAAGACACGCCACCGTTAATCAGTGCATCACTGATATATATCATATATGATTATATTATAGAATATGAATAGTATACCAGATGTAGAACATAATCTTTATAGTTTTAACTTTTAAATAAGATGATATTCGTTTCAATAGTAATTTTTCGAGTTTCTAGTAATATTTGATGAAGTGATTTGTACAACAAATGCGTGTGTATATATAATATATATATGTGTGTGTATGTGTTATCGATAAAAACAATTATAATCTAAGTATAAAGTGAACTTTTAACTGACCTAATGGTTTTCCTGAATAGTTGGTGATTTCATATTATGTAGAATGATGCAAAATAGCTTTTTAGTATCTTGTTATCCATTGTGGTCGTTGGTTCAATCAATTCATATATATAATTTAAAATTATGAGTTATTTTCTGTTTATACAACGGCAATAGTCAGCAATATTGTATGATAGCTTTTTTAATATCAGCATAAATGCAGAACATATTTATATATATAGTTGCTTTTCCAAAATGATAAAATTATGTTGTTAATATTGATGCGCTTCTTGTAAGCTAGGCATTAAATCCATGATATTTTTGCTTTTAAAATAAATTCATTTTTCATACACCTTTTTATTTTCCATTTGCATTTTTGCATTTGCAGTTGTTGTGGCACCATCAATTTCTTAGCTTTTGAATCATTCACATTACTTTTGTAGTTACATTTAATTTAGCAGCCCCCATTACAATTGTGTTTTGCATGAATTTTCAACTAGTTCCCATTTTTATTTTATTTACACACCAAACCTAAAATAAAAAAATTTATTTATTAATTATTTACATTTGATACAAGCTTAATTAATAATGTCCAATATTTATTATTTATCACCCGGGCGAAGGTGAACATTTATGTAATGCGTAGCGATCTCAATAAATATATAGATAACAATATTTCTAAAAGACATCGGTGGCATGTTTTGTATCTAACAATATTATGTGAAAATTATTGATCCCCTTTCATATTATATCTTTTGGTCATAAATTCAATTTAAATAATTAAAACGAGCTGTTTACAAGTGTCCAAAATAAAAATATTGATTGATTGCAAATTTTTACGTGTCACATTAATTTAGCTATTTAAAGATTATGTGTATGTGCCCTGCCAGTCAATGCAGTATGTATAATTAAAAATAAAAATTAATATAAAATTGAATTTCCCCATTTTTTTTACTATCAATTTGCTCTGTTAATGAAATTTTAATTTTAATTCAAAATAAAATATAGTTATATTAAATATTATTTATTTTTTTTTCATATATAATGAAGTGTCACGATATTTTAGTTTAATTTTTTTAAATTTGCAAAGAGAAATCATATATTATTATGCAAAATAAAAAAATATGTATATAAAAATAATATTTTAATTTTGTTTTTATTTTTTTTAATTATTTTATATATGTATAAAATAAAAACATTATATTATTTTAATTTATTTTATTGTACCACAACAAATTTAACACTCACCAAATCAAAAAAAAAAAAAGAGTTTTGTAAGACAAAAAATATAATATGAACGCACGGCGATGATGTTGGAAAGATGGTATTTTATTTTAATGTTAGTGTATATTGTTATTATGTTATTATTATTATGGTCCAAAAAACATTATATCGCATATTATAATATTTATGTATACATGTGAGACGACAGTGACTCAAAATTCTATACGTATGCAGGAAAAAAAATCCAACAACTATATTATTTCAAGAATTATGGTAATAAAAATGAAATATATATAGGAATAAATAAGTTAAATAAAATAAAATGATTGTACACACACACTTTGTTCGAAAAAAAAAAACAAATAATTAATTTGTGTATTCGAAATATTCTCCCTCAAAAGAAATTTAGATTTCTTGATGAAAACATGCAATTCCTTGTTGCGCAAGATTTTTTATAGAGTTGCTTGAAAAAATGCACAGTCTATCGATTTCCTTACAATACTTAATTTAATCAGGATACAATTGTATTGTGAATGATTACATTTTGTTGTGTGCACAAAATAAAAATATAAAGCAAATTTATTGTTGATTTATTGTAAATGCCAAACAACTGTTGTTTCATGTCGGTTCTAATCTTCAAGACTCCTGTGTGTTGTTGTTAAGCAGAACATTTAATAAATATATTAACTTAATTGATTTTTTTTCCCTAAATTCGAATACATTTTTGAGTCACTGTGTATAATATACCGAATACAAAAAAATTATTAATTTATTTATTATTATTTTTTTTGTGAACTATATAGATATATTAAAAACATCTTACAATCTTTTGTAAAAGTAAATGTGAATGTAATTTATCTATATATGTACACACTGATATGAAAAGAAAAAAAAATATATAAATAATTTAATATTAAATACAATTTTAAAAATATGATAAAAACTAGTCTGAATATATCAGAGATAAAGTTTTGCTCATATTACACAGTTAAATTAAATTAACATCGATTTTATTATAAAAAATCGGATACAATAAATTATTTATAGCATTTCAAACATTATCAAAAATATCGACAAAAACATAGACGGACAGGACCGTTCGTTATTGAAATGATTGGCTTTAATTTAAATTTGCTTTTTACATAGAAACATTCTCTATAATAGTTTAAATAAAGTTATCAATAGGTTCGAAACGATTTTGATATAGTCGAGAAATAATTTAAAGTGTATCCATATTTATAACACTAATGTTGATTGTATAAAGTTACACAGGAATCTTATTTTAAAATTGTGTCACCACAACCGCAAGATCAAATATTCGAAAATCCATTAAATAACAAGCATTAGACGAACTGAATTGAAAAGGTGTTATCTCCAGTCGTCATATTCACCCGTGATGCTATGGATCCATCAGATTACCACTTATTTTTATATCAATGTTTTTTTTATAATATCGTGCTTACTGGGAAACAATTAAAATTCCATGAAGATTGTGTACGCTCTAAGTGTGTATAAACGAAATTAAAATTGTCAAATCAAATGGAAATAAAAATATATTCACATATTTTCTAAATTAATGTGATTTTTTCCGTTTGTTGTTGAAAAATCTATACACACACATTCTAATAAAGTAATAACATACAATTTCTCTTAAATTTTACTTGAATCCATTCACAGTATTCACTCAAAATGATAATACGCACATATCGTTCGCATAAAAAAATAATGAGGGCGATCGTATGTGTCTCTTATGATAACTTATAAATTAAAATTATATATTTAGAGCTATATTTTTATATATACTATAAATAAGAAATCATGCGTATATAAATATTATATTTACAATCATTTTCATTGCAATTTAAGTATTGTATATTCCATAATACATTTTAAAATACACAAAAAAAATAAAGAAATTATGTATTTATTTTCAGTTCAGTATCCAATTTAGTTGTACAATTATAATTATCTGTGTATTTAAAGGTTATTATTATTTTAAGTAATTGCAAATATATATTTGCCAAAATTATAAACGATAAACTATATACAGTTCACAGTGCACGGTCCTGCACCCATTCCGATTTCAATTTTTATTTTTTATTTTCTAGTGCATACATGTACCAATTGGAAAAGTGTTCTTATAGTAATGTTTGTTACAACGCATCTTTCAAATTGTAAAATAAATATATATATATATAAAATATGCAAAACAAATCGTATGTTAAGTAATTTACTTAAAAGAACTACAATATAGATCAGATTTTGTGAAAACCATACAAAATTCTATAGTTGCGATTCATTGCGAATAACAAAAGTTAAATATTTTTTAACAATATAATCTAATTCATGATACACACACACATAGGTTAAAATCATTTCATTTTATGACAAACCATATCATCTTAAAAACTATTTTACTATTGTTATCATATATTTTTGATTTTTCGTCGATAAAGAATGCATAGTATAAAAAAAAAATTAATTATAAAATTAATAGAAATATAAATTATTTTAATTATAATAATAAAAAAAAATGGATTAACTATCGTTTCTTTGTGCTATTCAATCAATATTAAGCGATACACTTTATTTTATATTATAATAAATATAGTTTTTAATACATTGTATAAATTACAATATTATAAGAATATGAACCAAACAATGTAGTACATAATATATTTTTACTGTTAGTAGAAGTAGAAGATTTATTAATATAAAAGTAATGCAGATCGTTTAAATTATTAGGTTTTTTTTTTTAATTTTAATTGTATACTTTTAATATTAATATTAATTTCATTTTATTCATTTTTTTTTTGGAAATTCATATAATTTTAAACTATGTTGGCAAAACATAACAAAGTTCAAATTTTAAATGTAATATGAAACTATAAATAGTACGTATGTACAAAAAAAAAAAAGAGTTGGGGTATCGATGGTTGACCATTTACACTTTCGATACCTTTTCTATAAACATTTCGGTAATTATATTCATTATGGGATCGAAATAGTTTTAACTTTCCGCATTACTACATATTATAATATGGTGAAGCTCATGCGAAGATATTTCAATAAAATAAAAATTAATGATGATGACCATATGAATCGAGATCATATAATACATATATATTCATATGTGTGAAGTTAAAATATAAGTATGTACATAAAAAATAAGACGCCCTGTTATAAATAATATAATTAACTTTCTTAAAAATTAACCACAAAAAAAAAAAAATAAAAATAAAATTAAACTTAATCATAACTTATCGAAAAGTACCTTATTTTTATTTAATATGTGTACTTATACTATATATTTACCTGTCTAACCACCATTCACATTCACCAATTCAATAACATTATTATTATCAAGAGATCAATGTATGAAGATGATTGTAATTTTTTTATATATCGTGTTACAGTTGATCGTGATCGTTGACCAAAGTTTTTACTTATACCGCACGTACAATTATGAGAGCATCGTCGAATTATTAACTGAAATTATAATGTTATGTATTCGCAGTGTACAACATGTCAGCAAATTAAGTCATATCTGAATATAAGGAAAAAAAATTTGGATAAAATAAATAAATTATAATAAATGTATATAAAAACAAATTACTCTCTGTACATGTGTAATTATTATTTATATTACCATGTACAGAAATATGGATAATGTATCTATTACTTTTTAATTATATTAATCAATATGGCCCATAATCGTACACACACTTTTTAAAGGCATTTAGGTAAATAAATTGGCAATATAAATTCACCTTTATATATTCGAATTCTAAACATAATCGTTGAAAATTATTTTTATCGGTTTTACTCACACAATATAAGTATACTTGAATTAATAAAAACATAATTGCAGACCATGCCAATGAATAGTTAGACACTCACACACGAATCAATTTACAAATTTGACTGTAATGTGATGCCTTAGCATACGGTACAATATTGTAGAGGAGTGCATATTATCACATGACTGTGCAATCAATCCATATAAAAAAAACTAGTTGGGTAGTAGTTCGATTAATGTACCAATATTTATCAATAAAATTTCTTCTTCCTCTTTATATTAGTTTTTAATAATAATTAGATCTTGAATTATACTAAATTTTACCATCAATTTATGTTACTGCTAGTGTAGGTCATGTCATCAAAAAAATATTCATTACAGCCAAATTGAAAAAATTAGTTTGCATGGTAGTGTTAGAAAAATTCACCGCTTTGTCTGTAATTAGAAAGATAAATTTTTTTTTTAATTTCATTTGTGATTATAGTCCATAACATTCTGCTGTAGTATAAAATTAAAATTTGTTTCGATTTTTTAAAAATTACAGACAGATTATAGCATAAATAATCCGATTCGTTTTAACAGAATAATGTTCTATATAAATAATATTTAATTTGTATACTAATATTACTTTTTCCGATATGAATTTGATAAATTTATTCAAGCATTCGGAGATAATTCAGCGATTTATTTTTTACACGTAAGACTACATAGAATTAACACTGATTTCATGACGTCATCATTATGTTACGTAACAAATCAAGATCAATCAACATATTAATACGAACAACAGTACCAAAAATCAAAAATTCAACATTTATTACTAATATATCAATTAAATATAATAAATTTCATTAAATTCTATGAGAAATTTTTCAAAATTAAAAAAAAAAAAAGAACAAAAATTTCTTATGAAAAAAAATTAAAAAATAATGTAATGGCGGCTAAAAAATAAATTGTACTTTTTAATTTACAGACACGTTGGTTTTGGTATAATAGGATTAGGATGTGTAGTCAGGTTAAATATATATTTTTTTTTTATAATATAATTAATAAAATTTAAATCTACTCACATTTGTATTTTATATTATTAAGCTAATGGAATTTACAAATTACTTTAGTACAGCTTCAGAATATCAAATATCATTAAATTGGATTTTAGTATCAAGAACAAGTAGTTTTTTTAAGCAGTACAGAGGAGACGCCATCCTTTTTTTTTTTTCTTGTTCAATTTTCTATTACAATCAATTTACAATTTTCCATATTCATTTAAAAATCTTTTCCATAGATGAGTATAGAATCGATTAATTATGGATGATTGATTAATAGTATTTAATTATGGATGATGATTAATAATATTTAATTAGATAATAAATTAATAAAAAAAAAAAAAAAAAATTAGAGACGATTTTAACGCGCACAACTTATCAGACGTTTTACTTGTACCTGTCGCCGTCGTCGTTGTCGAACCTATTGAAAAATTCCAAAAACAAAAAGGGTTGCACCAGCCCACACACTAGTGTGGTGTTACAGAGTGTCGGTATCGGCTATCTTAACACACCGCACCGTTGTACTTTGTGAGCTATTTACGTGGAACAACTATCAAATGCAGGTGGTATCAAAGGATTTTAGTTATATTTTAAATTTAAATTCAGTTATTTGGCAAATTCAATAAACAAAATTTGAAACTTATACGTAAATACAAGATTAATTTTCAATCCATTATATTTTTAGCCGCGTTTTTGCATTAATATATATGCGAATCCATATTTTTAAATTTCGTAAATTTCATTTGACTTTAGTTGATTAATGGTATTGACATTAGCAATATTAGCAGCTACATTCTAATTAGCTAATTAGATCATAATTGGTCATATGTATTTGTAATCCAGAGATTACAGTGAAATAAATGTAAGCATAATTATATATGAATGTGTCAAATTAATTCAACTACTATCAAATTCAATAAAATAGGTGATTGACTATCATACCTATAATAGGCTAGACTATGTTAACATGTAATATATTCATAATGCAAATCAATGCAAGAGAAAAACATTTTATGTAAATTGATAATTTTGCTTAGTTTTGCTTTTGTGCGGCTTCATTTTGAAGTCAGTAATAAGAAAAATTGATTATTTTCATTGAACTGCTTACTTCAGTTAAAATATAAGTTATCGGCTGAGATATGTGGGACACGACGCTACAGATGCGATTGCAGTGCGTGTAGCCGTTTGGTGTAGTGCGGATAGTGTCAAATTATATCAAAGCGAATTTATCAAATGCCAATTAATGTTCTGTAAAATAATGGGATTTAAATTTAAAATGAAGAATGGAATAGATTTGGTTTAATTAATTATTTTTAATCTTATAAATATTAATTAAATAAAAACAAGTTGGTCATATCGTGAATATGAAATTAAGTATACAGATTTTATGTTCGTTTAAGGATATCTCTCCAAAGAATCGATAATCAAAACGCATAATAACAAGTGTACCTAATGTATCAACATGAACGACAGTTTTCATGTTTACGTTATAAAAGCATTTGGATGAATATGTAAAATGGCATGTCGATTGGTTCTGGATTCCAAAGAACATGACATCATTCCTCCAACACTTCATAACATGTTCATGTTGTATTTCTTGCTAGTTTATGTACTTGTGTTAGACTGGCAGTCTTTCACATGACCATCACAACGTAATTATTCGCATATACAGCAATAACATATATAATTTAACATATATAAATAAATATATAAACATCCACTGCCAATAATTGACCATTGATGGGTTATAAAAATTAATGGATTAAGAAATCATATGCAAAATAACAAAAAAAAAAGAAAATATGTAATAATAATAATAAATAAGCAACGACGCCAGTTCAACACAACGTTCAAAATAATAAAAATTAATTGAAAAATTTAACTTGATATTATGCAAAACGAAGCAAAAAAAAATGAAGATAAAGAATCAATTTTTATTTTCACAATAATATTATTTATTTTCGTTAAAATTCATTTGAAATACTAAAATATTATTGATATGTAAAAGAAAAATAATAATAATAATGAATAATCAAAAAAAAAAATAAACGATGATGTGATGGTACCAGTAACAAATAAAAAAATTAAAAAATTGGTACAAAATCCACCATAAAAAGATACTTTCTTTACCGTCCTCGTACACACATCATATAAATCCTATATGTACTTAATTTTTATATGCTATAAAATGAGATATAAGTATTGTATTATAAAATTTTTGAATTCATAAGGAATATAATTCATCATAATATATATATAATATCATAATATTCACAATATTCCATTGCTTACAGCTAAAAATTATTTGATTTGATTCGGGCAATTGAAAGCAATAAAATATTTAATGATATGCTGTGTGCTTCAACAAAAATATATATGAATAATTTTTATGTTTGTTAATTTATACATTTTGATTGCATATTAACAAATATTTTATATTATATTATATAGGTAGGTAGATAGTATTATTGTTGTTGTTGTTGTTGTTGCATTAAAATAATATAATAAAATATAATATATCGTCTTTTCTGCATATTCACAACAACAGATTGCTGTATCTTGGAAGCGTATATACGCGGATCTATGGATTTGTTGTAGAAAGGTCAATGTGATATGGGATACTATGCACAATAATACAAATACACCTATATTGCGTTGCATTATTAAACATTAACATTAAAGTCACAAGAAGATGAAGATAATATTTGTTTTGTATTTATTTCAAATTAAGTATGCGCACAAGGGTAAGTCTATAAATGTGAATTGTTGAATTGCTAGATAGCTCCAGAATTTCATAGTAGTTTATTTGATTGAATGTTTGTACACACACATTTTTTTGATTTAAAATAAAATAAAATAATTCTTTGATTGCATTTTACATTTTTTTTTCTAAATAAGTGATACTGAAATATTATTTCTGTTTCTGTTGGAGGTTTATATTACAATGCTAGCATCAAAGCAACAGAACCTGGATAAGAATAGCTCTGTTTAACACCGTCTCTGTTCCAAACCACTCCGTTTCTATTACTAAATTCTGGACCAGAAAAAGATTCTGTTTTAAACCAGAAGCTGTAGCTTAAGTGGAAAATTGAAACAACTGAATTTAAATACTTAATAATATTCAAATGAGTACCATCGAAGGCATATAATAATGAATTTAAATATATCAAAAAGGTTTCAGCATGATATATTTGCTATTAAACGCATAATACGGAATTCAATACAATTTTTTTTGACAGCAAATCCTTCATTTGTGTAAATTGAAAAAAATGCAGTAAAATTTCATTTAATTCAGAAAATTAACTTAACATTTTGATCACATCAAAAATTCTGGTTGCCATATGGAGGCGAAGGAACAAGGTTTTTCATTAAATTTAGTTTAATTTATTGCCATTATTTCTTTTAAGGTACTTTTCTAGCATTTCTAGCCCGTCATTGCATATGTTGTATATATTTGATTGATAACCAGTAACGATATTTGTGTAACACATGAATAAATGGCAGCATTATATTGTTGGAAAATCGGGTTATTAAAAAAATCTTATATACAAATGGTAATAACGCATCTCTCAATTAGTCAGGGTATCGTTTAGACTACATTCTGTTTCCAACTCAATAGTTTTATTCGATAAACAAAAATCATCGCGTATTAATTTCAATGGCTATGCGATTAGACAGACGAGTTCTGTCTACAAATACAAAATTAGACAAATTTGCATTAGATTCCATAAATACTTTGCATTTATTTATTGACTTGCACTCGTATATTCAGACATGCATATATTAAAATATATGAAAAGTAAAATGTAGCTGTATTAAGAACAAGTAAACAAAAACAAAAAACGACAGATGATAACCAGCCATTGATTGAGAAATATTTTATATTCGTACGTATAAAAAAAAATCATAATTATCGATCAAATTGAAGTGTTCGTCACATTAATCACAATTCGATATAATTTTGTTTTTGTATTATATTCACGTACATTTTAAATCCCAGACCCAGATCAGATATTATTTATGATCGTCATATAAACATTGTAAGAGTCTGTGCATACGTTATGATGGCGGTCTGCATAATTTGTTTAATTAATTAATATTTTTGGTTGAAAATTTTCAATAATAATATTAAAAATTAATGAATGTACAATGGGCGGGCAACAACAATCATTGGCTTTTTTTATCTTTTATTATTTATAATAGAGGTGTATGCATATGAAATATCGGTTCTATGTTGAATAAATACGTTGTTTCTGATGGCAAATATACGTGCTTAAAATTCAATGCCATGGAAAAGATAGAGAAAGATGTGTGCTGGTAATAGCTAACTACAACTACAATTATAAACATCGAACCGAGAATTGAAGGAAAAACCAGCACTAACATATATAGGCTGGTATGTTTTACTCCATTCCACGTACTCATCAGACCAGGGCCCTTCTGGCTACCATTGATTGGGATCAGTGCAGCATAATCTGCAATTTTTCGAAGAAGTTAAAAATTATATTGATATAGAGATGGTTAGCTTCAAAAGGCGAAGAGTTCTTTCCTACATGGAATTGATTATGTGTCTAAAACTTTTGCTATCCATTTATTTTGTTATTGAAATAAATACGTTGTTCAAGCCAGTTGAAGCGAACAGGTGCATACACCGGATTAATATTATTATTCTTCTATAAATTATTTTTTAATTGTATGGTTATTAATTTTTATATTTCCTAATTTGTGATTAGCGTACAGAAATTATATAAGAATTGATGGTTTTTAATGGGCTTAATAACAATTAGGAGTCATTTTTTTCAGTTGGTCAATGCTATGGCTATGAGTATGGCTTTACCATTACAATATATATATAAGAGAATGGAATATATTACAGATTTTAGATGGTACTTCTTTCATTTTGTGTGAACATACTCGATGAATTTTCAAAAATCGCAACCTGCTGTCAATATTTAATACACAATCCATCGAGCCGGCTCGCTATCTCGTTTTTCATACTGTAATGTCAGAAATAAATTAAATATATTCATTTCATTGCGTTTGTCATTTTGTCAACTATCAGCCATGAGTTTAAGTTTTTGGTTCGTGTAAAAAATAATAATTAAAATAAATTTAGCAATTAAATAAAATAAATTAAAAAGAAAATATATTAAAATAATTAAATAATATTAATTGTATTCAATCGTTAAAAATAAAATAATAAAAATATAAAATATTTCAATTTTAATGTTAATTTTAATGTTTTTCTAATTTTTGTCGCGTTTTTTTTTCTCTTTTTTTTTTTACTTTGCTTTTGTTGTAAATGACGAGTTCAAGGTTTTTTCATTGTTCATTTTACCATAATTGATTTTTGTTTTGTTTTGTGCGCGTGCTGAAAAAATAAAGTCTAAATTCTATAAATAAATTTTTTATATTAAAATTTACCACGTTTTTTTTTAGTTTTTTATTAAAAATCCTACTTTTTTTTTGTTTTTTTAATTATATCATTAGAAATAGAACTACGGTATTAGTGCGTGTGTGTAATTGTATTAAAAAAAAATCAAATAGTTATAATTTATTAAGAAATATTTTAACTCTAAATTCTCCATTGCAATAACTGCGCATTAAATAACTCGTAAAGAAAGTAATGCATCTTGCAAAAAAAGTGTTTTTTATTTTTTTTTTCTTCAATATTTGTGGTTTAAATAAATCTGTTAAATATTATTATATGTGTAACATTAAAAACGAAACAATTTATTGAAAAAGTATAGATTCATTTAATAAAAAATAGCATATAAGAAAATGCTTCCTGCAAATTGGTTTTTTACCATAAGTAAGTATTCCATTGTAAAAGAAAAAAACCAAAATGTCAATGTATGTGTGCGTTTTTTTTTTGTTTTTCTTATAATATATTTTTAATAATTGTTTTATTCTTTTCAATTATAATAGGTGCATCGGCATTGTTTCCATATTTGTGTAAATAAATAAATATGTTGAAAAGATTGCGAAAATCTGAAATGAATTCAAAGAAATTTTTTTATTTGTTTCTGTTATTGTATTGGTGAAAATAATGATGGGGTAAGTTTTTTGTTTTTGTTTAATTGTATTATATTTTTTTTTTATTTATTTATTGAAATATTTTGTTTTTTTTTTTGTTTTTTTTTTTTTTTTGTGGAATAACTTATGCGCAGGGACATAATTTATTTATTTTTTTTTCCTAAATTAAGTAGATAATTGAATTATTGAATTTATTTATTATCATTAAAATATGTATTTATTATTTTTTTGTGGTATTTATGTTGGGTTCGCCGCTGCGTTTTTTTTTTCTGTTATAATGAATGGATTTATATTTTTTAATTACTTTTTAAATTATAAAATACATACTTTTATCACAGTGCATAGCATAAAATCTAATCATATTTCATAATAGCGGTGGAAATTTACATGTGAAATTTTTCGGTATTTATTTTATACTGAGATTTTTCATTCGTTTACAGAAAATCTTTGAAAATATAGTCTTTTAGTCGTTACTCAAGCAATCAATATGTATGTGGAGGACTAATAACTCATATCGATATAATGGAATTAACTTTCTATAATTATACAGGCAAATTTTGTCCGTTGCGATGTAATTTACCAACTTGATGGTAATAATTGTTTATGTTTTACACTATTTTCTCATGTAGAACATTTTGTGTCGTCTTTGCGATAATATTTTTATTTATTTTTATTGAAATTTTTGAAAAATATTTACAAGAAGCTTATGCAAATATTTAATTGCCAGAGCTATTTTTATATATTTAGATTAAGTGAAAAAATTACCATTGTATAAGAGTTCTTTTATTTTTTGTATTTTTACTATGCATTTTATTACAGAATTATAGAAATATCAAGTTATTCGACAAAACTATAAATATAAACTAGTCAAAGTATTCAAGCGAAGTTAATTTCATGATTATTTATCTAATCTGGTTCGATAGTAAAAATATCTCCTTTGAAATATACGATCTTAGTTTTTTTTTTCCGGTTAGTCGTCGTAACCTCAATGGATACCTGTATTTTTTTTTTTTTTATTAAAAAGAAGTATCTGCATCTTATAATATTATAATAAGACCTAAGTGAAATATATATATTAAAAAAATACACTTTATATATTTGTCGAATAATGATGTCGGATGTGTAATTAAGGAGACGTGATATATATAAAAAAAAACTTCATCAATTTTTTGTATTTACCAAATTTCTTTACTCTATATATTAAGTTTCCTTTAAAATTTAACATAATTATCGTTTCTTTCGTATATTTAATTTAAATTATTTATATATTTCTTGTCAGAAAATATTTTACATTTACATTTTTTTCTTGATCTTTTTTGTGTTACATTTATTAATTTTTTTTTTTCCATGATTGTTTAAAATATGCAATATTTGCAATGTATATGTGCTGCAGATATGTATATGTGTAACAATTGATAGCAGAAAAACACCACAAATATATATATATATGTACGCGCAGGTAGACATAAAAATTGACCTACATTTTCATACCGAAAAAATATCATTAACTTTTTCCGTTTAACTTTAAAATAATAATAATAATATTACATGCAAAATAAAAAATAAAATAAAATTGAATACCATTTTACAATAATTTTCACAAGAATAAATGAAAAGAAAAAAAAAGTTCATAAAACTATGGAGTTTTTTTTATGTGTTTGTAGTATAAATAAGCAAAATGCTCTGGTGTATATACTTAAAAATTTTACGCGGAACAATCTTCTTAAATTTGACTGACTTTTTGGTTGATGGTTGTTGGTGTTTATTTTCTTTTTTAATATTAATTTTGCTTTTTTTTTTCTGTTGGTTTCTTTCTGTTTGGTTTATAATTTTATTTTCTGGTAGAATGCGCTCTCCTCCTTCCTCTTGGTTTATTACGATTATTTTTTCAAGATAAAACTTATCACTTGGTGTTCTGTGAAACCATTAAGATGCCGTGATAATGTCTAATCTGTCAGTTGATGTTTCATAGTGCATGTCAGTTATTACTGAAAAATGTCAGATATAAAATTACAAGGTTTTTTTATTTTTTTTCAATAAAAATGTATAACACACACACACACCACATGTGTAAAAAAAAATAATATTTCATATATGAACAAGTAATCAAGATTTTAATTACGTTATATTTATATTATTTATAATATTTAATTTGAAAGAAAAATTTATGATAAATAATGTATTGTTGAAGACATTGAAACGGGAAAAAAAATAAAAGAACAATTTTGGTAAAGATTTGAATATAGCATCAAGTCTATTGGTGTACCCATCATTTATATTGAACAATTTAGACAATATTTAGCAATAGAAACCTAAAATATATTGTAATATTTTTACTTTAAATACACAAATACAAAAATAAATAGCTGCAAACAAATGAATAATTATTTTGAATCCACCAACCACCACTTTTTTTTATACTAGTTTATTGAATTAACGTATTTGATTGAGAATTAGATTATGTGAATAATATTATGTAGCTATAAGGATTTCTTAGAAAATTATACTCACACAACAGATTTGAGGATCCCGGATATTGAGAACCTAGACCATATTTTATTTTGTTTCTCATAAAATGTTGATAAAATTTTGAAATATTCATAAACCAGTGAGCTTAAATGAACAGTTTTTAATGAAGTTCTTAGAAAATAATAATAGTAAGGTTACTGTACCTTTTTTAATATAGGTGTGAACACACAATAGATATTTAAAATTTGGTGTGATATAAGTATTTATTTGAGTAACAAAATCAATGAATTTAATAATAAATAGTTTTGGACATTCATCGATTCTATTTTTTAATGGGGATTGATTTGTTGTGCGGCAATTATCTATTGATGCAATGAACAATTTCTTTGTAATCCCATCAAACTGTTAATATAACCTTCCTTCTTTTGATGAATACAAAGTATTTTTTCATGAATCGTGTTGTGGTAATTATTTTCTATAGTTAATTCATTAAAAACTGTTTTTTTTTATTTATATATTACATTTCTCAAACTATATATTCAAAATCCCATCGAAAAGAATTGTTAAAATTCAAGTATTTAATAAAATACTTGATAAACTCGAGTGTATCATCGTGTCAGGATATTTTTTGTTCGTGTATGTACGTTGACTGATAAAATATTAAAAACTGAACTGTTTCTATTATTTGTATATGATTCAATTATACCACGGCGTTTTTGCTAATAATATACATGAGTTGATTCAGGTGATGTCGTCATCACCATACACACTGTATAATTTAAATTAATTTGAAATAACTGTTTACATTTTATTATGATTATTTTCAATGGCATATTCAGTGCTCTGCCAAATAAGAATCACATTTGCAAGCTTTTAAATAAACAATATACATTAAAAAAATGTTGCAACATAAAAAACTAAATACACAATACAGAATTTAATTATTTATTGATAGTATTATAGAATATATAGAGAGACCGGAAAAAAAGGAGTTTTTTTACTTATGTAAACACACTCTGTCCGACAAATAACCGGAATGGATTATCAAAAGAAAATAATTTTTATTTTTATTCGAAATATTCTTCTGCAACATAGATTTGCTCAATTTCAACAATGTTTTTGAGCGTGACGATCGCTGATAATATCTTCCATTGATAGATTCCATCACATGCATAGCGTTGTATTGCGGCTGAAGGAAATATTACATGAAACTTTAACAGTTTTATTACACAAACCAATTAGCCGACAATAGATATGGCATTCCCACATTTATATATATTAGAAATTAGTTTCCCGGTTATTCGTCGGGCAGTGGATGTACATATATGCGTGCATATATTATGAAAATTCTATAAGTTAAATTAGCAAAAAAACCAAAAAACTAACTGTGTTAACACACACACACACACACAACTTGCTGCTACTAAACATATAAAATTACATACATTTAATTTTAATTTTTTTTTTATTTATTTTGGGTAAATATATTAAGAAAAAAATATTTGTTAATCAAATTTATTTATTAAAGCGTGCTATAGTTGTTTTTAGTTCAACAATAATTTTGTGTTTAGTTTAGACAAATTAAAATCAGCAGAGCGATTAATCTAGTTACCATGAATTTTTGTTATATATTTATTTAAAATTTCAATTCATATACGTTTATTTTGTTCTTTTTGGGATGTAAAGATTTTTTTTTAAGATTACCGACAGAGCGGCATTAATGCATTGTATAAATAAATATGTATATAATATTCTATATATATATATCACTTTATTTATTGTGAGCACTCACAGACATCACATATATATATACCTATGGATGGATATAGATACACATATAGATCTATTATATACCATAAGAGAGGTTTTTCCAAATGTGGCAATTATTATTTTAGAATTGCAAGTGTTGTATTCTTTTTCTGTATATAAAACACAAATTACACTTCTTTTACATATTATAAAGTATATTTATTTATTCATTTCAAAAAATTATAATAAAAATTAGTTTCTTCAAAAATTAAATGTATAAATATAAATAAAAATAAAAACAGACATATATGGCAGCAGCCACAGACAATCGTACACAAACACAACCACACAGAACACATGAAATAAATGACTTTCTCATAATTAATCAAAATTAATATTAAAAAATGTTTTATTATTATTATTTTTTGGTGAACTAATTTCGATTATATTATTATAGAAAAAAAAAAAACCGAAATATTTCTTTTATTATAATTATTTCTAATTATATATGACCAATTACACACACACACACAGTGCAAACAAAATGTAATTTATTATTTTTTATTTTTTTTACTATGTAATATTGTGAGTAAAATAAATTTTTTATAATATATTATTATTTATTATTATTGGTAAGTGATTTAGAAATTAGTTCAGTTTTTAATATTCTTTATTTTTCGGTTATTTTATGCGTTCATACGCTACTCATGAAGTCTTCATATTTATATATAAAATTTTTATATTAACCTAGATTTTATACCTAACTTGCGCGAATTTAAACTAATAAATATATGTTAATATTTATATATGCATAGCGAAACATCATCTAGCAGCGTAGGTCAAAAATACATTAAGAAAATCTGTGTGTGTGTGTTTGTGTGTATGATTTTTAATTATATGTTCAAACTGTCAAATTATTTATATGTCCATTAATTAGATTGATTAAGATATATAAAAATAAATTTAAATCATTATCGTTTGTTGTGTGCCGATCGGTGGTGGTGGGACCCCATCCAAATAAAATCATACTGTAAGCGGCAAAGAAATTGTAACACCAAATATTTTGTTTTTGCAAATTCTTCATGTCTGCGATAATAAAAAATCGTTTTTTTTTTTATTATAATATTTTTTGTTTTAAGTAATTTGACGATAATTAACATTATTGATGATTTATATAAATTATGATAAAAACTATATATATATATTCTCTTAATTATTGCTGAAGATATTTTAAAGATAATTTTTTTTTCATGGAAAGAAATAAGTAATGTTCATTTTGCTCCTATTCAACTTATAATTAAATCATTATTGTAAATTCTTAGCATACTAGAAAATTTAAATTAAATGGTAATCTGATCCCTAGTAACAATTTTTCCGTACTTTGAAAAATGAGTAAAATTTTCGTGAAAAAATTCCAAATGTTTACTACCGACATTACACTTACTTCCATTATACTCGAAGCCACACAACTTCCAATTTATTATATGACACATTAAAATAATGGGATTTATTCATACTTATTATAGGATCTGTATACTTTAAGCTTTACACTATATATATATTATATATATGAAATGTCGATGTTAACAGTGGACACGCTATAACAGTTGAACTAATAATACATATTAGCTATATATTATTGTAAAAGTGATAGCCATTAAGCGAAATATCTGGTGTTGGTGTTACAATTTCTGTGTCGCTTATCGTATGTAAATATGTACGTGAGAGTACTATAGAAATAAAATATATATTAGATTTTAATAACAGTCAAATATATTATAATAATTATATTTCTTACTTTATATGGATTTAGTTAGAATGACAGGTTCTTATTTATTACTATATAGTACAATTTATTTATAGTTTATTACAACTTACGGTTGTCTTATATAATCGTCTTTAAAATCATATTATCTTTAAATATACAATATATAGTCTAAGTCGTCACATTTAAATCTGATCACCTTGTAGACGAAATGAAGGATCTATATGCGATTAACAAAAAAAAAATATATAAAATTAATAAAACCGATCGTTAACTTTTAATATATATAAATTTACTTTTATAATAATACACAGGGTGTCTCAGTTGAAAAAATTAATGTGATGGTATAATTTCAAATTTAATGTATGTTTTGCATGTGTAAGAAAATTATTTGGATGAATTCTATTGCTATTTAATATATTAAAATGTTCATTTCAAATATATTTGTTTAGAATTTTGTAAATTAAATATTTAAATATGTCTTTATTATGCAGCCCAACAAATCAATGACACTTTTGACTTACCATTTTCCACAAAAACTAAAATATATGCAATTTAATAAGAGATAATAATCCAGAATTTAATGGTTTTATAATAAATGTGTATAAATAAATACTATTTATATTTAAAATATAGTTTATTTATATATTATTTAACTTAATTAAATTAATTACACAATAAATAGTATACTGAAAAGAATATATAAATCCTTTTCATGGATCAGTATTAATAGTAATTTGTGTATTTCCATCTAAAAACTAACGATTTCCATACAAATGTAAAATTAAATATTTTTTCGTCGCTTAACTCTTTTGTTTTATTATTTTGTTATAAACATTTTATATGAAATGAATTTCATATATAAATTTTTAAAAAAAACCATTGAATTATTGTATTGTATTATTTTTATTTAATATGAAAAATTTCAACTTAATTTGTCTGCGTTCTTTGATGATGGTCCATAATTAGGTTATTTATACATTTAGATTAATTACTGTTACCGCCTTTGATGACACCGATATACAATTGGTTATTAATCAAAATTTATTAGCAATATTATCCATAAATTAGTTCAGAAAAAACTAGTTTATAATTATTTTTGAATAAAATTCGATATTTTTTGATCCTAATATAATTTTTAAAGAACTTTCCTATTACAATATTTCAAGTTAATTATATGTACAATAGATTACTATAAAGTATGGGATTTTGGTTTTTAAATTAAATGAATTATATTTGAATAAATGAAGTACACACACACACACACACACACAAATATTATAATTAATATAAAATAACAATAAAATATTGTAAATTTAAATTTCTATTTATATTTATTTAATTATTTTGAAAATATGACGTCGCTTATAACGAGAAATATATAACATTTATTTTTTGTTTTTTTTTTTATTCACATCTGATGAACAGATCAATCAACGTCAATGTCCATTTGTTGATGTTTTTGTTCTGGTTCTTTAAAATTGGAAAAAAATATAATATTTTTTAGTTCATTTTTTATTGTATTACTGTTAATCGTTGCGCGTCTTATTAATGGTATTGTGGTGTACGGTCGACCACCTATTGATATTTAAACAAACATATCACACAAACATATATTTTACCTGTAACATTTGTAATCTTACTTAATCAGCCAGGCCGGGGGGACCAAAAAAAAAATGCATTTGCCATATTTGTTATTTTATTTTTTTTTTGTCTAAACAATAAACGTTTGTACACGATGATATAACAATAGATTGATCCAAGTAGAGAGCACTTTTCAAATGGTTTTTTTTTTATATATGGTCACCAATTGATAACACCCTTTTCTGAAGATAACATCTAAACGCATACCATTAAAAGACGTTTTCTAATTTCTTTCATTATTATTCTATACCATTTACGATTTAGTTTTTAAAACTAATGATAAGATACAGATCAATAATATTTGTGATGGTTGTGCGGAATTAATGTCAGAAATTGAAAAACGAATTAATTAAATTCGTTGGTTAAATATTTTGTTTGGTTTTTTTTTTTTTTCTTAAATATTTCGGCAAAATTTCACAAGTGTTTTTTTTCGGTTTTCCATCTGTCTTTCATTTAATTCATGCGACATCCATTTTCTATACTTTTGGATCTTTCCCATACGATTTAAATTTGGTTTTTGTTTACATAAACGAACAAATTGTAATACGATTGAGATTTATGAGTTTGGGAAATAAAGAAATTTTTTTTCATATCAGTATCGGAATCGTTAACTTTGGATTAAATGACATTTCGATTTTTAGTTTAGCATTACACACTAGTAAATTATATAAAAATGAACTGTGATGACTTTATATGATGATAATAGTGTATGAAATAATTGTCATTGAATTAATTAGAGGATTATATTCTCATCAAAATACCCGATAATATTATTTATTAACTCTTCCCTTTTTAAAGTGAAATTTAAATCATCTCTATTTACGATTTTGCATAATGTAAATGTAAAATAATCATATTCATTGCTCTATATTGCGGCTAACATTCAGTAGTAGTAGTAGTAGTAGCAGTATTTTGTATATAGAACTGGTATACTTGTTGATGATTTACAATAGAAGAAATTCCATTAAAACTATTTATTTTGAATTAATAAATTAAGAATTAACTTATAATTTATATATCAAATTTTATGTATGGAAAAAAACAAAAGATTTAAGCGACGAACTCTTAAAATTAAAATTGATATCATGACCTGTAGAGAAAGTTACTTGATGTAGAATCAATTTGATATTAATAATATATTAATAATAATACTAATAATAACATATTAAATTACACATTTGATATATTATTTCGATTTGAACATGCATATTTTTTTGAGTACAACGAAAAACCACTCTATTTTAATTATATATATTTTAATAATACAGTAGCCATTTTTATGTATGTTTATAATTTATTATTATTAAATTAATTATAAATCGATAAAATTGAATTATATATATTGTGCTCTATATGCGCAAATCTACACACAAACAATTAAAGAAATTACATATTCTGCACAAATAACTTTAATTTGTTTATTTTTTTTTATATTATTTAAATATTTATAAAACCATAAAAGTTTGTAGAAATAAATAATTAAAAAAATAAATAAATAAATTATATAGTTTTATAGCTAATAATTAATTTTCGTTACTGTGTTATGTTTTAATTTTTTTTTTATTTATTTATTTATTTATTTTTGCAATATAAAATTATAAAAAAAATCGAAAAAATTAAATGATAATATTTGTATTCAAAAAAAAAAAAAACGTATGTATTTGTATATTTTTTACCATATATTTTTACCGCCGTTAAATATCAATTTTATATATTTTATTTGTGTTATGGTATGTGCAATACATTAGAAGAGTTATGTGCAAGCAAACATTTAATCAAATACAATCAAAATACATTAATAAAATATATGTATTTTACTTTGCATATAACAAAAACAATGTATAAATAAATACTCAATGGTGGTGTAGTACGATGGTATATTCACAGCATACATTTCCATCTGTACAGATACAAATGTAGTTGAGAGGAGAACCGGTCTTTACTACAAGAACCGTTGTTTTTAGAAGAAGGAAGGAGTTAATTTATTTCTATATAACATTTATTAAGATTTTTTTTTTATTTTCTTTAACATTAAATGTTATAATAAAACAAAAAAAAAAACACAACAACAATGTACCAATTTTTATGGGATTGGTAAATATTTTATATATTTAGTTGGACAACTATTATATATTTTTGTATAT
This sequence comes from Bibio marci, assembly GCA_910594885.2. Classification (NCBI taxonomy): domain Eukaryota; kingdom Metazoa; phylum Arthropoda; class Insecta; order Diptera; family Bibionidae; genus Bibio; species Bibio marci. The sequence continues at coordinate 3,013,709 of OU343116.1, read as the reverse complement.
ATGAGTTTTACAATACATTTCGAAAACTAAACAATGCTCTGCAGTTGGTATATAGAGTTTGGTTGTCGGAAACAATTGGCAATTAAAATCCAATGAATGTATGACTAAAATGGTGATGAATTACACATATCATAAGGAGAAGTGTTGTTGGATAATATACAGTACCGATTAAATTGTACATGTTCGTAGAACTGTATAATTATGTCAGACATTGACATTTATGCTCTATGCTGAATCGTAGAGTAACACATAATTTTTTTGCAATAAAGAAATGTCTTTCGCGATAATTGCAGACTATACAAAAAAAAATTATATAATATACTCGAATTATTTCATATATTAATATAAATTATATAAATTGACACATTTTCAATTTTTACAAGAAATTTGTACGGCCCTAATTTAAATTGTTTATCTGTTCGACAATTTTTGTTGATGTATAATGTATCGAATAGTATATCTGCCGAATTAATGACACACACAACACAGTCATCTACGACTATATATTATAATCAATTCACCATATTTTGATGTATAATTTAATTTCTATTGTTGTTATCGTTAGTAATTCAATTATGTGTATGCGATTGAATCGTCTTATATGAGAAAAATGGAGTTGATATCATAAAATTGAATGGGTGCATCATTGTTTTTTTTATTAGTTTAATAAAATAATTTATGGCAACAAAATGTGGGTGTATTTTTTATCGAAAATTAACTTTTAAGATTTTTAAAATATTTCATCAATTTTAAATGAATTTTTAAATTATTATTGATACTGAAGATATTGAAAATTTAATCAATTTCCAACATTCCATTTACGCATTCAAAAATTATGCGGTCGATGTTAATTATTGTAGTACCCACAGTATTTTTATTTCATATTAAATTGAAATATTTGAAAAATCATCATTTATACAATATTTTTTCCACAAAATTTTTTTAATAAACTATATTTCTTCTGCATAGAACTTTAAGTTTTTTTTTAAATCAACATACAATTGAATTCCAATAAAATATTGTATCCATTGCGTGCCATACACTAAAATTTTTTTGATAATCCCCATGTAAAACACCATCCAAATACATATAAAAGTAAAGAAATAAACAGAGAGATAGTAAATTTATCTTAGAAATACCACATACTAAGGTAATCTATATATATATATTGTGTATAAGTATATAAATGTATGTAATATATAAACACGAACCTATATACAATGTATTTTAAAGAGTGGTACTCTAAAACAACACATATTATAAAATGCTATATTAAGTCCCACGCTGATTTTAGCATATACAATTTAAGTTTGCTCTATATATATGTATTATTTATATATATATATAAAGATATTATATATATTGTACATATGTATGAATTTGCAAATAATTGCATTTGCAGATAAATTGAATTTCGTATAAATTGGTAAAATTGCCAAAATTTAATATTTGTTGTTAAATAAAAAAATTATCTAAAAATTATCTAAAAATATAAATTTATCTATATATAATTTATCTATTAACTTTTTTCTCTACTAATATTATTTTAATTAACTATTTATTTAATTATTAAATTATCCACTATAAATTGCATGTATATTTCACATTACACACACACACACATTCACACATTACACATTACACATACCTTATTATTTATTTATTTACTTAGTTTTATATATATGTATTATTTACCACTATATTTTTTAACTTGTCCCTGACTGTGCGGCTCTTACATATACGCTTTTATTGTGATGGTGTTATTTAAATTTCTGCATATCTCCTCCTCAACACATATACATAGGCAGCACACAGAAACAGAAAACCAACACACTAATGCTTTCGCGTGTTGTGTACGATGGAACAAAAACAGAAAAGAAAAAAAAAACTAAAATATAACAGAACATAACGCAAAAGCCAGCGACTTTGAAAGAAAATACTGTATTACTCGGTCAGTCGGTTTAGAGGTACGTTAGTAATAACGTTAATATATCTATATATATTTATATATATATATATAGATAGAGTGTGTATATATGATATTAAATATTTGTATGTTTCAAAGCGCGTTGCATTTTCTTTATATATATATATATAATAACAACAACAACAACACCACATATTTATTTATTTATTTATTTATTTATTTATTTATTTATTTATTATTCCTTTAACTATATATATATATATATTTTCAATTGTGTTGTGTGGTGTACATACAAAAATGCAATAATTTAATTTTCTTTTAATCATTCCAATAAATTTGGATATCATTTTTATTTTATTATTATTATTAAATAATATATTATAAATTAGTATAAAATTTAAATAGTTATAGTTTTATATGAGATAGAAAAAAAGATTTTTGGTGGTGTATAAATATAAATGTGCGGCGGTTATCGGCATTTATGGCTGTACACATAATATAATTTCTAACTATATAAAATTATCTAATGACATGTATTTATAGTTAATAAAATAGTTCGTTTTGCTGGCCGTGTGTGTTTCCTTTTTTTTTTTTTAAACTGTTTGTTAGGAGAGAATTAAATAAAATAAATTAAATATCACGGAAGTTATTAAAAATAAATTCAAAACAAATAAATTGATGAGTGATTTTTTTTGAGTGATAAATAAAATTTTTTTAAATTTGTTTTTTTTTTAATTAATAATTATAATAGTAAAGTTAAAAAAAAAAAAAAAAAAAACATATAATAATTATAATAAAACAAAAAACATATTTTTGAAATAGAAATTTTATTTTTATTTTATTGTTTATAATTTCTGTGTGTGTTTTTTTTTCTTTTTTTAGAAAATAGTGATTAAATTTCTATATGAATTTGTGTGTGATGGCTTTTTTTTTTTCTTTTTTTCCTCTTGTTTATGTTAAATTGTTAAATTGTTAATAAAGAAATTTTATTTTATTATAGAGTAATAGACAGACAAGTATCAAAAGAAAAAAAAAAAACCAAACGAAACGAATCGAATTAAAATAATTATAGATTAATCACAATTAATGTATGCGCTTGTTTTGTGTTTTTTTGTATTTTATATTTTTATTGTTGTTAATATTATTATTATTATATATATTAATTAATTATATAAAATTATATAAAGGTGATTATAAGTTAATTAATTAAAATTAATAAACTATATATATATATATATTTTAATGTTATAATATTTAAAACAATATATCTTGTGAAAGTGTATATTTATTCACAAAAAAAAATTTTTATTGTGATCGTTTTGTTTTTTTTTTTTTGGTTTTGTCTACAGAGATTTTGTGATAATTAAAATTTCAATAAAATTTTGCATAAAAATTATCATTGTGTGTGCTGGTGCTGTGTGTCTGTGACTGTCACAGCACACAACTATAACATAATGATGTGAAAAATTGTTATATTTTCAATGGAAAATATAATTTTGTTTGTGAAATAAAAAAAAAAAAGGAAAAAAAAAAACAAATTTGAATTGTTTTTTGTGTGTGTTTGTGTGTGTTTTTTTTTTTTTTTTATTTAAAAAAAATTATAAATCTACAATAAACAACCAACAAACATCATCGCAGCATCACAACAACATTATAATAATATTAATAATAATAATAATAATAATAATAATAATAATAATAATAATCATCGTCAACAACATCTCTCGTCGCGTATACGTTTATGTTTTTAAAGTGTGTTAATTTGTAATAGAAGAAATTTTTGGTGACTGTTTTTTTTTGTTTTTTTTCGCTTTTTTCCTATTAAATAAACATCAAAAAAATTTATTTGTGTGTAAGTAATTTAATTATTAATAGAGAAAAAAAATTATAGTTATATTTATATGTTTATGAAAAGAAAACATTACCAAAAGTTGCGTATTTAACGTAAAAACCTAAAAAAAACAATAGAGTTTTTTTATTTTTATTTGTTAAAAAACGACGAACCTGAGTTTTATATATTTGATTTATTTTTATTTGATTAATCTACCACCACCATCACCACCATCACCGATATCGTGTTCTCATCATTCCATAAAATTTAATTTGATCGCATAGTAGAATGCGCCTCTTCCATTATATAATTTTATTCTAATTTAAAAATTTGTTGTCTAATTGTTTAAATTGTTTTGTAACACATTAAATTTATTTTAAACATAAATGGTTAATGGTTTTCAAACTACTATTACCTTTTTTATTTAATTGGGTTTTTTTTTTTTCACTTATCGTCAATGCTTTTGAAGCAAAATATTCATTTACTTCTATAAAAATCATCTGTCGTCGGTCGCACAAATAAGACTGCGGCGCATCGATATAAATATTATATAGATGACAATTAGACCAAATTTTGTTGGAACATCTGTGAGTTGTAGCATTTGTTATGTATATGCGTCCGAGCTTTGTCATGTGGTAAAATTTTGCTTTGATTGTAAAATGGTTTGTTTTTTTTTTTACTCCAGATAATTTATGGTTACATTTCTATACCATTTTTGATTGTCAAACAAATTGATTTGTTGCTTCAGAAGCTTTTTTTTTTAATTTTTTATTTCTATAACAAGAGTGTAAAATGCAAAGACTTAAATTTTGTTTATATATTAACGTCCGATTATACGGAAAGTGAGCTAATTCCGTACTAGTGTCAAGTTGGTCTTGTTTATGTATTTTTTTAAGTTATTAAATTACTGCGTTAGTGTATAATAATTTATCAATTGATCTACAATTGTATTTTGATAGATGCTAATAATATCCAGTATTGTGTGTCTGTTCGTGTGTGTTACAACCTTTTTAATCTCTGCGAATAGCATCATCAAACACCATATTTTCAAAGATATTGAATTTTTGATTCTATATTTGCAAATACGAACAAATTGTTATATTACAATTTGAGTAAATTTTTATCGCCTAGTATTACTAGGTAAATTCCCAGACATATACCATGTCAACCACACACACAATATTTTTTCCATTGGAAAACATCTATTTTATGCACAATAAATCCATAATTATGTTATGAATTTTCCTATTAGTTGCATGTCTATAATTATCGATAATGACTTTATAGTAATTATTCCGGTGTTATAATATATGGTAATAATGTTTAAATGAAATTAATATATTATAAATATATAAACCTAATTAAATTAATTATAAGTCATTGAACCCTCACCCCCCCCCATATACGTTAATATATTATAAATTAAATAAATTATCTATTACAATATTTTTTTAATATGAAATTTATTTATGGAAATTGTATTTGTATTTGTATCAAATATTATATAAAATGTTTAATCTTAAATAAATCTATTAAATTAAAATCTATAAAAAAAAAGCATTGAATAATTGGGAAATGTTTTTAGATATGCTCGTACGTGCGTGCGTGCGTGTGTGTGTGTGTATTAACATTTTTTTATATTATAATATATAATTAATTACAATTTGATTACAAATTCATTTATTTATAATTTTATATTAACAAATTTTAAATGTCAATTATATATTATAAATTATTATGTTTATAATTATAAAAGTGCATAAATGAATTTTAACATAAATTATAATTAAAATGCCAGACTTTTTAATTATGCGTTAAAAAAAAAAGTGTATATCAAATTGTATGCGTTTAGATTTATTATATTGTTTTATTACAATAAACATTTTCAATTAATTTAATTAGTAAATGTAATATTATATTAATAAAACTTGTAATAATTTATTTGCATTTCAAAATTAAAAATTTCGTAAATGCGATGGAATTTAAATTATCATTTTTATTTATTTTGTCTATTTTTGAACATAATTATCTCTTTTGCGTGTTCCGACGGTATGTTCAAATAATTTTATAGCTATCAAGTTATAAAATTCACATTATCTATATCTTGATTTTAACATGTACAATTAATTTCTTTGCACAAAACTTATTTTGATTTGCACAAAGACGCAAACAGCAGCGTCTGTCTTTATTATTCATTTTAATGTTTTACATTTCCATGTAATATATAAAAATATAATGGATTTGGTAATAAAAATATATAATCATTAATATTTATTGTAAATAATTCCATACGCATAATTATTATTATTATTATTATTATTATTATTATTATATTAAAAAGCAGTTTTATTATTATTATAATATGCGTAAATATTATAATTAATTAATTAATTAATTAACTAATTAATGGTTTAAAAATTAAACATTTATATAAAAATCATATCTATATAGTAATTGACTTGTTTACCTAATTTTAAACATAAACTCTATATGAATTCGATTCTATATATGTGATATTTTTTTAAGTTGTTGTGAAATTATATGAATTTCTATGAAAATTATTGTAAATTAACTCATCACATGTCTGGCAGCTTATGGTTAATTGGCAATTTTAATTATTTCAGTAACTATATCAGATTATTGAATTTTAATATTTGAAACACATCAAAAAAATCTTTATATATACTAAAAATAATGTATGTTTTTATATTCATTTGTGTGTGCCAGAACCAACATTTGCGTATATAAGAATATAATTTAGTGACATTTTTTTATAAATTATAAATCAAATCCTTATAAAAATCTGCAAGAATATAAAAAAAATTAATTATTAACAAATTTTGATTGCTTTGGAATTTCGAATGTATCAAGAAATAACACCCTCATATAATAAAATAAAATGTTTTAACAGATGAATATATATGTTTTCATTGGGTCGTAGTTACCAAGGTATAATCAAACAAAATTAACAACGATTACTTTTTCAAAAGCTTATAACTAGATCGAGTTGTTATAAGAATTGTAGAGAATCTTTATAATTTCGTGTCTTGCAATTCCTTTTTTTTTTCAATTGTAATTTTATGTCAACAATGGGGAAATGAAAATTTGCAATAATGAAAAAGGCGGCTTTATTGGACGAAGTGGACCAACAAATAAAAACGTAACAATCTTCAATGCTTCTTTTTCTTTATACATTTTGAATTTCAACTTTTTATTATTCTATTTAGTGTTTGTGGTAGTTTCACTCTATTTTTTACAATTTAATAATTTTTTCCATATCCAAACTGGTATATAACACAGAAATTTTTTGATTGTTTTGTACGGCGGAGCAGCAATATTTTTTTTAGATAAATTACAATATATAAAAATAGGATAAAATAGAAATATTTTCAAAGTAATAATATATAGAGAAATTATTTTAATATAAAATTTTGGTTTATTGATAATATAATAATAGAGATTTTATACCATGGGTGGTCTTTCAATATTTTACTATAATACAATTTTATATTTATGATATAGCATCAGCCACAACATTATAATTATAAATTCTATAAGTAATGTTCAAATAACTGTCTGTATTATACAAATTTATATTGTATTTATATATAAATTGAATATTTAGTACAAAATATTCAATTTATTATTAATAATTATATTATTTCTATATTAACTTTTTCTATATATACACACAATAAAAGGTATTAAAAAATAATTATAATATTAATATTTTTACTTTGTGTGTTTTTACAATATTATATGTTATATATTGTGTCGTATTTATTCGTTCGTAATATACGTAATTTACAATGAATTTTATTCAATGCGATGCAAATATGTAACATAAAAAGATGTTATTGTCCATAAAAATATAAAGATATTCAATATAAAAAAAAATGATAAGAAAGCCCAAAGCAAAAAAAAATTAAAAATTGTTTATATAAAATTGAATTAATAAAATATATATAATTATAATTATAATTATCCGCTAGCTATAAACATAACATGAATAATTTTAATACTTATATAAATTAAGATAGATTTTAGTGCGATATTTTCTTATCACAGAAGCAACTAAAATCACCACAATTGTTGCTATAAACTTTAGCATTTTATTTTTTTTCCTTACAGAGACCATTAATGTTATTCTATTCTACGTTGCAACAGGTGTACCGGTGGCTAGTGAGCGTTAAGATACAAATTTCTTGAACACGGAACATTTGTAGTGAACGAATCTTAATTAATTTTTTGTTTGTTTGTTTTGTTTGCTATGACATCTGTCAAACACATAGTTAGTATACATCAAGTCATTGTACAAACAATATTATGAAGAAGTCGGGTGTCGTAATTGGTTTGCTTCAAAAGACGATTGGTGTGGTATCCACAAATTGCCAGAAGAAAGGTGATCAAAATGTGTAGAAACCAATGGCTAATATTTTGAATAAAATTATTTTCACAAAACAAAACGCTCATTTGATACCGGCGCACCTGATATTATAATAACTCTTATAATTTATATACGTTGTATTGTATATTATTATAATCTGATGTTAAAATAAAATACAATGAAGTAGCAAAGTGCATTTTTATATTTTTAATACTTTATTCTTCGTATATCGCAAGATAAATACCATTTTATATATTTATTGTAACATGGAAAAATAAAAATAAAATTATTTTGTTATAAACAAAAATACAAAATAACAAAACCTAACAAGTTTTTATATGATTATATCCGCATTCTCTTGTGTGTGTGTGTGTATGTATGTACCATCGCACAAAACCGACCACGGCGGCGTCTAAATAAAAACCTTTTTCAAATATTGTAATAATATATCATATACACATGCAAATGTTAATAAATATATATATAAATGTACCAAAAATTATATAAATAAATAAATAAAAGGTACTATTGTTTATAAATAATATTATATTATTTTTATTTAAATATAGTTTATTTTCTAAAACAATATATTTAAATATAATTTTTCTAGTCTATTTATTTTATAGGATTTGTTTTTGGTTAAATATTAAGACTTTTTTGTTTATTTTATTTGTTGATTTAGTATGCTGCGTGTGTGTGTGTGTGTGTGTCTATATGTAAATATAACAGAGCACAGCATCCCATTATTATTAAATGAATTAGGTCAATATATTGATTAAAATTGTAACAAGACAACAAGAACCAAAAATATAACAAAAACAATCTAGAGAACATAGAGAGACCGACCTTTAATTAATCATTTTATTTCTAATATATATTTTTTGCGTACATTTTGATCTTAACCTTGATATGAGTTTTTGTTTGAAAGAAATTTTATATATTTTTTATATATACAATATGTGTGTTTGTGTGTGTAATGTTTTTATGTAAATAAATATAAGGTTGTCAAATATCTCCCTTCTGCCTTTTTGTCTTTTTAATTTCGCGGCTATGTACAAAGCGCTACAGAGCTCGTATCTGGCAACACTGTACATAATTTGAAAGCTCTTGACATAACAAACAAAACGACGCTATGTATGATTAGTTTGGATATTGCGTTCAACAGTTATAGACGTGTAAACATGGAGTTCACTAACGCCGAAATTCGCGCTATTTTAAAGTTTTCCTTCGTTAAAGGCAAATCCGCTAGAGAAACGTTCCGTGAGATTAATGGTGTTTTGGGGGATGGTACTCTATCACTTCGAACCGCGGAGGAATGGTTTCGACGATTCAGAGCCGGTGAAAACGACACCATGGATAAGCCAGCCGGCGGAAGACCTGTGACGACAAATACCGATCAAATCATGGAATACATCGAGTTAGACCGGCATGTGGCATCTCGTGACATCGCCCAGGAGATGGGAGTTAGTCACCAAACCATTTTAAACCATCTGCAGAAGGCTGGATACAAAAAAAAGCTTGATGTTTGGGTGCCACATGAATTAACAGTGAAAAATCTAATGGACCGAATTTCCATTTGCGAAATGCTGCTGAAACGGAACGAACTCGACCCATTCTTGAAGCGGATGGTGACTGGCGACGAAAAATGGATCACATACGACAATATCAAGCGAAAACGGTCGTGGTCGCAGGCCGGTGAATCGTCCCAAACAGTGGCCAAGCCGGGATTGACGGCCAGGAAGGTTTTGCTGTGTGTTTGGTGGGATTGGAAGGGAATCATCCACTATGAGCTGCTCCCATATGGCCAGACGCTTAATTCTACCATCTACTGCGAACAACTGGACCGCTTGAAGCAGGCGATCGACCAGAAGCGTCCAGAATTGGCCAAAAGGAAGGGTGTAGTGTTCCACCAGGACAACGCCAGACCACACACTTCGTTGATGACTCGTCAGAAGCTACGGGAGCTCGGATGGGAGGTTTTATCGCATCCACCATATAGCCCGGACATAGCGCCAAGTGATTACCACCTGTTCCTGTCCATGGCGAACGCCCTTGGTGGTGTAAAGTTGATCTCAAAAGAGGCTTGTGAAAAGTGGCTGTCCGAGTTCTTCGCAAATAAGGAGGGGGGCTTCTACGAGGGAGGTATTATGAAGTTGCAGTCTAGATGGAAACAGATTATCGAACAAAACGGCGCATATTTGAACTAAATCCGATTACTGTAACACTTTTTATAAAGCATTGAATAAAGAGCAAAAAGGCGGAAGGGAGATAGTTGACAACCTAATATATAACAAAAATCTGCATTAGGTTATTAATTTATTTAAAAAGAATATGATTCATTTTGGTGTTTATTTATTAAAAAAATATATAATCATAAACTGCCAACATTAATAGCAAACTTTTATGTTTCATAGTATTTCAATATCCTAGTCATTGTAAATTGTATAACGGTTCATCATTATCAACTGTGACGGTATGAGATTCAACGTTGATCTGCGAAAAATTTGAATATATTGCAATAATAACAAGACCTATTGACCTGTATGGAAATCTTTTCTAAAACAATTAAATAATAAATTTTTTAATTATAGATTAAGTATTATAATTAAATATATTTATATTTTCTCCGTAAACTTTGTATATGCACTTAATGTATGTGTTCGGTTATTACAGGTGGTACGGTTAATTTTAAAGTTATATAATTTATTGTGTTTCGTATCTATTGTTTGTATATAGAAAATTGAAGTGAGTTGCATTTTTGTTTGGCGCGATTAAGATTCTGCCAATTAATATATAGATAATAGTAGATATATATATATATATATATATTGTGTTCTTGTTAGCTCACACCGAGTGACTATATATATATAGGAGTTAATTACTTATTGCTATACACAGTGCACCACTCTGAATCACTTATATAATGAAACTATTTTACGGAACAACGTTGATCATTATATCGAACTCAATCAATTTTCTGTTACCATTAAAATTAACCGTATATAATCTCTAGTAAATACCTTCTATCACATGCGTTGACTCAATTGAATGTAATTTTAAATCTGTATATACGCACATTTTTTTTTTCTCTTGTCTTCTCATTTAATAATTTAATTAGTACATTTAGTTTTCCTATAAATATTGTCATTTTTAAAACATTAACTTATGCGTATATGTAATTTATTTATCTCGCTTATAAAGATAAAATAAAATTAGATAAATTATACAACATATAATTTTATATTGTCACATTTTATATATATATATAGAAATACCATTATATATAATAAGATATTAGAAAAAAACTTATACATAAGAAATTTTATATATGTGTAATCTTGAACATATTAAAAATAACAACAATGTATTATTATTTTTTTTCTTATTTTCCAGCCAGATAGATATTGTTTGTAAATTAGGTGAGGCTGTTTTGAATTAGGAGGTGTGGCGGTTTTATCATTCTATAAAGTCTTTTTAAATTATTATTAATTTTTTTTTTCTTCTTATAACATTTATATAATATAGGACAGAATATCGTAATAATAATAATAATAATAATAATAATAATAAATAATAAATAATAATAATAATAATAATTATTGTAATTATTATAATTATTATTATAAAATGTTTCACGGTTAATTTACACTACTAAAATGAAACCAAAATAAAAAAAAACTAAATTTGGTACGGGTTAAATATATAATTTTATCACAGTTCAAATTAAAAAAAAAATAAAAAAATAAATAGTAATAAAACTGGATCTAAAAAAAATTGGCATTTATTATTTATACGCGATATGAAAATTTAAACAAGAGAATATATTAAAAAAATGTTCAAACTATAATATTTATAAATATAAAAAAAATAGGTGTGGTATGCACTTTTATATCGTTATATATATTTCAGTAAATTAATGCATAATATCCACAATTACATAAAGTGTTAGTGTAAAAAAAATTTTAAATTATAATATTAAACCAATTAACGAATGCAATTATTTTGTGTCTGGCATAAAAAAAAATAAATACTAAAATTATTTAAAAACACAAAAATTTATATAATCATTAACTTTATATTTTTTTCCTATTACCATTAGTTTAGACAAATTAATTAATTTCTCGTTCAATTAAAATATTTTTCAATCAAAATCATTTTATTTTTTCTTCATAATCAATAGTTTGACAGAATATGTCATTTAATTGCGGAGGTTGCACGAATTCTTTTCCTGATGTTAAGAGGAAAAAAATTATTTGTTTTCACACTACAATGATGTAGCTGAATAACAATGTCTAGAATAATACTATATTTATAATTCAATCGCTGTCAATGATACACTAAAAAAAATATTCTGTGATATTGGCATCCAAAATCACATCCATTAAATAATTTATGTTTTATCATACCTTCAATATAAATACAATAAATTTTTTCTGTTGTTACCTCAAAACCATTTATTTATTTTATATAGCGTGGGTGGAGAGATTCAACACCGGCACTTTTCAAGTATATGCCTAATAAATAATTGGCCACAAAATTCATACATGGGAAAAGAAATATTTTTATTTATTTATTTTTTTTTTCAAATAAAGCATTCCAAAATATTTTGCTTTACATAAAAATCATTGAAATTCTTGATACTTCTATTTTAACAGATTCTTTGCCTGATATTTTCTAGCTGCTTCTTAATATAAATCAAAGTCAAATAATTTCTATAAATTGTGAAGAAAATTGTATCGAAAATGTTTTAAATTTTCAAGACACTCAATAAATTAGAAAATAAATAAATATATATTAAATTGAACAGTTGAAACATTTACAAAATATGTGTTAATATGAAATTATTAACTCAGTGTGAAATTTAATATTATAAATTTTATATATTTTCTGGCATTCCCTAGTAACACTGTCCGTAGTTTGTTCGCAAAATTTCCGCATTATATAATAATAATAGTCCGTATAGTTTGTTGAAACAAATTTTAATGTAATAAATAAGTAATAAATTAATAAAAAGTATGATATTTTCGTATGTAAAAAATAATTAAATTGTAAGATTAAATTAATAAATTGATGGTATAATTTTGTAGAAATTTGGCATATAAATGGCAAGAAAAAAAAAAACCACAGATAAAATCCATGAAAAAACGTTACAAAATTCCTAGGAAATATATCAATTTGAGTTGCTGGTTATTTTAAAAATTATGAAAATTAATTACGAACAATGCGGAGGATTATATCTATAGATAAGCGAAATATATATAAAATTTGAACCATTGTCTTGGATAATTGATGAAATAAATTAGATATTATGTTGTAAAATATTACCCTGACAATCTAAAGATTTAAAGAATTTACCTATAAATAAAATACTATTATATTAAGATTGGTAAATCTATGGACAACACTTTGGACAAATTTCAATATATCTTTTCCATATGGAAATTATGTGGATTTTTTCCACGGAAATTTTTCTCATTTTTCAATGTACGAACAAATTGTTACAAGGGTTGTTAAAAAAAAATAATTAATAAATTGTTCGGTGTACTACAAATTTCTTTTATAACATATATGTAAAATCACCATCTGATATGATTCTGTCTCATTCCTCAAAACATTTTTCTCTGCCACATGAGATGCTCATTTCTTACCTTATGAAATATATAAACAGTGCTTAGTTATTATTATAATTTAAAAGCAAAAATTATTTATTCAATTTGTGTTCAATATAAAAATTTTATAAATCTAATCTAATTAACATTATTTGACATTTTTTGATCGATCACCACAAATGGGTTAATTAAAATACGCATATTTCTATAGTACAATAATAAATTTTAATAATATATAAAAATGACAATTACTATAATATTATAATATATAAAAAGGTTATATTAAATTCATTACCAATAACAATATAATTTATTGGTTATAATAAAGTAATTTACATTGATCATATTTATGTGTGTATAGGTGTAAGTCAAGGTATTATATAACACACATATTTATATATATAATAAATAATCGATAATCGATCCTTTCTGATGACATTTGTGTGTGTGTTAATATACTTATATAAATTATTATTTAATTTTCAAAATATATTATATACACAAAATATATATATGTTATAATATTATGATGATCATGATATATGAAATAAGCTATTATAAAAACATCACATATATATATTACAAAATAAATATATGCATTGTAATAAATGCAAACAAATAATAAATCGAAAATATAAATATTGACACCTTTTGTGTATTTAAATGTACAAAATATATATAAATATAACACACTGTAATATTATTATTATTATTATTATTTTGTGTTCGTTTCGTATAAATTATTATTTGTTGAACATATATAAAATGAACAACAATAATGTGCTATATATACACACACACAATAAACAGTAGCCAGATGAAGAACCGCCCGGGTAAAGGAATAATAACACAAAAATAAATAACAAACAATAAAAAATATGTGGTATATCTTTCAGAGATTGTATTGAATATATAAATAATAAAAGTTGTATACAATTAATGAAATGTACACAAAAGAAGTCAGCAAATATACAAATATTAAGAATATACTTTAATTCACTGGTAAATAAATATATGCTATACATATTTATGTAAATTGTCAATAACTTAAAAATCAGGTATACAAAATGTGAAGAACAGATGCGGTTTAAGAGTATACAAACAACAAAACTATGTGTGTGTATTTGATACTTTGTCGTAAATATTATGGCTCCAACTAATAACACAATAATTATATGACCATTGTTTGGTTGGTATATATATTTTGATAATAACAATTGATTTATTACTGCTTTGATTCTATAATTAAATTTTTATAATTACGTATGTGTGTTTTATCAGTATTTAAATTTATTACGTAAATTTAATAATTTATATTCCTAATTGTGAGATGGTTGTTTGTTTTACACGGTGTGTGGTATAATAAAGGTTTCTTTTCTATAAAAAAAAACTATGTCTCTAAAAAATTTCAAAGACATTTTGTATTATGAATATAGTAACATTGTCCGTTGTTTGTCCGTAAAATATCTATGGAGTCCGTGCTGGACTCATCATATGATCAGTGCAACCGTGTCCATTGATATTTATTGTAATTAAAAATGTCCTTGGATTATCCGCGTACATTGACGATGATAGTTTTTACGGTAGCTCCTTAGAGGTATTTTTCGTTGCTATTATTTCACGTACTATATTTATATTCATATTTTGTTGTGACTATAGATCCACGGAATTTGACAAAAATACGGTATGCGACAAGTGTTGTTATAACCGATTGATGCTTGTTGAAACAAAATTTAATGTTATAAATACGTAATAAATTAATAAAAAAGTATGATATTTTATTATGTAAAAAATAATTTAATTGTAAGATTAAATTAATAAATTCATGGTATAATTTTGTAGAAATTTGGCAGATAAAATGTTTACATAAATAAGAAACAAAAAACCGTGCGGATAAAATCCATGAAAGGTCTTACAGAATACCTCGAAAATATATCGATTTGAGCGGCTGATTGTTTTTAACATTAATGAAAATAAATTACGAAGAGTGAGGATTAAATAAAGCAAAATATATAAAAAATTCGAATCACTGTCTTATGGATAATTGATAAAATAAATTATGAATACAATACCGTGCCGGATATATGTTAGACAAATTACCCTGACTATCCAACGATTTCACTTAACCTAAATAAAATACTATTATATTAAGTGGAAAATCTATGGACAACACTTTGGCCCAATTCCAATATATCTTTTGCATGGAAAATATGTGGGTTTTTTTCACGGAAAATTTTCTCATTTTTCAAACTACGAACAAATTGTTACTATAGGGAATAAAATCAAATCAACCCCGTTACTTACATTTTATTGTACATTATACAATTTTCCTAATTGTTGTTTATAATATTTATTTATATTAATAAATATGTTAACGATTGCACATGAATATGAATGAAACTAAAATAATTATAGCTATTATTATAATTTTTTTTATATCGCTCACAATTTATAAATATATTATTATGGACATGTATAGCATAACTATTGATATGGTCTGTATTATTGTATTATATTAACCATATAATAATTATAATATAATATAAGAGAAAACTGGTTTATTATTATAATAATAATAATAATAATAATAATAATAATAATACATTATTACACATATATTTTGTTTAATTAATTTGATTTCTGTTACCACAATTTTTTTTTTCTTATACCATAAGTATATAAATACGCATATAAGCGGGTAGTGTAACAAACCAAGCGCAATGTACATAACTACCATATATATATCTATATGTTTAGTGAGAAAAACATGGAATAAAATATATAGAAAAATCTTATACATAATAATGAATATATGAATAGACACAATTACCACAAAACCATAATATATTATATAAATTAAAGTATAAAGTAATTTCCTTATTTATAAATTTTTTATTATTATTATTATTATTATTATTATTAAAATAAAATTTATTACATAAAAATTAAAAAATTTATGGTAACATATAAGGAAAATTTTTAAAATAATATATTTATAACCTAGAAAATATATATAAAATATGCTACGATGATGAAAAATTTCATAATATAAATGTGCGAGTATTTGAAAAAAAAAAACCTTGGTAAAGTTTGTAACTTTTATTAATGATAAATTTAAAGGAATTTAATTTTCCTAAACAAAGTCTTTTTAAATTATATCACACCAGTAGTAGTTCACACCAACATTTGCAATTTGCATATATATTTATATTTAACATTTTTAAAATAGTATTTAAATGTGGTGTAAAAATTTTAATTATTTCCTTTAAATTTATTCAATGGAAATGGTATACTGTTTTTGATTTAGTAATTTTTTTATTCGTCAATAGAAAACATCAGAAATTTTGATTTATTAGAATAAATAAAATTCGTCCATTACCGCATTTATAGAATTTTATATATAGACTCAATAATATACAAGGGCTTATTCTAAAGATTTCAGTATTTATACTCTGATGCCAATTGGCGCATTGTGTTAAATATTTGAGATGATTAGCCAAACACATACCGCAATTCAACTTCTATAACAATTTAATTTTTTTAAATTCATGTAATACCATCAAACTCTTTTATCGTATGTGAGTATCTAACAATTCACCAATTGATTTGTTATTATGTTTTTATATTTATTCAATTATTTTTATATAAAACGGATAGTGTTATGGGTGTATGAGAGACAACATTGCGTTTTATGAATAATTGTCACATCATATTTTTTTAAAGATAATCTTTTTTTTCTTATGTATTGTAATAAACAAATGATAATTCAAATGAATAATTTTTAGTCGGAAAAATATACTACAAAAATTTATCTATTTAAATCGGGAGACGCGTTGGAAAAGATCCTATTTTTATGTATATCGATATCGAATCGATTAAGACAGATGCATTGATTATTATTTATAGTAAATTGTGCGATTAGAATCGGTGTGGTGTAAATCTTAAACAATTTTATATAATCGAAGAAATATTAATCATTTAAAAATATGGTAGTTAAAAAATTACTCATAATAAATGCATTAAAAAATCAATCAATTTATTTTTAATTCAAGGATATTATTATTTATTATTATGAACACATTACTTTAAAGTTTAAAATTAATACATAATAATTATTATAATATTAACGATTTCTTCATTGAACATAAAAAATTAATGGGTGCCTAGAACTCTAAAGTTTTTTTTTTCAATTTTTATATATTAAATTTCTTTTGTTAACCCATTTTTTTTTTTTTTCTATTGGTTTGTTTGGGAACAAATAAAGTATTGATGTTGATTTTGGTCAAATGAAATAAAATAATAAAATTCATTTTAATTAATGGGATTTCAAATGTACCATAAAATTCTTAATGAGGATGGTACACTCTATGTGTGTGTGTACTGGAATTTATTCCTGGTGAAATACAACTCCGTACATATATCCAGCCGAGATGTTAAGATTAATAAGTGCTGTTGATTATCTATATATAGATGAGGGTTGGGTGCAATTAAATAAAATACATATAGTTTCTGGAATTCATCTATATACTCAAAGAGATGAAAATGTTCCGGTTGACCGGTAAAACAGCTGTAGAAGAATGTCTTGCGATTTTCTACACAACAACAAACCCAAAGTATAGTTCACTCGAGATAGCTACACAAAAAAGAGCCCAAATGATGATCTGATCCAATATATTCTTAACTATTTTTAATAATTTATTTCATGTTAAATGTTCTGTAATCTCATTTTGTTTGGAGAAGCAAAAGGTTAATGTATTTAACATTTCATTTTTTAACGTTATACGTATATTTTGAATGATTTAACTTTTAGTAACCGTGGACAAAAACAATGTGACAATAGAACCAATGTTGTGATCTGGTCCATATAATTGTTAATAGTTTCTATATATATACAAGGATGTGTTTATAAAATTTAAATAAACTTCCTTGGCACCGTTGTTGTTGTTTTTTTTTTGCACTATAAATAATGAAAATTTATTGTCGGCTGCTTTTTACATATTAACATAAACAAAAATTATTAAAAATGTAATCATTTAACATAAATAAAAATAGCAACAAAAAAAAACTGATACGCCTTTTTTTGCGTATGTTGACAAAAAAATTTATTAAAAAAAAACACATTGAATATATAATTATTAATAAGAAAAAAATGTTTTCTACTTACAGATTGCTTTCTGCTGGCTCTTGGAAAAAACGCACATTTTCGGAATAATCAGGTAAGAATTTATGTCTATTTTTATACGCAATATACAGTCGAGGAAATTAATTTAAATGATATATATATTTTAATATTTAAATTCCACACATTAAAGTTCAATTCACACACAAAAATTATACAACATTTGAAATGAAATGTGTGACTTTAAATTAATTTCTTTTACTATTTTTATTATATTATATATTTATAGTTTGTATTTGATAGCTATATTTTTTAAACAAACTTTAAATGACGTCAAGTGATTTTTAATATACCTATAATTTTTTATACCAAAAGTTTATGAAAAGAAGAGAAAAAAATTTACATGTTTCATTAACCTTTTTTTATAATATTAATAAAGTATTTTAATTATTAATTTTTACGATAATATAACGTGTGTCTAATAATTAACTGTCCAATACATTTAAAATAGTTGATATTGTCGAAATTGTTTCGGCATATTTTATTATTTGCACTCGCATATAAATAATGGCATTGTAGTGCAATCATTAAAATTTAATTTTGAATAATTTAAGCGCACATAGAAAGCGTTACAAAATATTAGAAAAAACCAACCACACTCTTATAATAACAGGAAAAGTCCAAAACAACACGGTAAATTCCTGTAAACACTTAACAATAATTGTTTCAATGCGATACATTTGATATTTATAAAATTTGAATTTGAGAAGATTTTTATTTATAATTGGTTGGATGGTATTTTGTATTTATATCATCCGATATTTTTATTATTTTTTATTAGTCTTTTTAAGAATGGTCAGGCTGTCGTTTAATAAATTTTAATAATCTTATGAATATTATTAATTTTTATTTTTATTTTTTGCATTTATGAAGAATTAATATTTTATAGAAAAGTTATATTTTAGAAATGTTTCTCATATATTTTAAAAGAAATATTATATATTTATAATTAATTGTTGAGATGTATATGTGTGTGTGTTTTTATACTATTACTACTACTACTACTACAACTATTATATTAATTATATATTTAATCTCAATTAATATATTAATGTACATATATTTAAAACTATACCCACTCATCATATTATCTCATTACTTGTTGTTTTGCAATTAGCTATACATACAAATGTTTAGTTAAATGAGATGTTTGGCGAGTTTATTATACAGATCCATTTAATGAAATAAAAATACAATTGAGGCTTTATGATTTGAGAAGTTTTCGGAATAAAAATGAACAAAAAACAATTATTCTTCAACATATAATCACTAATTTTAAAAAGGGATTCATTTTTTTTTATAGTACATATTTGTTAAAATGTTCAAAATAATTTTACGACTTTGCATCTTTCGATGTAAATCTATTACATTACTCACTTGATCCACTGGATATATATGCATTTCAATTCCGGAAACTTTTCAAATCACATAAGGTTTAATACATACAATTGTGGTATCATTAATCAATGACTTCTCTGAAAAACTGTGTCAAATGTCAAACTTTTTTATTTTCTTCATAAATTATATTTACAACATTTTTAACATTTTTTTCATTAGGAATTTTTCTTTACCTTTTTACCGGTACACATTGGTTTTTTTTTTTTTAATTTTCTAAAAGAAAATATACATTTTAATTAATTAATCTTTTGTAAATATAATATAACAAATAATATATTGCACACAAAATTCAATGAATAAAATATCAAACTTCAGAAGTTTATGCGTAAATAAATATATAAACAAAACATTTATGCTCAAAATTGAACAAATAAAACATTAATTTAATGACGGAAAATTATTACAATGCGATCAACTAGCTGATTAGTTGAATTGTGATGATATTTCAATTTATTGATCGTTTTTGGTATATAAGATCTAATAATTTTTTTTATTTTTTTTAAATATAATATTGTTACTTTCGGATCTACAAAATTAATTTATTAAAAAATTTAAATTAACATTATAATTAAATATATAAAAAAAAATAAAAGAGAATTAAAAAATTCATAAAAGATTGGCATACACTTTTATTATATTAGAAAATTGAAAAGCGTATAAATATCGCATATTTTGTTTTGTTTAAAATCATCACCCTTTTTTTTTTGTGAAAACCATTGTATTCATCGCTAATTGATTTCGATTAGATAAATATTTTTGCAACACATATAGAAACGTTAACTGTCATTCAATCTTGTTATATGATTACCCAAGCGTAATATATATTAAATATAAATATATATGCGTACACTTAATATTTATCTTCACATACACACCGTATGTCTGACAAATAACTGGATAATGGATTGAGAATAAAAGCAATACAGATATATATATAGTTTAAGCATGGTTTTATTCTTCCTCAACGGCAATACACATTGAATCCATTCAAAAACTCATGTTTTGGATAAACAAATATTTATTTATACATTTATCGACCGACGCAAAAAACTATCATTTAATGCGCTGCTGCATTTTGACTTACACACTGAAGACCATGAACACGGTTCACAATACACAAATCAATCAGCAAACTAATTGAAGCGGGCGTTATCACATCCATATATTAGAAAGTAATTTCGATTATTTGTCGGACATAGGGTGATTGTATAAGATATTTATGATGTGTTACATTAAAATGTGTATGTTCGCTATGTATATATAAACTGTATGTACTTCAATATTATTACATACATATCACAGCCATAGTTTTTTTTTTTTTAGGTTATAGATTCGCTTTCACATGATAAAAAAATAAAAAATCAACATTTTCTTAAAATAGATTTTGATTAAAAACAAAAAAATAGATCATAATTTTTGTTTGGAATTTCCCCATATATTTATTTGTGTAAATAAAAATACATGTTCTACACACTTACACATGCATACATTTATTAATTTCACTTTAATTATTGTATATTATTCGTGAAATCTGTTTTTGTTAATAAGTTCAATCATCACATGATGAGGGTATTAATCGAATGTTTAAGTAAAAAAAAAAAAACAAAACAAAATAAAAATATCTATAAATATTAAAAATTAATAATTACAATAATAACAACAACTATAAAATAAAAACAAATCGTGTACTAATAATTTGGGTCAGTTCTTTTTTTTTTCTATGTTTATAGCTATTACTTATTTATATTTTACTGCCCATACACTCTCGTTTGCTATATTTTGTTCAAACAAACCTCTCGCCTCATGTTTGATAATTGTCATAAATATTTTACTTTATAATAATAATAATAATATTACATATTTTAATTTAAATTATAAAATCACTTAATTTATATACATTTTATATAACTACACATACAACATATATATATATATGTAGAACATATAAAAAACTAATTTTTAAACTAAATAACTTGCACGTACACGACAAAAAAAACGAAAGAAAAAAATAGAAATTAAAAAATAATTAAAAATGTATCTATCACATCTAAATCAATGTTGGAAAAAAAAATAAATATTAAAAATACTTATTATAATATTTTGACATTTTAATTCATCTTTTATATCTCGCATGTACACATGGTGAACCAATTTTTTGTAAACAGAAAATAACAAAAGATTTAAGCGACGAACCTAAAAAAATTCCACCCAATATTGAAATTAATATTAAATGTAATTTTCATATGAAAAATAACGAAAGATTTAAGCGACGAATCTAAAAAAATACCACCCAATATTGAAATTAATATTAAATGTAATTTTCATATGAAAAATAACGAAAGATTTAAGCGACGAACCTAAAAAAATACCACCCAACATTGAAATTAAAATTAAATGTAAATTTCATATGAAAAATAACAAAAGATATAAGCGACGAACCTAAAAAAATCCACTAAACCATTGAAATTCATATTAAATGTAATTTTCATATGAAAAATAACAAAGATTTAAGCGACGAACCTAAAAAAATCCACTAAACCATTGAAATTAATATTAAATGTAATTTTCATATGAAAAATAACGATAGACTTCAGCGACGAACCTAAAAAATACCACCAAACATTGAAATTACTATTAAATGTAGTTTTCATATGAAAAATAACAAAAGATTTAAGCGACGAATCTAAAAAAATCCACTAAATCATTGAAATTAATATTAAATGTAATTTTCATATGAAAAATAACAAAAGATTTAAGCGACGAACCTAAAAAAATCCACTAAACCATTGAAATTAATATTAAATGTAATTTTCATATGAAAAATAACAAAAGATTTAAGCGACGAACCTAGAAAAAAACACAAAACATTGAAATTAATATTAAATGTAATTTTCATATGAAAAATAACAAAAGATTTAAGCGACGAACCTAAAAAAATCCACTAAACCATTGAAATTAATATTAAATGTAATTTTCATATGAAAAATAACAAAAGATTTAAGCGACGAACCTAGAAAAAAACACAAAACATTGAAATTAATATTAAATGTAATTTTCATATGAAAAATAACAAAAGATTTAAGCGACGAACCTAAAAAAATCCACTAAACCATTGAAATTAATATTAATTGTAATTTTCATATGAAAAATAACAAAAGATTTAAGCGACGAACCTAAAAAAATCCACTAAACCATTGAAATTAATATTAAATGTAATTTTCATATGAAAAATAATAAAAGATTTAAGCGACGAACCTAAGAAAATCCACTAAACCATTAAAATTAATATTAAATGTAATTTTCATATGAAAAATAACAAAAGATTTAAGCGACGAACCTAAAAAAATCCACTAAATCATTGAAATTAATATTAAATGTAATTGTTATATGAAAAATAACAAAAGATTTAAGCGACGAACCTAAAAAAATACCACCCAACATTGAAATTAATATTAAATGTAATTTTCATATGAAAAATAACAAAAGATTTAAGCGACGAACCTAAAAAAATCCACTAAACCATTGAAATTAATATTAAATGTAATTTTCATATGAAAAATAACAAAAGATTTAAGCGACGAACATAAAAAAATTCACTAAACCATTGAAATTAATATTAAATGTAATTTTCATATGAAAAATAACGAAAGACTTAAGCGACGAACCTAAAAAAATCCACTAAACCATTAAAATTAATATAAAATATAATTTTCATATGAAAAATAACAAAAGATTTAAGCGACGAACCTAAAAAATACCACCCAACATTGAAATTAATATTAAATATAATTTTCATATGAAAAATAACGAAAGATTTAAGCGACGAACCTAGAAAAAAAAATGCGTATTTATATCTAAAATTTATTTATGTTATCTGTTTAATCTGTTTAATCAGTAGTGTCCACAATGTGGAATATACACGATGGACAATAATTTTTGCGAAATGCATTACTTTAATTTTTAACTATGAAATGTTATAATTTTGCAGTTTACTTTCGAATGGTTTTTTTTATATGGACTATAAGAATAAATTTAATATTTACTAATTATTTTCTAACAAACAACACGAAACACTCTCAATTGGATCACTTTTTTTTCTTCTTATATTTAATGTATCGTAATATTTTCAAAAAACAAGATCAACATTATTAAATCGCAATAAGTTTTTGTAGAAAAAATGACGAAACACCTACAA
The DNA here is from genome assembly GCA_910594885.2 of Bibio marci. Lineage (NCBI taxonomy): Eukaryota > Metazoa > Arthropoda > Insecta > Diptera > Bibionidae > Bibio > Bibio marci. The sequence goes on along the minus strand of OU343116.1, from coordinate 2,989,183 downwards.
GCTTTTGCACGACATCTTATAATCATTAATATTTGGTTTATTTTTTTTTTTTTTTATTCCTTCCTTCATACTTTGTGATATTATAAACTTTATAAACTGCTACGGTACTTTAAAATATCTAAATTATATATTTATATTTTTATATAGATACAATTTAAAATGTATAACATTTTTTCGGTTAAATTTAAAATAGACAACTCTTTTTTTTTTTTTTCTGTTTGCATTTTGCTTGATTATTTCTAATATATAACAATTTTTATTATACATATATTTATTTAAAGAAATATTGAAAACAACAACAGCAACAACCTATCACATCGTCAGTTAATTGTGCGGACTTAAAAAAAAAAAATATATAATATATTTATAGTAATTTAAGAAGAGAAAATTTAAAAAAAACTCAATAGTACCTAAACATTTGCTATAAATATATATTTATAGTATTACCTACATACTATAAATCAAGAAATTCGCATATGTTAAAATGTCAAGTGCTATTTGTTATAAGTCATTATATAAACAACATATTACAACTAATTTAGAATAATGCAAAATATTTTCTATACTGAATAATACAATATATAAACCATAAACAATGTACACATAGACAGGCATTCCTTTGAACGTTGGAATAGCGCAAAAAACTAAATGTATCCATATATTTAAAAATGTAAAATTCATTCCCGAATAATAAATAATAATTGAGAATAATATGAAATAATTTATATCGTTCGGTTCAATTTTTAATTACTGAAAATATAAAATATTGGGATTGAGAGTGACCAATAAAATAAAATAATGTTTCAACAATTCGTATACTTCTGATAAATTTATTCCAATTTTAATTACTTTCACACGGTATTTTAAATATTACATTTATTACGACCGCTTTAACTATAATATACTCGGTATCAGTCCGCAAGTAAATGACTATTCATATTAAAATTTAAATTTGGTATATATAAATATATTAGATTTTTTTTTGGCTGTGATAGTCCTCATTTATTTGTGTTGCAATCGATGAATAATGAACAGAATATAGCAACTAAACTTGTTTTGATGTAAATCATAGTATCACCCCGTATCCAGCGCAATATACAATATATATTTTTATTTATATATTTATAAAACGAAATTGCGGTCGATGATTTTTTCTCTATACGTTATAAATACAAATACGATAAAAATGTAATATCGGAAATATGCAATTTTATGAAATATTTTGTATAAAACCGCAAAACTGAACTGTATTTATTTTATATACAATTTTTTTTGTTATTTTTTCTGCATATAATAAATATTATATTTTATTTGTATATTATACCAACCACTGGTTGTTTTAAAATAGATATTTTGTTTTTATATAATAATAAAAAAATATTAAATAGAATTTAATTGATTCATTTCAAAATATGTTCATTCATACGTATAACTAACTGACTAACTGACTAACTAACTAAATAACTAACTAAATAACTATAGATTGTGTTGTATTATAAAAACAAAGATTACTATAAGTATAATTTAAATTTTAGATTTTTCCATTGTGTGTACTATTTGAATGTTAATTTTATGTAAAATAAATCAATTTTTAATTATTCGATTAACTAGTTAATATATTACAATACATATTGTGTGTATTTTGGTAACGTAACTATATAATTGTATATACATTTGTAAACGAGACATATGTGCGGTATCATTTTAATAACCTATGTACCAAGTGTACCGGTATCAAGTGTGTGTTTTAAATGGGAAAGTAGAAAACATTTTATTCAAAATATTGCCCATTGATTTTTACCACCTTTCGGGAAATTTGTGGATACCACACCAATAGAATTGCGCGTCTTTTGAAGCAAACCAATTAGACACCCATTTTTTCGACTTCTTCATAATATTGTTTGTACAATGATGTATACTAAATATGTGTTTGACAGATGTCATAGCAATCAAACAAAAAAAAAATTAAGACTCATTCACAACAAATGTTCCCTGTTCGAAAAATTTGTATCTAGACGATCACTTAATACCGGTACACCTGGTACATATTTGTGAAAAAGATTTTTTTTCTTTGCTCACAATCTGCAGAGATCTGATGAAATATATTTAATATCATAACAGAATTACATATAAATATTTAAATTTAATCTCATAATTGTAATTAAAATATTTAAATTCAAATTTTATTTGCTATTTACAATTTGAGAACATCTGGTGCGGTATAAATAAATGGTATGTAATAGAGAAGTTAAAACAATCAAGATTATAATAACATAAATATATAAATATAATATTAAACTGTTTTATACAATATATAATGTAGAAATAGATTATATATAATACTAAAGTAAATTATGAATATGTACAAGTACTTTACTAAACTTTGATATACAATATATAGAGATCTAGATAATATAAATGTAGTTGAATATCCCATTACTGACCTACAAATTTCATATATTTATAATACATAATATATTATAAATAATATATAGGTGTAGTAATATAAAACAATTTAAAATGAAAAATCATCTAAGTTTCAAAATGTAATAAATCACAAAATAAATATAGCGCGGCTCTGTGTGTTTAAAAGCTGTTATTAAAAATTTCTTTGAATTAAACGATCAATACAATCAACTTTATTGTGGTTTTACTGTCAGTTTTACCTTACGTTATATATATATAATACAATATATCTTATATATATCTTATTATATACAATATATATCTTATAATATTGGTACATATTTATATATTACACATTTTTTTTTTTTTTCGTTTTGTACTTTGCAAATTTATAGCCATAATATTATAGTTCAAATATTATATTTTATAAACATATTAAATACTGGCAAGCACACACACACATCATATTACACAAAACATGTATACATTAAAATTTTTTATATATATAAACGATGGTGAACAAAAAAATAATAATAGTAATAACTTAAAATAATAATAATAATAATAATAATAATAATAATAATAATAATAATAATAATAATAATAATAATAATAATAATAATAATAATAATATAAAAATGAAAAAATAATAATGCAAACTGGTTCAACAAGTTTTCATAGTTTTATATAAAAATTACACATAATAATAATAATAGTAATAATAATAATATTTAATAAATTCGTTATGTTTCCATAAATCGATTTGTACAAATTAATAATTTTCGCAAATACTTTTTTTTTTTATGTGCATACACACCCTCTGTTCGAAAAATAACCGAAATGACAGTCTGATAACACCGCATCTTTATTATGGCTACATCTTTCTTACAGTGAAATTTTGTGTGTCTGACTGTGGATTTGGGATCAATGTAGATCATGTCATTCTTCATATTACCATTTGCTAGTTTCTCGATCAACTGAAAAATAAAATATTTTCTTGTTATAATATAGTCAACTAATGTATCAATATGGGCATTGATATTGCCGCCGTGTGTTACCAAAACAAAAAACTGGTAATATTGTTAACCGTCAATTTGACTGGTATCCGGAAAAAAAGGTAGACTATACCTACATATACTCGAAATTTGAGGACCTTGGGAAAAACACAAATTCAGATAAATACACGTTTCAGTATATCCTTAATAATTAATATATATTTCTATTAATACAAAATATTTATGCTTTATGATTTATTTAAACAAACTGTTCATGACACATCATTCAGTGACCAAAATTTAAACCTTTGTCTATGGTTATAATTATTTATCAAAAAACATTATTGTATTATATTTTAAGTGAAAAATAAAAATGGTATACAAAAGATGAATTAAAAATTTGTTCCATTGACCATGACCAAAAATTCCACAGAATTGATCACTCTAAAATAAATATAATTATACAAACGCTGACAATAATTTCAAAACCTTTTTTTTATTGTATAGGTGTTTAAAAATATATACCGTTGATGAGGTAAAAAATCCAAAAACCAATGCTTAATTTCTTATTTTACAATTTCACGGATTTCAGTGGACTTTAATCCTTTTTTGGTTATTTTTCGGACCGTACAGGTGTGTCAGGGGTACCAATAATATATTATATTCTTATCCATATCCATGGCAGACACATATAAAATAATATTGGTATACGCATATTAATAGTTTTTTTTGGAAAATTTGAAATTTATTCGATTGGCATAAATTTTTCAAGATATTTAATTTTATTGAATATGAAAATTATTATAGAAAAGTTGTTGATATGAAATTTCTTATAATACATAAAAATAACGACGCATATATACGCAACACATTGATCATAAATATCATCATCTGCGTTATTGTGCCTACGTATACGTATAGCATATGCGTTTTTACCTCGCCGTCTAGTTAACTTCGATTTCGGCATAATTATAGTTTTTATCGTCCACCTTTGTCTTACTCTGTGAATTCAACTTTAAGCATTGCATTGTAATATCATTCTAAAGTATGATCGATTCTTTGCCATTTGATTTTTATATATTAATTTTAATATTTAAACATCTAGAAATAATTTTAAATATTTCTTACAGCAATAATGCTTTAATTTATCAGACAATTAAGAAGATCATTTATATAGAAATATATACAATATATAAAAAAATATTAAGGTACATGAATACCAAAATATATAGCTGGAAGATTTACTATAAATCTAAATTAATTTCTATTGCTAATTTAAGTACACTATTTATGGAAATTGATTAAAAATTTTTTATTCTTCCACAACATTTATTTGATTTTAGATTCGCAGATTATTTTCAATCAATTATTTTTATATAAATATTTCATCCAGATTTAATATACTCGCGTATGATATAAAAATCTTCTATATATAGCAATTACGAAAGAAGGTCGAATGATCACTTATTGAATAACTGAAAGCTTTTGTCATTTATTATATATTTTTGTATACAAACGATGATTAATATTAAAATGTTAAAAATTGCTATCGATGGAAATCTCTGAAAATTATAGGGAAATAAAAAAAACATGTCGCTGCATGTGTTTGTCTTCTACACCGTGATCTTATAATTATATATGTGTGGGGCATTGCTGTTAAACAGATCTGCATTATTAAAAATAATATGTATCTATAATTTTACCAATTATTTTAAGTGTTTCCATGGCATTATACAAGGGAAATTATATGTATTTTTATTTATAGAAGTAAAAAAAATAAATAAATAAATAAATATTTAATTTATAGTTAATGAAAAATAAATGCGCGATATACAAACAAATAATATAGAAAACAGAAAATGATTTATAATGTGCAATTTAAAAATCAGTAAAAAAATTAAAAAATAAACATATTTTTGTTTGTTGTGCGACTGTTTTGTGTTGTTAACTGCTTAATCACATGTTGAGAAAAAAAAAATATACAATTTATAAACATTGACAATCGTGAAATATCAAGGTTCTCATCTCAAACAGATATAAGATTTTATTTATTTATTTATTATTTTTTTTCCATAGTTATATATTATATTCCTTAAAAACTAATTTATTGCATGTACGGTACACTCTCTCACACACCGGCTATACATTATATATTTATATATGGATATGGATATGGATATGGATATGGTATACTAACGATATACGCGGTCGCACGTCCATCATATTATTGTATATACCATCATCATTACCATTATTTATATATAAATAATAATGCATTGTATAAAAATATGATGTATATTTTTACTATATGGATTTATATTTTATAGTCGTATTATATATGAGATCGTCGGTGTGTGTGGTGTATATTGTATTCCTATATAGATGGAAAAAGAAAGAATAACAATTGTAAAGTTAATGTTTTTTTTGTTTTTTCCCTTCTGTTACTGGAATTATTTTAGCTTTTGTATTTCATTTTTAATTATAACATTGAACGATCTCTGTTAAATATCAAACATATTGTTATAAATAATTTCTTTTCTAAATACCACATAACAAACTGAATTTAGATGCAATTATAAATATTGTAAAACGAATAATAAAAATTATATACCTTTTCAAAAAAAAATTAATAGATGTAATAATTATATTATAATCGGTTTTTTGTGTAAATAATTATATATCAAAGTATAATTTTTTCAATTCATAGATATATATATAAAATATTATAATCTACAGTATTCGTCAATAATATTAATGGATCAATTTTATACGACGCCTTCTAAACCGATATTAAATAAATATCCTAATATAAACCTTAATAATTTAAAATTCATTTTTCTAATTGTCCATAGAATTCTGCACTTAATACGTTCAATATGGAATCACACAATTTTTAAAAATATATTAGACAAGTTCCTACATTTTTAATCTCTCTTCACCACCCATTGTCTGTGTTAACAGAATAAATTTTCTTATAACAATGATGCCAATGATCGCGATTTGATTCAGATATTTACCGATAGACCAGAAACTCTATGAGCACGGTATGAATATGCTGAACTATGGCAAAAATCCAACAATTGTGCACTATTTTTTTTTTTATAATAAACAAGAACAAAAAACCGCAGATAAAATCCATGAAATGTCTTAGAAAATTCCTAGGTCTAAATATATATCGTTTTGAGTTGGTGGTTGTTTTAAAAATGATGAACATAAATTAAACAGAGTGAGATAAGCGAAATATATAAAATTTGAACCACCACTGTCTAAAATACTATTATATTAAGAGTGGAAAATCTATGGACAACACTTTGAACAAATTCCAATATATTGTATCTTTTCCATGGAAAATATGTGGATTTTTTTTTTTACGGAAATTTTCCTCATTTTTCAAAGTACTGACAAATTGTTACTAGAGTATAAATTTAATATAATAATAAACTTCAACTTTTGTTTTTAGTAATACCAATCCTTCTATCTTGCAAATACGTAATTTTTATATTTTATTTTATATAATTTAATAAATATGATTGGAAGGCTTACTTAATTCGCCTCTATACTTTTAAGAAGCTATTTTTACAGATAAGATTTTCCACTCACACATCACACACACAGATTTCAAATTATTCAAGTTCAAAATCGATATTATTTTGGCAATGTGTGCCAAATATATATATGTTTAAAATTCAAGCACGCATATTTTACCTTGATATTTGATAATTAAATAAGAAAACTATTACATTAAAATATATTAAATGAATATCATCAGCGAATTTCTGGAACAACATAAAACGTGTCCTTATTTTATTTATGCATAATTTAGTTTTTTCAATAGTTTTATGTTATTTTCAATGATTTTTTTTTTGTACATTCCAACTACTATAATAAGAAATTTTTATGATATTTTATAGACAGTGTGCCACCAAAACACATTTCCATGGTGCATGTCATTCGGTGCGGGTATTATATAGAGAAAATAGGTAGATATAAGCGACACAACAATTTACGCAATTACGTATTGATGTTACAAAATTGGAAACTATGGTGCTTAACCAATAGAATTGGACTATGGTAAATTTTTAATTCTAAACCATAGATAAACTACGATCATGTGGCATCTCTTTTAATATCCAAATGAGATAAATTATCTTTTAGTGCACACATTAACCACCACCAGTGTCTGTTGCAAAACTATAAGTCTTGATCTCAATATTAATTAATTTTCTGTAATAATTTTAGTAACACCTTGTATATCCCATAAAAATACTATAAATAGAATTAATTGTTAAATATTTTTATAAAATTTTACATTAACAACAAAACCTATATATAATTTAAATTACATATTTATAAATCATTTTTTATTAGCCTATAAATTCTAAATAAAGACTAATCACAAATATATATATGCATTTTAAACACTTACCTTATAAATAAAATGATATTTATGTTATGTTTATTTTTTGGTTTGAAAACACCTAATATATAATAATTTAACACTGGTGTCACACATCTTCTGCAGAGGTGTTTTTAATTTTAAATATAATATTTCAAAAGTTAGTTAAAATAATAAGATTATTATAGAAATCGTAAAGTAAATATTTTTACAATAAATATTAATATATATATACGCACACTGTTCGATCTAAAGATTATATCTTACGATGATCTATAGATCATTTTCATGTATTTTAATTTATACCTCACGTTTTTTTACAAATTCATACATTCAATGAACTTTTTCTCCATTTACATTTGGATTGCATTGAATTTTTGTGTAATTGTGAATTTATTTTTTTATTTATTATTATTCTATAGATTGATTTGAAAAATCCAGAACATCCAGAACAATATAATTTATTGATGATCTGATGATGATCATTTAAAATTGCATTGATCTGTCTGATTATTTGTCTTAACGTAAAATTTTTATATATAGAAATTTCAATATTATTATCAAAACTGCACAATAATGTAATTTGTATTAGTCCCAATTTAAGTGCTTCGTTGGTTTTGCCGTTAATGACAATTATAATCATTTAAATACGATATACATTGTAATTATTAATAAGAAAAAATATAGTTTAGATATAAAATACTTCTATCTGTTTGCTCAACCGGAAAGGATATTTTAAATTTATCGATACAAATACACATAATATGATAAATCAAATTTTGAGGTTATTTACCAGACAACATTTTATACATATAATACATTTTTTTTTTATGACTTTACTTTGGTAAATAAAAAAAAAAAAAACCTATAATAATATTCATTAAACTTCTAAAAAGCAGAACTAAAATCTTTTTAAAGAGCGACTAAATAGAAAATGGAAAAAAAAAGTAGACAATAAATTTAAATACTTAACATTGAGAAATATTTTAAATTTTAAATGACATTGATTTCATTTTTTATTCAATTTTTTTTTATGTTATTTCTGCATGCTGTTTTATTTATGAGAAACATTATTATTTTTTCGTATTTTATAATAATAATAATAATACCAAGTGTTCGAAAAATAACGTTACAATATAGAAATAGTCAAAGTATTCTCCGTCGCAACCGACTACCACAGTGAATTGTGTCGATGCCAATCAATATGTTGCTCAAAACAATTATCAAGTGATTTTAAGTCAATCAAGTATTTTTAATGTCATGCATAGTTTGTGTTAACACGTCGTGGTACACCATACATAAATCGATCAGTATCGGTAACCGTAATAGATGCGGCGCGTTACCAGTTATTCATATATTAGCGACCATTATTTTTCGGACAGTGGCTACAGATTTTGAAATATTGCATAATAAATTTAAATACATACGTTTATATGTGATGAAAAAATTTTAATAACCCTTTTGTTATAACACCATTACAAAGCAAAAAAAAAACACAAAAAAATGCAATTAATAAAATAACAGACACACGCACACAACAACACAATATATTTTGCAATATTAAATATATTGTACTGTTGCTGGTAGTTGTTAAAAATCGATTAATTGTAATTTTTTTAAATTGGTTTTCTTGTCATGCTCAATTTTAATTATAATCAGTTAAAAATATTGTATTTGAAAAGAAATTGTGTTTGTATAAATTAACACAGCGATCAATTATTACAAAAAAAAACAATGTATTAAGAAAATTTTTTGGTTAACAGTTTGTCCCTATTAATTTTGTTTATGTAAATTATTTTTTTCAATTCAGAATTATTAGAATACGACACAATGATTTCGTTTACAATCAAAATTCCAACTGTTGCCTTTATTCTGCATTGTTTTCCAGCCAATTGAAATTTAAAAATCGTGTTCTTTGTCATATGAAATTGATAAAATATAAAATTATTCATTTCATTTGAAAAGTGAAATTCTTTTTTTTATAAATTAAATTTCAAAATAGATTAATATTAAAAAGCTATTTTGTTATATGTAATATTAACAATGTATTAAAATGAGATTTAAACAAATAATAAAAAAGGAATTTTATATATTCAGTTAAGTTTTTGTTTTAATATTTTGACCAATATCATCACTAACCAAAATAATACATTCATTTAAAACCAATTCCATTCTAGCAAATTTTATTCATAAAATCCATACCAACAGCAAATAAACTACCAAATGGAGTACACTACATATTATGTATTATTCATATTTGAATATGTGTGTATGTTTTTTTAAGATCCGGTAAAGAATATTTATTATTTTACTATTATAAAATATACACAAAGAAAACTAAATTTATAGCCAGAGTCAGCCGCACACAACACACACACACAATAATAAAATATATATTACAAAAATACTAATATCTATTACTAATATTATTAAATTTTCTATTTCTATATTTATAATACATAATCTATACGAACATATAAATAAAATTTCATTTAACATTTATTTAAGTGCAGGGTGTATTTACGTATTTTATATACATTTACTACCACTATTTTGATCGTATGATGATCAATATAATAATTTGATGGTATATCTTTATATGAATTTACCTAAATAGAAAATTATCTAATATAATTTTAAATAAATAATAAATATCATATAGAAAAAATGTTCAGTGAAAATAGTAGAAAAATGGTAAATAATGATTTTTGATTAATAATAATATTTAATATAATGCCAGTAGGTGTCAGGAAAATGTTTAACTTTTTAATACACCCTGTGCACAAGAGTATATATATATATATTTGGATACAAACGACAACGGTGCTACAGTAGGTATGTGATAAAAATGTTGAATTTATCAAAAAATCGTGACTTTATATAAATTTTGTTATTATATACATGGTAATATTATATACTCCCATATATATATGTAGACACACACACATACACAACTGATTCTATTTTAAATATATAATAGCCTGCAATATGTTACTCATCTAAAACTAAACGTATTATTATACACGAATATCTATATCTATATCTTCTATATATGCATAAATAAATAACTATATATTGCAATTTTTCATTACAAAAAATATATATATTTATTGTAATATAAAATATGTAAAAGATCTTATTATTATTATTATTATTCACATAAAGGAAATAAAAAGTATTAATTTATAACTCTCTATCTATTTATAAAGTATATAAAGAGGGTGATTCAATTTGGTGGTGCAAAATATATTAATAAAAAATTAATTATTATTTATTGCTATCATACAACCCCTGGTAAAAAAAACTAGTATGTTGTTAGAAAAACGATCGTAATAATAAACAATTCATCATTGATCGCAAATTAATTTTATTATAAATATTTAAAAATATCACAAGGAAATACGAAATGCTTATAAAATGTAGGCTGATGAAAAAAAATTTCATATTTCGATAGAATGTATTTGCATGGAATCAAAAAAAAACTTTTGCAGCGCAACTCTAAAAAATCTTCTATGTGAAAATATCCCATTTTTCCACAGTTTGTTAAATAGAATATAGTTAAGAAATATCAATGCATTTGCTTTAATATTTCTAAATAGTTTCCATTGACTATTTACTATTTACTAAAAATCGTCTCTAAAGTAGATGCAAAATATAATCTGTAAATAACATGAAATTATAAATATTCCATATTGCAACCAATTTTTTTGTATAGTATCGTTTCCAGATAAAATATTATAATTTAACGGGTTAACAACATTGGGATCATCTTTTATATATTATAAACAAACGTAATACATGTGTATAAATATAGTTTTTTTTTAAGTAATATATATTTTAAACAGACAAATATTATTTGTATATTGTAATGATCAGCAACCGCAAAGCACATTAACATTTACGATCGCATATATTATTATATATAGAGAAATGGTGAAAAAAAATAAAACAAACTCGTATATGGGTTATTTTTATATTATATATTATAGAGAGAATTTTATCAGGCAGAAGGGGAAAACATTACCGTGGTGGTAACCATCAATACATTTAAAAAAAATTATACTAAACTAAACTAAAAAAAAAAATTTAATAATAAATACTTAAAATTTTTTGTTGTTTCTTATTATTATTTTATAATTTATTAAAAACTAAAAATAATAATAAACTCACAGTATGACGAATATTAACTATACTCTTAATTCCAAGGACGCTCTTATAACTGTTAAAATTTATATATAAGATATTAACAATATACAGATATTTCTTATTTAATATACCATATTTTTAGCGATACGCTTTTTTCCACAATATATACAGACAGATTATTTTCTTAAATATTAGTTAGTGAATTTGTTGTTATTATTTAATGTATTTAAACTCTTGACTGTGAGTAAGTTTTGTTAAAATTGTATATTATATATTTTATAATAATAATAATAATGTAATCATAAAGAACAAGAACCCAATAATAATATATAAACGTATGGGTTGTGTATGGTGGTGGTGATGATGATGATGGTGGTGGTGGTGGTACGTTTGTGTGAATATCATATGTATAGAGTCGCATTTTAAGAAATTCATATGAAATAAAAGACAAAAAAATAAGACAAAAAATTATATCACCAAACAACTTACCAATAAAAATAATAATAATAATAATAATAATAATAATAATAATAATAATAATAATAATAAGTTGTTTTAATAGCAAAGGTGAAACAAAAATTATTGCAATATTATACGTTAGCATAAAATAATTTATAATATTGTCATAGGCGGATTAAAACATTTTATTTATACATTACAATTTGAAATGGTTATTTATTTTTTTATTCATAATATTGTCATTATAACTAAAATGTGTACGTTTTTTTTATTTTAATTTTAGGATTTTCCAATTTTATTTTAATTGTAATTTACAAAAATTATGTGATTCATGTGATTCATAACTTATTTAAAATGTGTGTGTGTGTCCTGTTTTGTACACGTTTTTAATGAAATGAAAAAAAATTACAATAATCAATCAATTAAATATATGGCAAATTAAATTCTCAACTTAGCCATTGAAGATTCACTTTTGATATAAAAAATGTATGTGTATAGAAATATGAGTTTTTTCGGAAAGAAAATCACATTTGATGGTAATCAGCAAGATGTGTTAACACATTTTTTTTTTGTGTTTTTATAATTGTGGTTTGCATGAACTCTATGAAAGTATTCGATTTGAATTAGTGATAATTTAATAAAGTAATATATGGTGAATATTTGATGGCTCTGCAATATATGTACTGGAGAATTGTTGCTTGTTGGAAAATCACATTATCCTGATTTTAACCATATATTATTAGTCATATTTCTTATAATAATGATTTCAAATTGATTATGTGTAACCCATATTTGATTTTCTTGAATTAGTATCATTTCGATTTATACCATCAAATTGTAAATAATAATGACATGATTTTGAATGAATAAATTTATTTAAAATAAATTAATCTTTTCCATTTTAGTTAACATAAAATTAAAATATACATTCAAATTATTCGTATCCACAAGAAATAGCCAATTGATTATAACGAAAGTTTTGTCATATAATTTTTTAATCGGATATTAATATAATTTTTATTATATTGGAATCGGCAAAAAATGTCTTAAGTTTACACTAATATTCATACCATCGCCCGCCATAAAGACAGTAAAATAATTTTAATTATAAAAACAAATATGAAACATGAGAATTTTTATTGTAGTATTTGTATTTGTGTTATAATATATAATTAAATTTTTATTTAATTCCGGCATAAATTTATTATAGTTGTATCGAATTGACTAACTAAGACTAGTTATTTATTTATTTATTTATTAATTTTTTTTTTGCTGCTCCTCAAAGTATTAATATTAGTGCGACTGAGTATTTATTCATGCAAGTTTTATATATTTTATAGTATATATTGTGTTTTGTTATTGAACTCGCAACAAACTATAAAAAACTTATCAATAACAACATTTTAAATTTCCTTATTTAATTTTTATTAGTTACTTTAGTATTATTATTATTATATTTTATTATTAATAATGGTATTTTATCAATATAAAAATTAATTTTTATTTTTTCATATTCAAATAATGGGTGTGTGTGAATTCGTGACCTTTGTTTTGTATTTCATTTAGAAATTACATTATATTGTAGTTTTTTATTTTTATTTTTTCCTTTTCGTTGTAATTTATTTATTCATTTTTTTTTTCATAATATTATTAATCTTGAAATAGTATTTTAATAATATCGATACTGAAAATTTAATTTAGATTATAAATTGGTATAACATTTATGTAGTTTGCAAATTCATCATTTCTTGTGTTTTTTTTTTTCGTTTTTATTGTAAGTTGTAGAAGAACAACACCTTCTATGCGATTCCATTAAATAATGTCAGTTAATTTATATATTTTATCCTTGTAATTGTTATAGGTATCTTTTAATTTAGTATTATCGCGAGGAAACACAAAAACCATATTATAGATTTAATAAATTTAATTTAGTTTTTACGATACACAATATATTTTATAATTATAACAATATTTTTAATTTATATTATTTATTTTCTTATTTTTTCAGGTAATTAAAAGTAACTACTAACTACTAATACACTTAATGTTAAGTAATCATTTGCATGTAGCACATATTTTAATAAGCTATTTTTTTTTACAATGCTACGTTCACTGTAAGTAATTTTTCGATTAATTCATAATTTATATAAATATTAAAAATTACACATTTATTAGTTAATTTAAAATAAGTTATATAATATTCTTTGTCATATTATTAATATTTTGCTAAATTCTAAAATAAGCACAGAAAAAATACAGGTCAAATTGTTTTAACTTGCCATTTTGTATTCTCGCGATCCTGGACACCTCTCCGCAAACATTCTTATAATGGAAAATTAAAAACATGATAAAATGTAAAACATTAAAATCGTTTAATTTTAATTGTTGCAAATAAAAGGAACAGAATTTATTTATGAAATAATATAAAAATTAAAATCTCTTATTGTGTATATTAATACTAAAAACATGTACACATTAACTTATATTTTGCATAATTGTTAAAATGGAAAATGAAGCTTTGACAACCTATGGAAAAAGAACTATTTTATAATATTTTGTTTATGGATGAAATAGCTATAATTAATTATTTTCTATGATTATTCTTACATTCGCAAATGTTTCCATTGAACAATTAAATAAATGTAATCCATTGAAATATCTAGGTTTTTGTCCATTTACAATAATTGCCAAATAATAATGTCGTTCGTGTGGTTGCCTGTTATACCATAATCCATTATAAGCAGTTATCGATACATTTTGTCCCTATATAAAAATATATATCCAAATTATATTATTGCATAAAAATATGTGTGAAAATATAATATTAGAGAAAAAAGTGTAATACTTCAATTGTAATTAAATTGCCTATATAAAAATAAACAATTAAAAATTCATAACTTGCAAGTATTGCAATAATTGAATAGATTATATCGTCTATTGACTGAAAATAATAAATATATTAACTATATTATATTATTATTAATATCAATGTACGGGGATTTGGAGCTCTCTTCCACATAACAATATTTTTTTTATATTCCAATGAAATATATTGAATTATTATTATTATTATTATTATACCAATTTACCATTGTTGATAAACGAAATAAACATGAACACAGTGTCAATACAGAACCAAACATATTTACAAATATAATTTCTGAATTTAATTTTTGAAACATATGTTGACACCTGTTAATTTCCCATTATTATAAATAATGTACAATTATTATTTTTGATATTTTATTCTTCTAAATTAAATTAATTTTTAATACGAACCGTAACAAAAAATTATGAAATTTTATACAGAATTTAATTTCATTTAAAAATAAATCATATTTTATTGTTTCATCAATTTTTAAAATCATATCTTGAAGATCTTTATAGCCGGCTACAATGTGCAGGCCAATACCAACAAATAATGAATCGACAACAATGAGAAATAATGCGGCACCACAAATTGCTATAATCTGTATTATATAAGATATTTCATAACCAGGTGATGACATTGTGTTGATATATAATCTTTAAAATAGAATAAAATTCGAATTAAAATTATTATTTTTCGTTCTTGAACGATGCTGCTGTCCATTTTAAAGACTATGTATACATTTATTTACCATCTCTTTGAAAACAATATAATTATTGTATTAAAAACTTACATTACTGGCACCGGTAGAATCCAATCAGATGAATTATATGTAGCATAAACTATTTTATAGATAATAACCATAAATGGTTTAAATAATGCCGTAAATACACCAATAAATATTACACAAATATACATTTTAAAAAATAAACGAAATTGATTTTCAGTTTTTAAATAAAATTGTAGTCTATTTTGTTGATTTTCTGAAATGGTAGAAAATTTAAAATTAACGTGACGATAATAATAATATACCATAGACAATTTTAACGATATATGATGGCAAAGTAAAATACATGTCCCGGATAAATATATTAATATTATAAAATATAATAATCTTCTTTAATATATTTATTTACGATATTTATATTTAGTTTTGCTATATCATTATTATTGTATATCTTATAAATGTAATACTTACTAATTTTCATATTATTTTCCATTGTTACGTATAATTTAAAATATTTGTCTATATTAAAATAAAAAATTATAGCTTTTATTATAGCCATAGACAATCCAACAAGAACTACTATTTCTTTAAGTACTTCTGATACATGATTTAGATTTTTATATAAATATTTGCACTAATTCATATACAGAATATTATATTTAATATATATTTAATAATTTAAAATCTATGTTTAACAGGTTTAACTTTAAACATATTTATTATCTTTTATATTATTGTACATCAAAGTTTCCAGTTGATGAGATAGATGACAATTATTATATATTTATTTAAAAGATGTTTTGTACATTGTATATATGTAACTAATCGTATATTGGCGCTGCAGGGAGAATACTTGTAAGTGATTGTGTTTCAATTACCGTTCAATTACCATAACATTTTTTTTATTTTATTTTAAAATATATATTTAAAAAGCCATATAAATTTATATGAGTTCTTAGATTCTATAGAAAAAGCTATTATAATTTGACAAAAGATATGTTTGCGAATTTTCCAATCGATGTCGTTAGTAGAATTATGTATATGAAATGGATAACCAATCGATTTTAATAACATAAAAAATCTATTTTTTTGATTGATTTGAAAATTTATTGAAGTTCTATGTTTAAAAAATGAGCAATTCGTTAAACATATGACGTGACTAATAATTTAAAATAGATGCCCCTCCGTTTTTTTCCCATCCATAAACTGTTCCCTAACACATATTTATTTATA
The DNA here is from genome assembly GCA_910594885.2 of Bibio marci. Lineage (NCBI taxonomy): Eukaryota > Metazoa > Arthropoda > Insecta > Diptera > Bibionidae > Bibio > Bibio marci. The sequence continues at coordinate 2,971,952 of OU343116.1, read as the reverse complement.
CTTTTAATTTATAATAATTTAATATAATCATCATCATCAATTTATGTAATAATACGTATTTAAAAATATTTTTATGATATCGAACCGATTTATCAGCAGTAATTAATTTATTTTTATAATAAAAATTCAGTTATATTTTGCTGATAATAATATGAGATAAGCTGAAACATTTTTTAAATATATTTACGAATATATCGTAAAATGTATATATATAATAAAATTCATATGTTATCGCAGAAACTTTAATTTTTACAAAAATTTGTACAATATATAAATATCATTATAAATTTACCGTGCCAATTACAATTAAAATTTGACAAATTGTTAAAACGATACCAACTACTCTATTCCATTGTTGTGTGTTAAATGATAAACCAGCAATGAATTGAGTTTTTAAAATCGGTTTGATTAATTGCATTATGTTTTTTAGCTGTTATAATAAAATTTATAAATTTTTGTATAAATATAGCTATAGAATATGGGAAGAGACCCACATTTCTCCAGATTAAAATATAAAAATATTTCTTACTTTTATAAATATGATATTGTACGTGTAATTATACGATAAAAATATTTTATCCTTGTCCCCGTTGATTATTGACTAAAGTTACACTTTTATTTACACGATATATTTATATTAAACTTACTGCCACATATATTTACATCAATTTTCTTATTATAAAATGTATAAGTATTTTGTATACGCTATTTATTTAAAGATAATTGTTATAAAATATTATATAATTCCATCAATTAATATATATATATCGGGGTAATAAATAAAGAACATATTATACCATTTATTACATATCAAAATTCGATATATTTAAATTAATTATACAATAATTGCGCATTTTATAATATTATGTATCAAATGGTATACCAAAATAATAGAGAAAATTCATTATAAATACAATATTTATTTTAAAAATATAATAGGAAATTAAATTTTCCCATTTACTTTATAGAAAATGTATTTTATTTATTATTGTAAAAAAATTGGTATATAAAATTTAATATTTGAATGAAAATATTTTCGTGTTGCTTAAAATACTTGACAATATAAATAATATATGGTATTCATGCGTGTATATTTGTTTGGAAAATATATATGTTAATTTGAAAATTAAATATAATATGTATAGCAATCGTATATACACAATACTATTCAGACTTCAGAGAGTGGTTTTAAATAAAATATATATTATTTAGGTTCAAATATACTTTTATGAAAAATTCATTTAATTTATATTGAAAACTATTCGTATACATATGAAATAAACATAAAAACGAAATAATTTCAATTTATATTAGAGTTAAAAAGATTTTTATTTGGTTGCTGCTATCTATGTTTGCGGATATACGTTTGAAATGACCATGGCTTTCGAACAACTAATTACCAAATTAATTAATAAATATATTTCTTTAATAAAGAGATGCAATAAATAAGGTGCAGCATATAATAATTATATATTTCTAATCAAATATCCAAGATCAGCTACTTTGAAAGTTATACCAATATACATACAGTCGCAATATAGTGTATCTTTTAAATTTATACTAATCCACAAATAATGTTTTACGATTTATTAATAGTAGAATTTTATCTGTATAATTATAATACATTTAGAAGATGCACATAGAAATGTATATCGTTATCGCATTCAAATCGGTTGACATTGAATATTTTATTACAGCATATACAATATTATGTTGTAACATATTTTTTTAATCCCTAAATATGTAATACAGGAAACGGCGGTAGCGATGATAAAGATCTAAAATTTATAGTCTGAGTTATTTCAGAAAACAAATACGTTGTTGGTACACTAAAATATGTTTATTATAAATATTATTTTATATTAAATATAGACGGTAAATTAATTGCTTTACAATAATATATTTTTCTTTAATGGCTCATATTTTGCATAATTGTTAAAATGGAAAATGATGCTTTGACAACCTATTGAAACAGAATAATATTTTGTTTATCAATAAAATAGCAACAGTTAAATTTTCTTCCATTATTCTTACATTCGCGAATGTTTCCATTGAACAATTAAATAAATGTAATCCATTGAAATATCTTGGTTTTTGTCCATTTGTAATTATTGCTAAATAATAACGTCTATCATGTGGTTGCCTGTTATACCATAATCCATTATAGGCTGTTTTTGATACATTTTGTCCCTATATATAAATGTGAGACCGATAAAATATCGATTAATTTATTTAAATCAATTCTTACTATAAGAATATCAATTTAAAAAACCAAAACAATTCACTTCAGTTGTAATTAAATTTCCCACATAAAAATAAATAAGTAATAATTCATAACTTATAAATAATGCCATAATTGAGTACATAATACCATCAAATGTCTGAAATGTTTTATTTTTATGATATACATTAATTAATTATATTATTTGGTTATTGGAAAAAATTGTGTAATGATATTAGGGAAAGGATTCTAACATTTTTTGGCAACTGTTGATTTATTGTGCAAATGCCTATAAATAAAAGAAATAATATATAAATAAAGAAATATTCGTTTACATAAACTTACCATTTTAGACAATCGAAATAAACATGAACATAACATGAATAATGAACCAAACATATTTACAAATATTATTTCGGAATTTAATTGTTGAAACATATTTTGACAACTGTTAATTAAAAATTGAAAAACAAACAATATAAATAACAATAATTAATTTAAATTTTAATTTCGTATTTATATGCAAATATTAAACCATTCATCATGGAATAATAATAGTTCTATTTATAATATTTCTTATTAGCAACCACTGTACGAGTACGTTTTTAAAAATGATTATTAATTCTTAATATACAAGTGGTTGGTATAATGTTTACGAACTTCATCTATTTAACATTCATTTTGTTGCCATTTACCTTAACAAAAAATTATGAAATTCAATACAGAATTTAATTTCATTCATAAATCGTATGTCATTTGTTTCATAATTTATTATTTCATCAATTTTTAAAATCATATTTTGAAGATCTTTATAGCCGGCTACAATGTGCAGTCCAATACCAACAAATAATGAATCGACTACAGTTATAAATAACAAAGCACCATACAATGCCAGCACCACAATTGCATAGGAAATTTCAAAACCAGGCGATGTCAATGTATTCATATATAACCTTGAGAGAATAAAAATTATTTTGTATAATATTCATTAATTTTGTAAATGAATATCTGATCTTATTTTTCTACATTCGTAAAATTCTCTAATATTTGTGATTATACAAGTGCTATAACTTAACTTAATTAAATATATGATACTTACATCATTGGTACTGGTACAATCCAATCAGATGAATCTAATTGTCCATACATTTTTTTATAAATTATAACAATAAACGGTTGTAAGAGTAATGCAAATGAACCAATAATCATTAGACAAATATAAATTTTGAAAAATAAATTAAATTGATTCTCAGCTTTTAAATAAAGATGATGTCTATTTTGTTGATTTTCTGAAATTACAATTTGTTAACATTTTTTTCCAACATATCAAATTAATATTAAAACTTACTAATTTTCATGTTATCTTCCATTTTAACATATAATTTCAAATAATTTTTTTTATTTACATTAAAAATTATAGCTTTAATAACAATCATCGTAAATCCAACAAGAATAACTATTTCTTTAATTACTTTTGATATATATTTTAGATTTGTAAATAAATATTTATACTAAAATAAATAATATGCGATTGGATAGATATGGAAATTTATTAAATTGTGTGTATGTTAATAAAACAAATTTGATTTAAAACCAAAATTTCCATGATAATGCAATCTATTAAATGTATTATAAATTTTAACTTTCATGGTATAAATGCATTTTCGCATAAAATACATCAAATAATTTTATTTCTCCGACAGTAGAACAGGGGGGTTCATTCATGTTCGGCGGTACATTCTCATGTACCAAATTAAATTAAAAGCTGTTGAGAAAATACAATGTGTATCGAGTACTTGAATTTATTAGAATATACTGGTATTAAATTATTAAACGACATGAAACTATCTGGCCATTTACAATGGATTACTTAATATGACAAACGGCTGTGGTGTACGGAAAAATGATAATAATAATCAATGAATAAACACTTAATATTAAAAATCATCACAAATATCATTTGATTGCTAATTTGCTAAATCAAAAATTATTAAAATTCAATAATTCAATTGCCAATTTTAATGTTATCAATAATAAATTAAAAATAAAATTCAGTGTCTGTTAAAATTCCATTTTACAATGAAAATTTTGATTTTAATAAAAATATGTAAGAAATGAAAAAAAATTACAGTGCCAAATAGAAGTAAAATGGGAAAAAATGCCAAAACTATAAAAAATATAATATTCCATTTTGTGTTATCAAATGATAAACCAGCAATTAGTTGAATTTTTAAAATCGGTTTGATTAACTTCATGTGTACTTTTTATTTGTTTTCTATATACGCACCGCACACGTTTATTATTTATTTTAAAATCCTTTGTACAATCAATATTTATTGATAGAACAATAATTTTATTTATATATTAACAAAAATTGGGTAATAAAATTTATCATAATACTAAAATTACACATGCATTTACAGGCTGTATTTATATTATTTACAATTTTTATATATTTTAAAATACGTTTACACTATTTATTTTAATAATAATATAAATAATTATAGAAAATTAAATATTATTATTATAATTATCTATTAAATATAAAATTTAATTGGTCACAATATATTTAATTTTAAATATTTAATATTTCCATACATTTATTTAAATTACATATTGAAAATATAATATTGTATTGTATGATACATTTTATTTTGAAAATTAATATAATTAAAATAATTGCTTATATATTATTTCCATGTCAAAATGGATACCAATTTAATGGAAAATTATTTATACTTGAAATAAAATTTTTACGAAACAATATAATACAGAATTTTTACAATATATTTTAACATTGTGTCCTGAATGTAAATATAAAATTGAATGAAAATATTTCTCTATTTTATATTTGAAAAAATATTTGATTTTGAGAATAAAATGTACTTTTAAATACAATATATTTATTTAATATAATATAAATACAATTTAAATAATATTACAATGGAAAATTCAATTGATAAATATTTGTATAAATTCTTTCCGGGTCATAAGTACGCAAAAGTATTTGTAATAAAATATTATTATTTTATTTTTCCATTTAAATATTTGTAATGAATCGTTATTTGTGTTTTAAATAGAAATTTTGTATTAACTTTTATGTAAATATTTATTTTTTTAAAGTTTATAAAGTTTATATTTGAAATCGAAAAATTTTGTACAAAAATTATTTCAGAAAAGAACGTGGGTTTTTTTTTTTTTTTTAATTATTTTACAATCTTTATCATTACCACCTAGTCGTAATAATAATAGAAAATATGCACTATTTTCAGTTTGGTTTGATTTTAACTGTCATCATATTACACAATTCCTAAATCACAGCAATTACAGTATGTGGAGCAAATTTACCATTTTAATTTTCACAATTTATAAAAAGTAAATAGCTTTAACAAGTTGCTTAGCAACACAATTAACTCTTTTAACACGTTAAACATTTTTTTAAAGCATTTTGTCCATAAAATATATTTGTCAGCTCAATCGACACAAACTTTTGCTAAATATTATGGTCGCAAGATGTCACATTAAATTTTATTTCTATATATATATAATACCGGTAATGATAATTTCAATTAATTTATCGGAAATTTATTTAAGGATACATTGTACAATAATTATAGATTTAAATTAAATTAATCACAAAAATTCTAAAATTCAAACTGATTGAAATAATCGCATAAAAAATATATTATATATTGAGTCATTTATTTAAAAAAAAAAATTACATTTCTTTGAAATTTTCCGATTGAAGATTAACAGATAAATATTCTCATAAATAAAATAGAATATAGAATATAAAAATATATTATTCTATAGATTAAATAATAATAATTATATACCCTTGATTTGATTACATCTACTATACAATATAATGTTATGATGATGACAATGAACTATTTAAAATAATAATAATAATAATAACATTTTACACGGTCCAATAAATTTTTTTATATTATAATAAAGATAATTTTTATCTAATTGTTTCCTTTTATTATATGGAATGGTAATGGTCAAATTTTTTCTTAACTTATATTTTTATATATTTATATCTTGATGTGTAATGTGAAAATTAGAGATTATTATCACATTAATATTATTATATTATATATATTAATATCAAAAAATTAAAATTGACCTAATTCACTTCTATTATATTTATTGTATTTTAATAATAATAATGATGTGTATATTAAATTTTCTTTTATTAAATAATACAATATAGATTTAACAAAAAAAAAAGATTAATCTATCTATGTAATAATGAAAATAAAAGATAAAAGAACAATAACATAAATTTTCATCCGAAAAATTTCCATATTTTTCTATTATACTCCTAAACTCTATTTATCTCTATTTATTATTTATAAATACAATAAATTATTAATACACCATCATCATCATCATCATCAATATCAAACATCAAGATCATCTTTAACAAAATATATAGATTTTATCTTAAATATATAAATCAAAAATTTAAAACGGAAAAAAATTAATAAATTGCTCTAGTTTTAAAAAATAAATTTATATAAATTAATTCTGTATAAAATAATATTAGTTATGCAATAGAAGAAGAATTATATCTGAAATTACTGTGACCGCACACGTTCACATGAAATTAATGGTTGTGAACTATAGATTATATTGTAATTATTACTATTACACAGAGTACATTATTTTACAAATTTAAAAATAACCCTTTTTCGATCATACGAATTTTGGTAGCACATTTAGCGATGTCCGTAAATTACATTATTCATTTGATTGAATTATATTTCCTATATGTGTAACGATCACAATGCTACCCACAAACCAAAATAATTGTATTGTAAATATTTACAGTGTATAGGAGGATTACTGTATGGTATCGTTTACTTTTTTTCTGTTAACATTACAATTAATTGTTATTGCGAGCGTATATTTAATTTTTTAAATGGTATATAAAAGAAATATCTTTATATTCAGTATTCAAAGAGAAAAAAAACGATCTATTTATTTTTTGTTGTTGTTATTATTGTTCTATATAAATACACACACATTAAGTGTATTAATATTATTTTTCATTTGGCGAGACCATTATCGTATTTATTTAAATACAATGTAAAGTGTGTATAAATGAATATATCAAACCGGGCATTAAAAGGTATATATATATATATTTAAGTATATTATTAACAACAATAATAATAATAATAACACAATAACAGAAATTAGATAAGAATCTTGGTAATTTAACGTTTTCATGAATGCTTTTAATTCCATTTCTTTCCAATAAATACAAAAAAAAAAAAACGAACATAAAAATACAATTGTTTGCTGAACCGTCGAATCTTTAATAAAATAAAAAAAAAATAAATACTTTTTTCGTTAACATTTTTGCCTTTATATTATTTAGTTTTGTGTATACAATAATTATATTCAATCGATGATGATTTTATAAGAGCGATTGATGATCAACCAAATGAAAATATATAATACAAATAATACATTTGTACATTTAGTTCAAATGACCTAATTTTTTTTGACAAAATACCAAAAAAAATAAATAACTTTACATTTAAAAAAAATAATTTAAATTAAGAAACACAAATTTAATTATCTGCTGCTTCACTGAATTTAATATTTTATATACACATTTATTTTAACTGAAATTTATATATCGCATACACACACTCACACGAAAAATATAGCGAAGCGATTTTGAACAGTCACCTGAAACTAGGTTAAATTATTTAAATATTTTATCCTTATTATTATTATTATTATTATTATTATTATTATTATTATTATTATTATTAATATTAGTATTAAATATTTACATGGTGTTCAATTTAATTTTTTTCACCTTTTCCAATTCATCATAATGCGTTATTAAGGAATTAGTGAATTTTCCTTTTTAAGAATCCGCATCGATTGTTTATTAAATACGCACCGTCTATGCACATTGTGTTTTTGTCCTGCCAAAAATTTAATCTCAAGAAGGTGAAATATATACACCGGGTGAGATTTGAATTACAACACTATTACATCCACACAACTATTCTAATGGTATTCTTTCAACAAAAACAGAAAGTTGTTCAGTAATATTTTTAATTAATCCACATGTTCATTGATTTGGTCAATGTTGGTGCGACAAATCTATCTATATCTTAATTTATATCTATAATAGACTTGTTTCACAAATCTGCAAGCGATTTTATATACACATTTAAATGCATGAGGCTTCAATTGATGGGTTCAATCAATGTAAAATTATTCGAACCATACAAAAACATAGTTGCATAGAAAAATAAGTTGTTTATATATAAATTTCTTCAAAAATTAATCCATTTCGTATAAGGAAGGAATGTTGGTCATTTATTAAATTATTAAAATACTTATATACTCGTATATGGACCATATATAATAAATAAATGATCATCAACTTCATTCATTTTGCAGATATATTGTGAAATACCCTATATTTTTTTTTTCTTCGTAATAATAAATAAATAATTATAAAGTCGGCTTTTATTATATAAGCTTTTTTTTCCATTCAACATACAGTAGATTTTGTATTTTACACATAAAAGTAATTAAAATGAGAAATGATTCTTCTATATATACAATGTAACTAATATATATTGTATAAACACAAAATTAAGATAAAATATAATGTAATATAGTTTATTATGTACAATATATGGTATATAAAATGCACTTAAAAAATTAAATTAACTTAAGAAGAAAGACCTCATCCTTCAGCCACTGTAAAAACCAACAATAACAATTATATGCAATTATACACATGATATAACATTACATTTAATTAATCGAATAAATTTCATTTTATAATATATAAATGCATTTTACCATACATTTTATTCTGTTATTGTATTATATAAAAACACAGCTCTTCTTATATACATACATTTGGTATATAATATATATAATGTAATATATAAACGTTGGTATATAACGACAAAACCACGATTTATATATAAATATAATTTCCATTTGCAAAATAATTATATATTTATTTGATGTGGTGAGATACAGATAATTAAAATTAATGATTTTAGCTACTTAAAATGTTTTGTTTTGGTTGTTGTATGAATTTTTGGAGATTATAATTTAATTATTATATAATTACATTTGTTGTTTTAATTTGTATATATTTATATATAAACACAAGTGCAAATTAAACGGTATACTGATCAATGCTTAGCCAGCTGTTTTATTCAGTGTCCGTTGAAAATACTTTAAAAAATGTTCTACGATAACAAACAATTTTCCAAACCAAACTACGGGATTTTTCTTTTATTTTGTGCGGTGAGAAATTGTCGTGCTATAATAATTTATTATTTTGTTCATTATTTATTAATTAAATTTAATTAATTGTAATTTTCTAAATGACAAAAAGAATATAAATAAATAAATAAAAGATCATAAAATTAAAATTACAGCAAAATTATTTTTATTTCTATATATATTTTATTGTAATAATTTGTTGAAAAAATATTTCGTCGACAAAAAGTATGCTAATGTTAACCGGATATAAAATATATAATATATTAAAAAATTTGTGATATGAAAAATCTTCACCTAAAATTAATTGTTGTTGTGTTTTTTTTTTTTCCAGTTTTATAAAAATTATATTTATAAATAATAATAATAATAATACTAATAATACTAATAATAACACTAATAATAATTTTTTTAAGTAACTTCCTTTGTTAACAATAAAGAGCTAAATACAAATGTATTGTATAATTCAAATGGTCTCTCTAATATTATAAATAAATGTAATATTATTATCATTAATTATATAGTTTCTTTATATGATTTACGTATAGACGCACACACAATTATTGTTCATCATCATCGCGTTCACAAAATCCAGCACATATTTCATTTCCAAAACAATTCAAATGTCTACACCAAACTATGGAACTATTAAAATATAAAATATGACAATAAAATAAAATTATATGTTGGTTATTTTATATATTATAAGATATTATTATATTGTTGGTATATTTGAATTGTACACCCACTGTCTCAAAAATAATCGAAATTGATGCTGAATAAGCACATAATTTATAAATTTATAATAATAGACAGGCCATTCCGCCGGTTTATTTTTAGACTGATTTATTCTCCATTAACTGAAATACATCGCCCATTTCCATATTGTACGAAATTGTTTGATGACAGTGTTTGGGTTATATTTTTCATTATCCTACAGTAAATGTCCAGAAACTTTTCAAACTTTCATGTATTAGAAAGTATCGTTTCGGTTATTTTTCGAACCGACACATTGTGCACCACATATACCATATATATATTAGGCATTTTGAATTGGAGACAATATTCATAAAATACAATAGAGATAATCTTCTCTATTCATAATTTTTTTCTGTAAATGAATTTTAAATGTTTTTTTTTTTTATTCTTCTACATTTCCATTGTTTATTTTTTGTATTTTGTTGACATCGATTAGTCGGGTTTTTAAAGATTTAAAAATTATGATAACCAAAATGTTATATTAAATGTATACATAAAAATCAATTTATAACATTTGATGGTGCTCGGTGTGTGTGTGTGTGTGTATAAATAAAAATATTCAATAAAGGCATTTTTCTATTTCCTATAGATAAATATCGATTGGTTAATGTGTTTCCTCATTAAATTTCTATGTGGCTACCAAATGGATTCCTTTTCGAATATTGCTTAATAAATAAAAATTATAAGTATAGTATAAAGTGGTAGAGTTAACACAATTATCCCAATGTAATAAATTTTGTTATTATCAATTTTGATGCGATATCTAGAAAGGTCGTTCATTTGTCACCCAAAACTGATTAAAGAATTTTTATGAGTAATAGATATTGATCAATCGATATTTCATTATTCGTATTTGGTGACAATTCTTTGCTATATATTTACGAAAGGAACGCCTTTATTTAGTTTTTGATTCTTTATATAATGATGCAATAAAATAATACACACCATAATAATAATAATAATAATAATAATAATAATAATTCTCATATATCGCTATATGTAATTATATAATATATATATGTAATATTTCACACACGCAATCTTATAAGGAATTTTTAATCGTTATATCTACATCATCATCTAAATACAAATATAAATTTTATGTCTTATATGTGCGTTTTTCTTTACAATAAATATAATTTTTTTTCTTCTGTTAAGTGCGATATGTTGATGGTATTTTTTTTTTTTTTTACACATGAACTGTATAAAAACCATATCTTTATTTTAAAATTGATTTGACATTTTAAATCTTAGATTATACTCGTATGTGTATATACAGAATAAGAGTATATGTGCAATTATACGATATGTGGAATATAAATTATATCAAATTTTGAATTATTCATGACATGCGAAACACACGAATAATTGTATGTAACAGAAAAAATGACGTACCATGAGAAAAAATTTTGATTGATTCGCAAAAATAGAATCGTGTGTGTTTTTAGTGTTGTTGTTTACGTATCGTATACCCTCTACACCACGGCGTACACCTTTTTTTTGTTATAAGAAAATAAAATAAAAACACGTGTCTTTGTATGCATTTCGTACACACCATTTGTTGCGAGAAAATTAATTTTTATATTGTTTTTATTATTATTTATAAAATTCTGTGTTGAAATTTGAAATATAATTATTTAATACACACTGTTTTTTTTATATATAGTAATATATTTATACTATGTTTAATTAATTAAACACACCAAAATACAGTAACTTTTTTTGGTTATACACCAATCCCTAGTAACAATTTGTTCGTAGTTTAAAAAATGAGGAAAATTTCCGTGGAAAAAATCCATATTATTTCCATATGGAAAAGATATATTGGAAATTGTGCAAAGTGTTGTCCATAGATTCTCTTAATATAATAGTATTTTATTTAGGTGAAATCTTTGGATCGTCGCAGGGTAATATTTCCAACATATATCCGCGCGATATTGTATTCATAATTTAATTCACCAATTATCCAAAACAGAGGGTCAAATTTTATTTAATTTCATATAATTCTCAATGTTTTTAATTTATTTTCATAATTTTTAAAATAACCAGTAATTTAAATCTATATATTTCCTATGAATTTTGTAAGACTTTTCATGGATTTTATCAGCGGTTTTTTGTTCTTGTTTATTACAAAAATAATAATGCACAATCGTTGAATTTTTGCCATCGTTCAGCATCCTCATTCCGTGCTCATAGAGCTTCTGGTCTATCGGTAAATAAATGAATCAAATCGCGATCATTGGCATCATCGTCATAGCAAAATTCGTATTCTGCTAATACGAACAATTCAAGGGTATTAATTACAACATACATATTTATCAAAATCTGTGGATCTACTCACAAAAAATATGAATATAAATTCTATGGATATTCTGTGGAAAAATAGCAACGAGAAATTATCATCTAAAATATACGGATAATCCATGGGAACATTTTTTATAAAAATGTATGGACAAGGTTACACTGTTCATATAAAATTCCAGTTGACATCCGAAAGAAATTCATAGATATTTTCTTGGATTGAAACAACATATAATTCGGAAATTTTGCGGACAAACTACGGACAGTGTTACTAGAGATGTTTCTGTTTAATTGGCAAAAAGATCATATCTAACGTTATACCCTATTATTTTTTTCCCATCTTTTCTTTTTGTGGTTTTTTGTTTGGTATGGTAATATTAAGATTTCACTATAATATTAATCTTATTTAAATATTGAATACCGCCGCCGCCGCCGCACACACGCATAATTTAAAATTGTATTTTAAAAACTATTTGTTTTTTTTATCACAACGCATCTGCATTTGTAGATAATTATTCGTATAAATATAATAAATAATAAGTTATTTAATGACGATTAAAATTTTTTATAGAATTTATTCTCTATATGCGGATATTATGAGATGATAATAATGAGTTTTTTGATATGGGGTATGTATTTAATAATAATATAGGAAAAATAAGAAGTAACATTATTTATTTATTTCTAAATATGTAAACGCTTATTTTGCTGTGCTGTGTTGATAAATATCTTAAAATTTTATGTATCTTCTTGAGTGAAACGACATTTTAACAAAGTTATGTGTGTGTGTTTATTTATTTATTTATTTATTTATTTATTTATCAAACGATAGACAATCTGCGTGTAATTAATTTAATTTTCTTTTCATATAGAAAAAAAAATATTGAGAGTTTTTTTTATTTTTTTTCTTTAAATATTGTATAAATTGTTCATATATTTATTGTTTTAATATTTATATATTATGATTTTATAAAGATAATTTGATGCCTATTGCCTATATATATATATATAATTATTGTCGACAATACATAACCATATATACCTGCGCTGCTTATTATTATAATTTGTAAAATGCAAAGCCACTTAATTCATATATATAAATTGTAATATATCTAACAGCAATGTTATGTTAGACACAACTATTATAATTGTATGTTTAGAGAGATAATCATATATAAATTATACGCATCGTTACACTATTGGGCAAAAATAACAAAAAAAAGACCGCTGCATTCATTAAAAATATATTGATTTTTAAATTGGATAGTCTTTTCTATGCCTTGGTAACACAATTTTTGTATTTTTTTTTAATAAGCAATTTATAAAATAATGTGTTCTATATAAATTCGATAATTTTATTTTTACATGAGAATTAATATGTACAAGTATATTATAAAAAAACATATTTACCATTCACTTGTGCAAATAAATTAATTTATTAATTATATTGATTTTTTATATATACATAACTTTAATATAACTGTAACTCTATTTAAAATATATATGTAGAGGAAATTGGTAAATTAATTTTTGATCGACACTGTGAAATGGAACCTCTCTAATCTAATCTAATCTTATATATATATATATATACAAAAGATCATCAGCATGTATATAATAATAATAGTAATAATATGTTTATGGATATTATGTACAAACGCATGTGTAATATATACTAATACACTGAATGTTGTGTATAATATTCATAATTAATAATAAATTGAAGAAAATTAAACGCGAATTAAAAAGATAGTAATTTAATTTAATAGTTTTAAATAATATACTGCAACAATACTGTAAAGATAAGAAATTTTCTTCTATTATTATTTATTTGTATATAATCTCGACGATGTGTATAAATTTGTGGTTTTTTTTTCTTTCTTTTTATTTATAATGTCTCATGTGACCTTTTTTTCTTTTTTTTTTTAATTTTTATACACAACACAACATAAATATGTATGAGTTTTAATGATTATAATATTTATTAACATATTTTATCATGTATTTTATATATATATTTATTGTTGATTATTTAATCCAGTGTTTTTATTTTAAATTTATAATTTTTTTCTGCAAATATCAAATGTTAATTTGTGTTGTTCTACTTTTTTATTCATCCTAATGTAGGTAGGTATTTTATATGAACGCGTATATCAGGTGCGACGGTATCAAATGAGCGCTGTTTTGTGAAAATAAAACATTAATTTTAAATGGGAAAGTAAAATATATTTGGTTCAAATTATTGGCCATTGGTTTCTACACTTTTTGACCACATTTTCGGGCAATTTGTAGATACCACGTCTCAATAGAATTGTTCGTATTTTGAAGCAAACCAATCAGACACACAATTTTTGACTTCTTCGTAGGATAACCGAGTGCCCAGTCAAGCGCTTTGCTTGTATCCTGAACCGGTTTTGTTTTGTGTGCAGGTGAATTGTCATGGAGCAAAATTATCGTGTTGTGCCCATTCTAGTCGTTTTTCAATAAATGCATGATTCAAATTCATTATTTGTAGTCGATAGCGATCAACATTAACAGTTTCACTTTTGAATCTTTCCCATTGCTTTTAAACGCTCAGAAATTATTTGTTGTGTAGCATTTAACATTTCTGCCATTTGCTTTTGATTCAAAGTGTCATCTTCATCCAATATTGCTTTGCAATATTCTTAACCCTCACTACTTGATACCGGTACACCTGTTATAATATTTAGCGTACACCATACGTAAATACCTCTTATAAAGTGGAACAATTTTTTACATTCAATCAATATAATTTATTATAAAGAAAATTGATGCAGAAAAGCAATGACAGTATTACATATACAGAGTAACACATATATAGCCTCCTGTACGGATTGATGAATTACCATCACAAACCAATTATATTTACATTTCGTAATAGCTTCACTAACAACATCACTATATATTTACAAAATATGTACTATCCATAAATAAATTTTAATATTAATTAATTGTTAATCAATGGTTGTGTTGTAGGATCTCAATTTGTATGAATTTGATGTAACTATAAATTATGCAGTATTTATATATAATTATTATATGTTTCTTTATTTCATATACACAAATATGGTATACTACAAAATCTCATAATGACATCAATTATTAAAAAATTGATCTCTCGCTTTTTGTTTGTGCATTGTACCATAAAATTAATTTTTTTAAATATCAGAATTCAGTTAATGTGATGGTTTTCACGTATACCAACCATTAAATGCTTATATTACTCATACTTTTAGGAATAAATAATTATTCATTAATTTATAATCTTTCGAAAACTTCATTTCCATGTCATTTATATTCAATAAATATATAAGCAATTATTTTTTAATTTTTAAATAATAATAATAAAATTAATAATCTTTTTTTATTTTTAATAATAAATTTTATATAAATAATTATTGCAATATTGATTTACAAATAAATATGACAAATTGGGAATTTAAATGCAATTTTTCTTTTTTTTTATTATAAATTATATAAAATTATTTATTAAATAATAAATAACCTTAACCAATAAACCACACACACACATTCAAACTATTATTATACAATAACTCATACCAAATACTGTTCTGATATAAATCAATTTATTATTATTATTATTATTTTCTCTTTATAAATATCATTAAAAATTGATCAATGTGGCGGCGGCGACGGTGGTACCACTACCATCACCATCACCATTGTCATCATCACTTTTATTAATGGTATAATTAATATATCTGCATAGTTGTTATAGTATCACAAGAAACCACCGACCCGACCACAACCACATCACTTCATTTATAAATATATATTTTATATTGTAACATATATGAAAATTTTTGACAAATTATTTTAATTTAAAAAATTATTTAAAATATATACAAAAACATGAAATAATAATAATATTGTAATATCTTTAAAAAATGACAAATTGACAGTTAAGAATATATTTTTTTTTATGGTTTATATTCATTTCGTATATAAATAAAAATAAAATTAATATTATTAAAATTTTCTTTTTATTTAAATCAATAGCTTTCATTGTGTCAATATTAATTTTCTTCAAAGTGTTACATTTTTTTTTATTATTTTATTATTCTTTTTAATTTCACATATTAAATTACAATATAATATATGTTTTGTTTGTTGTATGGTAATGTGATATAGTGTATGTAAAAATCTCTCATCTGAGCGTATATATAATTTATACATAGATGCACCTTATAATTTTCAACGATATATAGAGCAAAACCTTATACGTACGTGTGCACATTTACATCAAAACTTTGTTATATCATCATATCAAAATATTGTATATAAATATGGTATATATCAATTGTGCGTTGTATCATAAAAAGCTATACTATCATCTTCATTTGTCTCATTTTTTCTGTACATATATTACAAAATTTTATATAAAAATCATGCATTTTACATACATCCACGATATAATTGCATTACTCATTACATTACAAAATTGGGAAATCTTTTATTATTTTTTTTTGACATGCATAAAATATGTAAAACTATATACTTTATCTTATTTTTGACTTATAAATATAGTATATTGTTACAAAATAGTAATACACATAACAAACAAATAAATATGAATTATGAAATAAAGAATTTGTCTTAAATAATATATAATTGCAAACATTAGACTTTTTTTTCCTATTTAAATATATTTTATATTTTTATTAGTTTTTCTTATACAAAATTTTTATACTATTTTAATTTTTTTAAATAAATAAATATGATTACAATTTTTATGTATGTAATTTTTACATACAGTACGTTTACCATTTAATATTTTTAAATATATGTTCATATCACATATTCTTTATTCCATTTATATATATATTTATAATATTATTTTATAGTATGCAATTTAATATTCACGATTTTATAATATACTTACAATAAATATATAATATAATAAGAAGTTAATCTCATTGCAATATATATTATAATGGCAACAAAACGCTTTTAACCCTCATCCAATCGAAAGAAAATATTTTGTAATAGCTAAAATAAAATATATTATACATAAATCTGTGCAGGCATAATGTCAAAACTAATAGATTATTAAAAAACTAAATATGCATTTTTATTATTGTTATATACCATAAATTAGAACATAGAATAATTTGGAAAAAAAGTACTAATCATTTGATTAAAAGAATCAAACGGAAAACCACGTTGTAAATCATCTTAAATTCATAAATCAATGTTTTACGCGGCAGAAAGAAAGGGTTAAACGATGAATGCTAAACATTCCGTATATATTCTTACATTTTCATTCCTCATATATTGTATATATTTCTTTTTTGGTTTATACTAAACACAATGTTTTTATTATATTATATTTTATTTATTTATTTATTTATTTATTTATTCATCCATCCAACTATGTGCGCGGCGGTACTTGTATATAAAATAATAGTAAATAATAAAACAAATAAAACTATACTTTGTATTTATGTATATTAATATAATATACAAGTTTTACGTATATATATATATATATAGTTGAGAGTTGAACATAAAAATTAGGCCATGCACCTGCACTGCTGAAGGCTTTATATATAACTAACAATATACCATATTAATAATATATAAATACATAAAAATACGTATTTAGTTAGAGAAACATATTATTTTTTTTTTTGGTTTCACTATTACTTAGTTACTCTTTTTATTTCTATATATACAATTTATATTATTTTAATGTCTATTATATACATCATCATCATATGATCATATGATCATATGATCGTATTATACAGATATAATTATATATCATCGTCATTAGCATCAAAATCTACGTATGTACACTAAAAATACGATGCAAGCACAATTTTTGAATAGATTTCTAAAATATATAAATTTTAATTTAAAGTTTGATCCTTCTGCGATCATTTCTATACCAATTTTGTTCAAATTTTATGATAATATTATAGTTTCCCGCCGTATAAGTTTCTATGAATATAAAAATAACATTTTATTTGGGTATAGGTTGTCGTCTCTATTCCAATGAATTCCGTAATTTAACGAAATAAAAATTAAGAATAATGCTTTAAAAGCGTATAAAGAAATTAAATGAAAAATGTTTTTTGGCTACGTATGAGTGGTGCAAATAATTTTTCTTGAACCGTTTGTGTGTGCTTTAATTTGGAATTTTTACTGTAATATATAATTATTAGAAAATTAAAGATGTTGTATGTTTTTTTCTTCTTATTTTTGTGGTAATTTAATATTTTTTAGTTGTTTTTATGTGTACAATTTTGATTGTGCATTTTTTTCTTTTGCCCCCCATTTCAATTTTGTCGTTTATTTATAAATGTATATTTTTTTGTTTATTGATTAAGTCCATATGGATTAATGCAATTTAGGTTATAATTTAATAATACTATAATTTATACTATATATATTTATATAATTTTTAATGTATTTTGTGTACATAGTACAATTAGAGTGAACAATTTTACCAAATCAATGGTTGGATGTACATTGAAATAAAAATTTTACTGTCATTAGTACTGATATAAATATATTTATTGGTATTTCATCTATTTTTATGTGATTTTAGTTATTTTGATATTTCAATAATATTCAGTTGAGGGTATAGTAATTGTTCATATCTAATCACAACGACTTGGATGGTATCATTTGATTGACACGGTATCTGATGTACCACATTGATAGAGATATGGTTTAGACAGAGTGTCATACAAAATTATGGAAAATACTTTAAATTAAAATAAATTGTATACCAATTTTTCGACAATAAATAATGCCTCTTTTCCGATCAAACAGAGACTAAGTTATGGTTTTTTTGGTTACTGATGCCTATTCATGACTATTCGTTTCATTTATTGGTCGATAAATTTGTATCGCAATGCATCGCAAATTCTATTACAAATGCTAGCAAATTAATGTATAATTAATTATACACGTCCAAAAATGTTTATTGCCATAATGTTATCGGGAAACATTTTCGTAATATTAAAAATATCGTTAATAAAATTCTTAATTAATTTTGAATTTATAAATTGACTTTTAATTTTAACACACTTAAATATTTTTAAAGATACTTTTAAAAAATAAACTTTGCAATTCACTTAAAAAACGTTATTTTACAAAATAAAAATAAATAAAAAATTTTATCAAGAAAAAATTAAATATTTTCAGGTTCGTCGCTTAAATCTTTTGTTTTTTCTATAGGAAAAATTCATGAAAAATTTTTATTTATTTAAAATTACAATTATTATTTATTAGTTGTTTTTTTTCTTATTATTGTATTATTTAAATTAAATCAACTGCAAATTTGCATTAAAAATTATCTATTGATACTAAACACTAGTAACACTATAGCTATTTTAGTTATAATGTTTTAATTCTAATTCAATTATAGTATTGAATTTAAGAGAATAATTTTATATTATTAAATATATTTTTTGATTATGCATAAAAAATAATAAATTACAATAAAAATAAATAGTTTATCGATGGTGTATAAAATATATATAATTGTTAAATCTATATATGATCACCACCGAATAGGTGGATGTGGTAAGATAGAAATTAATTAATTAAACTTATATCCAAAAATATATGTACAATTTCCATAATAATTACACTTATTTTCGAATTATTTATTATACCAAATTTAAATGTTTATACTATACGTGCAGCATACAATATATATATATTGTATAGATACGCGATTATACATATTTGTAATGTTCAATAAATTATATTAAATTTATTATTTGCATAAATGCATGTAATAAAACAATATTATAATCGGTCGTAATCTGACATCTTATAAAGAAAAAAACCAAACCACAATATGCCATCATGATTTATTATATTGTTGAGTAGCTAACTTCATTTATACACAGACTATACTCACTATCTGGTATTTATAAATATATATATTTCGTATATTATAATATTAAAAGTACAATTTATTAACTTTATCTTGGGCGAACAAATTTTTGAGAAAATATATTTTTTATTTTGTTAAATTATTTTCTGTAAAAATTATTTTGGCAAGTTAATTTATTTATTTGTTGATTGAAATGAATTTAAGATTAAAAATTAAAATTATACTATAGCGAGAAAAATTTACCTTACACCACCACATATGGGTAAAGTAAAAAGAAAATTAATGGTTTAATTTGAATTATTTCGTTGTAAAAATAAAACTTAATGGAAAATGCAAAAAAATATCTTATGTTTGATTTATATCTAAAATAAAATTTATTATGAATATTCTTCTTTTTTGTACAATATTTAGTTGTTGTAAATGCAATAACGTACTCGTTATTTTTTTTTTTTTCCACTCGCCGCATTCATCTTGAGATAAGTTTTTTAATTTATTATTAATATATATTTATTTATTGGAATTTATTTTAAAAAATATTTACAAAAGAATCATTATTCAATTTTAATGTACACACACACACACAAACACACGGTATGAGCGTTTGTTTAACTTACGTGTATAAAATATGTATATTTACATGATTTGTTATATTCAGTGAAATTCTTTATTAGTGATGACATTAAATCTTTGGTGGATAGATATTTTTTGAAAACTTCATTAAAATTGTATTTCATTCTTTCAACGTTCATAGAAAATTTTATCCCAATGTTATAGATAACGAATAGCCAAGTTAGTAAGTGAGAATATGCGGCTATATATTTTCTATGATTTCCTGACTAGCTGATTAAATTAAATGCATTATAAACAAAATTTATGTGTAAATGTCCATGGATTTTTATAAAAAAATATCCTTGGATTATCCGTATATTTTCGCTGATTTTATATTATTCCACAGAATGTCCATAGAATTTATATTGATATTTTTTTTTGAGTAGATCCCCGGATTTTAACAAAAATACGTCATGCAACAAATGCACTCGCATAAACATTTTGTAATCAACTGGTTATAACTCGATGAAATAAAATTTAATGTAATAATTATATTTCCTTAAGTAAAAAATAATTTAATTTAATTGTAAAATTAATATAATAAATTCAGTAGTATAATATTGTAGAAATTTGGCAGATAAAACGATTAAATAAACAAGAACAAAAAACCGCAGATAAAATCGAGGGAATGTCTTACAAAATTCCTCGGTAATATATCGATTTGAGTTACTGGTTATTTTAAAAACTGCGAAAATAAATTAAAAACAGTGAGAATTATATGAAATTAAATAAAATTTAACCCACTGTCTTGGATAATTGGTGAATTAAATTATGAATACAATACCGGGCGGATATATGTTGGAAATATTATCATCTGATAATCCAAATATTTCAATTGACCTATAAATAAAATAATATTTTATATTAAGTGGAAAATCTTTGGACAACACTCGAGTATATAATAACATTTTTTTATATGTACATTGATTTTATTTCCGCATCGTGTTAAAGAGTTACACGCAATGCATAAAAAGAGTTTATATATTAAATGGAAAAAAAACATAACGACTTTTCAAAATTCTATAAACATTCGACAGCATTATTATTATTATTATATTCTTTTTAATATATTAATAATGTCCCGAATAATTGAAAGTGTTTGTAATTTCTCTCTAAAAAAAAAACCATCTATTTACCAAAATAATAATATTCGCTTATTATTTAAAAGTAATATTTATCTGATTTATTTTTTTTTGTCTTTTAAACTTAAAACTTTGTTAACATTTTTTTTCCGGTCTAATTTTATAATTTTTTTATTTTTTTCTTTTTCTTTTATTCCGATTTAATTGTGAGAGAACTTTTTTTAATATTTTTTCTGTTTTTCCTTTGTTATTTTGTATAATGGAATAAATATTGTGTACGGCAAAATTCACTGTGTTATGAATGAATTTTATTATAATAAATTAATAATTGTTTTTTTTTTATTTTCTAAATATTGATAAATCTACAAAAAAAAAAAAAAAAAATGTTTAAATAATTTTTTTCTTCTGGTATAATTTAATTAACATTATTAAAATATATTTATATAAATATAAAATGAATATCTAATTAGCCCACATATTTTCTATTTTATTTCTATATACACCACACGTCTATTGTACTATAATAAAAAAAAATGTGTGTGAGTGTGTTGTCTGCATAGATATTTTTAAATCTTCGCGGTATTATAATTTTACCTGTTTAATATTGCAATTATTATTATTATTTATAATATTTTAGTTTATACGAAATTAGTTATGTATGCGAGCAATGCATATACAATCATCAAACCTGAAGCTGATGAATAAAAAAATGGATTAAAATTAAAATTATATTAATTTTTTTTTTCTCTTCAATTATTTGCTTGTATGTGTGTGGAATGAAAAAAATTTGAAAAAGATTATAGTTTTTTTTTTATTATTTTAATTTAATAACAATAAGACTAAAAATTAATAATAATAATATGAATTATATGAATATTTATAAAGATTTATTTATTCATTTGACATTATCAAGTGGTGGTGGGTCAACAACAACAAAAAAAAAACAAACAAACTTGTAATTCGACAAATTTGAAATTCATTTGTAATTACAATACACATGTTAATATTTTATAAATTTCTTCATAAGTAATTATTTAGTATTAATGTCAACCCAATATAATATAAACGATCTTAAAAATATTATATACATTTTTTTTTATTCTCTAATTTATTTATTTATTTATTTATTTATTAATTTTTTTCCAATAAACATATATACTTTGAATTGTGTATAGCCAAGGGGCAAATATAAATATACCATTTTTGATGACAACAACAACAACAAAAATTTGTAATATACAAAATTACGTTTACTGAAATAAACTATATATATATTGTATTTAATATATGAATATAGTCGTGTCCATATGTTTTAAAGTATATTTAATAAACTATAAAAATGATGACAAAAGATTGATTATGCTTTTTGTCTATGATCAAATAATTTACAGATTTTATAGTTGAAGCAGTAACTCTATCTAAATATTTCTTTTGATTTTATAGCTATTATTTAGACAACAAACTTTATGTTTGACTGAAAAATGGAACTTAATCATGTATACTTTAATCCCATGTGTTATATTAATCCTGTAATGCATAAGAAAAAATATATAGATTAATTTCTAAATGGTAGAATTTCGTTTACCTTTCTATTTTCTATTTCAGAAAATTTAATTTATGAAATATAAAAATTGACAACAAAATATTTACACTTTACAAATTACAATACAAAAAATTTGTCAACAATTTTTGTTACAACATTTAAAATTTTTTTTTTTTATATTTGTATATTATTAATGTAACTATTAAATCTATATTAATATTAATACGTAAGCTTAAACACAAAAAAATCAAGTTACATCAGTAAGAAATCACATATTTATTTAAATTAATCTTTTTGTGCGTCATTATATGTAAATTATATATTTTTATTTGGGTGTTTTGATAAGTTTTTTGTATACACTATTTTTTTCCAATATATTAGGCTATTTTTTAAACCATATATTGTTCCAAGTGGTGCTTTATGTTATCTAATAAATCTTTTCATTACCACCATTTTTTATTAAATTACTCCGTCACATGGAAGTATTATATAACAATTTACCAATTGCACAGCAATTAACGAAACATAAATGTTTTCATAATTCTATTATTTTAATATGGGTGATTAGACCGCTTAAGTGATGTCTGTGTGCAGACATTGTTAATCTTTGAGTAGCTAATCCAACACCATATTTTCAAAGATATTCGTTTTTCGTTTTTATGCCATAAACTAACAAATGGTCAGCCAACCGAAAAATTTTCTATGAAAAATAGTAAGAATTGAATTTACTATATTTCATAATTAATAATGTATAAATAATAATTATATAAAATTAATTTGTGCATGGCACAGAACCAGGAACAATCACTTAGGGTTTTTTGAACGAAAGGTACTGCGTACTGTCATGAAGTAGTATATATATAAAAACAATAATGTAGCTATTGGTACTTCTGTATTATTTGCCATTTAAAACAATAATTCTTCTAAACCATATATTTTTAAACAACATTCCCGGTGGCATAAAAATATATTTATAATTTTGAATACATTTCGTTTTTGCAATTAATTCCTATACAGTCCTGTACACACAATATAGAAATGTTTCCAAATGAGAATATGTTTGATAATTTCTTATTAGAATTTTTACAATAACAAATTTATTTATTTCAATGTACATGTATTTCATAGATATTGAAGTGAAATTTGGTCAAACACCACAATGCATTCAAAAAGAAGCGTGTGTGTGTGTGGTAATATATTATTGTTTTCAAAATATATAAGACCAAAAACTTACCAAAATACCTATAAATTAAATTTACGTTTATATTTTCAATCTTATATATGATAATTAATTGCTGCCGCTATATCATCACATCAGTAGCCACTTTGCACAGGTGTGTGTGTGTGTGTTTGTAAAATATAATATTTTTTTTGTATTATATTATACCTCGGCTATATATTAATATTAAAATTTATTTTATTCATTTTATGGAAATTTTAATATATAATAAAATAATAAATTTTAAATAATTATCATTTTATTTTGCTATATTTATTATTTAAAAAATATATAAAAATAGTTTTGTTATTGCATTTTTTATTTTTAAATTTTTTATATTAAATTTATTTATAGATTTATCTAAAATAATAATAATAATAATAATAATAATAACCAACACAATAACAGTATTTAACATGAGCAGAAAATATTTTAGCATTTTATTTCTATTAAGAAACAGTATTTGTATTTATTTTTGTGCTGTGAATTTGGATAGTTTTTATCTTATGCCATACTTTGCTGTGTGTGTGTGTGCCTATATAATATTTCAAAAGATTACTGGTTAAATGAGGGGTCAGCAGTGATGATCATCATAAAAAAAAAAACAAAAAGTATCAATGCAGAAAATATTAAAAATGTGATAATCAACGAAAAAGCTATAAAAATTTCTTATTTAAAATTTTTGATTTTTCGTTGCAAGCATTTTTTTTTTTAATTTAACGAATAATAAAAATGAAAAGATTTTTTTTTTATTTTTGAATTGATATTTGCTCATTATTATTAATAAATTGTATAAATTATAATATTAAAATAATAATGTTTGCACTTTTGTATTGCATATAATATATATTCAATATTTATTGCCACATTTTAAATATCACCGGATTGTTGCTTTCTTTTTAAAATAAATTATTTTATTTTGTAAATTATATGTAAATGCGATAAGGAAAGATGTGAGACCAATTTAAATATTTATTTTTTCTTTTTATTAAATGGTATATATAAAACGGTATAATATTTATAAAAATGAATACGGCCAGACTAAGGAAACCACTATATCTTTTGATAATTGCTGTGATCTAATTTTTTTGATTAACATTCACATTATTTTTTTATAATATTTCTGCAATTAACTGCCGAGAAAATTTGATTTCTTGACCCCTGCCGCAGCTTTATTAAATATACCTAAATCAAGTAATAGAAATTGGAAACATTAGTAGTTAATGGCTATCCACATCATTGTAAATGTGATCGCTGCAATTTTTCATATATCGAAAATTAGTAAACTATACGAAAAAAACACTACACTGACTCATTCAATATATATTAATTTTTATAAATTAAGAAAATTTTGACCTTATGTTGTGTGTTGTGCAGATAATTTAAATTGACCAAAAAAAAAAATGTCCATATATGGCACATAATATAATCGTCATCAGTTGAGGGAAACTGTTATTAAATTATGCCGAGAGATGTGATAGTCTTTGATTGCTCTGTATTTTGTTGTATATAATTTAAATAATCCGGCAAATGTTAATGTGTCATTTATTACAATAAATTTTTTTTTGCATTAATATTTACAATCATTTACACCACAATAAATATTTGTAATATTTATTATAAATTTTTATTTTAAAAAAAATTACAAATTATTTTGTATAAATAATAAATATACATTTTTTATAATACAAAATACGAATTTCGATATATTTTATAAATGGTGTGTACGTATAAAATATATATATTAAAATAATTTCTGTCAAGAAATTTATGTTAACTGGATCATAAAATTTAGTATTTATTACATTTATATTTATTTATTTATATATTTATTTATTTATTGGCTGTGTGTGTGTGTGTGTTTGCATATTTACATGTTTGTTTACATCATCACCATCCCATATACGCAATACATAGTATATTTCTGCTGGTTAATTAAATTATTTTTTGTTTTGTGTAAATGTAAATGCAACAGAAATTTATTTGTTAATACATATTTTATTTATAATCTAAATATTTACGTATATATATAGTTTGTATAAAACAATAACTTGTGCACGGGATACGGAGATAATGTTACAAAATGATATCATTTCTTATGAAAAAAAAAACAAAAATCAGTTAAAAACGATTACATTACAATTAATATTGTACTTTTTTTATGCACTGATTGTAGGTATATATTTTATAAATAATTGGTCTGTATTATATGTTTCAACAAACTATGTGGACAAATAATTATGGACAATTTATTTAAATATACTTAAATCCTCTTAACATTACCATTATATACTTCATTATACATTAATATATACAAAATTTGAACCACTGTCTTGGACTGTCTGACAATCCAAAGATTTAAATTTACCTATAAGTAAAATACTATTTTATATTAAGTGGAAAATCTATGGACAACACATTGGACAAATTTCAATATATCTTTTCCATGGAAAATATATATATCATTTTTCAAAGTACGGACTCATTGTTATTAGAGGTTATGAATTAGAAAACATGTTGGAAAATAAATGCAGATAATTTAACATTGTTTACCAAAATTTTGGTATTTTCTTGTTTAATGACATTCTGATCATAATGCTATAAAAGCGATGCATATTTAAACACATTTTTAATAAAATATCTGTTCTTTAATTATCTTAGTTTCTTTATTTTTAATTTGTTATTGTTACCATTTTATTTAAATATTCGTTTGAATTTTACGCATGTTTTAAACATTAGAGAAATGCATATAGTGTTTGGAAATTTGCAAATAAATAAATATCCTTTTTTACATTATATAATGTTGTGATGATGTGCGGAAATGTAAAATTTACATATCTTTATACAACAAGATTTATTGTTATATAATTACTTACTTACATTAGGTCTTCCGGCTGCTCTTCTTCTACCTTCTCGATTACCATTTAACACTTTTTTTCGGCATACGCTTCTCCTACATTCGTAATACATGTCCAAGCCATCTTAACCTATTGATTTATTGTTATATATACAAGTATTATTATTAGTTTCGGCAAAATAAATAAATATAGCGATTGATATCCAATTCCAATTCCGCCGTATGTAATCAAATTAAAACAAAAAAATTACATTTTAACCTGTATTTCTTATTTTGTTTTCTGCAATCACCTGATTGATGATTTATTTTATTGTCTCTATATATTTATTATAATATATGTTTTTATAAGAAATTATAATACTAATAGATACACTCAACTCAACACATATCAGTTCCAATCTAGTTAGCGAGGTCATTATAATGTGATGAGAGAGTTGAATGATATCTTCTAACTATTATATCTATTAATTTTAATGTGTAATTTATGGTTATAATACTTAATAATAATAATAATACAAACGATAATAATATTTAATAATAATAATAAAAATAATAATAGTAATGACTACACACTACACACATATTATATATTGTTGATTAAATCAACCGTAATGTATATTAGTATTTATTTGATGAAGAATATCGTATGTTTTGTCCAAAAAAAATAATAAAATTAATACTTTTATGATTTTATTATGCACAAAAAAATATAAGTTGTATAATTTTATGATAAATTAGCTGTCATTATTAAAAATTTTCAACAAATTTTATATATAATATTTTTTCATATAGTAAATAGTAGTTGATCGAATACACACACACATCAACGCAAAGTATAAAAATATATAAAAGTTGTATGGCATATGGATAAATACATACACATTAAATGTGTTATATGATATTATTTATAATATTAATAAAATTATATAAATAAATAAGTAAATTTTTTATTATATATTTGTTTTTTTGTTTTACTCATTTTGATTTGATGATATATATTAAAATAAAAAAAAATTACTTATATATATTTGAACATCACGAAATTTTATATTATTTACACAAAATCCAATCAGAATCGTATTTTATTGTATCGTTCACGTATATAAAGCAACTCAACAAATATATTAAGCTCAAAAATATATGTGTTTTGAATTGTTGTAGTTATATTATAAATTATAAAATCAAAATAATATATAAAAGCTACAATAGCGAATAAAAAAAAATTAGAAATAATCAACGTTCCGTTGAAACAGTAAAAATTTTACATTAAATAAATTAGCAAAAAAACAAAAAAACCACACACACACATTTTGATCTAATTTTAGTAACATTTTAATTTTATTAATATCAATTTATTAAATTACATTTCTCTATGCCGATGTTAAATATTTGATTTGCACACATTTAAAATTTGCACAAGAATTAATTGACTGTGTGTTTATGAGCTCAATGCACACAGCACCTTAAAAAATAATAATTTTTTATGTAGACGATGTTCTATTTAATATATTCTAATCTATAAATCTAAAAATATAATATTCATTTCCTTTCAAAAAATCAAAAAAAATCACGTTTATTAATTTAGCAATTAATCAAAATTTTCTATGGCGTATAATTTTTACTTTAAAAATGTTATAAAATATAAATTTATATTCTCTAAATTTAATTTGAGAACTCATTAATTTTATAAATATTTATTTATATTTTTTTAAGGGTTATATTCTTATACCAGTTCTATTCATATAGAAATAGCATTAAAAATATATTAATATGTCCAGAAAATGGTATTTACTCTCGCATCTGTTTGAAAAATAACCGAAATACCTGTGTGGATTTGGTAACTGGGGCCTCATCCATTGACTGTTGATTTATTTATGTAATGTGAACAGATCTGAACTGAAACTGTCTTGACATTTCCTTCAGCTTTTTTTATTTGGTTTACGATATTTGGTAAATACAAACTTTATTTCACATAAATTAATTTTTTAAATTCTGGTTATTTTTCGGACCAGAGGGTAGGATGATTATACTGGAAATTTTCCATTACGAATAGTAAATTCTATTTAATTGATAAATTACCATTTATATGCCATTTTTTTTAACTTTAAGTATATTTATTTACAACGTCAAGTGAATGTAAATACAATAGATAGATAAATAGATAATTGTAGATAAATAGATAGATAAAAAATAGATAGATTGCTTTAACACATTTTGTGTTGCATTCACTTATATTCGATTTGTGGTGATAATGATTATTTAAACAATTCGTGTGAATCATTTACTTTTTGCTATAAACTGGTGTACTATCAGCGTCACAAAAATGTATTTCATAGATAATTTGTTAAAATTAAATTTTCATAAATTATTTATTACTATTTATTTTGTTTTTTTTTCGTTTTACAATAATGAAGAGCATTGATTTATTCGCAAACATTTCTTAAATTATGTTAATTTTTAACGTATTTTTTATTTAAATTAAATTATGGTATATTGCAATAAAAATTTTCTACAATATATTTGAGAAGAATTTTAGGATAGATGAAATATGGTGTGGGTTCTATTTTAAGTTTTGTTTTTTTTTTTGCTAAATAGAATATGCGAACAAGAAAAAAAAAAAAAAATAAAAGGTTTGACGTCATTTGAAATTATTTTGGTTTTTTATTTTCTGTTTTATCTATATTTTTTTTTTGGTTTAATATTAAAAAATTCTTTTTTTCTTTTGGGTTTTTCTCAATTTAAATTTAAATATTAACATTTTAATTCTATTTTATATGCCGAATTGTGTGTTAAAGAAATTTTGGTACCCGCATTGTTTTTTAGTTTTTTTTTTTAGTATACACTTTGTTTTTGCAATGAATGCAAGAATTGTATATGGAATTTACCTTTTAATACACCCTGTAAAAATTAAAAATCATAAAGATTTTAATGTTTGATAAAGGAAAAAAAATATAAATTTAATTTGTTTTTATCATCTTGCATAAAAATTTTGAATAATAAAACCCATTTGAACCGTGATATTTATACCGCAGTTGATGTAATTCGAATTATTTTAAATAGTATTTAATAATATTATGCTGCAGTTACCAGTTTGTTTGAAACTATCATAAAAGTCATCCATTATTAGATCATTTAACTCAAACATACGTTTCTCTTTTAATTATTTATTTGATGACTGAATTTTTTTTGTATTCCGTATGAATAAATTGCCCAATAAAATATCTAAAAGACTAAAAATATCTAAAATACATTTTATATTTTATATTTTTTCAAATCGATTTTGCATTTTTTAATAAATTTTATCTAATAATAATTTACAGCCGGCTGTCATGAAATTATTTTATGTCTTTTATCAACACCACAATAACCATAGTGTAAACTTTCTAAATGCGAAAATCTATTGAAATAACAATTTGTTTGCATATAATTTCACATATTTATTTGTGAAGATCCGTTATCTACATAATATTTAATTGTTATGCAGCTTGCGCGCGTGGTATATCTTAAAGAAATAAAAAAAATAAAATATAAAAAATAAATTGTTTTTCGAAAATTTATTCATTTATTCATTCATTTATAAAATACAAAATTATTTGCGAAAAAAGGATTATTAATAAAAAAAAAACCACCAAGGTACTCTCACATTCAAAAAGTGTTAAATTAAATGTGAAAAATTGTTTGATATAAATTTCTTAAGAATTTTCTATATTAGATTATAACTAAATTAAATTTTGCTTGTAATAATATTAATAATAATGGTTCGTTATAAATTAATTTGATTGATTATAATTGCTCTCTCACACAATACTTTACTATTTTGTTGGTTTATTAATTTTTTTCTCATATATAATTATAGAAAAATACATATTCATTCGCAACGATTTTACGGTTTAACTTGTTTCATTTGTATGCAGATGAATAAATTACATTGTTCTGGTTTCCTTAAATTTTATAAATATAATTTTTTCTCACGTACCATTGCCGATTATATTTGAGGATTCATAAATTATAATAACTGTTGCAGACGGTAGTAGGGGGTCAAATCATCTTATATTATTAATTAAATTTTATAAATTTGAAAATGTGTCAATGTTTTTTCGTTTTATATTGAATTTGATGAGAAACGTAACAAAATGATAAATTAAAAATTCAAGTTATTAAATTTAGTATTGTTTTTAAAATTATTTAAAAAAATAAATAAATATATTTTCAACATGATGAGCTATTTAAAAATCATTAAAAAAATTCTATTATTGTAAAAATTTATGTATTGATAATACGATCAAAACGAACGGAATGATCTTTTATTTATAAATAATATAAAATTACATATACAATTTTAATTATTAATTATCATAATTTATTTTAGCAAATGTGTTTTATAACACTTTGTAAATTCATTAACTTTATTAAAATCTATTAATTCTTTTCTAAATTGCGTGCAGATAATTTGATAATTTTAACGGAATATTACATTCATCTGTGCAATTGCAATATATTTTTGAAGTAAGTTTAAAATATTTATTATAATCTGAACTAAACATACAGTCTCACAGTTTATAAAGTTATATAATTAAACAGAAATCATTGAAACTTTGCTTATTTTGTTAAATTTTCATACAATTTACGATGGGGAATTTGATGATGACAATTTATAACAGTGACAGTGTCACTTATCACCTTACATGATTTCATCCACTGAATAATTTCCAATGAAAATGCTGGCAAATCATATTTTGTAGTTTACCTGAAAAATTATATACACTTTAAACTATTTCTATTACAAATTTACGTTGGTTATTCTTCTTGTGTGTTGAATAAATTATAATTGGTATATTACTAATAATTCTATTAAAACTAAAAAATTTGTACATAATCGAATTTCATTAAAATAAAATTTAACATAATAAAATCTGATGGTCCAAATTAATTGGCGTGAGTATTTGATTTTATTGAATAAATTTCAGAAAAAATTTACAAAAACCGATTAACACCCAAATGAAATGATTATCAATTTATAATTTAACTTATAATTTTTGTATAAAAATTTTAATGAATAATTTCAACTCAATATAAATAATATTTAATACTTTTTTGTAAAATCACAAAATATCGATAATAATTTAATCTCTTTATTTTTACCTTTCATTTTTAAATTTTAAATTAATATATAAATTCTGGCAATTGAAACGATTTATTAAAAAAAAATATTTAACTACTGCTACCACCACCACCACCACTAGAGCAGCAGCAGCAGCAGCTATATAAAGTATATACAATAAATATATATATATACCCGGATATAAATAATGTTTATATATATATATAATAACGATATCTGTACTTGTAATAAATAGATATTATTAAATAAATTTAAGTCTATATAAAATATAATATTGTTGAAACCTGGACATGTAAAATATATATATTCATTATAAAAATTTATAAATAATAAACATAATTTATATTATTAGAAAAGAAAAGAAAAAAAAATAAAACTAAGGTGTGTGCTCTCAATAAAACTAATAATAATTCTATACTATATTCTTATACAATATATATAAAAGTATGTGTAAGTACGCGTTTACCTACAACTAATACAAAAAAAAAACCATAAATACTTACAACAAAATTGTTTTGAATTTAATTAAAAAAGAAGAAAAAAAGAGTTAATTTAACAGAAAATTTAACATAAGGTCAAATAATTTAATTTCAATCAATATGAAAAATTGATATCAAGCAGAGAGTCAATGTGCGCGCACGCGAGTTATATATATATATTTATTGTATATGGTATAGCGATCGACCGATCGATCGCGTCCGTGCTTTATATACAAACGTAAATATATATATAATTTACATACATAACTTAAGAAGTAATCTAAAATATTAATACTATAAAAATTACAATATTATTATTATTATTATTATTATTATTATTATTATTATTATTATAAATAACGTAAATTATTATTGTATACATTTTTTACATTATAATAAACATTATTTTATAAATTATTATTTAGTTATCGTTATTGTTGATCGTTATATTTATGTACAATTATAATTATTATTATTATTATTATTATTATTATTATTATCATTGCTATATTATTATTTTTTATATAATAATAAAAATTGGATCATAACAATTTTATTTAAATTGGTTTTGTTGAAGTAAATTAACTTTAAGAGTGTAGATTATATAAAATGTAATACAATTGGAAAGAAAAAGTCACAATATACACCTACTCCATAAACAAAGTTAAAGTGAGTTCAATACCACCACCACCACCACGTGCACACAAATATTATAATAACTAATAATACAATAATAATATATATTTTATCGCAAAAGATAATTCAATTCAATTTCAATGTTGTGTTTTTTATCTGTTGTTATAATAATAATTATGTTAATTATTTATTTAATTTTGCGCGATAGTAATTGTGACCGCTGCTGCTGTACCATAAAATAATTAATTTATATAATATTTAAATTAATTACGTTCAATCGTACACAATATGGGGCTGCACGGATAAATATTTATTATATTTTACTTTTACCAATAAGATTTAATAAATGTAATTAATCAATTGGTTTTTTTTAAGTGTTATTGCCATAAATTATTTGTTGGTTTTTTTTTTAACCGATATAAGCCACAATTATAAATTTTATAAAAATATACGATTACCTATAGAGAAATTAATGTAAACATTTATATATTTATATAACAAAATAATAATCCCTTATAATAATAATAACTATAAATTATTGTATCAAAACTCTTTAAAAAAAATATTGTTCAATTTATATTCTTTAATATCTACTTATATTTGTGCTTATAGTTATAGTATGCAGAAATAAGTATCGAAGACTTGTGTGGGGTCGATACATCTTTAAAATAATGTAAAAAAAAACAATTTCTACAATATCATTTATGTTGAGCAATTAATAAGTTGTAATTTTTAAAGATTTGTGATACATGCTCACACTTTTTTTTGCCATACCTTCTCAAATATTACCAACTGAATCGTTGAAGTATATCGGATTTTATTTTATATTTTCGAACATAGGCAGGCTAAATTCTAATGTTTTTGTTGTTTCGTCAAATATTCGACATCCAAATTCCTCCAAAACATTTTCAATTGTATAATACTATAATATTTGTTTTACCAAATATTTATATAGCTAAAATGTTATCGCTCAAATCGATTGGTCTTGCTGTTTACCAATCACTGTAACACTTCCAATTTTAACCTTTTCATATGGATAATATGTGAATATTTTTGCACCGAAATTTTCCTCATTTTTCAAAGTCAAACCAAATTGTTACTAGGGCATTTAATTTTTATATATTATTTATATTTTTATAAAATTTAATTTCAATTTAAAATACTTTGATTATTTTGTATTGTATATACAATAATAGAATATATAAATATATATTTGAAAGAAATTTTAAAGAATCAAATTGTTAATATATATTTTATTTAAAAATACTTTGCGTGATTTGCAAAAAACAATTGATCGAAACAAAAAATATCGTTTATATCAGAAAAAAAAAAAAAAAAATAGGTGCAAGATGAAATATTCATTGAACCATAAAATCATAGAATATAAAATTTTAGACAAAATCATTTATAAATTTTTAAAGGTTTTTTATTTATTATTTATTGTTTTTTTTTAACCATGAATTAAAATTATATATAATATAAAAATGTACTAACTAAACGAAACCTTTTTGTATCATTATATAGAAATTTCAGATAGATAATATAGAGAAGAATAATACCGCGTGTTGTTGAACACATGTATACAATAAAAATGGTCAAATAATTATTTATAACTCTTTAACGGTTCGATAAATCTGCGATTAAAAGACATTTTAGAAATAGTGGCCATATAAAATATACCTTTGTTTTTTTTTAATAAATTTTATTTATTTTATTTATTTATTTATTTATTTATTTATTTATTTATTTATTTACTATTAGTTATTTATATTTTATATATATTCTTTGAATTACTTATGCCTTTATCTCGTTTTTTGAAAATTTCATTCATTGCGATCGAATATTATGATGATGCGATGTGTGCCATTTTTTTTTTGGTAACCTTTTTTGTGTGTATGGTTGTGTGGTGTGTGTTAATGTTTAAATTTTTAGTTTATTTATTGTTATAAAAATTTACAACGAAGCCAAATAGAAATAATATTGTATCTATAGAATTCTGTTGCATATAAAATATAATCGGCAGTTAGTGATTTAGCATAAATAAATAAATAAAAATAAAATGAGTATACAAGAAATTTTTGTTTGAATACAAAATCTATATAGGTTTTTTGTTTTGTTGTTGTTTGTATCCCCGCATATTATACAATATTATACTCGTAAACTGAATGGAAAAAAATAATATAAAAGGTTAATAATTCTTTTATGCAAAAATATTTGATTAAAAAAAATAAATAATAAAATTAATATAACATTTTTTATCTGGCTTTTTTTTCCTTTAACAAAAGAATTTTTATTGTACAAAAATTGTTTTGCTTAACTTATAACTATTTTGCTTATTATAACTATTTAGAAAATTATATTTTATATATTACAATAATTTTACAATTGTTTTGTATATTATAAAAATATATAATAATATTGTATTTAGATAAAATAATGTAGAATATATCGGACAATAAATTATAATAATAATAATAACATTAACAAAATAATAATAAAATGTATAGAATTTAAATAGAAATTTATTTATCTGCAAATACAATTGATTGGGTATTTGGTTTGTGTGTGTTTTTTTTTATTTTGTGCATCTATAACTTAAGCACACAGTTCAAATTAACTGAAATATGGATGCGTTTCCAAAATAATTGAGTCCGCATGCTTTCTATTTAGAAGAATTTTAGAATTCATATATTTATTTATGTATAATAAATAACTTTCTATCAAATTCCAAACAATTTAATTAAAATTTATACGTACATTGTCTACATTCTACAATATTATATATATAAATTCAGTTCAATGAAATAATGATCGAATACGAAGTTTAGGTATATATACAAAATTTGTATAATAAATATATAACTTTTTCCCTATAATATGTATCAATTTTAACGAACACAACTGTCGTATATATATTAATAATATAATTTTATAATTTATCTACAATATATATTAATGTTAATAATGTGATAAAATAAAATAGATCCGCATTTTTCTCTATAAATATTGAATATACATAATTTTATACAAAGTATAATAATAATAAATAATTATTTTTAATTAAATTTAAATATTTACACACACACACACACACAAAGACATTATAATAAATCTATTTTTCTTTCTTTTTATTTATAGGTAAGAAAAGATGTTACATTCTTTTGTATATTCATAGATATTAATTATATGTACAATATAATGGTAAGAACTACTTGAATTACATAATTATATTTATATATTTAATCAATGTATAAAATATTAACATATATATATAAAGTATTATTAGGCCACTGTCAATATTGATGACAAATATTAATAATAATAATAATAATAATAAGATTTATCTATGGAATATAGAATAAAATTCTGATCAAAAAACGCAGTCACAATAATTTAGTTAATCCAGTTTACTACCAGTTCAAAATTTTGTATATGCGGTTATCAATATACCGTATTTTGTCCACACTGCACATGTTGATAATAAAAAAGTTACTATATTAAATTAGAAATGTCTTTTTGAAATTTCTAAACAAGATTTGATCATTTTAATCTTTCTTTATTTTTTACTACTATTTTTTACTATTTATAATGAAAATCTTATTGAAAATCTATGGTAATTTTACGGTATTCTTTTTATCATCTTATTTATTTATTTATTTATATGTTAATTATTCATGTAAACTGTAACTGATCGATTACACTTTACACTTTATCAATGTTTTGTTTATATAAATCACAATCACATATGTTAACAAATTACAAGGAAGAGATAAAATATCGATAGATTAAAAAAAATTCGATGTTAATGTGTACATTTATAATTAACTTTCGTACTATATATTTTATTTCCTATCTCTTTAAATATTGTATATATTGGATTTATATTATACCACAACACGATCTGCCCGAAAAATAACCGGAATGATTATTTTTAATCTATTGCTGATCGTTAACAATATGTTCATATTTTATTTTGCTTCAGTATATAATATACCCTAAAAATAAATTGCATTAAATGACAGTTTGTGTGTCTCGATCGAAAAATTGTATAAAAAATAATGATTAAAATTTATATTTTGATTTTAAAAAAATCGCCTATGAAGATAATGGTTTATTTCGGTTATTTTTCGGGTAAGCGGTGTTTTGTATGTAATGAGAATGTAATTATATTATTATTTCAAATATTAATATCCAAATACCATTTAAATGAACTGCAGTGAGTGGAAATTCATTAATCGAATATTTTTTATATATATTTTCTATAGGAAATTAATTATTTTTTTTTATAATATATATTTATTACTTAAATAATAAAATATCATAATTAATTTTTCAAAAGAATATACTCACCTTTTATTATGGCAAAATAAAATATGTGTAATTAAGAAATTAAAGTACATAGGTGGATTTCATATTAAATTTATTGATTTACTTAAGTGGAAATTTTTTTACATAAACAGGATGATTCGTAATAACTATCAATATATGGAATTCTGTAAATTATAATTAAATAATATTTTTCATTCGATCGTCTTACCAGTTTTTTTTTATATATAGTTTCTAAGAAATACCCTGTTCATAAACGCTTATCTTGACAGAAGCTATCTTATAAACATATAAATAATTAAACAACCGCATCACATACCACATTGGACGACTATTAATAATTATAAATATAAATGTTGTAGTTATTATTATAAGTGAAAAACATATATATAATTAAAAAGATTAAATAAAATTTAATGAATATACATTTACGTAAATATTAAATGAAAAATGCAGAAAAAAAAGGTACATATTTAATATTAACATATTGATAATTAGTTAGTTTTTCAATTGCAATATATAGTTAATGTAAAAAAAAAACTAGAAATGTATTCAGAGATAAAATTCAATATTAATTAATTAATTTGAGAACAAGAATTAAGTAATTTAATTTCACTATATTATTGAATATATCCATGGCTATTATCACTTTTACAATTTTAAAAATATTATATTGGGACGCTTCTTTAAAACACTATTTGCTATTTTTATATCCGACAGATTTCTTTTTATTTATGAAATATGCTATTAATATCAATTTATTATTGATAATAATAATAATAATAATAATAAGTGTTACAAATACAATGAACGATTATTTAAATTGGTACTTCACCCATACAAATATTTTATATATTGATTGATTTATTGATGTAATATATAATTAATTTAAAACATTTTATATAAATTCACCTATTTACAATAAATAAATAAGTGCACATCTTTTAAATATTTATATGTAGGAAGTTATAATATATTGGAAAGTATATTATATATTATTAAATTCTATATTGATTTATAGATGCATTTCAAATTATTGTGTATATTATAAATGTGCACGTATATATTTTATAAAACGTATTATTATTATTATTATTTTCTAATTATTTTTTCCCCATAATTAATGTATCCCAGTATAATACAGTGAGTAATTTGTCATTGTACTGCATTTAAATTTACCATTGGAACATAGCTTATATACCAAAAAGATTATATTATTTAAAATATTTATTATATTTTAACAATTAATTAATTTTTAAAATTTATTTTTAATTTTTAACACATAATAGTTTTTGTAATATATAATTTGCGCCGATGAACGCGAATAATTGTGATAACAAAAATAGCACAATTAAATTAATGAACGATTCATTGATTATATTTTTTCCGGAAAATTAATAAAATCGTTCATAAATGCAATCAATATTTATAGTGGTTTTATTGTTTCGATAAAAGTTTCATTGCATTATTGTATGTACCGATTTCATTAATATCACATTTACTCTGTGTTAATGATTTAAACATTATTGTAATGAATTGAACCATTGAAAACCATATAATTATGGATTATGATGATAACAAATTATTCATTGTTATAATAAATGTTTTCATATCATACAAAAATTAGTAATGAACAACGAATTCGTTGTGTCAACGAACAGCAAAATTTTCAATGTTATTTTTATTCATTTTGTTGTAATAATGAATAATTGATTGGGACAACGAAAACAAAAATTTATTCAATAAACGATATTCATTAGATTATTTTTTTTTGCTGTGTATAGTAAGTACATTGGATTGTATATAAAATTAAATTCCTCCAGTAGATGATCCGTTTATATCTTGAAAGAAATTAAATCTTAACGATACGTTATATTATGAAGAACAATATTTTATAAAAATTTAATGCAGAAAAATACGTAAAATTTTATTCAATTATTATTTTATTCGTTGTATCGAATTTAAATTAAATTTGCTGTTATGAATGCTTTTCAAAGGTTTTTACATAATCACAGTAATTTACCAAATTGACTGCTTAATTGTTATGCCACAAAGCGAATATAATATTATTGCGGAAAATGTCTTTAGCACGTATGTCAATCCAATTCCATATAGACGCACTTTTTGTTTACCTTATAAATGGTATAATATCTAAATCGATTTTCTTCTAATCATCATTTTCATCATCTATAAAATCCATTGGATTATATCTTTCGCCGATATGCGGTAGCTACATACATATAATAAATTTATTATGATTTTAATATCCCCCTATTGCCTTACGCAATTTAATTTCAAAGAAACATGTGTGTGGAGACTATTTAATTTTAATGCAACTCTGTGGCCGGAACATAAAACTAAAATTTTTTTTAATTCAAATTAATTTATTTTATTATAAAATATGGATTTTATTTTATTTGTAGTAAAACATATTTATAAAATAATGACAAAAATGAATAAATTTGACAAAGAAAATGTTTTTGCGGGCGTCATTTCCACTTAAGCGATTAATTTTGGTTGATAGAAATATAGTTTTGATATTTTTTTGGCGCATACACTGGTGTACATATTTAAATATATTTATTGCATCCATTATTATTATTATTATTATCATTATTATTATTATTATCATATGGTAGAATTTGGGTGGGAGAATTTATACGAGGTGATATATACATTTATCAAAATAGTTTTATGCAATTCGTTGTGTTGCATTATAATAATAAATTTAATGTAGTATAATTGTAATTTTATTTGCACACATGGGTATTCATTTATATATGGTGGTGTGGTGTGGTGTGTGGTGTGGTGTGTGGTGTGTTTGTACACTTGGTATATAATTTATTTATTTTAATATAAATGATATTGCAAAAACTAACATATTTTATTTTAAATAAAATTTAAAAAATATCCCATCTCTATTTTATATAATATTATTTTACACAAAAATATATATTCACTATATTATTATAATGTGATTCTTTCTTATGCATACAATGTATATTTACAAATTATTAATATACGTACAAAAAATGTATGTAAAACATATGAGATTTGTATAGATAAAATAAATGAAATTCTCATTAATTTTATTTTTACAATATATAAAAGAATATAACTATTTGAACATATTATAACGAAAACATCTTTAATGATCTTGTGTTGTGTATTCACTAAACTTTAAACATATTATTTTTTTTCCATAATTTATTACTATTTATTTATATTTATTTATAATAATTTAATTTATTACAATGTTTGATGATATTTATTCTATTATTTATAATACAATTATATCTGATTTTTACTTTCTCGTTGATTATTTTTTTTTTTTTTTGAGATGAATATCGTAACGCAAATGAATGATCAACGATACCGGGTTTAAAACAAATTTTAATTTTACTATTTTATTATAAATATACAATATGTGCATATGTGTGTGTATTATTCTTAATCCAATGCAATTCTATATACTGCATTTTATTTAGTATTTATATAGCATTATTTATTTTGCTATAGTGTGACATTTATATATGAATTACTTTTAATTTTATGCATAACACCTTAAAGGCATTTTGTTTATATATAAAAATTAATTATATATTCATTATTTATATATATATGTATTGACATATATAACAAAAGAATATATAATATATGTAACAGCAACAACAATTTATAATTTATAATTATTATGTTTTTATATAACATTAATAATAATAATAATATAATAATACTTACGTACCTTTTATGTAGAATTCGTCGAGCAGGAAATCATATGTTTTATATTTCACAAAACAAAAAACAAAGTTTATATAATAAATGTAATTTTTCAAAACAGCTATAAGTTATAATTTGATACCGCACCGCCACCTCATTTTATATTGAAGCATGAAATTTCATGTAAATATATATTTTATAAAAGATTTTGCAGTTTTTCTTATTCTTATGCATATAATATTTTATATATATTAAAAGAACTGGTAATTTATTTTTATTATATATATTTTATACACAATATATAGATCATATACATAACACAAAGGTGAATATATATATATATATATATATCATGGATGGATACATTACATATATATATGTTTTTGTAAGAGATGAGGATGCTGCTGTTGGTGCCGTTGTATTATACAGAATTATATTTATTTCTTTTTTTACATATGTTTTTGTTGTTATGCTGTATTTGT
Organism: Bibio marci; assembly: GCA_910594885.2. Lineage (NCBI taxonomy): Eukaryota > Metazoa > Arthropoda > Insecta > Diptera > Bibionidae > Bibio > Bibio marci. The sequence goes on along the minus strand of OU343116.1, from coordinate 2,929,415 downwards.
TGTTATTGTCCATAACGCATATATTAATTACCCAATTTTCCTGTGTCTTCTTATAAGCACACACATCTATATATACATTATAGTATATGTTAAAGGATAGAATATACCATATATACATGAAGAGAATCTCTAGAAATTTCCATATACTGAGATATTTAACATTAATCTTAATTCTTATAAATTACTAACCTCTTTTTTTTTTATATATTATAATACTCTTTAGAATATATCATTTTTAATGATAAATTATATATAGCCCGCACTGTCATTATTAATAATAATATAAATACTGATGTAATATTTACGGTATCTTAAAAATTTATATATTTATATATCATATATAGGAAATGTGTTACACAACCGAATGGCTTTAATTTAGTGTCACTCAATGTTAAAAACGATGGTAAATGTGATTGATAATTATATTGGGCGCAGTGACAACATATCAGCTATACCGCTTTATTAATGGTCAATATGCAAATATAGGTGGTTGAATTCCGCTCATTTTTCATAGGAAACAGTCGGTGGGAGATTGTTCAAAGAGGACTCAAAACAGTGTTGAACAAAGACTCAATCGTAGTCAAAAACCATACTAATAGAAGAAATTTAAATTAACCCACCCTAACAGACAAATAGCTAATTGTATTTTTTGAATCATATTTATAGTAATCTAATACTTTTTATATATTCTTAATAAATCCCTAAATCATTGTACGATACATTTTGAAACTATGTATTTGATGAAAACAGACGTCTAACCTATAACTATATAGTGATTCGTTTTTGAATAAACAAACCATAGCTTTTATATGACATGTGATTTAGATACTAGCGGAAGCACACTCAAATATATACCAAATTCATATTGGCGATTTGTATTTCTATTCTAATAAAACGATTGAGTTTAGTTAACTAACATCGTGCATTCTATACAGTGTAATTAAAATTTAACAGAAAATATTTCAAATAAATATATTTTTATGTATTTAAATGTTAATTCAATTAATTAGTATTTTTTTAGTTAACCCGAAACATTATTTTATGTTTTAATATATAGAATTTATTTTTAATTAATTATACCGGCATTCAGGACATGCGGACAATATTAGAATTCTATGCTTAGATTAGATTACCAAATTCTTTTGAAATACGTATGTAAATTTGTTTTCTTCTATGTATCTATAAATTTATTATTATGAATAATTATAGAGTAAAATAGAATTCGTATAAAAAAAAATATATATTGTATTTAAAATCAAACAAAATATTGGAAGAAGGTTTTTTTTTTTTTTTTTTGATTAAGATAAAATTGCGAGATTTACAAATCGTATATTTGTTTGCCGATAAAATCATAGCTTTTGTATTATATAAAACTGACAACTTTATTATCCGATAATTTATATATGCTGTACATATATATATATAAGATATTTTTAACCATAGAGTTGGAGGAGTTACCGCGCATACATGCAGATAAAGGAGGATGAAAAAGGTGTTAAAAAAAAAACGAAAACAAGAAAAGAGGGGAGGAAGCAGAAAGTGATGTTTAAAAACTCCTCTTTATAATTAAATTCCGTATATATATGAACGTACGTACACATTATAAGATAACATTTATTTTGATGATATTTATGGTATACAAAACAAAACTGAATGATTTCGATCACATTTTACGGGGTTATGGGTTTTTTGTGTAAATGTATGTATAAAATTTAAAAAGAATATTAATATTATTAATATATCTTTTTCTTTATATACAAAAGGAAAAAAAAGGCAACCGCACACCGAATGAAAGATTTTTTTTTTTCTTCAGAAGATATAAATGAATCGTTTTATAATATAATATTTTATGTGTCAAAATAATATATATTTATTTATATAATTTGTATCTTTCACTGTTTTTATGTACAATATATATGTTATTTTAATTATTGTATAATGAATAACATGTCAAAATTTTACAAATATATAATAATTACACGCACACACACACACACACATTATATGCGGTACATGTATATTATAATATCAACTTATAAAATTCAGATACAGACTTTTTTATGATATTGACATTTTAAAAGTGAATTTATAAATTTTATTAATATTATTTGTGGTATAATTAAATTTTTAAATATAGACGATAATGTAAGTTGTTTAATGTTTGTGGTTTAGTATTTATATTAAATTTTTAAAAATATACTTTTTAACTATGTACAACTACTAACATTGTATTGTTTCTATTATTATTATTATTATTATTATTAATAATATACGAGTACATGTATTAGTTTTAGTCATTTTTTATATTTGGTTAATTAAAATTTAATTAATATTTAATTTAATTCTATAAAATCGATAAAATCAATTTCAATAAATTGACGAAAATCTTTAAAATATAACATTTTGTTAAAAAAATAATAGTCTATATAGGTGTTGATAGAATTTACCCAATATTAATTGATACACCAATTCAGAGTACTATAAAAATTGTAAAATTTCTATTCATAAAAAATTTATACATATAAAAATAACAGTGTACGAAAAAAGAAAGAAGAAACAAAAGAGTTGAGCGACGAAATTTTATTATTTTAATAAGAATTTATTATTTGTTGAATTTTAGGGATAGAAAGAAATATTTGTTTGGATTTTTGTATGATATAAATAATTTTTTTCTTAAATATAATTAAGCAATGAACGAATAATTTTATAAATTAATTATTTTTATATATAATGTGACCAATTTTACGACAAATGTTTGCGTATTCTGACTATATTTTGTATTAATTTGATTTTTGCAAGTCTGTTTGCATATTTCTCCTTATAATTACTTACATATTTATTCATATATATATTTTTGATTAAACTTTCTACTACACATGAATTTATTGAATTATAATTTATTTTATTTATAAATAGCATTGATAACTAACTAACTAACTACTATACAATTAACAAATATTCATTTTGTATAATAATTGTCTTTAATTTGTTTTTATACAATAGAAATTATTTATTCGTTAATGGAAAAGACAATAAAAAAATTATTACCATAAATTATTTTAGATAAAAAATTTTGTAAACGTTTATCGAACAAAAGTTGTTACATCATTTTCATATAAGTTTTTTTTTCCAAATCATTAAAATACCATTAATAAATACTCGTCCATATATTTGCGTGTACGTTGCGTTCGCTTCTTTGTGTGCGTTTTTAATATATTTGTGCTTTAAAGTATACACACAAAACAATATATTTATGGTCTAAAGAAAAAATAACATTAAAGATAAGCAGTTAATTACATGTGAATTAAAAATTAAAATCCATATAAAGAAAAAAAAAATAAAATACAATATAAAATAATTATCAATTTTTTGTGTGTGTGCGTGTGTGTGTGTCTCTCTCATCATCGTCATCATCATATCATTATAATTATCATGCAACATATAGGTGTTTTGATAAGTTTCTGATGCCGTATGTTGAAATTAAATTACCATATATATTTATGGCTTGGAAACGTTTAACAGAGGTAACGAACTAACTAAAAAGTTAAATGAAAATATGACATAATATTGTTATGAATTAGAAATGAAGTATCACAGCATCGCCAAAAGGTTCTGTAGTTGGTTTAAACAAATAATAATTTCAGAAGACAGGCATAGGGTTTTCTAGTGGATTTTATCAAAAATGAAGAAAGCCTCTTGGCCAATTTTTAAAAAAGGAATAGAAACAGATATTTATAGATAATCTACAAAGAATCATGACCATAATAAAAATAGTATTATTTATACAAATATATATATAGATTTTTCAAAACCACACATCTGTGTAAATTTGTATACTTTTACAAAAATTTTTCTCAATCAATTCTATACTTTATTTTATATTAGCAAATATAATACAAAAAAAAATATAAAAGTAATAAATTTTTATATCAATTAAAAACGATAATTTAAAATTAATTGAAAATACGCATTATTTTCTTTAACATATAAATAATACATATTATTATTATTATTATGATCTCTATATATATATATATAGCCATTGCGGCATTGCCACCACATCATCACCATCACTAAATCACTATATACTCGTACATATTTATATGAGATTAATTTATATAATATTATTATATGCAATTATATGTTGTAAAATATTATTTCATTTTCAAACTATATGTTATTACATACATTATATATCGCATCTTTTTATATAAATATATTATGTACATGCACACACAAACACACACACACATGTGAACACACAATTTAACTTTAATATTTATGTATATATATATAAATGGTGATCATTTACGTGAGATTACATAATTTTTATTCCCATGAAAATTATTCTTAATATATACCGAAATAAAATAAACCAGAATATTATTTTATTATTATTATTATTATTATTATTATTATATTAAAATTAACTCTTAACCGAGAAGACATAGAGCAATGCACATTAGCAGCAGCAGCAGCAGCAGCAGCATCAACAGCAATATATGCACATAATAATAAATAAATAATATTATAACAATATCATTTTGTTAAGTATATATAATAGCAATAAGTTATATAATGAATGGTATGGTAAAGTAGTTTTATTCTTCTTTGTTGTGTGCGTATGGGTGTACTGTTTGCGTATATAACATATTTTATTTGAATTTATTATATATTAAATATATGTACTCGAATGACTTTTTGTCTGACTGACTGACTGACTGACTGACTGACTGACTGCGATGCTATGTGTACACTCACTCGATTGCTATATGTAATATCTTATTTTTTTTATTCTTCATTTGCTCTTAAAGTTATTAAAATTTATATTTATATTCATTATTGTATTGTATATGAAATTCGTTCGCATCTTCATCATATCGGGGCTCAATCAATGTATAGTTTGTATTTACAATATACTTTTATATATATCAATACATATATACAATACAATTTATAATGATGCATATATTAATAAACAAATAGTATATATTGTACGCATAGACTTACAAAAACAATATTTGTTTATCTATATATTAAAATTAAAAAAATTGTAATAATATAAAATCTTTAGAAAATCGTGTGAAGAAATCATCAACGGTTGCGTGAATTTTAATATAATTTATTATTTTTGATCAATTATTTTGAAAAAAAAAAAAAATTAAAAATGAAATGAAATCATTATTAAATCAATTTATATATAAAAATTTATATATTGGAATTTAACTATAAATATATTGACTGAATATCTATCTGTCTATCTATGCACACAACAAGAAGTTAATAATTTAATGTAGTAGTAGATTTTTGTTAAAAACAAATTCAATACTATGTTTGCTGTATAATTTTTATATTATTTGTGCATTTTGTAATACACAATATATTACATATATTTATTGTATAGACAAAGTTAAGTTTATAATGTTCATTTTAGTTAAGAGAATATATAAATAAATAAATAAATAAATAAATAAATAAATAATGTCTCTGTCTCGTTGTGTGTGTGTGTGTGTGTTTGTGGAGTATATATATACTATCGGTTTATTAAATATAATTGGTTTGAAAATACGGTTTTTATTATTATTATATTTATAAGATTTTTATATTTTTTCATATATAATGTCTTTATGTGTTTGTTTGTGTACGAGTATCTTCTTATTCAACCATAAATATATAATAACAATATTAATATAATAATAAATTGATTGATTTATAACATTTCTTTTATTAATATATATTTTTTTATATATTATTATTTTATTTTCATTTTTATATAATATAAAAATAAAAATATTGTATTGAAATTTACTTTTTAATTATGACAGAATTGAAGACATACATTGTTTTTTTTTTTATCTATATTTGTCTTATTAAAATAATTAAGATAACATTTGAATAACAGTTTTTAAACCAATCACAAAAAAAATTTAATGAATTTAGATATAAATTTTTTGTATATAAAATATTTTGGTAACAATTAATTTGGTAACTAAACTATGGGACTACATTAAATATATTGTATAAAATATCATTTAATTTAATTTTAATAAATGTTACATTTTAATATGCGAGATGATCTCAGCAACACTCTTATTCAGAAATAATCTAATTAAGAAAATCTATCTATCTTTTCGACATAATTTATGAATTGTTTTATTTATTCTACATTTTCAGAATCTTCCGATATATATGGTATTTTAAATTCAAGGCATCATTATGTTTAAATAAATAATAAATCAAGCAAATTTTCAATACAAAACTTTATGAGAACAATTTTTTTTAAATATTTAGTCTCATGCAGCTTCTCATCTTAAAAACAGAGTATCAATGACATATTTGTATAGATGATTTTATATATAAGGATATAATTTTCACAGTTATTCGACCCGACGTAATTTATGTGGCAGAGGGTATTTAGAATTTGTGTTTCACTGATTTTAAAATATATATTGTAAAACTGGTCATGGATATATCAGATAACCATTTGTTTGAGTCGATACATAATTTGTCCTTTATGTTCTTACGCATACGAATACATCATCATTGATACCTCTTCATATAGGAAATACAACTTTTTCAATTGGGAATCATCATTTATTAGTCGAATGTTGGTTATTCATAATATTTGCATTAAGATATCACATGGTTGTTAAAATTTAAACGCATCCTATTGGATATAATTGGTGGTTTTTTTTCGTTCTTTTATAAACATTTAGTTGCACGGATGAGTAAAAAAAATGTATGTAATCAAAAATGATGTGTGCAAATTTATATAATAATATTTTTTTTCAATTGTTTTGATATACACTTTCTAAAGTTTTTTGAATAAAATATTGAAGTTCAATAAATTTTCTAGTTGTTCCAATAAATTATTGTAACATTAAAGTAAACTATATACAGGTCATTTCAATTGAATTGAATATATGCCATAGATATAGATTATATAGAAAATATCAGTAAATAGTACAAATAAATTTCAATTCAAATATAAATTAATCATCGTTTATTTATGATCTTATAAATACTATAACATCTTAGAATATAGTCTTATAACAATAAATGCATCCGCCTTAATATTTTTCCATTATCATTGGAAATCATGATAAATACATACAATACAATGAAAAAAAAAGGAATGAGGTAAAATTTAATATTTTTATATAAAGCGGTGCCATCGCATCAGGTAGATCTTTTATTTTTGCTATCTTAACTATACCACACCGGACAATCATTTTATTTATACGAAAAAAAATTACATCGTTATTGTTTAATTTTTTTTGCTATATGATTATACAATTACATTTTTAATATAATACTTACACATACCCTTACTGTATTTTATTATAAAATGCATTATTTATTATACACAACACACCAGTACAATTGCTATTATTATAAATATTATAACTTATAATTTTAATAATAATAATAATAATAATAATAATAATAATAATGATAATATTAATAATATATTGTACTTATTATTTTATTTTTTTACATTACGCGGGCTTGCGTTGTTGTAGTTGTTGTTATTATATATATATATATTTTTAAATAGATATAGCAACAACTTTTTAGATCTGCAGTAGTAACACAAAAAAAAAAAACTTATACGCGCCTAAAGCTAAAAACTTTCTCTTCTATATGTTGACGCCTTCGGGGCCAAAATACAATATATATATATAATATAAAGAAATAATATATCTTAAGTCTAATATATAATGGAAACGAAACACAAAAACACATCATAGGCAAAAAAATAAAAACCAGCTCAAAAAATACAAATTACATTTACAAAAATATTTTGTGTATGTGCTGCTAGTAATAAGTTCACAATTCACATGTTTATACAATATATACAATAAATATTAGAAGAGATTATATTATTATTATTATTATTATTATTATTGTTATTATTTTATATATGGACATTCGAGATTCAAATATACCTACGTACAGAAAGAGATTCATTTTAATTTGTGGTCTATATATTCATTTAAAATAACTAAATAAAAAAATACATAAATTTCTTGTATAATTATATATCATTTTCTATACCATACTATTTTGTACTCGGTATATTATTTACAATTACTCAATTTAGTATTCATTCACACTGCAAATAGTAGTATATTTAAATATTAGAATGCCTATCACAACATATTAAAAAATTACCTATAAATATTCATCAATAAATTCTAAATTTGTATGAAATCTCTGCGCTATAAATAGTGATCGTCGCACACATTAAATTGCCGATGATTTTATTTTTGATATAAGTCTCAATTTCACATGATCATTTGGAAAAACTATATTCAGGTGATGTAGAAATTTCACCCCAGCCCATATCAATAACAAACATCAATAGAAAAGCACACTTCTTATATAATTTCAGCCATTTCCTTTATATCCGCCACACTATGTTCATTTAAGTTTCGCCGTTTGATTACAATATCAATTGTTTCACGTTATCTATTTACAAAAATGTGTATGTGATATGTGATCACTGATGTGATCCTCCGAGTCTCGCATGCCTATTATTATAATAAACCAGTATGATAATGTACAAATATTTTTAATATATAATGTTCGCATTCTGTATAAAATCACTGCAAAAGATGTGATATTGTTTTTACATGTGGTGATCAATGGTTGTTGTCAAATTATTGACATTGGACTGACACACATCTCAATTGATCCTATGTATGTTTGTATACTCAGTGGCGATTTTGATATTATAATCAATCATGAAATACCGTGCAGTACAATTTGCGACATTTATGGAATTAAGAATACATCTATATCGAAATATTTGCAGACCATTTGATCAATTATTATTTAAATACTTAAAATTAAATTAACGATCAATAAAGACATTAAGTTCGATATAGAGAGACATATATTATATAAAATAATACCATTAAATTGATGTAAATTTCGGGGTATATAGTATTTGAGTTGCATTTTGTCCCCGTAACCGAATGAACTATTAAATTGTTCAATTGTTCACCACGTACATAGTTTTAAAATGCATTAATTTGGTTAATTTGTAATAAATATAAATTATCCGATGATTCAATTGATCTATAATTTTTTATATCAACATCATCAATCATATATGCTAACAATTTGCATGCGTGTATAGTTGCACAAAAACCGAGAAAGGTTTTAGATGCAAACTGGGATTATTTGGCCGTGTCTCAATAAATGTTTCGCATTTGTTTAGTTTAGAATCGGAACAGATTATAACGCAAGAAGTTAATAATAATCATGAAAGTGATATTCGCGAAAATTATTGTATTTACATAAAAACGCAGTTAATATTATTAATACAGAAGGTTATGTAGTCGTCAAGAATGGCTATATAACAACGACAATGTTTATGTTTGCAATAGGTAATAAGAAATAGTAGAATTGCAGTTTTCGGTGTTTATAGCCATCCTTGATTATAACCTTCTGCCCATTAATTAATATCATATTATTTTCTACATGATGTAGGTGTTGTCACGTTGTGTTGAATTCAGATGTGCACAAATCAGTTTTTGTTGTTATAGCCATTCTTGTGTATACACCCTTTTGTATTAATAATATTCTTGCTTATTAACTTCGTTGTTAGATATTTAATAATTTTCGCGGTTATCGCTTTCTTGGCTATTAACTTCTTGATTATGCAGCACACTCGTTTAGAATATAGGAATATGTTCATGTAATTTAAATCGAATATGAGTGTAATATTACTAGTATTAAATTTTGTATTTTAATTGAGTTTATATATAGAAAATAATTTTTTATTGATCATTGCATCTGATGAAGGAATAGTGAAGTGAGTAACTGTTGAACTATTTATATTTGTTTGCTATTTTTATATTATTTTGTTCATTTATTTATACACAAACGCACGTTTACGGTTTGATAAATGCTTTTTATGTGAATGCGAATTGGTAAAAATATATGACGAGATGACTTTAATTCTAATTTATATGTAAATTCTGTTGTGTTTTTTTCTCCATACTCACTCGATATCATATGACTTTTGTTTGATTGTATTTATAATGATGTTTATTTATTTTATATATTATTTATATTATACAGCCATCAAATCCATATAATAAAAAATATTATTTGACTATAGTTCAGTATTATATAGCGAATCTATAGTTACATAAATACGCGAGTAAATACAATATTCATAATTAAGTACATACGATTTATATTATGTTAGTTTTTTTTTGTTTCGCTTAAAAATTTAACGTGTGTGATTGATGAATTTATTTCGATTGTATGAATGTATTAATTTTTTATGTTTTGCTCGGCAATGCATAAATAAATAAATAAAAATAACATAATAATTTGTCTGTGCGATTGATGATGAGTAAATTTATTTTATATTTTTCTTTATTATTTTGTGTATAGTGTACCAATTTGGTTGGTACATAGTATTATTTGAATAAATAAAATAATTAAATATAATAATGTATTTTGTCCATAATAAGTATAATACTATAATTGCTATTGTCGATTTGTAGCCATAGACAATTTAAATATTATGTATACGCATTTATAACATACAATATAAATAATATCTGCTATATTTAATTATTTGGGTACCCATGATAAATTACAGATATATAAAAAAATAAATTTAAGTTACAGCTTGATTGCGAAGTATATATACTATTTATTTTTTTCTTTTTACTACAGCTTATTATTATATTATTATTATTATTATTTGTGTGTGTGTGTGTGTTGTTGTATATCACGAGATAATTAAGAAATAAATTACAGTTAAAGTAATTTGTATTCAAATTTATATAAATATATTAAAATTGAACAATATTAGGGTTATAACATATATATGCACAAATTACATCAAATATAACATAAAGCATATAATTAATAAATAAAATATTGATTAAGTGTGTTACCACCTACCAGACACTTTGATTAAGCCAGTATCTGGAGAGCAATGAGATTTGTATATTTTATAAATGACAGTAATTTCCATGCACAGTACGAATAATCGATAATACTTTTGTTATTAATATATTAAAAAAAATATATATATAAATTTGAATTATATGTTTTGTTCACAGTATCTATGATTATTTGATTAATAAATTCCATTATAATTGGAGAATTTTTTAATATATATAGATTTATGTTAAATGTTACAAAAACAATTAATCCTACTTTCGAGACTCAAGTTTTTATAAATATGACCACTAAAACACTATAACCATTCAACTATATTCTGACAATATAACTTGGAATTCATATATAGTTGACGAAATTTTGTTGTATTTATGTATAATTTTATACCAAACAAAATTATGTGTTATTCATTTTTTGAATTTATTCAATTCAAATCAAAATAAATTTTATAATTACACACAATGCGTACTTTAGTTACAAACAATTGTAAAGATTGTAAAATTTTACACTTTATCTAAAATTATATAACAAATTGGTTTGAAGAACATAAAAGAGGTCATACATTATTAATTTAAATTTGTATAGAAAATTTTTGATATACTCGATGGAAAATTTTAAAAACCATCTACAATCAATAATTTTTCAACTAGTTTAATTTTTTTTTAAAATATATAAATATTTATTGCTTTGCATAAACCTCTTTTTATTCGATCGATTATTATATTTATTTGCATTATATATTAATAAAAACAATTTGTATTTTTTCGTTTCAGGTAAGAGATCGCATATATTTTATATATTATAATAATATTTGAATTGTGGGGTAAGCCATTTGTCACTGTTATATTTTATTTGAAATGTATATTAATATTATAATCAATTACTTAATTATTAACAACATCCTCGTTCTGTAACTATAAATTAGTTATGTTAGGATACGATAGGATATAATAATACAATGCAAACAACTAATTACTCCTTCAATCCATTTGGAATGGAATTTTTCAATAATTCACCTTATCCAAAATTGTATATACTTACACCAGAGCTTTTAAAAGCATTTTATAGATCAGTAGTTATATAGAAGAAATTCGCTGGTTAGGGTCGAATATCTATTATTCTTTAACGCACCATATTTTCAAATGATAGTCGTTGCTGAAAAATTTCAGTAATAAAAATAAATACCGATGATTAGCATAATTGCACCAATGACAAGACATATTTCTTATATTCCTATAGGAGCGATATTCTTTATCAATTATAAATCCACGTCAATACTATATATATAATTTAGAAAATCTCTGTCCAAGATATATCGTTCGAATATTTTATATTTATATTACTAACAAAACAATAAAATAAATATGTAAATGAATTTCGGTCTATCTTTTATCAGTGTACAGAACATATTTTAACATAACAAAAATATGTTAAATTTAAATCAATTTGACATTCGACCTATATAAGCATTCTGGTGCGGTATATATATCGTTGGATGATGCTTTCAAATTTTAAATAATTAAAATTATTGAAATTCTTAATAAATTATTAATAAAGATTTTTCGAATATAAATCCGAGGTGTGTTTAAAATTCTATTGTACAAAATATTACATGCGTTTCATTTTTTCTTTTTTTTCCATATATTTATTTTACGTTATAATCTTTACAAAATATCTATTGTCTGGCAAAATTCTTAAAAGTTATTTAATTCTATAATTTTATTATTATTGTTTTTATTATTTTTTATGGTTCAAAGTATTATAAAATAAAAAAAAAAAGGTTATATATAAAAATAATATATTTAATATAAGAAATATATATTTTTACAGGGTTTTTACAAAACAGTTTTTTCTATGCCCTATTACTTTTTATTCTATGCGGTTTCCTTTGGCATCTGATTGAATGGTTTTTGTAATTTATTTGATTGATGTCTCATGAACGGTATGTGATCTATAGGCGGTCAATTAAAATCATCGCATATTATGAAATTCTATGTCAACGGTATTCACTATCCTGCAGTTAACAAATAAATAATTATAAAATTTCCAATTCATTGAGATCATCTAAAAAAAAAATGAATACCAAATGGTATTACTTTAGATAATGATGACATTCGTTTATTGACGCGCTCATCCATTTATTGTGAATTTAGTTTATATCTATCATTAATATTGTCTGAAAATATAAGAGAAAAAAATAGGTGTACCATATATTTATTATTATTGACATTTGAAAATTTTAAAGTTCGACATACAAATGGAAAACCCTGTGCAGAGCACAATATACAATAAATATCGTGATAGTGGGTATGTCACTTTGAAATACCCCGCGATATCATTTATTTTTTGGTTTACACACGATTTTATTTATAATATCTATTACAATAATATCTCTATTTTAATAGACACATTTATGTGGATACAATTTTTCTATGATTTTTGAACTCTTCATAAATTATGAAAACATCTTTTTTTTTTATATAAATATATTCTCATATTTAATAATATAAGAATATTAGGAACTTAACTTAGTTTTCATTTGTGGCGAAAAATTGATAACGTTTAATTTTAATTAAAAGTATATTAATTCTGCAATTTTTTCACATCTTTCTCTTCATGGTAATGTGTGTTTAACTGCATCATTGTATATATATATATGTCATGGACAGCAGTACACAATGTTTGGGTGAGTGTTAATAGAGTTTTTCCTTCTTTTTAGACATTTTCATACAAGACATTTAATAGTTTAGAAACAACCGCTTCGGTAATTTCTATATAGCTCATTTCCGCAAAGTTATTTTTAAGCATTTCCGTTGATTGTTTATGTCCACAATATATTTTACAGATTTTACAGTTTAGAGTTTGACCTAAACATACAAGTACTTATTATTTGATTCTTCTACACCAAAATTTATATGTTACATACAATGAAGCTAAATTATCATAATATTTTTTAAACAATCGACTAGTTTCTGCATCACTCTGATATCCTGAAATCAATGTAGTAGTAGTGCAATGGAACAATCCGAGCTTTGCACTTAATCGCTTTTCACTATACAATTTCCTATATTATATCACCATCGGCAAATGACGGACGGTGAATAACTTAAGTTTCTACTAAGGTAATTTAATAAAACGGATATATCTATCTTTTATAAATAACTTACCCTTTTTTAATATTTTGATTACCTTGAAATTGTAATTTTTGTGCTTGATTAAAATTATTAAAAAATAAATCTATATCTAAACATTTTTTTTATTGGAAAAATTAAAAATAAAATGAATTCGTTTAAATATTAATTGCAGAAATAAGAAATAAAATTAAAATAAAAATATGAAATTGTTTAATTTTTTATAAAGATTATATCAGTTTTTATTTTATTAATATACAATTTTATATTATTTCAATTTTTCTATATATAAACATTGTATTTATTAATAATACTCGCGTAGATATTAATTTTTATATAGAGGCAAACAAGTTCAAGACACGATTCTTATACTATTTATATAATTTATAATAAATATATGTTACGTATAAGTGCACATTAGCTATTTATTTTGCTGTAATATATTAATTTAATTTTTAAATAAAATTCTATTAAAAATTTCATTATAAAAAAAAATAAATGTTATAAAAATATTATATAATTTGATGTGGAGAGATTTGTGAAAAATTTTCCACACGTACGTACATTTGTGTATATTTATTTTCTCAACTGTAACTAATTTTATTAATATTGTGCTATACAAGTGCTATCCAATTTACCTGTACATAACTCTTAATACACCACACAAGGGAGAAATTTAAAAAATTTCTTATTTCAAGTTCATATCATACCATAAAATTAACTAAAATGTTTTTTTATCGTTCACAATTATACAATTTATTAAAATTTATCTTTATGATATAATTAGTTACGCACAGCACACACTGCTATGGCATATATTTTTCGTATACATTGTATATTTTATTTAATTATTTAACAATAAATTATTTAATTAAATATATCGATGTGTGATAAGTTTTGCGAAACTAATTTTTTAATTTTATTATATATATAAATAAATGTAATATGAATTTATGTATGCGTACAGTAAAAACGCTTGCGGTAACCGCTTTGATATTCTACTCTGTACGTTTATTTATTGCAATCCCTTCATTTTTTTCCACATAAAATTAACACTAGTCCAACAATTCCTATGATCGATAACTCACATACTGTTAACATACTTTTTTTTAATAATATAAAATTAATAGTTTCATTTCTTTCGTAAATTCAAAGTATACATTCGATTTAAATAAAATGTCGTATAGAGTCTGCACTGTACACACATATAATACATTGTAAATTAATATAGAAATTAATAAATTGTAAACATTTTTTCGTATATAGAAAATGGGAAAAAATAATACAAATTCCGTAATAAGTGAAAATTTATAATATTATGATTTATAAAATTGTAAAAGTATGTGCTTTTCAAATAAAAATAAATAAATAATTAATTAATACTAACACACAACGTGTCACACGCATATATTTACTCATATCAACGGCACAACATGACCAAATATTTGTATATATATATTTTTTTATGCTTTTTGCAATTGTAAAAATTAGCGCAATTAATAAAAATATTTGTTTACTCTGAATTAATTTCATCATTTCAATAAATTGGATGAATTCATAAATAAATAAGAAAATGTGTGTGTTACACTGTGTGTGCGCCCCGCGCGTATTTTTTTTTTTTTTTTTTTCTACCCACTGCTGCAACAAGATATTTATTTATACTATTTATAATCCGTCATATAGTCACAAATGTGTATACCAATTTTGAGAGAGAGAAAAACACACCGGTCAATGAATTTTATTATATACTAAATACAATTTATATAATAATGTTGCTTTGGCCATTGTAAATAAAGACAAGAAATTAGATCAATTTTAATTTATGTGTAAATTATTTAGTGTTAATGAATAAATTTAATTTGTCTTTTATATTTTTTTTTTTTATAGTAAATGCTACTTTTATGATCAATTATATATTTTAATATTATATTTTATATCTAAGTCACATTTTATATACCGATATAAAAATGTATTTGTTAATGATCTCGCATATAATAAAATATCATCGATTAATTTATAATTACATACATTCTTATTATATGTTACACATAAGTAGAAATATTAAAATTCAAGGGAAAATAATGGATGAAAAATATAGTTACACACAAATTATTAATATTCTTATACTTAATTTATCCTCATATTGACATCACAACGGATAAGAAAGATAAATTTTCTCTGCCGAAATTTTACCACCAATTTTTAAATGAAATAATTTATTGGAAAAGTTTTAGTATTAATTTAATTACAATACACAATTGAGAGCGACGTCGTTGTATGAAAATTTTTTTAACGAATTTCCATTTTTATATAAATGTAGAATTACAAATTATTACCAATTTCAAATTATTTTAATTTTTTTTAAAATCGTTTCACGTATTTCTTTTACAAAATATGACCGACTGTTTGTGTCCGTAAAATGTTTTGTATGAAATAATAATAAACTGTATAAATTCCATCGTACCGTTGGAAAATCGATCAATAACTTTTTGAACGCTAAAAAGCTATTTAAAATAAAAAAAAACTCTCCTCTATGAAATATTGGAAATGGACTTTAATTTGTAATTGTCTGTATACAAAAATGAAAACCTTGCAAAAAATTTTATATGGCTCGTAGAGAACTAAAAAAGATAATCTATATATTGATATAACTGAATGTGTTATAATTTTCATGCGACAACTGTTAGTTAACAGGCTATCGCATAACTTCATCTTGTTAATATAAAACTTTAAAAATTTCTATAAATTTTATATGTATAATCAATTTATGGTACAATATCAATCGATTTGAATTGATTTGCAATAATTATAAATAATCTGAAATCAATTGCTGAAAGAATATATTGTAAACATTTCTCAAGGGCATCTCTTGTCACAAACAAATTTGTTGACCCACAATTTTATTTTGTTATACTACTTACAACAAAACTATATATATATTATATATTATATACCAAATTAAATTAATAATATATATATATATATTTAATTATCTCAATTATAATTAAATATATACATACAAAATATATGGTTTATTGAAAAATAAATAAATATAATACAATATCCCTACTATTTTTTTTATTTTAGTATAATAAAAATTTGCATATATCTCCTCATGTGAAAAATAATATATAACATATTTATATATATTATTTCAAGAACTAGGTCAATGTATTGTATACATACAGACACACATACATACAGCAAATATAAATTCACTTAAATTAAAAAGACTTAAAAATTATAACATATAACTGGACCAACAAATCAGATATGAATGATTATATACATTATTTATATATAAATAAATAAAAATATATACGTTGCTGCTAATGACTACAACATACGGCTATATATATATATATTTATCACGTCGTTTTAAGAAATTAATCGAGATAATTCTTAATTTTATTTTTATAAAATTAACCACATAAAAAAAACCAAAAAAAAAAGACATGATCAGTATCAAGTAAGAAATGGAGAAAAAAAATTATTATTATTATTATTATTATTATTATTATAACCCATGCCAAAGACATAAGCAAAAAATATTAATATTGTAATAAATATCAAAATACCACATACCAATTTTTGGGTACTTTAATACTTTTTTTTTCCTTCTTTTTTTGGGCTACTGGTTTTTTTTTTTTGTTATATACTTTCTTCCTATGTATAACGATATATATAACTTAAATATATAATAAATGTTTTAATATGATTTTATTTTTAATAGCTATTTTATATATTAAAAGATGTTGTTGTTATACTTTATTTTGATAATACCATAATTACATTTATTATAATATATATATGTATTAACTTAATTAAAATCTATATCATTAGCGAACAATGAGATGCCTTTTTAAGGTGTACCCACATTAACTAATAATAAAATTGGTATAAATACATATATACCAATCAACCGACCGATATATGTTTATGTTATTATATCTAAAATCAAAAAACTCTATGTATATCAATCAATAAAATATAATGAATGAAGATCAATTTACAAAAATTTTATAATTGAACTAAAAGAATTAAAATGTGCAAAAAGATCAAATTATTCTCTTTTACAATATAATACAAGACAAAAAAAAAAGATAATGGAAAATATAAAAAACCAAAAAAATAATTAAAGAACAAAATAACCGAAATGGTGTTTTAGCGCAACTAAACAAAACGAAAAACAAAGATAAAAAAACCTTTTGGCAATTTTGTATTGTACACAACACAAACAAAATAAAAACAAACTGAAAAACGATTTCATGTCTCATTAAAATCGAATACCTCTTATAATTTATAATTTCTATATATGTATTTTTAAATGATATTCGAACAACACTTTTGTTAGTAAATTACCGTACAATATATTTTGTATATTGTATATTTAAACATAAAAAAAAAACCCTCCGAAATTGTGTTATATGTTTTACGAGTGTTTTATGTTTTGTATATACATATCGAAAAATTTTCGCATTCACGTGACACACGAAAACAAAAAAAAATAAATACATTTATTTCTGTTTACACCGTCGCGTACCACATACCAACAAAAAGTACGCAGATAAATCTTTTTTTTCAACCAGCTCTATATTTTTATATATCGATTCAACGATGTCTTATCCCTAGTAACACTGTTCGTAATTTGTTCGCAAAATTTTCGCATTATTTATGCAGTAGTAATCCGTTAGTTTCAATTCGAGAAAATATCTATGGATTTCTTACGGATGTCCGCTGCAATTTTATATGATGACAGACAAAAATATCTTTAGATTGTTCATGGTAATACCTATGAATTGTCCGTATTTGCAGAATAAATTTTCTTATGACGATGATTCCAATGATCACGGTTTGATTCAGTTTTTTACCAATAGATCAGAAATTTTATGAGCACGGATTGAAGATGCTGCCCGAACGATAGCAAAAATTTATCGATAATTAATTATTTTTTTTAAATTACGAAGAGTGAGGATTATATCTTTAGATAAACGAAATATATATAAAATTTGAATCACTGTCTTGTATGAAATAAATTATGAATACAATACCGTGCGGATATATGTTGGACATATTTACCATCTGACAATCCAAAGATTTCAATTGACCTATAAATAAAATACTATTATATTAAGAGTGGAAAATCTATGGACAACACTTTGAACAAATTCAAATATATGTTTTCCATATGAAAAATATTTGGATTTTTTTGCACAGAAAATTTCCTCATTTTTCAAAGTACGGACAAATTGTTACTAATAGGGATTGTATAAGGAATTGTTGTGTGTGTGTGTATTTATTACTCTATATATGCAATTTTATTCTTAAATTTAGTGTAATTATTAAATACATTGTAACTATCGAGTCCATTTCATCGAATTTTCATTAAATTTTCCCAAAAAACTATTACCGAAATCTTGCCATATTTCTTTTTAGATTATAATAAGAATGGGACTTGTCGAATTATATGAGAATTGAATGAGAAATTTTTAAATTATATAAAATTATAGTATCCGTTAATGTATAAGCCCTCGCCTGCGACTTCAAATTATTTTTGTAGGAATTAAATTGTTTATACAATTCCATTCGCAACATATGCTTTAAATTTGAGATGTTTATGAAATGCAGAAATTGTGTTTAGGTTTCAAAAATCTATCGTCCTGTCATGATTTTATTGAAAATACATTGAACAAAGAGTTATCTATGTGTAAATATAAGAATTATATGAAACAATATATAATATTTTATTGTAAAAATTAATTCAACTGCACCCCCAAAATTTTTGTTTCCACTTTTATAATTATGTATTTAATGTTTTTCTTGCAACTATATTTATTATATGTTTTTTGGAGATTTTTAAATATATTCGATATGAAATAATTTTACGCTATATACATAAATTTCAATAGGATATTGGTAAGTGCGGTGTAATTAATTTGCACGCGTGGGTGTTTGCATTATTAACCTATTTCTGTATTTCTTTTTAATTGTTAGTGTTTATTTTTTAAAGTCAAAACATTAACAATAAAAAAAAAACCCAAATTATACTCGTAATTTAAAATCTGCAGTATATAAAAATATAAATAAATAATTCTCAAGCTCTACATATCCCCCAACATTAGATTTTATTTGATTATTTTATCATGTGTTCATTCGTATGTCGTTTATGCATTATGTGTGATGTGGTGTATATATGCAGACAATAAACTTCACCATCATCATCACCATATTATTATTATTATTATTTTATTATAACTAACTCAAATATATTCATTTAAAATTCATTGAATGTCTCATCGTCCAACTGAAATCTGTGAAGAAGTACATTTGGTATTATTTGAATTTTTCTTTATAATTTATATTTAGATAGAGAGTTGCTCATTATTATTATTTTGTGTATTTTATAATAAAAAATATATATATGAGTAATTTCGTTGTATTTTTTTTTGTTTTACTTATGGTATTTGTTGATGGTAATATTTATTTAAATTATTTATATGTTTAACAAGAAAAAATCAAAAAAATACGAGCCGAAACATTTTGTTGTTGAAACAATAAAATTAAAATTAATCTTTTTATTGTGGTGTGCATTATATAAAGAAATATAAATAAAAGAAGTTATATATAAATAATTGCTTATTTTGTGTTTTTAGCTTTTAATGATGATTAAAGAAAAAAAATAATAAAAAACTTAAGGTACCTCGCGCTTAGGTAACAAATATTCATATAATACACAAAAAAATATTACAGCTTTGTTAATTTAATTTCCATGTGCGGGTCTATACGTTGCAAATATAAACAATGGAACACAAGAGATGAAAAAATAAAATAAATAAAACCAATTAAATACAAAACAATTGATTTTATTATTATTATTATTATTATTATTATTATTATACGTACAATGGAATAATAATTAAAAATATACTGTGAAAAATATATACTCGTATTATTTTTAATGAAAAACTTTATAAAAATAAATAACGAAAAATATATTTGATTGATAGAACTAATTTCTAAAATAGAGAAAATAATTTAAAAATTAAACAAATCAATTTTATTTAAATTATGTTAGACATAATTATTGTTTTTCATTTTTTTTGTTGTTGTAATTATAATTATAATTATAATTATATGGCAAACGAATTATGTCAGTTGATTGATTTTACTAAATTTAATTCTTATATTAATATAATTATAACCATTTTACATAAGAATTTAGTGTACACGCTGTTTATTCCTCTTTACATAGTAATGCTAATTGGTTTAGATCACATGAATATGAAAATAAATAAATCGCACGCATTTATCATAAATTAGAAATTTTACATAAATATAATATATTCACAATTCACATTTGAGACAAGGTGATCTATTTTAAATAACATCTCTTGACGTAACAAACAATTTTGTATTGGTATAAATTTTTGTAGAATGGTACTTTATTCGTATAAATTTTATAAATTAAACTTTCGATTAAAATCTATAATTTGCTTGTATTTATGACGATTTAGCATAGAACAATTCATCATCGAATGTAGTTTTGTACAAGGGTGGTTTATGGTAGTTAAGATGATTTTAAACATTATTATTTTGATGCACATGACTTACGATTTAGTGTACTTTTGAAACTGAAAATTAAACACCATTACAGTTACCGATCATCGTTACCAACAGGTAATGGATTAAGAAAAAATCGTTTCTGTACATTTTTCTCACTCTGAACTGAAATATTGTACACTCAAATACTTCGTTTCCATTTTTTTCCCCCAATTTTTCAAACAAAATTGAAACGTTAGATCTTTGTTTTTATTTGATTTTTTAAATTTAAATTATTCGACCCTTACATTTTGTTATGAAATGTTTATCCTTTTTTTTTTCTTTAACATTTCTTTTCACAATACATAAATAAATCAGCTATATGCTAATGGTTTAAGACCATTACCATAGATCTATCAATTATATTGTATGTTGCACAGTCATTTCGGTTTAGTTTTCGAACGCCAAAACATTTCTATTATATTGATGCGATAAATTTTATTAATATTATATTAAAAGAGATTTATTTTTCTTATTCATTTTAAAATTCAATGAAAATTTTCCAAATCGTAAACAAAACGAAACGTGTAATGTGTAAAATGTGTGTGTAAAATTATTTTAATTTATTATGTGAATCATTAAAATAAGAAAAAAATATTCGCTTTATGTGTGTGCACTATAAAACCAAAATAAAAATAATAAAATTTCTACTACAATAAAAATGCATAATTAATTATTATAAACTTTAAATTTTCTCCTTCTTTTTTTTGTATAATTTAATTATTATTATGAAGAATTATTTATATGAAATTGTTGTGTATATTTAAAAAAAAAAGAACACCTCATTATTTTGCAACAATGTTAATTTTTTGTATCCATTCATATCTCACTTATTCATCAACGCGAATATATTATTAATTTTTGGTTTGGTTTTGGTTTGGTTTTTTTATATTTTTGAAAAATTATATCAAATTAATTTTTTTCTCTCTCTTTAATGTGTGTGTGTGTGTGTTACATTTATCTTAAATTTTGTATTTTTATGAATAACAGAAAATAAAAAACGATTATTTTTACATTAATCTTGATATGGGGGTTTTTTTTTGTTTTTATTTTTATTTTTATTTTTAAACATTAAACATTTAATTTTCAATTATTTTTATTTATAATAATTGTGAGAGAGTTAACGAAAAATAAATAAATAATATTAAAATAAAATATATTTATTTATTTATTTATTTATTTATTTATTTGTATATTTGTATATCATAAATAAATGTAATATTAAATGCAGTCGCGCAAGTAATCATTAAATTGTCAATTAAGAAATAATAAATAAAAAAAAAGGTGGTATCATTTTTACTTTTACTATATTTTTTTTTTTTATTATAATTTATATTTATATTTTGTGTTCGAAACGCGATCATCACATAATAATAATAATAATAATAATAATAAATGTATGTTATTGAAATTAAAATAATGAGAAAAAAGGCCTAAATATAATATTGTAAATTGTGTAATTAATGCATTTTTATTGTATCCTTTCTCTTATTATATTTAAAATATATAAAATGAAATCACCAACAACACAGAAACGCAAAAAATCGAAAACGAAAACGAAAACAAATATAATAAAAACATTATTTTTCACTTAATTTAGTTGCAGAGACCTTGTTCCGAAATGTACTTAAAAATGTGTGCGGTAAAACAATTTTTAATTTCATTTTTATTTATATTTTATAATTTTAAATATAATCCTTTCGCCCAATCGTCACTATATTCACGATATATTTTATTATATTATATTATTGGGAAAGATTTCTTTTAAAAAAATTAACAAAACCAAAATTTACTTTCGATATCAAATGTCGTTTTCGATGATGTCTTATCGAGGTGATATTTTTTTTTTATATTTATAGAAATCAGAACTTAATCTTATTTCTTTGTGAGTGTGTGTGTGTGTGTGGTAAGTGGTAATATTGTATAAATATAATGAGGGCATTAGCAAATAGAAAGTTTTAATTAAGTAAAATTTTTATGTTTTAATAATTTCTATTCTATGAAAGAATTCTTTCTTTTCATTTTATGTTTATTTATTTATTTATTTAAATATACTATTTGTTATTATACGATCTATCGTCTATAATACTATAAAAACTATAACTTACAATTCCAATAATATACGATTGTTGTTATATCTTGGTTTTTTTTTAATTTGAGATTTAAAAAAAAATTGGTGTTTATTGAATGAGAATGCACCCGTCCGCCACAACTCTTTTGATCATATAAATTTGGCAAAAAATAACGTCTGAGTGTGTTGAATAATATATTCTCCTGTGATTTAGCACACTGCAATTCGCTATTTATTCCGCACATATAGCTAAAGTTCATATATAACAATATTCTAACAAAAGACAATTTATTAAAGTGGAACTGGATCAGGCATTCGGATTAATATTAAATAATACATACATTTTTTTACATAAATTAGCTATTCTGTAAAAATATTTAATCGCGAAAAAATATAAAATAGCAACTGAAACAATTACTGCGGTCATAATGTTCCAAAGAATTTAGCGCTGCTGAAAAAAAACCACTATAAAACCATTGTTTTATTGCATACGTAAACTAAAATAATCAAATGAAAACCATAACGAAATTAAATATTAGATATAAAACTTATAAAATTAATATTTTATAAGAGTTACATTTTAATACAACCGGAATTTTTCTTAATTGTTGATATATTTCGATTATATAACAACCATATCATTCGTCATTGATAACAGGCAAAGAAATTATTATTATTATAATATTATTTATTGCATTTAATTACAGTTGCTGAAAACATTTCTTTGAAGAAAAAATTAAATATGATATTTTCACACAATATCAATTTTAACTTTTAACATTTTTATAATATTACATAAAAATAATATGTCGATACATTTTAAAAAAATTATTCAATAATTTATTCCTATAAATAGCAACAAAATAATAACAAATAAATAATATCTATATACAAATTAACCACTGACCCATATCACGGAATTATATTTAATTATTTTATTCGACGCTGTCTCGACTTTTTTTTCTTTCCTATATTTTTATAATTAATTACCAATTTAACATAAATATTGCACAAAATATAACTTTTTCGTTTATAATCTTTATTAAATATTATAATTATAATAATCTTTATATTTTTTCTTCATCTTCACATGCCCACACACACACACACACGTAACATAAATTATATTAATTAATTTATTTTCAAAATTAATTATATTAAAATTTATGTAGAAATTGAATTATGGTGCATTCAGCACAGCATAAGTAACTACATTATATATAAATAATTAAATAAATATAGATAAATATAGATAGATAAATATTTGTGTGTGTGTGTGTGTGTCTGTTTGAATATAATGTAAACATAAAAATAATTTATATATATTTAATAATTAAAAATTGAATATTGAATAAATTACATAGAGAATAATGACGATGAATATTTATTTCTTATTGTTTTTGGTATCCATTTGGTATATGTTTTTTTTGTACGTTACTTGTTTGGATTATTTAAGTTGGAAAAAAAATTAAAGAAATATGTATGTGAAATATGGTAATTTATGTATTTATTGAAAATATTCGATTATGTATTATATTTATATTATGTTGACCTAAGCAAATCCTTAAATAAAATTATATAACTTAAATTTCGATTCTTCTTCTTAAGCCACATATTGCGCCAAGTGGAGCTCTATGTCATCTAATAAACTTTTCATTACAGCCAAGTTGGTAAATTACTTTAAATTAAATTTTAATAATTATATATTGTAGTATTTGTAATGCCTGTCTATATTCTGAACACGGTTTAAACACTATGTAACGACAAAAAATTGATGGTATGTAAAAGAAACTTAATCATGAACAAAAAAAGAACACACACACACACATATCCATAAATAAATAAATATATATATAAAACATATACAATATACATAAGAGAGACCACCTGCTGAGAGTATACGGCGTGTATGTTGTTTTTCAGAAGCTTAAATATTTTTTAATTGAAGTATAAGTTTTTATCATAAATTATGTAAATCATTATAACTCTATAAATTACAATATAATTTAAATATATTATTAAAATACTTATGGTAAATTGAATGTATACCACCACCATCACCACCATCACCAGTAACTTTTTTGCACAATGCATATTGTGTAAAATTTTACTTTAAACTTATGTATTTATTATAAGCAACTATTATTATATATCAGTGTGCCGACGATGGCTACAAACGCACAGTGTGCGTTACAAATTCAACATTTATATATAACACACAGCAGAAATATACGAGTTGACATAAACAAAAAATTATTTTTCCATATTATTCACAAACCATAAATTCATAAATATACAAATAAAGTAGTAGTTTGTTTCAATAAATATATGATAATTGGTTTTTTTTTTGCAAAAGATAATTGAACAAAATTATTGTTAAGAAAGAAAAAAATATATATATTTTATGAATAAATAACAATGCGAACAAAGAAGTTAATAATTTTATTTATTGTTACAACAATAACAACGACGACGACGACGACGACGACTGACTGTAAACGCAGCAT
The DNA here is from genome assembly GCA_910594885.2 of Bibio marci. NCBI lineage: Eukaryota > Metazoa > Arthropoda > Insecta > Diptera > Bibionidae > Bibio > Bibio marci. The sequence goes on along the minus strand of OU343116.1, from coordinate 2,903,175 downwards.
GAAAATTTTGGTACTTGCCGTATGTGTACACATATTTAAAAGTGGTGTGTGCCAAGGGACCTTTATATTTCAACTATTATTTAAATTGCCTTACTTATTATGCGCAGAATATTACTCAAATTTCAAAACAATACTTTTGCATTTAGACTTTTAGATTATGAAACCATTTTTATTCCAACACAACACTTTATTATCGCCAAATTAATTATAAATAATATAAATGTATATGGTATAGTAAAACATGAATGTCAATTTGATAATACATACACATTTCCGTGTTTTTTTTCCATTATACGATGTGATATAAATTATTTATGCGTGTTAAAAAACAAATTAAAAACATAAAAAAAAAAGCTTTAATACCATTAATATCTTAATCAACACAGCACAGCATCACAACACAAATTGTATGTATATTATAAATGAAGATAGATATGATCGAAGAAAAAAAAATCACTAATTCTTGAATTCCGTGTCTGTGTGTGTGTGTGTGTGTTAACAAATAAATATTCACATATGTGAAATCGTCAATTATTTGTAATAATAATAAATTTCTCTTTATTATAAGATGTAATTTAAAAATATTAACTTTGTGTGAATAATATAAATAACGAACGATTCATGTTCACATATATGTTTAAATATTGAGTAAATTTTGGCTACCCAAATAGGACCACAGAGTATCTATTTGATGTAAGTTGTAGCATTTTCTACAACTTAATATTGGTTAGATTATTTTTCGAATTTATAATATCATTACGGCGAGTATTTGAATGCAGTTGGTCCATTGAATATTTTATTAATGCTCTATATTATTCTTATGGTATATAATTTAATACATGATGTATTGTGAAATACGAAATTTTTATCTCCCCAGCATGTTTTCGGGTCGACCAAATGGATTTTTTTTTTTTGGTAAAATAAGAAAATAAAAATTTAATTTAAAATAATATTTCTAATATAATTAATCATGTAAACTCACGGATGATTTAAAATCATCAATTACCATCATATACTCCCATGCGGAGTAGTTTTTTTAACTTTATTGTATATTTAATGTTTATTAACTATAACACTTGGCGACGAGAGTAATAAATAAAAATTGATGTAGTTGAAATTCAATCAATAATAATTTTTTAACACTAAATAGAAAAACAAAAGAGTTAAGCGACGAACCTGAAAATATTTTTCATATATTAACAATTTTTTTTCCCTTTGTATTAATATTGTATTTCTGTTACATTTATTTGTTTAATTTATCAACACTTTTTCCAATATAATTCAAAAGTTATGTTGCCCGTCAATGCCTCAAACGTTGATGTGTTCTTATGTGTGCTGGTAGGCCAAATGGTTTTTTCGTAGCCCAATAGAAAATACTCTGATGGTATGAAATTATAAGATTTTGTAGGTCGCGCAATTTATAGATTTATTTCTTGAATTTATTAAATAGAAAATTGAACGAAAATCTATTGTTGTAGTTTGAAGTATAGCAGCTTTTTTCTGGATTTCTATAGAAATACGATTTAATAAAAATCTATACAGTTAATTCTTGTGAATGTAATGGATTCTCATTAATTACATTATGATCAATATACGGCAATGTTACTGTACAAAAAAATTGTGCTCTATATAAATTTGTATAACTTAAGCATCCACCGTTTGTGTTAACTTAAAAAATATTAAATAAATATAATATTCATAATTTACTATTTTGATAAATGTGATTTTGTATTATAATAAATAAAAATAATAATCAAAACAGTTTAAGGGACGAACCTGAAAATACACATTTTTTTTTTTTTGTTATTTTATAACAGATAGATCAAAAATTGGTTTTGAAAATGAAAATATAAATACATTTTAATGCAAATTGTAAAATTTCACCACCACTCACACATTACATTACAATACAGTACCTTTATTTATATTATATAATATATCTTTTAGTCGTATATAATACAAAAGTTTTAATGTGATGTTAAATATTATTTATTTATATTTTTATCGTTCTTTAATGAACATGTTAAATTATTATACGGTACGTGTATAAATATATAAATAATATACCATATTAGTTCGCCGCGTTGGGTGCTGCTCAAACTTCTCAATTGATACGATCGTATATAATAAAAAATTACCTATAATACATTCAATATATAATTATTAATTTAAAAATAAAAAAATTATTTCGTTTTTATTTATTTTTTCACTTACATTGCTGTCGGTCATATTTTATTTTATATATGATGGTGTATGTGTAAAAAAAAAATATAACATAAAAATTGTATAAATTTTATGTGGGCTGTACAAAAATATTGATTTATTTATAATATATGCTGCGATATTGTATATATATATATGTTGGGACTTTAAGTTCACGTATATGCTCGCAAGATAAACATTATACAAAAATATATGTTTATTAACACAACTCTGACTGTATAAACAATGCAAGAACAGTAATAATATATACAAATAATAATCATATTAATAACAAAATTTATATATTTTATAAATATTCATCTCGACAATAAATAAAGATATTTTAATCAATACACACACACCAATAATAATAAGATAAAGAGAGAAACCTTTAAGCAATTGTATAACAAAGTCGTATCGATATTCAGATAAATATAAATATATATGTACAAACAATAAATGCGGCATAGAGATTCTAATTTGACAAAATAAGGAAATTAGTTTCAGTATAATAATATACTAGTTTTTTGTATGGTATAAATAAAATTAGTATACTCTCATCCTACACATTTAACTTTTCATAATAAATACAATAATTTATAAAAATTATTTAAATAATGATGATCATATGGCATTTAATATAGGTTATATTTCTAATAGAATAAAAATAATATTATATATTGCAAGTAAATACATATATGCAAATATATTACCTTAAGAGTATAAATAAATAAATAATTGTCTATAAATACATAACTTTTTGATTAAGTCAATTTCTAACATTTATTTTTTGTGGTTATAATATAAAAAAGAAAAAATGTGTGTCCCTTTTACCATCTATAAATAAATAATTCATCTAATCATCTCATATATATAAAAAGCCGCTCCCTCCTTATCCCAATTTGTTTATTAAATATTCGTGCATCGACATTTTTTATAGTGTTTTCAATCTTTCTTATTTTATTGTAAATAATTATGTTACATAAAAATTTAAAAAAACATAAAAATATATATTAAAATATCTTTATGAAATCATTTTTTTTATTTTAGATTATTAAAAATTAAAAAACAAACAAATAAATAATAAATAAAGCTTTCGCCAATTTTATTAAACGTTTTTTTTTGTTGTTGTTGTTGTTTTCGATATTTTTGCATAGATTTTTAACTACCAAAATTAATAATATATAATATTTTGTTTTTCCATTATTTCATCATATAATTAAAATATATTGAAAAATAGATACACAATCCGTTTGTCAATTTATATTGTCTAATTAGTTAAAATTAATATAAATATCAGTGCACGGCATCAAATGAGTGCTGTTTTGTGAAAATAAAACACTAAATTTAAATGGGAAAGTAAAAAAACATTTTATTCAAAATATTGGTCATTGTTTTCTATACATTTTTACCACCTTTCTGGCAATTTGTGGATACCACGTCAATAGAATTGTTCATCTTTTGAAGCAAACCAATCAGACACACAATTTTCGAATTCTTCGTAGGTTAATCGAAGTGCGGCTCAACCAATGTGTGTGTGCCATCGATGAAAACAAATGGTAGTCAGAAGGAACCAAGTGCTTAGTGAATACGGCGGGTGAGGTAGTAGCTCCCAGCCAAATGCTTTGATTGTATTCTGAACAGGTGCATTGTATGCATGGTTCAAATTGATCATTTGTTGTCGGTCAGCGATCAGCATTAAGAGTTTCACCAGGTTTTCGGGAGCTCGTGGTACACCACACCAAAATCTAGTCCCACCACACACGCACACACACACACAGAGCATTGTCTATTTACCGAAACGATTTAGTTTTGCAGTCGCGATGTTGATAGTTGTCTTGGATTAACTCATGATTTTTTTCCGTTTAGTATATTTAAAATAAATCCATTTTTCATCGCCACTAACAATGGATGGATGCAAAACTTAAGTTTCTTTTGTGTCTGACTTCTGATAGTGCATGATCAGCATAAATGATAATGGTTGCCATATTTAATTATTTCATATTTATCTGTTATATTATGAAAAAATTTCTATTAAAAATAATTGATGGGTATAAAGTGGACTAGTAATTTCTTTTTCTGGTAATATTGTAGCTGAAAATATGCTGCAAACCATTACAAATAATTATAGTAAGAAGATTATTCATATTTTTTATACATATCTTGTTCAAAATATTAGAAGAAATGTTCACCAAATGTATTGTATGTTCACGGGGCAACCATTGTACATTTATTACACATTTATTACTTAAGATATTACTCTTATATATACACGTATTAGATAAATCAATTGGTTTTGTAAAATGATTCAGCTATTTTATTTATTAATTTAAAATTTTCAATTATTTATATATTTATTTTTTATTTTTTTTAAATCACATTTAAAATTAATTAAAAAATTTATAATTTGATGGTTGTATTTTTTATTTTTTTTCTTTTTCAAATACATAAATGTTTTTGCGATATTTATAATGTTAAATTAATTTAATTAATTAATTATTTTTTTCTGCATATTCATATTTTCAGTTCAATTAATATTGTGTTGTATAAATTATATTGTTATGTGCGAAAAAAAAATATGCTTTTATTATATAATTTTGATGTTGTCTTTCTGGTTGGTATATTTGGGTAATAATTGTGATAAATGTATTGGTACACCAAAACATAAGATTATATATGATATAATAAAATAATAATAGAGATTTATGTTAGTGGAACACAATTATAATATTATTACTTAATCTTTACTGTTGAATTGCGTTTTTTTTTTGTATCCATATGAATAATGACGGTCATAATAATAGCCGAATATATTATTGATTTAAGTTTGTTCAGTTGATTTACTAACAATTTTGATATAATTTATTTTAATTTCGGCGAAGAAAGTGGATGACCGCATTACTTTCAACACCACATACACCCACTCCGTCTTGCTTGCTGAACGTTAATGCTGTATCGCTGTCTATATATAAAGTAATCTTGTATCGTAATCGTAGATAAAAGTTAATATTAAATAAATATGAATATCGTGTGAAATAAAAAAAAAAATGTCTATTGTTTTTAATCATTACATAAAAATTTATTTTATATGTAACGCAAAAAATATACTATAAATAAAAATTAATTATAGATATAATAAATGTGATATATAAAATAAATAAATTATCTGTTATATAAAAATGTTCCATTATATGTATGAGCCTAATATAAATAATAATAATAATAATAATAATAATAGTAATAATTGACCTAAAGGCTTTTTATTTATTACATAATGTTAAATAATCACAGTCGTAAATACATTACCATTTCGCATTTCAAATCTATTAATTAAAATTCCAATTAAAATGTATACATTTTATGAATTTGTTTTATTTCAATCGTTTTGTCTACACACACACACACCACACAAATCATATACATTTTAATATATAGATAAATATAGTGTTTATACCTATGATTCCTTGGTTTTTTTTACACTTATTCTTGTGTACTATTTATACTATTGTCATCCAATTTTAATTATTGCATCATACAATTTAAAATATTTAGTAGTTGTAAATATCAATAATTTATATCGCATTGAAATGTTGCATATATAGAAAAATGTTGTGCGTTAATAAATCGTAGATAATACCGTCCCGAGTAATATCATTATTTACCTAAACGAGGACTGAATCATAGGTATACATTGATTTATACTATACAATATCTGTAGGCTATAACAAATAAATTAAAATCATTTATGTGTCGCAACTCGTCTAGTAAAACTAAAAATAAGTTTTTTATATATTTGTAATATAAAAATTTAAGTGAAAAATAATGTTATCTTCTTCATTTATTACCACCGCAATTTTATTATTTTATATTTATTTTTAGTTAACCCTTTAACGCATATATTTATAATAGCTTTGTAGTTTCTTAATTATATTTGTATAATTTACCACGTTTATATTACACATATAATCTATAGTAAGAAATTTAATTGTAATTATTTTAATGTGACGTTATCGTCGATGCTATGCAATTTACATGTAGGAAAATTCGAAGAAAATTTAGACTTATTGATGGCGGCTTTAATGTTAAGCATACACTTTCGAAACAACCATTATATCAATAATATACGAAACTTAATTTTGACATGATTGACAACAATCTACCTGTTTCGATATTATATTGATTGCACTTTGATTTTAATCGTTGCGTATATATGAGAAATTAAATAAAATCATCAGTTAAGATAAATCTGTTTTTATATCCATCCGAGACGAATTAAATTTATACACCCAGAAAAATTAAATTTTAAAACAAAAACTATTTAAATCAAATGTATTTTAAATAGAAACTTTGATTGAAAATTAAACTTTTAAGCATAAATTGTCTTAATATAAATACGGTTTTCTATTTGAAAATTACATTATTCTTCTAAAACGCAATTGTTTAATTATTTGTAATGACTATTTTATCCGTTTTTAAATTAAAATAATAAACAATTTAATTCAAATATACTTTAACATCAAATAAAGATTCATTTTAAATATCAAGAACTATTATTATTTTAATTATTTTAAATAGAATGTGTATTTTTCTTATTATTATTTCAAAATGAATTAATTATGCATTTAAAAATAAAATTGTTATGTGTTTTTACTAATCTTTTGATAATTTTTAACATTGGAATGCGAAAATAGCTACGCTACACTACGCATCAGTATTTTTGTTAAAAATGATTTTTATTCAATTTAAAATTAAAATCAATTTAGTTAATTAAATAAATGTAGCTTTTGAAATGATTTCAATTTAAATTATCGGGTAATATTTATTTAAAAACTAAAATATTATACGATTTTAAAAATTATTTTTCCTCCTTAAAATAAAAGAAATCAATAAATTGTAATTTTTATAATACAAATTCTTTCTACAATAGTTTTTATTGTAAGATAATTTTAACATATTTTAAACAGATTCGATTTTATTTCGAGCTTTTTCTATTTAATTTAATAACAATTACAAATATTTTAAAACAAAATGTAAATTTATTTGTTATTTTCTGGGTGTATAAAATTTGCAAGTGGATGGTAAAAAAAAATAAAGAAATAAATAAATAATTGAATAAATATTTGAACAAAAAATTAAAATTGCGTATCTTGGTGATGGTGTACAGCATCATAATATTCACGCAACGCTGTATCAACATGAATGGGTGTTGTGAATTTTTCTTAATGGCTAATAAAATGTTATGTTAAGATGAAAAAATAAAAATAATAACACAAGAACAAAATGCAACAGGTAAAGTCTTGAAAGTTTATGAAGAAAATTTATAAATTACCTGTTGGCATTATAATTTACTTTACATGTTTACGTGTGTGTGACTAAATAAAAATTAATAATATTAAATTTATCGCTTATATTTTTTATTGATTCATTGATTATTTTTATTATATGTTACATCGATTTTAATTTTTTTATTATATTGTACATAAATTGCATATACCAATTGTATTTTTTAAGTTTAATTTAATTTCCGGAATTTTTTTTCTCGTTGTCTTCAAATTACGGTTGATTAGTTAATTTCTTACGTGTATATTTTTCCAGGTAACGCGCATAATATAATATAACATATTTATTTTGTACATATTTATATTTAAGTTTTGCCACAATATCGAATGGATGTGTGTGCACGCGAGGAGATGGAACACGAAAATGAAATTATTTCTTTGAATTTGGCATTTCAAAAAATTATTATTAATAATAATAATAATAATTATAATTTGATAATAATCTTGGTGTCGGTGGTGGCGGTGAAAAAGAACAATGTCAAAGTTAAACGTATATGGTACAGTAAAAATAAAACATAAACACACACTCATCGGAATCATATTTTAAAATACATGTAACACACATAAAATATAAAAATGTTAAAGATGAAATCGTAAAACAATTCATTTTCGATTGAAATATTTAATATTTTTGTTTTCAATGTTATTATTTATTATATCTTTATTTTAATTTTAATTCATGTATTATATTGTGTTTGGTAGAGGTTTAAATGAATTGAATTTGAAAGCGTATACAAAATATATTTGCATCGCCAGAGATACATAAAAAAAATTTATATTTATAATAAAATTATTAAAACAACTTTATTAAAATATATAATATTTTATGTACAATGAAATTTTTAAGAAGTGAATATTCTTCTGCTTGGCAATATTCTCTTCCAAATAACCATATCATTGTCAATTGGTTACGCCTCTCTTGACATTTTGATTTTTAATTTTATTATGTACTCCTATGTACCATGTAAAAATATATATACTTACGCCGAGTACATAATATTATTATTTTTTGAATTTTGATTTTGGGAAATCTTATAGTTTAATATACAGAATTATTTATATTATGAGAAGAAATAATATTATGGGTGGAGATCGACGGGAAAGAAAAGATTTTAACATGTTATTGTAATTTTTCATATACATAACGAAATTATTATTATTATTATTATTGTGTTTTGATAAATGATATTTTTGGTTTTGGGTTTTTGTTTTTTTTGTGGGAGAATTTTATAATAATTCGGTTGATCAATTAATTTTGATCAATTTTATATTTTTATATAGTTGTTGTGTGTGTGTGTGTGTGTTTGATAAATATTATATAAATATATATATGTGTGGAGAAAGTTTTTTATTTAATATTATTTATTATTATCTTCTAAAACAATTTTAAAATAATATTTATAATAATAATGTTTGTGGTTGAATTTTGATAAAATTTGTTGTGTATGTAGGTTTTTTTTTAAATCAATTTTAGCTATACTAAATAGTCACACGTAATTTGATTGTATCCCCTCATTAAATTAATTAGAAATTACATAGAAATTCTTTAAAGAATCTTGTACATATTTGATTTCCTATTTTTTTTCTATTAATTTTCACTAATTTGCGTATTAAAATTAATCAAAAAAAAGTGTAAAATTGAGAGGAATATAAATATTTTATATTATTATTAATATGACCTTGACCTATTTCTTGTATTTTTTTTTAACAATTCTTTGACGAAGACAATGCAAAAAACTCAACAAATTCATTAAATGGAAGTCAGCTAATCGGAAAACCGATTGCATATATAAATTCATTTGAAATATTGATTAAAAGAAAATAGTTTTTGCATTGAATTATCATTTGTGCGATAAGAAATTTGAATTGCATGTAGTAAAAGTGATTGCAAAACACAATATCGATGGGTTGAAGCCTGTTGCGTGTATTTTGGTGTGCTCAGAATTGTATGGTGTTTTATGAGTCGTTTTAGCAACCGATAAAAAAATCTTGCGAATTGAACCGTCCATCAAAATTCAAGGTCTGTTAACACCGGTAAAGTGATGGTACAGGCATCATTGCTATCTCTAATATTTTGATGCAATAATGCTGTTGTATTCATATCATATATACCACTCATATTATTCAAATCGATGGTATTTTAAAATCTCTGCCACATTTTTGCTTCAAAATTTATGGTTTATTCATAATTCATTAGCTATAAAGATGCGATCCATTTAAAAAAAAAAAAAATAATAAAAAAAACAGCCAAGTCATACTCGTACGCCACTCAATTTAACTTTCAATTATTCTAAATATAATATTTATTATTATTACGATGTGTATACAATAAAATACAATATAAAATCTTCATTCATTCATAAAAAAAAAAAAAGTGAAAACATTTCTGACTGTGAACGAATTGTATTTAATTTATTTTTTTTATTTACACACACATTTAATCGAACATTGAAAATCTTTTGCGAAAAAGAATTATTAGTATTGCATTTCGCATTTAGATAATAAACGATAAAATTGACCTATGATCCATTGACTTTTTATTCAATGTGTATTATACACAATCAAAAAAAAAAAATGTATAGTTTTGTTGTATATATCTTAATTTTTTTTAATAAATTTTAATTTTACCATTGCCACTACACAGCGATATAACACAAAGTATAATTAATCTTTGTTTTGTGACCTATCGACAATAAATCATATATGATTTGTACATTTTTTATATTGGTAATATTGGTATATATATATATATTGATTGTATATTAATAATGTGGTATATTGAACAGCGGATGTCATTCAAATATATGTGCATATTCACATTTGTTATAAAAATCGTGGTTATATACTCGTATTCGCAATATGTGTGTCAAAGGAAAGACTTTATAATAGTATAGAAATAGAGTTTAAGAAACATTAAAATAATAAATATAATTAATCAATGTTTTAGTAGTGTACCTTTTGTCCGAAAAATAATCGAAATTACTTTTTAATATATTGATTACTCAAAATTGAAGTTTAACCAATTAATATTTTATATACCAGAGCTAATTTAAGAATTTAATTCTCTATGTTTAACATTGCATCGTACTTAGTCTTTATAGCCAATCTAAAATTCTACGAATTTTATTAAATAAAATAAGAAAATAATGTGGTATAGATAAATTGTGACCGCGTTAAAATGATTTCATTAGTTTGTTTATAACACAAACTTACTATGTGTCATTGACGAAGGCTAAGAAGTAGTCGTATTCAATTTTAAATATCGCTATATTTTTCTTGGGTGAAATTAAACTAAAATATAAAAAAAAATTGTTAATGTTCACCGAATTAAATTTTCCGCAAAAATCGACTTTTATTCTAATTATCATCTTTTTTAATTATATATTGTTTTAACGGATTTCCATTTTTGTATATGCATAAATTTTAAATTATAATTAATTTCCAATGTTTCATAGAAGAAATTTTTAAAATCAATTCACACGTTCAAATGATATAAATCAATTGTCCAAACGATGACACAGAAAATTTAAGGAAATTTCTGATATTGTTATAAAGTGATACAAAAAAATTTACACATAATTATTTTATACAAAATTTCGCAATGACATCAAATGAAAAATTGCGGTCATATCTTTTGAACGTGTCGATTGATTTTAAAAATTTCTTCTATGAAAGATTGAAAATTGGTTATAATTTCCAATTCTTAATATAAAAAAAATTGAAATTCGTTAAAACTATAATTCAAAAAGATTATAATTTTTAAAAGTCGATTTTCCGCAAAAATTAACGATGTGAACATTCTAATTTTTTTTTTCATAATGTTTCAACTCGTCTATCACAAAAATATAGTGATATTGAAATATGAAAATATATAAATTGACACCAATCGTGACCTTATATCAATCTCTATTGAAAAACACCATTTGATATAGTTTGACATACAGATTATGAATTTGGATTGACTTTGAGGCTATGATTTTTTTTTTTTTGCAGTTTGTATTAGTATTACGTAATCAAAATATTATATATAAATAATTAAGTATAATTAAATAAATAATTAGAATATATAATACGGTTATACAGTAAAAATTTCATGTACACGTACTTAAATATTCATTGTGTGCCCATAAAGATTATATAATCCACAAATATGTGTTTACTATAAAAATGTATAGAAATTGATATAAGAAGCTTTATATTAATTTATGATTTCAATTATGATCATATTACTGTTTTTTTTCTTTTAATTTTCTATTGACATCTTGTCAATAAATTAAAAATGTGTATATATAAATAAATTAAATTACCCGCGTGTTGTTGTACAAAAAAAGTGTAGGCGCAAATGTATTTCAAATAAAAAAAAAAGAAATGAAAATAGACTCGTCACATTTATATAAGAAAAAAAAATTAAAAAAAATTCCATTAATTAATTAGAGCAGAAATTGTGAGGCATATAAATTTCTTTATATAAAAAATAACAATGTAAATTTTGTATATAAAATATGAAGAAAAAAAAATATTTATATTTATATTTAAAGAAAAAAATTCACATAATAACTCCTCCAATCTCTAACGTCTCTCACTCGCCGCGCAAAAATAAATATGTGCTGCTAATAATTAACACTATTATTATTATTATTATTAATATTATTTTCATTGTATTTTTATGTGTTGCATAGTATCTATAGCAAAATAAAATAAACTAAAAATTAAATATATATTTATTTATTTATCTGAAAACAAAGATTGTTTTTTTTTTCTTTCCATTATATACTAATTTAAATAAAAGAAAATAAAAATATTTTTATATTACATATCCGGGGGAATTAAGAAGTTGAAAAATATATAAATAACTTTTTTTTTCTTATTGTTGTTTTTTATTATTATTATTATTATTATTATTATTATTGTAATTTCACGTATTATAATATTATATTATTATATGAGATTCATCTTATGATATTTATATTTATTATTAATATTCTCACTTCAATATATGTTTATATTTATTATATTGCGTGTGTATATTGTACTGTCACATAATATATATATATATTCTTTTGTAATCGCATCATTTTACACTATTCAATTGTCACATTATATGTGAACAATAATTATAATATTAATAATAAATATACAAATAACATCAAGTGCTATGCCGCCGTCGCACACAGTTTATCATATTTTATTGTAAATTTGTGTATCTGCAATAAAAATAAAATAAAATTTATAAAATTTTTCATGTAAAAATTTATAGTCGCGCGCGCGCGTACACAGAAATTAAAGCAAAGGAAAAAAAAAATAATTAATTAATTTGATGGGTTTTGTGTGTTATATTGATGATGGTGTGGCACAAGAACATCTTAACAATGGTTAAATATCAATATAACTACTTGAAATATTGTATATATGAAATTGATATGTTTTATTATTTATGGACGAGTATATTTATAATATAGAATTTGTATGTGTTTGGTAAAAAAAAAGGTATCATATTTTAAAATGAATTTTTATTCCGAATTTAAATTTTATTATAAGTTTAATGTTGAACAGGAATTATTAACTAAACATCTCTAGTCAATAATTCAAAGATTCAACACTTATTCTTATTAAATTCTATCCATGTTTTTTTTTTTTATACTCTTCTGCTATGTATTTGTCCTGAAACTCATATTTTCATTTGATCACATTTTTTTCTTCTTAAAATTAGCCTTCTACATTATAATATGCGTATATTTTCCAGCATCCAAATAAAATTGCAACAGCATAGAGTATTGCTTTTTTTATACTCTTCTGCCCCTGAACCTCATATTTTCGTTTTATCACATTTATTTATTTTTTTCCTTAAAATTAACCTTCCGACATAAATTCTATTTTATTTTTTGTAAAATGTATCAGTATACTTCCATTGTCTGGCGTCGTCTAGGTGTTGTTACTCAAACAATTTGTACATCATATTTCACACATAACACATAATGGAATATGTTTTGCAGCATCCAAAATTATTGCAGCAGAATAGAATGTGGTGTTGCGATCAAAAACTAAATCATTATAGAAAATAATATTTAGGAAATTTTTTCAGAGTGAAATATTTATTTATAGGTTGTTTGACTGTGCTATTCAATCAATTTTAGATAGCTTTATGGTTATAACTGTGTCGGAGCCATTAAAATTAAAAACTTTATTTTATCAATTTGGTAAATCGATCCTTGTGTTTTTGAAGTTGTTGTAGAACTTGCCTTAAATTACTTTATTTTAATTATTATATATTCAATGGAAACAGTTTAATTATAGAGCCTCCATTGTTGTTGTTGTCAATCCATTTAACTAAATATGAGCTATGTACAAAAATATTCAAATGGTACAATTTATTATTAAATCTTAAACTATTTATATATAGAATTCTAGAAAAATTAATTTTACAAATTATATTATGAATAAGCAGTAATTTTATTTACCTATTTTTGAAATATACAAAATAAAGTGGAAGAGGAGTAATAGTGTATGGTTCACATTTCTACCGTCATTCAATCGATCATCCATTTCAATTAACTCGAATACAAATTATACACTTACTAAATACTTTTCCATAGAGATTAAAAATATTTTTAACTACACACACAATGGCAACAGATCCCTAAGAATATAACTAACGTAATACACCATCTTTATATCGATTCATATGTAATTTGTAAATTGTTATGTACTCTTCGGTGTAATTTACCAAACTGATTGCAATATAATTTGTGACATATTTGTGTGTAATTAATATGATAAACATATAACGGATGGTTTCCATATAAAAATAAATGTAATACTTGAAAAATATTTTCGGCGCCTATCATCAGATCATACTGATCATTACTGCCAGCCAATATATACAAATACAAAATACCATATCTAATATATGTTACTAATTTGAAAGTTATTTTTGCATAATTGTCAACCGCCGCAACGTATAGTATTTTAATATATTGTTAATTAATTTTTATTATAAGTCTAATAAAAATTAAAGAAAAAATCTTGTGTATACAAAAATATAATAATTAAATTCACATAAGATTAAATTATATCTTGTGTATAAAATCGTGTATAAGAAAAGAAGAACTAGTATATAAATATATGATAAAGTTAACATGATTATAATATTCCGATAAACAATATATATTATTTATATTATATTTATACATGAATTTATTTATTTATAGTACTCGTATTTATATATTTTTTAAGAAATTTTATTTAATTAGCAGCTTTTTATATTCATATTAATTAAGAGTTATTCGTACACACACAAATAAATGACATATATTTGTTATTATTATTATTATTATTATTATTATTAGTAAAGTAAAAGTGTTAAAAATGATATATATTATAATTTAAAATTATCATATGTGTAGTAATAATTAAAGAAAAAAAGGTATATGATACAATATAAAACTGTGCGGTGTTTCTCGCTGTATGACTATTTTTATTTATTTTATTTTTCTTTATTTATACTTGTGTTGTATAAAAAAAAAAAAAAAAATATTAACAAATAATTTATCTTAATTTAAATAATTTCTTTTATTTGTTTAAACAATGTGTTTATATACAAAATGTACTGGATGCTTTATATTAAACGGAATGGTAAAATTAATTTCACATATTATCGCCGCGATGTGCTACACACAAGTTTTATATAACATATCTAACGCCCGTGATAGTTCCATGGTTTTTCGACATATTTGACCGTTTCATTTAAAATAAAACATCCGGTATACCACAACATAATACGGTTAACTTCAAAAACATCTCGATATATTTTGTTGTATATGTTTAACGAGAACAACATATTTTAACACATAATTTAAACATTGAATTTACAGTAGCTAATCACATTTTGTATACATAAATATTTGATGTAGTTTCTTAAAACACAGAGGTTAATTAATAATAATAATAATAAAAATTCACATTAAACATAAAAATATAGAATTTATTATATCATAAAAATGTCACCTTTTAACTAAAAATATTATTATTTGACAGTAAATTCTAAAATTGTAGCCAAATATCAGTGTGTATTCGTAAAAAAAAAACAAAAAAAAAATGTATTCTACACCAAAATCTTGAAATTGATGGACAAAAAAATATTTAGGAAATAATTTAATAAAAAATATATTTTTTTTTTTCGGGTTCGTCGCTTATTTTTTTTGCAATCTTTTGTTTTTTCCCCATATAAATTAATATTAAAATATATTCGGAAATACAAATTTATTATAAAAACATTTATGTTAAAGTTAATTTTTAAATCAGATAATAAAAAAGGTTGCTCTAGGTGATAACCTTCCTCCACCTTTCCCTCTCCCCACCCCTACCCCCTTTCTCCCAACCCTCTTAATAAATAAATTAAAAAATTTGGTGTCATTTTTTGCACAACAAAAAATTACATTTTAAAATATGTCATATTTTAATAAAAATTTTTATTGCACTTCAGAACTTCAAACATATTTACGTCATCTAAAATTATCCATCATCAATGTCATTTAAAAGATGCAGCCACACTGTCCTTCTGGATTGTGGCTGCATGAAGAAATAATGCGTTGATATACTATTTAAGTTTTTTTGTACCTAATGTTTAGTTAATAATGTGGGTTATTTTAAAGAATATTAAATTCTTAGTCTATAGATAACCAGACCACAGGTCACAGATTAGCAGCCCAAACTAAGATGAATATAATATATCCTTGGTTTTGGAATGTAAGAGATTTAATCGACTTATTTATAGGAACGGGTAGTTGAGGAACATCGAAAACGTTAGAAGAACAATAAAAAATGTTTGGCAATCTAAATTAATTCTTATGTTACAAGATACTATGGTATTTTCTTTATAAAATTCTTAAATTATTCGTATGATTTTTATTTATCACATAAATTTATATAACAACTATATTCAGTACTTATTTCAAAAATATATTTTTGATAAGTATACGTTTTGTATTATCACGTCAAGTGCACAATACCATCTACTTTAATTTTTCTCTAAATATATAATTAATGATTAAACGTTATCCTATTTGATACCGTTTTATAAAAAACTTCTTTTATATGTTTGTCTATAAAATAGCCACTACAATACAATGGAGGCTGCATGTAAATTGACTATGTACAAGAAGATGACTGCACGGCGTATGTTATATGTCAATGTTTGTCATTAAAACATTTATGTATCTATATTAATTTGTTGGTTGTAATTATTGTAAAATATATAGAAAGATACAAATGTTTGTGTGTGCGGGGTCTGTGAGAAAAACGTATAAATTTCCATTTTATAATTTTTCAATATTATCATATTTACAATTTCAGTTTATGAAAACTTTTAATCTTTATTATTTACCGTCACACAATACTATTTATATTTTATTAAAAAAATACATACCAATTACAATATATAATCATTTACACATATATTAAAATTTTTACAATGCATATTATTATAAAGAGGAATTAATTTCAGTTACCATATGATTCAATGTATTGTATAAGAGAACTATATTATTATTATTATTATTCACAATCTAACTAAATATATAAGTAATAAATTTAAATATATGACTGTGATTATTATTTATAAACTTACCTACAATATATACAATATTATACTCGTATATATTGTAAATGTACTTTCATTAAGTGTGCAAAAATTAATTAACTCTTAAATCTTTTTTACTACTTCATATACTCTGTCCGTCCGCTATATTTTTTTTTATCCATTATAATATTTATATCTCGTCTATAATGTGTCTATGTTTTTCAAACAAAAAGATTCACTTTTATAAAATGTGTAGTACAAAATAAATATGTTTCTTCTCTTCTATACTATTTATTTATTTATTTATTTATTTATTTATTTATTTATTTATAAATTATTTTATGATATACTCATAAAATACATGATCTTCTTCTTCTTCTCCATTTCCATACAAATAATTATGCGGTAGTTTATTTATTTATTTTATAATTTAATATTAAGAAACTAACAAACAATATTGTTGCATTAAGTTATTTATTAAAATTATTATATAATATCATATAATATTATGGTACACCGTGCAGATATGTAGATATACGGGTATATAGGGTACAGACATATGTTATATGTGTGTGTGTGTGTGTGTGTGTACTTATTAACAATAAATAATATTGTAATATGTAATAATAATAATAATAATAATAATAATAATAATAATAATTAAACGAATAACTTTTATAATAATAATTATAATATACAAAATATTTGTGTTGTTACATTTTTATTTAAAATTTTTATACTCATTTTACATAATCCATTCACACACACACAAAACAATTATAAATATAATTAATTGGTTAGTAAATACCATCTTTAAGTATATAAGAAACGAGTCTATATATATAAAAATAATCATATAATTGTATATAGTTACAAAATAATAAGTAAGAAATAAAATCAGCAGGTAATTAATTATTTTAAATTTTAAAATAAAAAATAGTTAATCGTGTCATATAATAAATATTATTAATTATTATTAATATCAATATTTAAGATTAAATAATATATATTTATTTGTGTATTTGATTTGCGGGCTACTTGAGAAGTACACCACAGTTTTTTTTTTTCTGTTGTTCAAAAATTCAGTATATAATATAATAAAAGTATATAAGTTGCGTTCCTTAAATATTATTTATATACAAAAAAAAAGCGATAATAATTAAATTGAAATAATAAATTGTACTCTGTACGAACCGGCATCATCAAGTTTTAATAAATGTATGTACCACAAAAAAAAAAAAAAAGACCAGTTAACCAAATGAAGAAGATGGAAAAAAAAAATTGTCTATTTATAAAACAGATTACCAAACAAAAAAAAAAAAACAGTATTATGAATACGAGATTAAGGTACCATTTGTTAAAATTAGTGAAAGTGTACATCATTTAATTTTTTTTTCGTTTATAATTTATTCTTTTGTTAATTTTACAACAATACCTCTTCGCTATTTATTTATATTTATCTCTGGTGGTATTATTATTATATCGTATTTGTGTACGAATTTATATTATATTTAATCAATTTTTATTCACTGGCAGTAGTAGTAGTTTGTTGTTGGGTCTGTTATTATATTTAAAATTTTCAAATCACAATCATTGGAGTCGTCATCGTCATAAGAAAATTTATTCGGCTAATAAATGGGTATTACTTGCCAAAATACATGAACGATCCAAAAATATTTTTGTTAAAATCCGTGGATCTGCTCCTCACAAAAAATATGAATATAAATTCTATGGATATTCTGTGTAGAATAATAGCTACGAGAAATACTTGTAAAGAGATTGCGTAGAAATTATCATCGGAAATATACGTGGATAATCTAAGAATATTTTTTATAAAAATGCACATGGACAGGGTTTGTACTTATCATAATATAAAATTCCAGCGGACATCCTTTAGAAAATCCATAGATATATCCTTGGATTGAAACTACGGAATACTACATATAATGAGGGAATTTTGTGGACAAACTACGGACAGTGTTACTAGGATAAAAGAAAATATTTTATAGATAATTGAATGGTTACACCGCAAATTTTTTATAAATTTATTAGAAATTTCTCATCAATGAATCACAAATATTCTAACACATATGTTTAGAGAGATATTTCTTATGTTTTTGGCACCAATTTTTTTTTATATAGGAATATATATTTTATGGTTGGTATTCAAATGATGGTATAACCAATCGCATGAGAATTACGTGAAACTTTTAATTATATAATATACGATTTTATTTGCTGTTGTTCCAGATTTAGCTTTTTATTAAATTGTGTGTGTGTGTTGCTAATGTTTTCAATAGAATATCATCAAAATTTTTATTATGATCACATTTTACCTCAATACCGCATATGCATCATCACTTGTTTAATTGTAAATAAATATGCTGTTCCTCTATCGTCCTAAATATTTAGTAGTTATCATATATAATCTCTAGTAGTAGTAGTAGTAGTAGTAGTAGTAGTACTAGTAGTTGATGATGGTTATTAAATTTTTAAAAAATCTAATGTTGGTATAGTTAAATTTTGAAAAAAATTATAATGAATTCGGTTAATAAATCTGTTATCTATAAAATCACAAATATTTTTCGTGTCAGATCAGAACAGATCACAACTCTTAAATTAAATTTTATATTAACAATAATTAAATAATAAACACACACACACACACACACACACCTCATTTATTTTTATTTGTGATCAACATTTATAATAATAAATTTATTAATTGTGTGTTGTTTGCGTAAATAATATACACGAATTTTTATAGTAAATGCGAATTCTTCGCAAAAATTTTATTGTAATAATAAAAATAAATTTTATATAACGAACATTTATTTTTAATTAAAAATAATTATTTATTTATTTATTTTTTTTTTTATTTTGTGATCATTAAAAGACTTCTTTTTTTTTTCTGGTTCATTAATTATTATTAAATTTGCCTCATTATGCGCGTATTATATATATTTTTTATATTATTATGATTACAATAAAATTTCGAGAAAAAGATTTAAATCATTTATGGATAGTACTTACTCTTATTTTATTTATAATATTTATATGCGATACAAATTTTTAATGAATTGGAAAACAGCACATCATCTCAGTTGGTGTTGTTGTTGTTGTTGTTGTTGTTGTTGGGTCTGAAATGTGATATAGTTTATTAAAATAAAAGAAAAACAACGAAAAACAAAAAAAATGTTTTTATGTCACATTAATAAAGAACGAAATAAATATATTTAATTTTTTAATGGCATACAGTCGTCGACAAAAGATATAAGTTGGCGAATATTTTAAATTTATTTGCGTGTACATATTTTTAAATTTTATTAATATTTATTATAATAAATAACAGAGCAATGTCATAAAAATATTCTGAAACTAATGAATTACGACATTTTTTATTATTTAATTATTTATTATTATTTTTTCTGTTCTTATAACGTTAATTTTTGTTTAGTGCATTTCTTAAGGAAACATTTATGACAACAAAATATCACAAAATTTTTGCACAAATAAAAATATGTATGAGCAAAAAATACCTATTAAAATGTGTTTTATATGTTTCAAAATCTTTTATGAGAGATTAAATAAATGGTATTTGGGTATACACACATATACGATGAGTATTTTGGTACCAAAATAAATGGAAGACAGATTGATTGACCACACACACACACACACAATATTGTTATGAAAGAAATTTTAACTACAATAAATTTAAAAGTGACCTCGTAACACTCTGATAACCAATCGCAATTTGTTTCTGCGGGCGTTATGAACAATGCAATGGCAAACACACCATTTGAAAAACAGCCGAATCCTTATTAAAATACAGAGTACAGGATGCAGTTGATTTTACATTCTTTTACAATAAATAACAGTTGACTATATGTTTGCAAAACATCACCACATAACCCGCGCGCACATATGTTAAAAGGAGGGTATCACAAACTCTTATATCTGTATAGACATTGAATGTTATTATGGTAATTTATTTTCCCATAGAAATTCAGAAATTTTACATATAATCCAATACATTATATAAACATACACTCATAAAATTACATGAACTGCAATAGCCTCTATGGAAAATTAAGATATCCTCTTACAGCAATATATTCATAAATAGGTATTAGTGTATTAAGGTCTTGAATCGATATACTTCCGTATTTACGTTTATTATACATTTATTTTTAATTATTTATGAATATGATCAATTTGTAACATTTAAAACACGTTGATTTAACTAATTATATACGCGAATGAATATGGACATCCCAGTGGAAACAAATAGGACAACAACACAACATAGTTCTATATAAAATCCCTTATTCAATTTTATTCCCTTATTTATTTTTACTCACCTATTTCTGTGCTGCAGAAAAACATCGCTGTATTATCTGTATTTAATTTAATGTTAACACAAAAACAATCAATGAAATTTTCATTTCGAATTGAATAATAATTGCAGCCACACCGCTGCAAAACTTATTTTCAATTGATCCTCGATAATTGATCGTTTTATATACTCTAAATGTTTTATTATTTAACTAATAATTTGATTCAATACACAGATTAGCAATTGTTTATTTTTAATTTTGTAACATGGATTTTCATCCACTTATCGTTGTCACTTTTGTGACGCCGCACTCTCTTGTATTTTGCATTAAAATTACGATATTGTAACATTGTAAACGTGTATTAAAAATGCGTATAAAATTCTAAAGTGCATGACTTAAGTAAAGAATATACTCGTATTTTATTGTGTACAAAAACAATGACTATCTTTTTTATTTTTTGATTTTTTCTTTGCTTTCGATTGGTTCCACTGTACAATAAAGTCAACTTAAAAATAAATAAATATATATAAAAATACTTCTTTTATGCTGGTTATGTGTTGGGTGTTCTTAACATATACTAAAAGTAAAGTAACGTAAATAAATAGTATATATATTTATAAGACATTTCTTTTCGGACAAAATTTCATTATTTATTTTACCCAATTAAAATATTTTAATACAATATAAAAATAATGAATTCACCAAAAAAAGTCTTTTGTTTTTTCGTAAATTGTTATTATGGAAATAAATTCAATAATAAAAATAAGAAAAATGAGAAAAATGTTGATTGTAACTTTATAAAACATACATAAAATAATATAATTGGATCATTTTTACAATTTTTTCCGTTTTCTGTTTTCTTTTATATACGAGTATATTTACTTCTTATTTATGTGGATGTTATGTCCGTATGATGGATGACACAAATAGATAATATCCATACATTGTGTGTAATAAGGGATTAAAATGTATTTAAAGATGTGATAAAATAATGTTTACAATAAATATTCACCTCCATATGATTATTATATTTAACCAAATTTTTATATTCATTGAAATTTATAAAATTCTAACTTATACTTTAACGCACCGACTATTTAACTTAACGACTTCAACTTAATTAGGTGACACTGTTTATAATTATTATATAGAAAAGGAATGTGTTTATACGATTTTCTAAAAATATTGATGTGGTAAGAGTCGCCATTCCTCCTACCCACGATTCCATTCAAGAATATTATTTAATTTAATTTTAATATAATAAAATAATATATACCAGCCGAGAGTTCTTCAGATATGCGTAACAGATAAAATAGAGGTCGTATATTTTATAAGAAATATTTAAAAATAATAACAATTTATGTATATTTTTAATTATCCATCGAACTAGATCAGATAGAATTATGAAATAAACACAGCTATAGAAAACATTGTTGTTGTGTAAAGAAGATATTCATTATCAGAAAAAAAACCGCATAAAAAAATACCGCATATTGTTAAATGGATAATAAAAAAATACCATTTCTCAAGGGACGACTGTATTTATTAATTATGATAATTTTATTTAACAATTTGTTTATATATAACGAATAATATTACGGTGACAACAGGCGGACCCAATATATTTTATTTCTATTTTTTAAATAATACCAAGTAAAATTACTTTTATATATAAAAATGTTACTAGTATTTATTTTTCAGTAACACCCATTATTTTAAATTTAATTTTTTGCGCACACGCTCTTACTACCCTAAAAATCACATAATATTCGATTTAAAACAGTTAAAATAATTACAACAAAAATTTAAATTGTTTAACACACACTTGCAAAAATAAAAAACGTTGAATTCAATTCATTTGTTTTTTTTTTCGTGTGGTGTTGTTGGTTTTTTTTTTCTTCTGCAAAATGCGCATTATATTTTCGCTTCTTTTTTTTTAGTTTCTCTGATAAAAAAATAAATTTAATTATTTATAATCACAATAATAATTAAAAAAGTATATTTTCCATATATTTAATATATTATTTATTTAGTATTTGTTAAATTTTAATTTAAATGTAAAGTTTTCTGGTAGTTTTTTCTTTTTTTCCATAATGCTTAAATTTGTTAGTGTAATTTATACAAACTCAAATTGTACAGGTACATTTTAATTTTTATCATTTCGGTAGGTGCATTAAATATTATTTTATTTTATATTTTATTATATTTATTTAAAAAATAAACATTTATCAATTAGAAAAGTATATATTTGTAGTGTAGTTTAGGTTTTTTTTTTTGTTTAAATATAAGAAAAGAAAAAGGAATCGTTTTTGTAATAAGAAAATTAGCTTGTGTAGGCCGCTGTGTGACTACGTGATTTCAGCGTTTTTGTTGTTGCATTACTGCATACGTGATCCTTTTTTTTTTTAAATATTTTTTTAATATACTTCATTTATTAGCCTTCGAATTCCGCTACTGGAAGTTAATTGGTTATATTAATTAAAAATATGTATAAAAAATAATAGTATAACTAAATTCATAGCCAAATTATTTCTTGATAGCAAAAGTATGAAAGAAAAAAAAATGGTTTTATGCGTTGTAACAGCAGCAACAACAACAACAACAACATTAGTAACGAAATGTTAAATAAGGGGAAAAGAAAGAAAAAAAATAAAAATATATGGTTTTTTATTTTAACAATATAATTATGTTCATGTTTTCCTCCCATGCGTCGTACAATAAACGAAACCATATTTTCTATTAATCAAATGTTATTTCGTCTTTCTCCTCCTCGACTATATGCATTTTGTGTCGTGCTTCAAATTGTATACAGTCACGAACTGTTTATATATTTACATTTTCAAAGCACATATCAAATTTGATGAAAATTAAATGAAAAATGATCAAACATTACTGTAAGATTAATAACATATTTTTCGGAAACAAATCATTGGTATGGTTCTTTAAAAGCTTCATCAAAACTTCTCAAATAATCTTATTATAAAAAATGCCTATAGTAGAAATTTCTAAGATCTTGATTAGGAACAATTCATATAATTTCATTATCAATCTGTATATTTTCCAATTTTTATAAATTATAATAGTGAAGCGATTACAATATTATCTAATTTTTGTTTTGTTGTATTTTTACGCTCCACTATTATTCCGGCATTTCTATATCAGCTGAAAAAAAATACATTAATTTAATAAATAGTAGAAGATTGAAGCTTACAAATGCACGCATTTTTTTTATGGTTCTTGTGTAAAGATATTCATCATCAGAAAAAAAAACCGCATAAAACCATACCGCATAGTGTTAAATGGATAATAAAAAAAATACCAATTCTCAAGGGACGACTGTATTTATTAATTATGATTATTTTATTTAACAATTTGTTTACATATAACGAATAATATTACGGTGACAACAGTCGGACCCAATATTTTTTATTTCTATTGTTTAAATCATACCTAGTAAATATACTTTTATATATTAAAATGTTACTAATAATTATTTTTCAGTAACACCCATTATTTTAAATGTAATTAAATTTATATGTATTTATGTACAAAAAAAATTGCGCACACGCTCTTAATATCCTATCAACAATCACATAATATTCGATTTAAAACAGTTAAAATAATTACAACAAAAATTTAAATTGTTTAACACACACTTGCAAAAACAAAAAACGTTGAATTCAATTCATTTGTTTTTTTTTCCGTGTGGTGTTGTTGGTTTTTTTTTTTCTTCTGCAAAATGCGCATTATATTTTCGCTTCTTTTTTTTAGTTTCTCTGATAAAAAAAATTAATTTAATTATTTATAATCACAATAATAATTAAAAAAGTATATTTTCTATATATTTAATATATTATTTATTTAGTATTTGTTAAATTTTAATTTAAATGTAAAGTTTTCTGGTAGTTTTTTCTTTTTTTCCATAATGCTTAAATTTGTTAGTGTAATTTATACAAACTCAAATTGTACAGGTACATTTTAATTTTTATTATTTCGGTAGGTGCATTAAATATTATTTTATTTTATATTTCATTATATTTATTTAAAAAATAAACATTTATCAATTAGAAAATATTGATATTTTATTAGAAAAGTATATATTTGTAGTGTAGTTTAGGTTTTTTTTTTTGTTTAAATATAAGAAAAGAAAAAGGAATCGTTTTTGTAATAAGAAAATTAGCTTGTGTAGGCCGCTGTGTGACTACGTGATTTCAGCGTTTTTGTTGTTGCATTACTGCATACGTGATCCTTTTTTTTTTAAAATATTTTTTTAATATACTTCATTTATTAGCCTTCGAATTCCGCTACTGGAAGTTAATTGGTTATATTAATTAAAAATATGTATAAAAAATAATAGTATAACTAAATTCATAGCCAAATTATTTCTTGATAGCAAAAGTATGAAAGAAAAAAAATGGTTTTATGCGTTGTAACAGCAGCAACAACAACAACAACAACATTAGGAACGAAATGTTAAATAAGGGGAAAAGAAAGAAAAAAAATAAAAATATATGGTTTTTTATTTTAACAATATAATTATGTTCATGTTTTCCTCCCATGCGTCGTAAAATAAACGAAACCATATTTTCTATTAATCAAATGGTATTTCGTCTTTCTCCTCCTCGACTATATGCATTTTGTGTCGTGCTTCAAATTGTATACAGTCACGAACTGTTTATATATTTACATTTTCAAAGCACATATCAAATTTGATGAAAATTAAATGAAAAATGATCAAACATTACTGTAAGATTAATAACATATTTTTCGGAAACAAATCATTGGTATGGTTCTTTAAAAGCTTCATCAAAACTTCTCAAATAATCTTATTATAAAAAATGCCTATAGTAGAAATTTCTAAGATCTTGATTAGGAACAATTCATATAATTTCATTATCAATCTGTATATTTTCCAATTTTTATAAATTATAATAGTGAAGCGATTACAATATTATCTAATTTTTGTTTTGTTGTATTTTTACGCTCCACTATTATTCCGGCATTTCTATATCAGCTGAAAAAAAATACATTAATTTAATAAATAGTAGAAGATTGAAGCTTACAAATGCACGCATTTTTTTTATGGTTCTTGTGTAAAGATATTCATCATCAGAAAAAAAAACCGCATAAAACCATACCGCATAGTGTTAAATGGATAATAAAAAAAATACCAATTCTCAAGGGACGACTGTATTTATTAATTATGATTATTTTATTTAACAATTTGTTTACATATAACGAATAATATTACGGTGACAACAGTCGGACCCAATATTTTTTATTTCTATTGTTTAAATCATACCTAGTAAATATACTTTTATATATTAAAATGTTACTAATAATTATTTTTCAGTAACACCCATTATTTTAAATGTAATTAAATTTATATGTATTTATGTACAAAAAAAATTGCGCACACGCTCTTAATATCCTATCAACAATCACATAATATTCGATTTAAAACAGTTAAAATAATTACAACAAAAATTTAAATTGTTTAACACACACTTGCAAAAATAAAAAACGTTGAATTCAATTCATTTGTTTTTTTTTTCCGTGTGGTGTTGTTGGTTTTTTTTTTTCTTCTGCAAAATGCGCATTATATTTTCGCTTCTTTTTTTTTAGTTTCTCTGATAAAAAAAATTAATTTAATTATTTATAATCACAATAATAATTAAAAAAGTATATTTTCTATATATTTAATATATTATTTATTTAGTATTTGTTAAATTTTAATTTAAATGCAAAGTTTTCTGGTGGTTTTTTTTTTTTTTTCATGGTGCTTAAATTTGTTAGTGTAATTTATACAAACTCAAATTGTACAGGTACATTTTAATTTTTATCATTTCGGTAGGTGCATTAAATATTATTTTATTTTATATTTTATTATATTTATTTAAAAAATAAACAATTATCAATTAGAAAATATTGATATTTTATTAGAAAAGTATATATTTGTAGTGTAGTTTAGGTTTTTTTTTTGTTTAAATATAAGAAAAAAAAAAAGGAATCGTTTTTGTAATAAGAAAATTAGCTTGTGTAGGCCGCTGTGTGATTTCGGCGTTCTTTTTGTTGCATTATATACATGATCTTTTTTTTATTAATATTTTTATAATATACTTGATTTATTATGTTTCGAATTCCACTACTGGAAGTTAATTGGTTATATTAATTAAAAATATGTATATAAAATAATAATCGTAACTAAATTCATAGCTAAATTATTTCTTGAGATAGGAAAAGTATGGAAAAAAATGGTTTTTATGCGTTGTAACAGCAGCAACAACAACAACATTAGGAACGAAATGTTAAATAAGGGGAAAAGAAAGAAAAAAAATAAAAATATATGGTTTTTTATTTTAACAATATAAATATGTTAATGTTTTCCTCCCCATGCGTCGTAAAATAAACGAAACCATATTTTCTATAAATCAAATGGTATTTCTTCTTTCTCTTCTTCGACTATATGCATTTTGTGTCTTGCTTCAAATTGTATATAGTCAATGTTTTTTTTTGTAGGGTAAATTGTATCTTGTTGTTTTCATTTGAATATATCTCTCACTATCTAATTCACTGACTTGTGTGTGTTCCATTGAAAAAGATCATATGTATTATATAAATAAATAAATAATGATTATCAAAATCATAACTAATTTTATATAATTAATATTATAATTATGTTGTACAAAAACGAGAACTAATTTACAAGCATTGGATAAATTGTACGAGATAAGTTCTCACAATGTGAATTTATAACAACGGCATCTATTCTAATTATATTTTTTTTAATATACATTAAATAATTTATTGATTATTATATAGTTTTGTATATGTGCTGCGTATATATTTAACCTGTTTCTGTGGATGTCCTCAATTGCGTACAGTATAGTGAATTTCTTGAATTTTTGTTAAAATTAATAATATAATATAAAATAAAATTTATAGTATGGAACACTGCAGACTATAATTTTGTTCAGCCTAAAGAATTTAATTCATTTATTGTATGATAATAAATTCCAATTTACGCAATACATTTATTTTACCTTTGCACATATTGTTGGATATACTGTGTACTATACTACATGGAGGCTTTATTTGATGACGACATCCAGAATTATGTTAGCATTTTTTTTTTTTTTAGATGCTTTTGCTTTATGTTCAAAATTTCATGGGAATTTTAATTCATGCTCATACGAGATATGGTTAATTTAATGTTATTATTATATGCTTACGATATGATATGAACATATATGTATATTTATGAGAATGAAGCCTATGGCTAGAGTAGAGTGACTAAGCAAAATAGTATATATAAATATAGTAGTAATCGATATCTATATATATTTTTAAATATATAAATTAAAAATTGTTAAAATTTTAAATTAATTTATTAATTTTCTATATATTTCTTTTCATTCCAGGTAATTGTTATTGTTATTTTACATTTTACATGTCAATATTTAATTAACAACATTAACATGTTGTTGTTGTTGTTGGGGTTTATATCAAATGTTATACATAATAAGGTATGAATTAAATTACATTTTTATTTTTATATTTATTACTAGTATTAAAATTGGTGGTTTATTTTCGATTTTGTTTTTTTTTTTTTTCTTAAATATGCGAAATAAAAAAGAAAAAAGGAAAAGATTATCTCACGATAGTTTTAATTCCAAAAGAAAGAAATCATTTTAAAATAGTTCAATTAAATTCAATAATAGAAAAAATACATCAAATTAAAATTAAAAACATTTTAAATAATATGTGTAATATTTTCTTATTTAAAAAAAATAAAAAATAAGTTTGTGCAATTATTTTAGCAGTAATTATTTATATTATTTATAAATTATTATTGTATTTTATACATAAAATATAATATGCGGTTAAAATCAAAGTAATAAAAATTCTTTTGAGCGGTAAATAAAAGATGAAGTGTAATGGTATACATAAAAGAAATATAATTGTTGTATACAAAATAATGAATTGACAGCAAGATTCGTTTTTGTGTATGTTTTAAATTTTTTTTTATTATTTATTCGCATGAATGAATGAATGAATGATTGAATGAATTAGCTGATCTAATACTAATATTATATGTAAATAAATGAGTATGTGTTCGCCGCGGTGTTATATAGAGAAGTTTATTATGTAATTTATATATGAATTATTCTAAATAATTTACCTAATTATTTTTCTTGCACTATATTAAAAAAAAACAAAAAACTCTTATTTACTTTGTTTGTTGTTACACATATCGACATCGGCTTCGACATACAATGTTTTTGATATGTTACTTTGATGATAATATAATGTAACAACTAATCGTATTATAATAATATGTATATGAGATGACAACAATTTAAATAAATTTACAAATAATAAATATATATGTTGTAATTTTGTGTAATTTATACAATTATAGAATACACATAGATTCGTATTTATAATAATACCTTGTGTGTGTATAACTAACGTTTGTAATTAAAAATAATATTAGAAAATTTAAATTATATATGGCTGTAGAAAAAAGATGAAAAAAAAACACCTGCTCTATATTTTGAATAACTTCTTTTTTTACATGCATAAATTATATATTGGTATCATTGTGACATCATTTTTTGTTAAATGAATAATAAATACCTAAATGGAAATTGAAATTGCTTGTTGTTTATAAGATAAAGATTGTTGAAGATTTATGTTCACTCATTCATAATTTAAATATATATATATTCACATTATTATATATTATATACTTGCGGTGTATATATTATAATCACGCATTTATTTATAATGCATAACTTATTCTTATATTTTTACATTGATTGATCGATATTTTATTGCATAAATAAATATTATGATCTTTTTTTGTTTTTCCACATACAATTTTATTTTATACATTGTATGCGTATTTTTAATATATATATATAAATACCTCTGTCTGTACAATAACCGGAATGATTTTTTCATCTATGATCGATATAGTAAAGTCATCATCTATATATTGATTTATGTATTATGTTAACCGAACCTTAACAAACAGTCATAGTATTATGAAATTTCATGTTAAGCTTTTAGTCCTTAATATGACTTTTATGTAAATGGAATATTTTTTTCTAACAAATCTATTCGGAAATGTTGTTGTACTATAGAAGAGGTGATGTTTTTGTAAATATCAAAATTGTATTTAAATTTCAAATATTCATAAAAATACTGTACTACATGACCATTGTGTTTTTCATATACATTTTAAATTAAGCTAATTTATTAAATTAATATGGATGACGATATATTATATAGATATGCAAATTTTATTTATAATATAATATATAATAAATTGCTGGTTGGTATTATGACCGTTTTTTTTTTTTTTTTTTTTAAATATATTGGTAATATTTATTTTAATATTTAGACATATAAAAAAAGTATACACGAGCCATTATAATTATTAGTTAACCGTCAAATGTTAATCGGATATTTCGTATTTATCTTTTTGGTAATTATCTTAAATTTGTAGTTAAATCCATTATATTATGTAAATGGAAATAGTTTTAAGTGTAAAAAGTGTTCACCGAAAAACATATATATATTTTTGTGTCCTATATTAATAAATCTCTATTTTAGCATCTTTAATTTATATGATTTTTAATTTTTTTCACCCAAAATAAATATGATTTGACTATAATTTTCCGAAATCGATTAACCTATTGCCGTTTTATAATAAAATAATTTTTGTAAACAAACTTTATGTAAGAGGGAGGGTATAGTAATATTTACAATTTATTGTAAATGTTAGTTTTTGTTAACAATTTATTTTTATATTATTTGTAATACCATGATTTTTTTTCCTATTGATTTGATTATAATATATACTAATGGTTATATATATAGGTAAAAGAAAGTCAGTGCAGTGCAATATATGTATTTTATTTATTTATTTATTTATGCATATTAAAATAAAATAATTATATTTACACTTATATTATATGTATAAAAATGGAAGTGCTAAAATACTTAAAATAATATTCATATTGTGTAGAAATAGTAACAAAATTGAAATACAAAATTTTGTGTTTACCTTAAATTTGTAGTTTGTTAAATGCAATCATTCTTTTTTTGGACACTATACATTAAATTATTAATGTTTGGAATATATAATTTCAAGGGTTAACCGAAAAACATAAACAAATCTTTGTGGCCTATTAATTAATTTTTATTTAGCACATTTAATTTTAAAATAATTGTTAATTTTGTTGTTAACAAAAAACAATTCATTGGTAACCTTTTACCGTTTATAATTAATAAAATAATTTTTGTTTGCCCACACTTAATATATATACTGAAAATTTATTATTATTATTATTATTATTATTATTATTTTGTTGGTTTCTATATTATTAATAATTTATTATGATTTGTCACACCATATTTTTTCTATCCATTATTTGTACTAATGATTATTATGACAGAGGTAAAAGAAAGGAGGGTTTATTGAACTCACTAAAAATATTGTAAATTAATATTGATAATATATTTATTTACATATTTTAAAATTAAATATTTATATTATTTCTATTATTATATAATATTATTATAAATTTGTGGTATTCGCGTGATCGATATCCCAAAAAAGCTATTGTATTTTAAAATATATATATACAATTGGAGAAAAATATACCAGAGTTGAATAGAGGCTAGACCATATAAACAATACTGTTAAAAATTAGAAATGTTCACATGGTGTTTAACTATATTAAAACTTATTCATTATCCATTAAGATATTCTCCGGATTGTGTATAATTTATATTTGTTCAGAATCTGTTTTGTGTTTTAAAAAATATATATTAGTTAAACCACAACATCAACCAAAAACCAAAAAATCTACAAAACGATTAAAAAAATTAATTTGCAAACAAAAAATTAATTATTTTATTTTATTTATATAATTACAATAATAACATAGTACAAACTGTACAGACACACCTCCCATATGGTAATGGTGAAGATATACTTATATAGAAATTGAAAACACACATCATTTTAATTATTTAATAATTTAATATTTTCTCTTTTTAAATATATATTTTTTTTTCTTAATATAATCAAATACATTATTTATATATTGTGGAAAAAAAAAACTGAATAAAATAAAACTCTATAATCAGTTATTAAATGGTAACAGAAAAAAAAATATTAAATAAATATCCATTAAAAATCAATTTCAATTATTGCATCACAATATATTTATTAATATTACATGTGTTATTTTCCAAACGAAATTCGTGTTAAATCTTCAATTTAATTTTCTTCGCAATGTATTTATTATTTTTTTTTTTATTTACAACATAAAACTATTAATCAAAAAAACTAATTCATGTGTCACAAAAACATTAATGAAAATTCAATATAATTGAAACCAGCATAATAATAATAATAATAATAATAATAATAATAATAATAATAATAATAATAATAATAATAATAATAATAATATTTGTAATTATTATAATGAATGATTACACACACACACATTGTATAGTAAATATATTATTATTTTATAAAATTTAATGTATGTTAAAAGATAAATCTTCTTATGTCTGATGATGAGTTGATTTTAAATATATAGACTTATTCAGGCAGGTTATATTAAAAATTACCAGCCATTCTATTATATATTATAAATTTCCAATTAAAATTACCATATCAGATGTATACCTTGTTCAAAATAGTTGCACATTTCAATATACACAATTTTGTTATATGAAAATTAATATATACAGATACAGACCAAAATTAATTTAATGTGTGATAATTTACATCGGCTCTGTTCCAAGCGGGGAGGCTGGTACCTTTTTAAACACTCTGTATCTATATATATATAGAAATGTTATTAAGGTAAATTTATAATAACATATTGGTGTATATTTGTACTTTATATATTATATTTATGTGTATATTCATTAAGAAGTTAAGAGATTACTTTGCAAACTCATTACATATCAAAAACTTTTTTATATATTTACATAACGATTGATATGTGATATAATAGAATGAATGAAAAATAGAAAATATTCACATATATATTAACTCATAATAATAAATAATTATTACATGATTACACATTAACTATATATTTATGGTATATATTTACAATTATGACAGCTTCAAAAAAATATATATATATTTTATACAGTGATGGAAATAAAATATATAAGCAAACGGATTGTTCACATTAATTATTTGAAATTTGATGTTGTTTTACAATAGGAAATAATATTTATTGTAATTACATAAATTGTGACGATTTTAAATTTATTTTATTCGGTCTAATGTAAATATTAACATATAATGTGAAGTAAATCGAATTCAGTTGGCTACAAGAAGTAAATATAATATCCATTCTGTTAAAAATTAACAATGTTTGGAAAGGAAAACATAAACGACGAAACGAAATGATGCTGCTTAACCCGATATATTTGAAGATTGATTAACTTAAACGATATACAACTACTACTACTACTGAGTGATAAGAGAATTGTTATACGCGATCAAATTCTCCGTTTCCAGCACAACAATAATATCCAGATTAGTTTAGAGTAGAAAAATAAGGTGTTGAATGCTATTCATTACATACCAATAATATTGGTATTGGTCAAATTCTCCAGATTGCTGGAATTTGCTTATGAAAATCTCGATGGATAACATATTTTTTTTTAAAGGAAATTCAAAAATTTTCTTAGAAGTTGATGCGCATAGAAAATTTATTAAAAAAATTCCAAGAATAATATAAATTTTTCAATTTCCTTCTTCGTATATTTATTTGTTTACTAAAAAATAATATTTACTATATACAAAAAATTGGTGTATTATATAATATATAAAGCACCTGTACTGTATATATCGTTTACTTATATATATTTCCAGCACTGTATATAAATAAAATATTTATAATATATAAATAAATAATACCAACAAATTAAAACATTGTTAAATATGATTATTAACTATAGAAAAGATTCGTCATCACATATCGATTAACAATATTTGTATGTGTATCGCGTATATGTTTCAAAAAATCCGTATGCTTAAAATGAGAGTGTAATTAATAGGATAGGAATTGTAGGCTATTTTATATTACCATCTACTCGTATATAGTTAAAACAAGAATATTATTCTGTAAAAAAAAATAATAAGATACAGTCAACTGTTGTCTATAAATCGATTTAGTATCGATACACATTATTCACATTATGTGAAATTCTCAATATCCTAGAATTTTAGCATACATTTTTAAATCCGGTTGTTGTTATACAATATTTTTAAATACCATAATGAAGTCCAACTGTTGTATACATAACACACATTTAAAATATGAAGAGTTGCTGACAACTTGATTACGTAAAATTAATTTAGTTATTAGATCATCTTTTTTTATTTTCTCGTGTTCATTTCGTTATTTATATTATTATTACACACATCTATATTGAATTTCTTCATTTTTCATCATTCAGTTATTTATAATTTACAATAATTTACACACACACATGTACATTTATTATTAATGGTATTTTAATTAATTCAAAGTGTAAGGTTTATAAGAATTTCATCAATATTACAAATCGCACACAAAATACGCGAAATGGAAAAAAATAAATAAATAAAAATACTAGAAATATTTTTATATTACAATACAATGTGAATTGGAAAAAAAAACATGGAAATAACTAAAAATAACAAATCAATAATTATATTCCTTATTTAAGCGAGTTTCTTTTATTTATTATTATTATTATTATTATTATTATTATTATTATTTTTCTATATGGAATGTTGATAATGAATTTATTTATTTTATGGGTAAAAATACAATTCGCACATGTTGAACAAAATCGAAAAAAAAAAGTTGTTGTACAAGGAATTTGAATTATTTTTCCTTATACATTGATTTCTATATATTGTATAATTAATAATAATATTGTATATTATTGGAAATGATGAAAATAATTAATTGTTTCATTGTTTTATAGAAAAAAGAGTAAAAATGGATTGTATTTTATTTGATTTACAAAATTTAAATAGAAAAATGTCGTGATCTTTAATAAAATAATTTATTTTGAAGAAATTTCACAAATATATTATAATACAAAAATTTCCTAATATTTATAACTATTACAAATTATTCATATGCGATTTTATTTTTCTCAATTTTTCTTCTTGGAGATATTTGTGCAGATTAAATATTGTATGGAAATTATCATAAGTGTATTATAATAACCAATATTCTATTATATAATAGCCACTTGCCATTGTATTATGTAATGCATTCAATGGCATTTATTAGTTTCATTACATTTATTTATTTTAATTCAATCAAAACATTTTTTCTTTTGTTGTTGACATAATAAAAAGTCGGCAGAATTTGCGTACGATGTATAGTTTACAATTTTCCATATGAAAGTGTTTCTAATTTATTTTTTAATTGTCTCCATATGATATTTTTTATCGTCAAATTTCATAATATTGTATAAAATTATAAGCATCCACTGACTGTAAAATTAAAATTATTAAATTATTCTGAACGCATTTGATAAACTTCGTGCTATAGAAAAATTGTAGTGTAGGAATATATTTTAGATGAACATTATCGGTTTTGATATTCCGAATACGAAAACGTATATAAACATTAAACTAAAGCAATCTATATGTTAATGAAATCCCAACGGGGAATATCAGGATGTATTGTGTATGAGTGGGAAAATCGATTTGATTCGATTTTTGAAAATTTAATGGACTTATATGATTTCCTTATTTACCGCAACTACTTCTTTTAGAAACCGATAAGTTTCTATATGGTGGATTCATATATAGTTGAAATCATATATTAAATTAGAACTTAATTATTAATTCACTATAATAGATTTACTCATGAAATTAAAATTACTTGTACACATGGATAACTTTTCACAAGATATTGAAGATGTCATATAGGACTAAAAGGAATATTTTACTACTATATTATTGTATATACATATAATTGCTTAAATTACCGTTTTGTTGTATTCATAATTTAACATATAAATACAATAAATTACAAATATAATTTTATCTTAATATACGTGTATAAGCCACTGCATATAATTTCAATATATATATATATGGTAAAATGATTGTATTGCATGTTAATCTAATTTGTATGTTATCTAAATATATATATATTTATAGACGCATATAGGAATAAAATTTTACCTTATACCCATATATATAAAAAATACCTATATAAAATATTATAAAAACTATCTATCTATTTTATTTATTAAAATGTGTGTGTGTAAATTATAGAGCTTAATTTATATTTGTTTTTAAGCAAACAAACATCATATATGAAAATCTTTGAAGCTATTATATAAAATAAAAGTATTATATATATACATTAAAAAAATATAAATTACAGTGCCATAAATAACTGCAGAATCATTTTTAAATTATTCATTTCAATTCCTATATAATGTTTAACTATTATACATAAATATAAACAAATAGCAATTAGTACACGTTCCTTTCCTATGATGGAGTTATATATATATATATGGAATATACAAAAAAGATATAATCGATGTTTATATTTATTCACATGTAAATATAATAATATATTTAATATTTTACTCGCCAAACTCACACAGCTGACAAGAAGATATATATTTTTTAATCATTTTCTTATGTATACATTATATTTTCATTAAAGTGTTAAAATGTGTTCAACAACACACGAACAATTACAATAAATGGAAAAAAAAATAAATAAGCAACAACAACAATAAATATACTAATATTTATAAATAATAATATTTATATATAAATTTGTCAGAATAATAAGAAAAAAAAAATAAATAAATATAATTAATTGCATGTGTGTGGTGTAGTATACAAATAAACTTAAGCAGCACATCATTTTGTTATCACATAGATCATTTTTAAATGATAAATCATTGGCAATTTATTTTAAATTAATATTTATTAATTGCTATTATATTCGATTTAAAATGCACACGATTAATTTTTTTTTTTTTCTTTTATCTTACTTCAATACATAATGTTTAAAATGTATAATTTTGATAAATTCATATAATTTAGAAACATTCATGTGTATCACAAAAATTTAAAAGTATGTTGTGTGTAATAGAGATGTTTCTGTGAAATGAAAAAAAAATAAATAAATATGCAAATACTTTCATGTCCGCAAATTTAATCGAAATGGATTAAGATAAAAGCAACAAATGGTTTTTTTTATTGCGGATAATACATTTTGAATTTTTATAAAAACAAATTTACCATTAAATTATATTCTTTCATTTCATCAGTACTTTGACGTTTAGTTTTATGGTTCCTATTGAAAACACCATGTTCCATCACCAGTTGTAATAGTTTTTATTTAGTCACTTCCACCGTTTTTAATTCACCTTTTATATATACACCAATTTTTTCGGTTAAATTTTTATAAATTGTTGTTTTTTTGGTATATCAATTTTATTCCATTTTCGTGAATATTTCTTTTTAACTTTCACGAAATCATAAATGTTTTTATTCTGTAATTATTATTGATGTTTTGCACATTCATCGTCATCCACATTTTGTCTGTCGTCTTTGAATCTTTGATGGCACTCAAAAACTTGTCTATTCGATAATCAAATATAACGCACCTGGAAATGTCGTGAAATTTTAACAATTTAAGTTAATGTCAATGCACAATACATAAATCAATTAAAGTATATTAGAAAGTAATTTCGGTTATTTTGTCGGACAGAGGGTGTACATTTTTATTGCACATATATACTATAACCTGTGAGAATATTTACATATATTTATATATAATGGGAAAATCTTATGTGATAACAAATGCGTGTTTTTAAAAATACTTTCTTTAAATTTACCATATTTAAAATTTATATACAAAATGCATTTTAAATGTTATTTATTTTAAATAAATAAATAAATAAATAAATAAAATTTTAACATACAATATTTGTATAGAAATAGAAAATCCTTGTGAAAGCACAGAGCAATTAATATGTTAATGATAGTTTCAAAAATATAGTTTAAAAATTATTTGTGATCGATGTCTAACGTATATAGCTTTCGTCCCGTTATATGTTTCTATTCCCTTAAAAAATATTATTTAATTATTAATTTGTTCCCAATATATTACTTATTGCATAGTTAAAACGTATTTAAAATCAGAATAATGAATGTAATATTACAATTTGAACATAATATGAAAAAGCATTTTATTATTTTTAATTTCCCATGCATGTTGTTATAAATGTGGTTTTGCAATAATTATTCTTCAATTCTTTGTAAAAAAAAAAAACCATTACTATAACAACAACATGAGAACCTTTTTTTTTAAGACATATTTTTCATGTTTTATTTTATTTTTCAACACAATTACAATTTTTTAAGTATTTACAACACAGAGACGGCTCCTGAGAAATATTTGCATGCGGCTTGTTCCAAATATATTTATTTTAACGTCACTACTAATACTACATACATTAAATAAATATTAGCAAGGAGCCAAATCGCTTTTCATGAATGATGAAATTTTCTAATTACAAGCCATTTTCAATTTTTATTACATAATTTCAAAATCTAATCAATTTCCAATCTTTTGGAATTAGTAGTGAATTTAAGAAAAATATAATTGAAATAAGCTTATGCAAATATTTCTCAGGAGTCGCCTCTGTTATAACATATAGTCAGTAAATAGTAGATTTACAGATGTAAATTCAACAGATATATATATAATATTAATAATAATAATAATAATAATAATAATAATAATTCATCATTAATATTAAACTAAAATCAATTAATTTTATCTTCGTGACATATGTTGAATTGTATAACTTTTTATGTTTTGAAACACGACACCAATATGCTAATAATAATAATAATAATAAAACTAATATTTTTAATACATAAATATATAATTATTTCTCTTATTTTATTATATTTAATGTAAGTATGAAGAAATGTTGCAATATATATATCTTATGTACAAAGTAAAATTTCACAATATTAGGCTACAGATATATTATTTTATTAATCTAATAAAATATTGAGGAGGAGAAAATGATATAAGAAACATGAAAACGACATACATATTTATTTTTTATTTTTAAATGACAAGTTAATGATGACCCATCATCAAAAGTCATGTACCACATTTATGAATATATATTTATTTATTATCAATATTAATAATATTAATAATAATAATATACATAAACCATTAACGTATATATCATATTCACTATGAGAGGGGTGTCTCAAAATTCTCGGTCCATCAATCAAAAGATAAATTTTGTTTACTTGAAAACCTATTTTTACCAATAATACCAATATTTCGTTAAAGTGTAATTTCTACATATTAAATGTTATCCATTTTAAATTGTACAAAGGACAATTATGACACTGTCTAATCCCATCGTTTGGCATCAGGTGGCCAAGAACTATTCACGCATCCTATGTATATAATGTTAAATTGACGGAAGAGAGAAAAATCAATGTAATAATAACACATGTATTTAAAATATTTACAATAATAATAATCTGTCTGCATATTATTTGTGAGCATATGGTACTTTTTTTTTTTTTCCATGTGTGTTAATACTCGCACCTTTTCAAACATTTATATTGCACACTTTTATAACTCTTTTATATATAGCGAATAATTTAACTTTAATGATATTTTAATGACTCCAGAATAGATAGATGTTGTTCTTTCAATTATTATTTTATATTATTGTATTGTATACAATGTATGTGTATGAACATCTTATTAAATTATAAGCAATTTACCACCCAAAATACAAATACCTATTTATCATCAGTATCTCTATTACCACATATATATTTGATGTCAATAATATAAATTATTAATATTCACATTTTGATAGTAAATTTCACCAGAATTAACTTTCTCGCATTTTGTTTATACCTCTGGATATTTGTATAAATAATAGAAGATAGAAGAGAAATATTGTTATTTGTAAATTTTATTATTCCTATAATAATGTATGAAATATGCATTGGTGGATTTCGTTGCAATCATTGAAACAGCCTAATATGATTTGTAAAAGTGAATTAATAAATTGCTTTTCGAAGCAGTGCTTTTTTTTTTATAAACGTTTGGATATTTGTGAACGCAAAAATCTTCAATAGTCATTATATTTTTTGTTAGTTTATAGATGCAGCTTTTTTTTTTTTTAAGGTTCGTTGCTTAAATCTTTTGTTTTGTTTTTTTTTTTTTTAACCATTTAATTGAATTTTAAAAATATTGATACAAAAAATGCATAAATTATACATAAATTATTTAATATTTATTGATAAACTATTGTCATCATCAAAAAACTATGTACATGAAAACATTTATTATAATTGTATCACTTGTACAATTAAAAAAAACATACATCCAGTAAATTATTTCATTATAAACCATTACCACATGCCGTATATATTCAAATTTTGATTTTAATAAATAAGATCAGTGATCAGTGATAAATAATAAAGATTTGTGATATGCCAATGTTGATGTGTAATTTTTATTTTATGTATTATTATATATTTTGTGACCGATTATAATAAATATTATTGATTGTCGTGTTTATATGTTGCAAAATGAAATTTTATGTTAATGAGAGTTTATGATTTAATTTTCTATGTCCTCCTAATGGACTACAAATATGCTCTATATAACAAAAACTATTGGATTACGGATAATAACATTTATATTTATTTGTGTAATACTTTTCCATGTCCTTGTAAATACTTGTACATATTTATACAAAAATTATAATAAATATAATAGTAAAATTTAGTATAAATAATACATTTGACATTGGTTTTGAATGTGAAAGTACTAACCGAAGTTTTTTCTTTGCATTTCTCTGAATTTTTCTTCGTTCTTTAGTTATTATTGTATCGCAGTATCGCCCAAAGGTTTTTTTTTTTTTTTAATATTTATTTAACCTTTTTTCTTTATTTCTTCATAAAAAAAAAAAAGTAGTTAATGATTCAATTAAAACTATTTGTGTTTATAATATTGACCTTACTCTAGGCTATTATATAAATTTTTTTGCATTTTGTATACATTCATAAATGCAACAAAACAAATTAATATTACAATGAAATTTCAAGTTAACATTAAATATATTATTATTTTATTATTAAATAGAATAATGTGTACAAAACAACAAATATTTAAGAGTATTCGATATTAGTGTATTGTGAGAGGAGCGTATACAGTTACGGTTCTAATACTTGGTACAGCACTTTAACTATCATCTTTTAAAATATTGTAAGTACACAACAACTATATGTAAATGCCATTATTTAATAGAGTTTACTTTAAAGGCACTGTTCTCTGTGGTATACAATTTTTCGTTAATTGATCAATATCTATTAAAATAGTAAATGTTAATTCAAATTTTTATACAGAATTTATTTAGAAATATTTTTTTATACATAACTTTGATTTTAATATGATTACAATTTTAAAAGC
This sequence comes from Bibio marci, assembly GCA_910594885.2. NCBI lineage: Eukaryota > Metazoa > Arthropoda > Insecta > Diptera > Bibionidae > Bibio > Bibio marci. Next base: position 2,861,159 of record OU343116.1, on the reverse strand, counting down.
TTCTAATATAATAATACAGATTTATTTTGATTGACCGTGACTGTACATCTATATACATCTGTTTTATTATACAAAATTGTTACTGTCCCCTCGTCTCTGCATTGTATATATTCATATATTATTTATTATTTTATGTATAATTGTTCGTTATTTTATATATCGGGTGGTTCATTTTGCCGGGACCCATTTAGAAGAAAAAAAAACGTTATATGAAAACCATGGAAGATGATATGGATAAATTGATACATACAAAATTTTGTGACAATTTGAACTATTTAAAGATGAAATTTGTATACATTCTTGAGATCTTTCCAAACTGCTTTTTTGGTTAATGGTTTTTTATTTTTTCAATGTGACTGATGATGAACTTAGTCCAATAAACATTGTCGTATAATGTCTATATATACAGAATTTTTTCGGTATCTTTTATAGGCCAATTGTTGTAATATTTGCGCCCATATGGACGGTTCATTTATAATGAAACACCCGATATATTTGTATATTTATTTATTGGTTAGTTATAATATTTTAACATTGTTTCGATAATAAATTTTCTATTTTATATGTTTACATACAACTAATTTTCTCCAATCGAATTTTATTCACTATTATAATAAATATATAAATATATAAAATAGTAATTTATACGAGTATATGATGAGTACCAGGTACATGTATATTTATTTTATAAAATTGTATATTTTTATATATATAGTATAAAATTTATTTCTGTTGTACGTGAGTAAAATGTAATCATTCATTCATCATTCATATATTTATTTATTCGCATTATATATACAACAATTTACAATATAGTTTTATTGAATATATATGTACGAATTAAACTATTACAAGTATTAATAAATTTTCATGTGTCATTTTCAAAAAGATATACACTTAAACACACACAACTGTAAGTAAACTATAAACAATTATATATCATACTATATATTTATAAATGTATAGTTAATTAATAGTTGATTTTAAATAAAATTACGGAAAAATCGTTTGAATTACACCTTTACATAAAATGGGTTAATAAAATTATATTTTATTACAATTTATATATAAATAACGCATATTTTTAATATTTAATATAGTCTCTCACATTTATAAATAAATATATAACACTTGAATTTTCTATTTTTAATTAATAATTAAATAAAATTGTATATGGAAAATAATTTATTTATAATTTTTAATACCGAGTATTATATATTTGTAAATATATTGTACATATAAATATGAAGATATTATTATTAATATTATGATTAATATATTATTACTCGTATATATATATTTAATAAATCATATAATTTTCTGTTTTAACTATTATATACAATATAATAAAATGTTACAAAATGTTAAACCACCACCACCACCGCGCCACACATATATATTTTTTATATGCAATTTATTTTCAAATGTAATTATTTGATAGAATGATAGGAAAAAAAAAATATTATAATAATTAAATAAAGATAAGAAATATTGTATTTTTAAATGAGATGAATATTCAATATAATAAACTGAACGCAGCGTATAGCATTAATCGAAGCAAACGGAAATTTTTCTATAAAGACATGGATAATTTTTGAATAAAAAGTTGTTGATTTTTTATTTTCTATATATAACAAAGAATATTGCTATACCAAATTCATTGACTTTCTCTATAAATTCCAATTAAATCAGTGTATTTAGAATGTGGTATTTTGATATAGATACCTATATAGCGGATATAGGTTAATAGAGTGCAAAATTGTTAATGTATATGATAATTTATAAATGATACAAAAGTTGGAAAGAATCTACTTTAATTTGAAACAAATGTAAAAAAATAGTCATTCAACATTATGAAATGTGAGAAAATTTATAATATTAAAGGCATCATAAAATCAGAAAATCAGAAAATCAGATTCATGCAGAAAGTGCACACTTGAAGCATAATATGCTGCTTGATGCAACTGACATAATAAATTAATAACCTATTTGTATCGTATGCACGGGGTCAGTTAGTTATGTTAAATATATTTTATATTATACACAATACAAACTAATGATTTTGGTCTATATATATATGCTTAAATTGGTCATTCAGGGTAATATTTATGCAGAGAGTAGTCATTCCGTTCGCACATGCAAATTTTTCTATGGATGAATGGTGGTTTCTTATTCTATAATATTAACTATATATGCAACGTTTATTGTTGTTCAGAAATTATTTTAATAAATGCATTCATTCCCATCAACTATTAGGTCCATATAATTTGCAGATACCATTTATATAACATTTAAATGATATTTTAAAATGAATTTATAGGGTTTTATTTTTGTGGTAAACGTTAATTTTTCAGGTTCGTTGCTTAAATCTTTTGTTTTTTCCCCATATGATTTATAGATTTTTGATTGATTTTTTATTTGAACTGCCCAGTTCAATTACGCATATTTAATTATACACCTATATATTTTTATCAATAAATACAATGCATTGAAAATTTTAAATAAATTTATTTACATATATATGCAATTTATTGTAGAATATAATAATAATAACATAAAAATAAATTCTCTAGATATATTTATCTTTTTTGCCTTAATTTAAACAGAGGTCTTTATGGTCTACTTTATTGTTTTATTTAAAAATAAAAACAGTATATATAAATATAACTATAACTATAACTAACTATACGATACATGATATATAGGAAAAGACACATTAAAAAAATTTATATTATATATTTTATGATTTCTCTATTTTAACATTTTGATTTATAGTTTTACAAGTGATCATTTTTGTTTTGTTTTTTGTGTTTTTTTTTTTTTTATTACTGTATGTGCAGTGCTGTGTGCTACAACGAATTGGTTTAAATTAGATATTATGTAATCAATCTTTTTATTATTATTTAAATATAATATAGGTATATTTGTAATTATAATTTTAAAAAATCACAAAACAACATGTATAATTTATTGTATTACATAGTCAGTAATATAACAAAGAAATATATACGTGGTGTTACTTTAAAATACAGCTTTTACAGAAGAAATATACACAAATACCAAATTTGTACGATTGATAGAGTTGGTATAGCGTATAGTCTTCTTTTCCGATTGCCGCCCCTACAGTGTCTATAATTATTGTGTCATGAAGAAGCTCTCAGAAGAGGAAAATTCACATGAAGCGTTGTAATATATGCAAGAGGGATGTGCATTGAAGTTTATAATAACTAAATAAGTGTATAAATTTAAAAAACACAAAATTTTACAGCATTAATCTTGTTATTTTATAACTACACCTCGTAAATAAATATATAGTTAAATGTATTTATAAAAGTCAGTCAGATTATGGACAAATTTTTATGAGATTATTAAAATGACAACTTTTAATCATAAAATGTTCATTATTATAGTTTATATTTTGCATCATTTAAAAAGTGAAAGCTGTACATTTATTTTATTATAGGGATATCGTGCAGATAATCAAATTATTATTATTATTATTATTATTATTATTATTTTTATAAATTATATTACAATATATAATGCGCGCACAGTAAACATATACAAGAAAGATGCCTGAAATATATTTATTTTTATTACTTAAAAATTGTTTTTATATGTTTTGAAACCGGATTAACCGAAACAAATACTTATTTTAATTATAGTTACTGTAAAAAATGGAATAAATATTTTCATTTTATTATTTATATGATAATATAAAAATGAGCAGAAATTCGAAAATCTGTATCCTTTTGTTACAAATGCAACACTTGCATATATATCTCATAATCGTGCATTAAAACGAAAAATGTTATTATACCATCATTAAAAAAACAAACATACACACCATCTGAAAACAAAGCAAACAAAAAACCAAACTTTATATTCACTTATTTGTGTAAAAAATTTAAAAAATTCCTATAATTATTATTTATAAATAAATATATATTTGTTATAAAATTTTATTTATATAAATAACAAATACAAATAATTGCATTTAATTAATTAATTAATTTTTTTGAAAAATAAATACAAAAATCAGATATATATATTAATTAAGTTATGTGTTGTGCATTGCATAACATATATTCGTGTCTACGTCTCTGTGCGATCATTAATTTATTATATATTATTTTTTAAAATAAATTGAAAAAAATTATAAATTTAACGAAATCGTATATTTATTTAAAATAAATAAATAAATAAATAAATAAATAAATAAATAAATAATAACAATAAATTAAATTTAATTATCGCGCGTCGATCACTTGTATTTTTATTAATACATATTATTTAAAATGCACACAAATCGGATTTCATAATTTTATTTTATTTAAATTAATTAATGGTAATGTTTGCGAGTAGAAAAAAAAAAAACCATAACATAATATTTTGTTCTGGAGAAAAAATAATAATAATAATAATATTTCATTCATGTGTATTTCATTTTCTCACACATATATTTATTATTTTATTACAAAATTAATAATTGGTCTCTATACTTACTTACTTACTTACTTACTTACTTACTTACTTACTTACTTACTTACTTACTTACTTACTTACTTACTCACTTACTTATTCCATGGCGTTATAGCACCAGATAGCTCCTCCATGCGTACTACGTGTCCAAACCATCTCAATCTATTGATTTTGATTGTTTTGTCAATATTTGGTTGACCCTATAATATTTTAAGTTTTATTGCTCTTTGATTATACAATTTTAATGATCCATATAATTATGTGTTATAATTATTTGACAATATTTATACAAAGTGCGAGATAACTTTGTATTAAATTAAACGTATTTTTAAAAATCAATTTAAATTTTAATGACATCAAATGGTAAATTGTCTATATCTTGTATGAACTGTTAAATCAATTTAAAATTCTATAGTATAGATTGGAAATTTATTGAATTTATAAAAAATGCGTTGAATAATTGGTAATTATGTTAAAACATATGGCTCATTATTAGAAAAGTTGATAATTTATTCGTTTTTCTATAGAAAATTCTAGCAATTCTATTAAAATTCGGGTATTTTTCCATACATTGAGTGTAGGATACTTAGAAATTAAGTCATGTGCGTATACCACGTTAAATTAAAGGGTATACACAAATATATATAAATTTATTAGTGTAGCTTTTATTGTATTCCATGATCTTATGTATAAATATATGTATATAATAATTGATTTCATGATTTTATCATATGATTTTAATATTATACAACAATGACTTGAATAATTATTTAATTGTATATTTATTTTATGTTTCAAACATTTTATTACAAAATTTATACACACATTGATCGTATTACTTTCATATATTATATAACTGCTGCTGTATATCTTATTGTTAAATATTTACTCTTATTGTTAACCGAGATCTAAAAGATTTGCTCAAACCAAATATACAATAATATATTTTATTTTGTTAAGTTATATAAATATACTGGCATTTATATATTAAAAATTTTGTAATTTTAATAAATAAAAACATATTCGTCTAATTCTATTTATACAAGAATTAGAAACTAAGATCAATTAATGGGTAATATATATATATGTAAAAATTAATTTTCATAATATAATAATATTATAAACATGTTCGTACATTACCATTTACACAATATATTATATAATTGAAATTATAAATAAATTTACTAACTCGCGCGCGCATTCATTACATTTTATTACTTAATAAATTATTGTTTATTATATTAATCATTTTCAAAAAAAAAAAAAACATCTTTTTCAAGTATTTTGTTATTTTTCTATACCATTAAAATTAAATTAAAATTGTACTAAAATATATCATTTATTTATATAAGATTTATTTTATAAGAAATAAACAATTGCACATATTAATATATATATTGTATTATATATGTATAACCCATATTTGAAGATAGAAAAGTATGTGTGTGTGTGTGTACGGGTCACATCAATTATAATAATTATATAAATAATATTAAATAAATTAAATAATATCGTATACATAATACGTGCGTACGTGTTTTGTATCCTTAAAATTAATATTTATTATCAAAATGAATTAATTTTTTATATAAAGTAGATATTAATTAATTTACTTACGTAGTACAAAAAATAAATAATAAAATTTTATTTTCACATGAATAGTTATTAAATTATATTGTAGATGCACAAATCTTTTATAAAAAAAACTCGAAATTCATTCTACAAAATATTTTATATTATATTTTTAAATCCTTACTTTCGCAATTATTATATACATAAATTTATTATTCGTTTTAAGTCTGTTACTTATTTTAACTACTACTGTATATGTTCGCATATTTATATAGCTCTACATACAATATTTGTTGTAAATTATATAAGAAAAAAAAACAACTCAAACTAATATTATAAACTTACAATTTATACACGTATGTTGTATGTATATTATATCTACCATATATGAGATATATATATATAAAGAGTTAAGCTAAAATACATAATTTTAATCTTCTTTTTTATGAATACATAAATCACGACAATAAATCGACATACATTTTCATATAGACATAAGAAATGTAATAAATGTTAGAAATATATTTATATAAAATCAACATTTTTTTGCACCTCTATATGTTTTTCATAATAGTTTATTTTATATATATATAAAAATTATATACATCTTTGTGTTATTTGTAAATTTAACATAAACTATCTGCATTACGATTATCTTCAACCATATATATGTGATATGTGAAGTACCAACAACTTATATATACTATATTTAAATACTAGTTTACTGACAAGACAAAACAGCCACACATATACTATAAATATATATAGTATTTTTTTCCATGAGAAATTATATTTTTGCATACACACACACACATTTATAAAATTATTATATAAATTAATAAATAATACTCTTCTTTTTTTTATTTAAAACATAAAACGAAAAAAATCGGAATATTATTTATTTATTTATTTATTTATTTATTTATTTATTTATTCGCATTTATTATTGGCGAGTAAAAAAACTATAAGACAAGTTATGTAATAACTGCGCAATATTATATATTATAATATAAATATTATTACCCGATAATAATAATAGTAATAATAATAATAATAATAATAATAATAATAATTATTATAATAATAAAAATAATATACATATTTATGTATTTATATAATAATAGCTCTCTATATGGATCAGTGAAATAAAATTTACATATAAACCAATGCAATTTTATGACACCACTTTAATAAAATATAACATAAATGACAACCAAATATGTAATAATATTGTAATATATAATGGTGTTGTTGTAACATATATAATATACGGAGTTATTAAAATCATAAAATATATAATGTAGTAGTTAAATATTTTGTTATAAATTATTATATTTATATATTTATTACAAAATGTAATAAATTATTAAATATATTTTTTATAATTAGTTTATATATACTTAATTTTTAAATACAATATAGTATAGGAAGGAGGATTGCCTTGCCTACCAGTTATATTCTATATATATGCAATGCAATTTTTATACCGGTATCCCAAAAATATTCTCATGATTTGTGTATCCGCATTGATTTTCTTATATTGTTATATTGATAATTATACTCATCCAATTTAATGTATATATTATTTGAATGTGTTTATTAATTAACTTGATAAATTTCACTACTCGGTGAACAATGGTTACAGTTTAGCATCGTGACATTAACCAGGATCCAGGACAATCCTTATGAATAATATTTATATTTTTTATTATATATGGTAATACGCACAGAGCATGTTCACCATATAAGCTTTTACGGCCAACGAATGGAATATTTAAATTTTTATGAATTTATATACTACAGAAAAGACATTAACAATCAAATTACAATATTTCCATGTTCATAATTCCTTCTTTTTTTTTCACACACGTAATATGCAAAACAAACGATTATTTAATACTAATGATCATTCCTTTCAATTTATCTGTTACAAAACAAATTATTAAGAGCACAGATCAATGAGACAAAAGTGTCTAATTGATGTTTTGTTTTCGAAATACTCATATATATATACAAACAAAAAAATATACGGTATGTATGCGAGGAACACCGATATGAATATAGGTCGATGTCAAAAATTTAGTGTCTTGTGTGTTTTACTTTAAATTGTAGATTTGTCATTGTTAAAAATCTTTAAAGAAAAAAAGAAAAAAGTGCATTGTTTTGTAGGATACTAATGAAAAACCCATTTTAATTTAATAATTGCATACGTATTTTTGTTCCACATATATATTCTGTATAATCCTCATTTTTAGTATATATGAATATATATTGTAATGCTGTGAGAGAATATCAATTGCACAATGTATACCCGCACGTATTATATGAGTAGGCGGATGAAATTAATTTTCTTAATTGATTATCTATATAAATATATCGTATATAATATTATAAATTGCGATTACATCTCGTACATATACACTAAATGCATTATTGTATATTGTATGCATTTGCAAATATATAATATTTAACGTATTAAGACACAAACCGCGTAAAATAAAAACATGCAAAAATGAGAGCTGGAAAAACACTTCGCATACAACACGACACAACAATAACAATAACAATAAGAAAAACGAATTTCCAAAAAAGGTAATTCTACATTATTTTTTTTTATCCTCCAATTTAAATATGTTTTAACTTTTTTGATACTGTTTTTGGAGGCCACCATCGCCGCCGCCGCATGGCACATATCAAATGATTATATTTTGTATAAATTGTGTGTTTATACACTTTGGTCACAATTTATGTTTATTTATACAATTTACGATTATTTATATACAATACACATAACACACATGATTCAACATGAATAACTAATAAATTATAATTGTACGATGTGTATTTGTACTGGTCAAAAATACCAAAATATATAAATTTTAATTCATTCATTATTAGGAGCACGTATACTACGAACAGATTAACAAAACAAAACAATGCATTTCTTACAATTATTATTTATTTATTTTGGTTTTTTTGCTTGTACAAAAATACTTGTCATTCCCAAAATAATACATGTCTTAAATGAGCTCGTTAAAATGATCTTTATTTGGATATTATTAACCAAACATTTTATTTTTTTTTTGTTATATTTTAATATACGTGTAAATTTAAATGGCATATAAAAATACATTTAATATAAATAACAAACATAAGTAAAATCGAAATTCTGAATTCGAATCGAATACATGAGATTTATTTTATCATTAAAAATAATATTAAATTGTTGAGGTGCTTTAAAAACATACCAAAAAATATATTTATTTTTTTTTTTTTTTTTTGCGATTGTCACTTTTTTAATCATCAAACGAAACATCAATAAAACGTTAAATATAATAATAATAATAATAATAATAATAATAATAATAATAATAATAATAATAATAATAATAACAAACATAAATTATATATTAAAAGTCGATGCGTTTAGTTTCATTAATGAATTGTGTCTTTTATAAGTTTTTTTTTTTATTATTATTATCTTATTTACTCATCAAAAGGTTTTCAATTTTTTATAACGCTGTCTTATATATAAATGAATTTATACATGGTGTATTAAATGGTGACAACCAACACTTTGGTAATTCTTGTTACTGTGATAGATTTTCATTATCCAAAGTCACAATATATTATCCATAGGCCAATACATGGCGTTGCTATATCCGCATAAATATTAGAAAGTCATTGTGGAAAATCGAACTACTGTTTTACAATTGATTTTGGTACCTATTAATACAACCTGTTTTATTTATTTATTTATTTTTATTTTTTTTGTTGTATAAAAGATAAATTTTGCGATTTAATTTCATTAATTTTTAGGTCGTCACAAATTTATCAACAACAAAAAAAAATAAAAAAGAAACAAAATCATTTAATTTCTCATTACAGAAAAATACTTACGTTACTTACTTACTCACTTTTAATTAAATAATAATAACAATAATAATAATAACAAAAAAATTAAATTAAAACTAATGAAGCGCGTATAAAAATGTATTTAAATGTTGTACTCATTTATTGTGAATTATTTAATATAAATAAATAAATAAATATTATATTAATTAATTACAACGCCTTGTTTGATGATATAACGAATTTTATAATTTATGGTAATTTTATTTTCTGTGTATTTTTTTTGGTTTTTCATTAAAACAATAAAGTTTTGTTTGAGTTTGTTGTTAGTTTTAAATTGATGATGTCGTAAAATTTAACAATGCATTATAAAATATGGAAATTATACTCTATCTCTCTGTTGGGAATACTCTCGTTACTGCAAATAATTATTAAATTGCATTTTTTAAAATACCAATAGATAAATAAATTTGTGGTTGGTTCTGTAAAATTTTCTGATGTTAAGGTGCTTGTAATAATGAAAAACTTAAAAACATCACTTGAATTTGTCCCATCTATTGGATATAATCTACAGTGTGTATGCCCGGCAAATAAGATACAAACTCTAATATTTGCTACTCGTATATAATAATAGAAATGGTTTTGTAACATCAAATTATTATACATTTATTATATTATTATTATTATTGCAATATTTCTAACAGCTGACACAACGAGGGTTAAAAAATAGCATATTTATATTATAGAAAAAAATCGATTAAAGTAAATACATAATTTCAAATTAGCTGTCAATGTCCTAATATTTATTTATTTATTTATTATTTTTATTATTGTTATTTTATGTATTGTTATTATTATTATACAAACATGAGAATATGTTTATAGTATTATAATCAATATTACATACACACGTTTGTATATTAGAAAATGTTACACTATATATTTATATTTTACTATTATTGTTATTATTATTATTATTATTATTATTATTATTATTATTATAAAATAATAATAAATAACTTGTCGCTCATATACTACACACAATCTATATATATATAATAGAAGTAAAGTTCTCGGCATGTGACAGACAATTACACGATTTTGAAACTTTTTAAAATTTTGTTTAATTTTTTTCCTATTTATTTCGATAAAAAACCGTGACTAGTTGCAAACTCACGCAATCTTAAAATTTATATATTTTATATATATATGAGAAATTTTAATTGTAATATGGTATTATTTTATTTTTTGTTTACAAACTACTTGTAGTATTTTATTTTTTTTTTCTATATAAATAATGTGATGTTTAATCCGTTGCTGTTTGATGATGTTTTTAATACAATACAATATATTGTGTTTGTGTGAGTGTAATGGAGTGATGAAAATGTATTTAGGAACAAAAAAAAAAATAAAATGAATCTTCATTCTTAAAATTATTTAGTTTTTTAATAAAGGAAAAATTATACTTTTATTCATTGGTTACTTTTATATTCTATATAACCAATTCTTTTTTGCATTGCAATCAAATAGTAGTATAGAGGTAGTAGTTGAAGTAGTAGTAGAAGTAGAGTAGTAATCTTATAAATATACAGTAAAGGAAAATATATGAAATAACTTATGGTTTTTGTGTTTGTGGAATTTTCTACTATATATTTATATACATTTTATAATCTATCCATTTAATAAAATATAATTTAACCGCAACCGAACAACCATCAGAATTTATGTATATAGATAAATAATGTTATATGTTATATACAACATCCGCACGTTATTTATTATATACAAGTATACCCTACCATATACAATTTATATATATATATAAATAAATAAACATTATGTTATATAAAATAGTAAATAAAAACCATCTATAAGAAAAAAATAAATCGTATATACATAAGTTGGTGTTCTGCGGGCTGATGGTGTTTTGCGATAAATATATATGTAATTGTAAAATGTTTTTAATATATATATATGCCTCTGCGTATATTATCAATCCTATTATATGCCATATAGATAAATATATAGTTATACACACGAATACATTGGATTTAAAATGAAAACATTACGATTTTTATAATACATGACTTGTTGTGCACATATGTTTACAAATATACATAAATCTATGTTGTATATATATATATGTATCAGGAAGTATTTGAATGCAAAAATTGACATAATTTCGTTATAATATCCAATAAATATATATATAATGTGTCAGCTATGTACTGCCCTAGTAAATTTTTTGGATTTCTTTTATTATACTATCAGAATTTGTTTGTTTTTTGGTTTTTGGTAATAGGCAAAAATTGGAACATTGTTCAGCTTAAGGTCATTATCCACCATCAACAGAAATTCCTTGCTATCCTGATAAAAAAAAAATTAATATTATACACAATTCTTTGTATTATAATTTGTGTAATGTTAAGCTCACATACCAAAATTTATTAGACGTCGTGTCCGCAAAGTATACATTTTGAAGTTACTTTATATACAAACTGATTGCTTGTATGTTTTAAACAAATTTTTTGATCTCGTGAGAATTATAGATACAAAGTAAGAGTTCACTGTTATATGTAAAATCAATATACGCATATACTTAATGGTATGGATTTGTAGTAGTTTTATCGACCCATACAATAATTGCTTTCCTTTGTAAAGTAAGATAAATTAGAATTTTGTGTTTATATTTTATATTTGAAATTTGGTTATATTTTTTTTATCAGTCTTATATCATCTTTTGTGCATTCCATCTCTAATCATATATATATAGCATTGTATTGTGTGATGCAGATATATATATTTAATTATACCATATATATATATTATATTGATTGACGTAGACACGACACACGGGCAGGTGAATGAATGCATTGAAGATATTAAAAATAAAAGAATAATAATAATAAAACGGTGTCTATATAATTACACACCTAAACCTATAATATAACTATAAAATATAATCAGATAAAAGTACATCCCAAATAAATATGAATTAGCAAGCTTTTTATATATTTATTATCTTATTTACATATACGTTTAAAAACATATATATATATTTTTATATAGCTCTTTTGATTTATAGATATATAGTTAGTTAATGTATAACTTAAAAATATTCATATAAATATCGATTAATAATTATATACTACTACTTTTTTTTTATTTATTATTATTATATGCATATTTTATTTATTTTATATTATTAATGTTAAATATTATATTATATATAATTATATATTAAAATTCATTCTTATATAATTATATGGGTATTATATAAAATAAAATAATTATTGTCGAAAGATATTTATGGGGCACACATGTATAATATGGTATAAGTTACATCATTCAATGTTTCTCCAAAAACCATTAAATTAATATAATTATAATATTTGTGCGATATACGCACTTTGCACACGCACACTTAAATTTTCTTTTTCAATACAAAATAACAAATGAAGTGATTATTATAAATAAATATATAGGAAATATATATATAAGTTATTTTAATGGTGGATGCGTGAGAAATCTTATAAATTTTATTTAACACCAATATTTAATTTATGTATGTAACAGCATATGTAAAGGTCAACGATCTAATCTGACTAATTTAATAACGATGTCTTTTGGCAACAATTTGATTGATTTGAAATTTGAGATAGTGAATTGCATTTGTTAAATTAATATTTTTACCATTGTCTTTTGTCAATATAATATTGCATTATTTATATAGATTTTAAAAGTTTATTTTATATTTTAAATATAATATAAATAGATTATAATTGTTACCCACATAAAAATCACTGTACCCCATCGACAACTAATTCATTAAAAACTATTTGTATGACAATGTGATTTGAATATCATTTCGTGTGTGTGTGTGTGCTGTGGAGTTAAATGAGGTTGTGTTCTTTCGCCACCATTATTAATCATCTTTGTCGACTAATAGAATAATGAGTTTCATTTATTAGTTTTGCGAACTGCTGCATTCAATCGATATATTTGCTTGTTGACTCTCTTATGTGAGATCTGAAATTCAAATTAAACTTCGATATGCAACACAATATTCAAAATACGGTGATTAAAGGTTAAAGTGCATTCATCATTTAATCATAAATATTGCGAGCTATCGATAACCCACCCGATGTGTTGGCATTAGAATATATTTTTATCTAATATATTTGTTAGTTTATTTATTTATTGATATTAATAATGTCTCTCCACGCAAATTTCAATATCATATTATATATTTTATACTACGTGCAGATGCAAAATTTCTATATATTCTAATTTTCTAATTTTTAAATTGATTTTTTTTTTTTTTGTATATACACACAATAGTCAAATAAAAATTTAATCGAATGCCCAAATCTTAAAAGAGTGTGCCACAGCCACAACAAAAAAAAAAGATAGATTATATTTTTTTTTTTGCGCAATTATGAATTCAAATTAAATTAATTAATTTAAAGAAAAAAGCAGATAAAAATACCTTAAGAAAAAAAAAAATAAAATATGTCATTTCTTTTTTATTACATATATGTCTTCGTTTTTTTTTAATTTAAGAAGATTTTTAATTCATAAGCTGCTGCTGTTGTGCTGTCTATCTTTTAAGCGGATACACATTTTTTTGTTTTCTCTCTTTCAATTTAATATATACAGTGTATTTTTCTGTTATATTATTATCTTGAATTACATCGAATATATTAAATATACACACAATTATATTGTATGTGGAAAAAAAAATTTAATGGATACGCGCGGGGACAACGCAATGGACAACGAATAATATTAAAAAAATAATATAAATTCTTATGATCATCATTATCATTGTTCATCATGATCATCGTCATCATCATCGTCTTCTTCAGTAATTTAATTCTGCAACTACAATAATAATAATACATAATAACAACAGTATTATTGTCATTAGATTTTATGTTATTATAAAATCCATCAGATATGATCGCATTGTCTGTGTATACACAAAACACTCATATCATATATACATTGTCTGTCCGAAAAATAATTGATTATGAAAAAAGAAAACAATATATTGTTACTTATTATTTTAGTTATTCGAAATATTCGTCATAGAAAAAAAAACTTGCCTTTTTGGGTTAAACAAATATATCACCATAAGCAATTTTAACATTTCAATCGTTTAATGCGGTTTATTTTGTTCTGCATATATTTTTCGATCAACACAAAAACGCACTATATAATTTCATACTTGATGCGTTACTGTATTTACACTTCAACTGAAGAAATAATGTCATAAAAGTATGTGATGATGATGACTTTACCCCATACATCCACATATAATTAGAAAGTAATTTCGGTTATTTTTCGGATGGAGGGTGCATAACATATATAGGAAAAGGCCATAGAAAAGACCTTTAGAAAACATTGAAATGATTTGTTGATATAGATTTTAGATTTCAAACAAATAATAACAACTAATGTTGTACAACAACAATAACGTAAAAAGAAAGACGTTTTATATTTTGTAAATAACTTCTTTTTACTTGCACACACACACACACTGGCACACACGTTGATCGACACATGTTTAATACGAGAAAAAACAGGTGTGGAATTTCCAAAAGAAATTTATTCTAAAAAATGACATTATTTTATAGATTGAGTGGTAAGCAAAATCTCGTGTATATATTTAATATAGCAATAATTTTTTTTTAATTGCACATACTATAATTTTTTTTTCTTTCTATTACTACTATATATTTAAATATGATTGGAATTTTATTTTAAGATCAATTGAAGACCAAAAAGAAAATTAATGAATTTTAATTTGATGCCCTATGGGCATTTAAAGTAAAACAGTAGGACTTTTTTTTGTTTTTTTTTATATGTACACACACACACTAATTCTTTTCTTATTGCATATTTAAAGTGCTTAGAATAACATATATGTTATTTTATAACAGAATTTTATAAGTACTTGTACGAATAAATTTGTGTATATCATTTATATTATACATTATCGTAATCATCATCATCAATAATAGCATCAGTTAAATAGATGTGCCTAAGGAGTTGATCGTATTAAATATTGTATATTTATATATTTCAAATTAAAAATTGATATTTAATATGTACAGTGTGTCCAATGTATTGTTGCACAGATTTAAATTGAAAAAATAATAATAACAATAATAATTATATAATAAATGTTTCGGAATCATTTCTCACATTTCACAATAGCTTCAAACGATTTTTAATCGTTGTTTTTTGTTTTCCACATAGGATAATCTTTTTATGGTAATTGATCTAGTGTAAACCAGATCTCTTATGATCATTTATAATAATAGATAAGGTATCCTAATATATATTCTAATGATAAAAAAAACGTTGCTTGACTTCTATTCTATTTAACATTACAAATTGTAGGTGTACGATACGACTTTTATCGCGCAACAGGATTTATATAATACATGCGTTGCAAATTATGTATATGAGAATATATTGGACACATTGTACAATATGTACTAATGGTTTTTTTTTTTGTATTATTTTATTACAAATGTTATTTGCCGAAACTCATCATCGAATAACAAAATGATAAATGATTACGATTGTAAACAACCGTTTTACAAATTCAAATAATAATTTTTTTTGTCTTCGTGTGGTTTTTTTTTTATTATAATAAGAAGAAGAAGATGAAAAAAAAAATTGTGTGATCACGCACTTTGAAAATTATTATATAGACATGGTTTTATAATTTTTTAATATTATATATATAAGTTTGCTATAAAATATATTTATATATTTGTATTTGCACTTTTATACCGATTTTATATTGGTATATAAAGTAAGTTAAAAATCTTTAAGAGAAAAGTCATTAATCCTTCTTTTCCTATAACTACAAATATTATATATAAATACACTTGTTTATTTAAGTAATATATATATATGGAACAAATTCTATATTTAAATTAATTATCGATTAAAATATATTTAGAGCATTACACATATAGAAAATATATAATCCGCTTAACTGTTAAATTAATTTATTGACAAAACACCTGGTTTTAGATTTTTCTACCAAATAAATTATAAGGAATGGTATGCCAGGGCTTATACTCAGTAACGAGGCTAGCTTGATTGATTTGGGTAGACATTAATTATTATATAGAAGTACAAATATTAGAAATTAAAATAATTTATGCATTTTCCAACTACAAGCTAAACAGCTTCATAAATAAAGTGCCAGTAGATATGGCTTTGGAATATGATTATTTACCTTTAACTTATCTTCAATAGAATTTTATTTTTTCTATATATACTTTTACTATTATAAAGGCAACACAATCAGAATATTGATTTAAAATTTGCATATAAAATCTATTCTTCCAATTTGACTTAACTTAAATATGCGTTTTGAAATATATGATTAAGTTTGTGATTGACTTCGGGATATATGATAGTATGATAATACAATATATACAATAATACGCAGTATAAAAAACAGTATTGAGTATGTACAATATTAAATCGCGAGAGTCGATATATAAAAATAAACAAAATATATATCAAAAATAAAAGATAAAAGTCAGATTAAAAAAAAATTACTTGAATAGATAAATATTTAACTACGAAAAGATAAAGATAAATTTAAAAGATAATTTTTATTTTGTATTAAAATAAGTTTTGAATTATTTTTGATATAACCCATAAAATTTTTTTTAACATACATTGTTCTGAGGTAGACAATGGAATTTTCTAGGGTTGTCACTGGTCTTTTTTTTTTGTCTATATGACGCTTCGTGGCTGCTTATACTATACCAGCAAAAAATCTCTACAATTGGCATCTAACAAACATTATATATTATAAAGTACAATTTACTAAAAGTATACACAGTCACACATTTAGTATATGCATTCTTTCTCTATATATATAATAATATATAAATTAAATAATACATTATTATATGGTCACAGTTTTGCGCAAAATACAAACCTATAAAATATAAATATGTAAATTTTATATAATTATATATAGTTTTTTTTAATATTTAAAACAATATTTTAAATGTTATAAATATATATAAATTATATGGTAATATCTTCTGATATGTTGATGGCCTTTATTTTCATCATCAATATACACAACCCCATACGGAAATTAATTAATTAAAAAAAAATGCATTTCCATATGTAGCAAAATTAATGCTGGTGTGCTGTGCCAATAACAATCAACCATTAACATATTGGTAAATGAGATTATTATTATTTATATACGAATGTATACCACCGCGTGCGTCGTCGTGTACGTTACGTTGTACCTATATGTAATTTATGTACTACATAATATTTTTATAGTATTATACATAGAGTTAAAACAAACAAATAAATAATTTATTATTCAGAGCACATTAATTTTGGTGCTGTTATTTATTTATTTATTTTTTTTTTATCCTACTACAAACATGGTTAAATATTTTTTTGTTTATCGAATGAAAATTTTTCCATTATTAAATTATCGGGTCCATTAAGTTGTTGAAAGTCATTATAAAAAATAAAAATTATATAGTCTTTTTAAATTTTTTGTATTTAAAAGCAACGATGCTTTTTATATGTTATTTATTTTTTTTTTTATATATTATAATACTTTCGTACACTATACGACGATACGTCGTACATTATATCATTAAATATATATATATATATGGTATAAAATGATATAAATATATTTTGATAGGCACTGATCGAGTGTTGTTTGTTGATGATGATGATAAAGCAACAACAACAAATGCAACAATATTTTAATAATATGTACCTTATACAAAACACATATAATAATAAGTATATATTTGGCTTGTGCGGATTCATTTCATTTCCATTTTAAATAAATATAAATCAAAAATTTATTGCTTATAAATCAATCAAATTATTAATTATATAGAATTGAAAATTTACCTCTTCCTCCATCGTCCGACAATATTATAATAAACGATTTTTTTTTTTTTCTTTTCAAACATTATATAAATAAATCATTTCAATTTTTCGATTTTTTTTTTTTTTTAGATTATTGAGATTATTATTATATATATTAGGCAAGAAGTAACGTTTAACAATATGTACACACATATATAAATGTATATATCTGATCTCCGATGATGAGGATTACTAATTGATTGTATAAATATATATATTTAGTATAATTCATAGTCATATAATATTATTTCGATTAAATAAAAAAAAACCCATTTTGAAAGATTTTATACGGGAACGCTATAAATATATATATATATCTTTGATATGGTTATAATGTAAATATTGAATATTTTTAACATCATATATAATATATACCAATTTTAGCTATATATCGTTATTTATTTGTTACAAAATAGTGTCGGAATTGATTTATTGTATTAGGCAGAGATAATCTATAAAGATGTAAATTTGATAACTATTGATGCGGTAAATGTTATATTATGTTTTGATATGTGTATAAAAATCTACTTGAACATGTGTAGTACATGGATCCATATAGATTGATAAATTGTGTTCCTTTCTTGCCCTTAATAATAAATAATAAAGTTCATTGGTAACACTGGACTTATTATTGTATATTTAAATAGCATAACAAATTTAAATTCCCCCTCCTCTTCATTATATTTTATTGTTAAAAATTAAATTGGAACTATGGCGACATGACCGGATATTATATTATCATATAATATTTCAGTATTACAATATAGATGTTTATTATGATAATGTTATATATATATTTATAATATCTGATATTAAATTTTTACTATATCCAAATCCATCAGATAAATATATAGTTTTTAAAAATTACTGTATCCCAGGAACGCACAGAGTCGATACTGTGCTGCAAAATATATATTATACGGAAATGTAATTTAGAAAACATTTATATCTTTATTCCCCGCATTTATATTACAAATTCCAATGTAAATTGAAAAGAAAAGTATCGCCAAGATTTAATCTGAAATGAATAAATTATCTATATATTGTACAATTTAAGTTTACAGTAGTTTAATTATTTAATTTATAACTATAACTATAAATCGATCTTATGGATGGCATACTACTAATTTTTGTATGTTGTACTGTGTATTAGATGTGAAGATATCAACATTATATGAATAATAATTGTAATAATTATTTTGTTATAGCAATATAAATTTAGTTTGGATAATATTTGTATCATATTTTTATGTAAATTGCGTGTGTATACGCATGAAATAAACATTACATAATTATAATACTTTTATGTACTCGAATATAATTATTTAATTTTAAAATTATACGTTATACATAAATTACCATAATATTTAAATAATTGTAGTTTTACATTAAAATATAGGTGGTATATAATATAATAATATTGTAATGGTAAAATCAATGTCGCGCATCCCATCCCATATATATATGTTTTTTATCTTATCTCATCAATAATACCGCATCTTTTTAAAATTAAGAAAAAAAAATTATGATGCATATCCTTATGAAAATCTATTGTTTGGAACTAATGGAATATTTATATAGACGAGATAAAATAGATTGTATTGTGTATATTATAAAATTTTATGAATTAATTATAATTTACATAAATACCAATCATATTTCTATGTACATCGTATCGTATATCGAGTCACATATCGTTTTATAATAAAATCATGAGTATATGAAAATAAATATGAATTATTAATATACTACACAATATATAAAGAAATTTCATATCATTTATTATACAATAATTATATTATAATATATTTAATAATTTATTTATGTGATAGATATGCACAAATCATGAACAAACATCAAACAGAAATTATGAAATTATTATAATATATCGATTAATTTCCTTGTTGTGTGTATAAATATCTATACGAACGTATGATGTACATTTTATATATAATATTTATTAAATAAATTCACATAATAATATATTTATTATTTTTAAACATTTATTGTATATATTATTTTAATATTTCTTAATGATTTCAAAAGAATAATTAATATGTTATTTTTTTTTTTCCTTTTTTTAAATAAATTTGTATACGTTTTATAACAAATTTTCTATCACGCAAACCAATTTTAAATTTATATATTTTATACGTTCTTATAAATAATATATATAATATTATTTATAAGAATATGTAATATGTTTAAGGTAAATGTACGTTATATATGAATATATTAAACATTGCGATTCGTACAACATTAATGCAATCGTATTTGTTTGTTATATTGAATTAATAAATAACACTCAGTAATTTAAATGTATCAAATATATAAAATTTTATTTTCAAATAATAAAATGTTGTGACAAAGATGAAAAAAAAACAATATTTCCGCCACCAAATTTTATAGTAGGAATTATATCAATATCACTAATAGTTGTATTGGCTTGTTTGCCCCCACATATTCATGTCCATCTGATTCAATTCTATTGATTTTGGTTTTTATCACAAAAAAAAATATACTTTACCAATCATGATGTGTGTGTTGTTCAATGTTTGATACTTTTTATAAAATTGTAATCGCATTTTTTGTATCTTAGTTTCAATATGGTCTTATTTTCTTTTTTAGTTCTGGCCTTGAAACCTAAGTCACATAAAATTCTGCGCACAATTTCCTCTGATATATATATATCTATTGCGTTGGCTGACAATACGTGATTTAATGGCTACAGATATATTTGGTTTTCTTCCGTCTTTCGATAATTATAGTTATTTGTGCACACTTCTTTTCTAATTCTACTTACTCTAGATTTTCCAATTTCTAATTTTGCAGCTATTTCTATAGCGGATTTCCTTTTTAGCGGTCAAGAAACTATGGCTATTACAATTTTGTTGTAAAATACGTTTCATCTATATAAAAAAAAATTATTATTATTATTAATTAATTCTACCAATTCTCTACGCTTTAGGATATTATAATATTGGATCCGTATATAACGTACACTTACCTTATACATATGGGATAGATATAGAAATATTTTATTTAGTTTGTTAATAGTCACACAAAATCCACGATGTTTTCTATATAAAAATATTATATATTTAATATAATAAGGCATCATTTATGTGTTAAAAAATAACTATATATGCGCATCGTTGGTATATTATATATTTATAATATTTTTCTACAAATATTGCATTCAGTTATATAGATATTATTGCATTTACATTTAGTTATGTATGTAAATACTCGTAGTCTATTTGAATATACTAAATATATATATATGATCACATTCTGATATGATGAATATATAGCAGCTCATAAGGGTTATCTGAATATATATATGGCAAAGTTAAATTACGTGATATTGTTGTGTATTTGAGGAATGGTTAATTTAATTTTTTTTTCTTGTTGTTTGTTAACCTTTTCTTGTAAGAATTTGTATTGGTATCTATATAATATACTCTTGCGTATATTATTAAGTTTTCATAAATTTGCAAAGCAAGATATAACATACTGTACAAAATGTTTCCATGTTTCCCGTGAATTACACATGGTTGTTCAACGGGAGAGACGTGTATGCGTACGCTAATAAATTACCTATATATAGAGATACGTTTATTAATAAAATTGAATATTACAATATTATTAATATTTATTTCCCATATATAAATTCAAATATCTCTATTTATAATTGAATAGAAATAAAAAATGAAAATACATAATTATTAATTTTATTTATATCTATTTTTTATTTGCAGGCAAAACATTTTATAATCATCATTAAAAATTATGGCAGTTATTATACGTTTGAATTTCATATAAATGGTATGTTTTATATTTTATATATATTTATTTTATTCTATTATATATTAATAATTTTATCAGTTTTCAATTTATATATTTTATTATACCATATATTATTATTGTTATTAGCAAAAAAAGTTATTTATTATATAATTTATAATATTCCATATAATGGTTTAAACATTATTTTGGTTCTGATGCATGGCAAAAAATTATTAGTCCATTGCATTTATTATATTTAATTGTTGGGTGTGAAATTAAATGGTAGATATTTTTAAAAATATCGTTGTTAAACGTTATTCAGAGATAACGAAAAAGTGACGCAAATAGTGATCTGATTTTATTTATATAATTTAATTTAATCTCAATCTAATTTTATATACTAAATTTTATGGCATTATATTAAAAATGATATATTATTAATTATAAAATTATAATTTATTCATTTTTACATAATATATACCGCGTCACGCTTATCATATATTAATATATGGTGTGCATTTTTTTTTTTTTTTATTTGTATTAACGAAATTAACATAATAAAAAATTAATTATTAATTGCAAAATATTTCAACAACTATGCAAAAGACAGGGTGATCGCAATTATTAATAATTTATATAACTTTTATTTCAATTTAATTTATAATTAATATATACATGTTTACTTACAAAAATTGGTGGATAATTAATTAATTATTATATCTTGGACCACTTTATTTATTTATAATAATTTTTTGTCGATGGTCAAACAGTGATACATATTTTATCATATAAGCAATTTATATAAGTTAATTTTGATCATGTTCGTTGGATAAAGTATGACGGCTAAATTTTTGAAATACATGCTGCTGACTTTATCACTAACAAAATCATAAAATAATTTCAATTAACATGTATTCAATTTTTTTTCCGATTACTTATCTATAACCCTGTTTTATGTACATATAGTAATATTTTCGCTAATTAAACATTCAACAATTCTTTTTTTTTGTTCTCTCTCATTTTAATAATAATAAAAAAAAAATAATGAACAACAAATAAATTATTATAAATTTACAAAAACAAAACACAATATAATGAAATTTTAAATTTATTCAAAAATAGAAAAAAAAAATGCTGATTGTTGCTTTATGCCTGCCGAATGATTTCATATTATCTGCATATAATTATCAGGGACGTCGTCACCACGTAAATTTCAGAGTTTTATATACATTATCTTAGCCAGCAAATAGTATCTGAAATTTCTATTAAAAATATATATATATTGGAAATCGCTTATAGTGATTATTTTCTGAAATTTATGATATTGGATTGAGACGTAACGGTCGCCGCCGCCGCCGCTGCGATTAGTATATAATATAAGATATTTAATTATAAATTTATTAACACATTTTTCTAAATATAATGTAATAAAATGCGCTATGACGTTTAAAGATAAATATTAAATGGATATTTATTTATAGAAGATATGCCTCTTTTGTATAAATAAATATATATATATGAGTCGTAAAATATTTCATGGGATTAGATATATATATATAGAGACACACATACGTTAAATTTGAATGCTATATATATATATATTTAAATTAATTTATGGACAAACTGTTTGAAATTTTCACAATTTTCAAATTAAAAAATATGCATATTATTAGAAATTTACAATATTTATATATAAAGTTATATTTCGGCTAATATGTTAATCACTATTTTATATGCGATTCTTTTCGAATTCTTTTTATCATTATATTTAATATAAATATATAAATAAAATTATTACTTTATTGTTTATGAATTATATATGAATAATATTAAATTCAAAAATAAAAAATATGTAAACTAAAATTAATTAATTAAAATTTAAACGATATCAATTTAATGAATTTTAATAGCCATTATTATTACAATGGATAGTAGAAAACAAAAGATTTAAGCGACGAACCTGAAAATTTACAAAATTTTTACAATAAATAAAACCCTATAAATGTTATATATTAAATATCACTTTAATTTTCAAATTGATGTGAATGGTTTCTGCAATACTATAAACTTAACAGTTGAAACGCAGTGAATGAATTTTATGTATATGACAAACAAATGCACTGGGTACACTTGCAATTAAATAGCAAAATCAATAAATCTATAATTTATTTACTAAAAATAATCAAATTTGCATAAAAATAAAAAATAAATATAATGTCCCCATAAAAAAATTTACATTATTATTTTATTACAAATTAAATGGTATTTTATTTTAAAATGGATAATAATAATAGTATTTCAAATTATATATATATTTCTTTATTATTTCTTTACATATCCACTTTTTTTTTTACGCTCTCACACCATTATATAACTAATATTTATATTATATTATATTTTAGTATATAATTGGATATGAAAATGGATATATTTTTGTTGAAAATTCAAATATATACACAATATAAATTTTATATCTTTTTATATATATTTTATTAAGTTTTATAATGTGAAAATAAACGATTTATATATACATTTTATTATATACAATCAACAAAACATTATGAAAATAATATAAAATATATATATTTAGAAATAAAAACATGATCATTATAGAACAAATATATAATTACAATGTCTTTTAAATTGTGTACACGCGAGATTGTATAATGATGATATTTTATATAGCAACTATCAAATAAATACAATTATTTTATTAGAAGAGGTGTCATAATGACATTTTAAATGAGTTGAAATTCAAATTATCTCAATGTACACAGATAAATATTATATATTTATGTAATATAGAAAAATATATATGTTTGCGCTTCTGCTTATATAAATTTATATATATATATAAACATTTTATATATAAAGTGGTATATATTGTATAAAATTGACAAAACCTCCTCACTGCGTTCAGAAATATTTATATATATACAAATGTATAAAAGGTGACATTGCATCCAATTGCATTTATCGTAAATATAAATATATGTAAAATATATAAAAACCAGTAAATGATTGCTGTATAAATTTTATATAATAAAATGTACCTTGTCGTTATTATATTGTTATTGTTATAATATAATATTATTATTATTATTATTATTATTATTATTATTATTATTATAATAATTTTATAATTTCTAAATTGATATTTTTTATATTATTGTAGATACACATATGGGTGACTGTGTATCTATAGCTACTTATTTTATTGAATATATGATCTTTCTATATATATATTTATAAAAGAATAATTGTTGTATTATTAATATTTGTATGTCGTAAGGAAAATTTCTTATAATTTTATAATTTACAAAGTATAAATATTATTTAATTTGTAATTTAATATTCAAAATATTATTATCTTTTTTTTTTTCTCTCAATTCCGCACGGTGGTAAGTGCACGGAGTTGTTGGTATATAATATTTCTTTAAAATTTATAAACATTAAATTTATTATTATTATTATTATTATTATTATTATTATTATTGTTGTTGTTGGTATATTATATGTATATGAAATATGATTTTCACTTTAATATATTTCCCATAATTAATTTTATTATATGTATTATATTTTTTTTTTAATTTTTTAGTATATAGTACCAGTTTTGTAATGTGTTTTGTGTGTGTGTGTGTGTGTGTGGACACAAATGTATATATATTAATAAAATATAGTATGGCAAACATAAATGTTACATTAGATGAAGAGGGTATATATATATATATATTTTATAATCATCGCACATGACCATAATATATAAATTTTTTTCTTATTAAAATATATATAGAAAATTTGTTTTCTAAAAGTGTATCTATACAATTTTTATGTATATTATAGTCAATTAATAATATTTCCGGTAGTTTATAATCTTGCATTTAGATAAAAATGTGTGTATATGACTATTCTTCTTTTCTTTCAATGTATAACATTATATATTTTTATTATTATTATTATTATTATTTTCTTAACCGATCAATTATAATAAATTTTCGAATATTATTATATTAAATATGTTCAATCTTTTGTTATACTATAGACATTATTTTTATATACGCCCGAATATATAAAAACATTTTAATATTAGTATAATTAACCGAAAATAATTTCAGTTATTTGTAAATTATATTATAGCACATGTGTTGGTAATGATGCAAAAAAAAAGTAAAGAGTATAAATTTAAATATTCGTTTTTAATAATAAAACAACAGAAAAATATGGAACATTTCTCTATATCAATTTTTAAATGTATTTTTTTTATTATCCACCTCAATTTAAAATTATTTTATATTCCTATATTTTACAAATACACAGAAATATTTTTTAGTATTTATCTAAATTGGATTAAAAATGTCTAAAAGCTTTCTATAAAAATTTTCATTATCAGAAAACTTCCTAAACCTTATTTTCCATTGTAATGTATATATTTGCGCGTCGTCGAATCAAAGAAACATATAGATGTTGTGTAACGTAAATTTAATTTAAGTAAAAATCGGTGGTTATAGTGTTTATAATAATTGATTGTTAAATCACGTGAGTCCGATTACCTACCTCTGTATTCTCGACATTTGTAATTATTTATTGAATAAATATTTGGTTGTTATTGATACTCTGTGTGTTGGGGAACTATTCAGATATTTACAATATATAAACAAATTATTAGGTGTAGACAATAAATATTTCGTTTATGATAATAATGTTATCTTTTTTCAATACACCTGTATTGTATTTATGTTAAACGAAAGAAAGAAATTTGTAAATATTATATTTTTATTTTTATTTTTTTTTTGTATAATTTATGTTCATTGTTTTTTTCAACACAATATGTTTATACACAAAATTAAAACGATCAATTATAATATTCAATTGTTATATTCAATCTAATCGTGATTTCATATATTTATTGAATATATTGTGTATATTTATACTGTTGTAAAACGAAAATAATAATGTATGAAAGAAGAAGAAGAATGGATATATATATATTTAAAATATTTTATACCAAAACAATTGTTAAATGAGAAAGTTTTTTTTTTCTTTTTTTCAAAATAATGCAAATGATGAATATAAAATATATTGTATATAATTTGATTTTGTAAATTTAGATTTAGATTATTTTTTTTTTTGTGTATATTTATGCAATTCTGATCGATAATAAATATAATTTCAATTACTAGTCGGCGTTTATAAATATTTCAATGTATGCAATGTTATACGCTATGTGCTTATATATATGTATGTTTTTGGTTTTATAAAACTCGGCTATCCTTATTGATGATATCGATAGATCTGTAGTAATTGTGGTTATGAGTTTATTACCGCAAACACTAAATTGTTATAAGTAAAATATTTGAAATGATAAATTAATTATGATTATGAGAGAGATGCCATCAAATGAATGTATCAAATAACAAATTTGAGTGGGGTTCGTTGGTTGTATAATTATTACAATATATATATATTTTATATAAAATAATTGTAATAACAATCTTATTAATAATACTATTGATTATAAACACAGATAATCATCACATTTTATCTGTCACATAGTTTTAATGTAAAAATTATCGTTGTTGCCATTTACGCACATAAGATCATAAATATTATTTACAATATTATATATACATTCTGCGTTATATACATTAATTTACATAATATATTTGTTTGTTTAATACATAAATATATATATATAACAATATTAATATTGTGTGTGTTGTTGTTGTGTGTTATTTATTTATTATAATTGTAAATATGTACTTAAACAGTTTTTTTATTATTATATATATAACTATCAATAAAAATAGTATTTGAATATTGTTTTATATTTATTTTGTTATATAACACAACAATAATACAAGTTTTAATGTTTTCAATATATCTTATATGGTATTTTTTTGTTTGTTTGTTTCTATTTTTTTTCTAACAATATTTCTATTTCGTTTTTAAACATAAAATACATTAATTTTATTGTGTAAATTCTGATGTGAATTTTATATGTATATAACGATTTATATACCACTATATAAATACCATATAGGAATATATAATATAATATAATAATATAAAATACATAATAAAATGCATGTTTATGTATGAATAAAATGTTGATAGAGAATTCGTGATGATAATTGTCATTTATTAGAAGTAAAAAAACAACGAAAATATAAAATAATATTACCATAAAATATTATGTATATTTTTTCATTTATTTCTTACATATATATTTTATTAACATATTTTGATTGGTTTTTTTTTCTTATTTTTAATAATATTCTTTGTATTTGTATTGTGTGTGTGTGTGTGTTATTATGTTATTTGTTTTTCCATCAAGAATATTTAATATATATTATTGTATATAATTTATTTATTTTTGCACATTATGTGTATGTGGGTGGGTTGTTCAAAAATTTCCTGCTGAAATGACATATTTTTTGTTTTTCAATAATTATTTCTAAACCCATCTAAAACATCGACTAAATACTCTTGGTCCAGTTATATGTTTAAAATGTTTTCTATTATAATTTATAATGATTTTTTTCGGATGCAAAATATTTTGTATATATTTTACCATAAGAGATGTTTTAATATTTTTGAGTCCATAACACTTTTTCCATATAATTAATCTTATATAAAATATCTTATGCATCATATAATTGAGACCTTAATTTTTTCGGTTGCGAAAACGAACAGTTTTTTCTTTCTCGGCATACCTTTAAACTATACCAAGAACTATTTGAATAGCTCTTGTATTTTGTGTACTCAAACTTGTAAGTTAATGCTTAAGTTAAATAGAAACATATATAGAATAAAATTATAATTTTCGTTTCATTCATTTTACTTACAATATATATATAAGGAAAATGTGGATATTATATGTAAAAGATATAGTTTAGATTCTATAAAAATGACGTATAACCTTTTATTACATATATTACACTCATTTGGCATTTAGCGCTTAAAATACCCAAAAATTTACATGTGTGATTTTTCCATATTAATTTTAATACTAAAATTTATAAATAAATATATCGTTAATCAGAAAAATTAGATATCTTTAAAAATATGATGTTGTTTTATAATATATAGTTAAAGATTAATAATATATCTGAACACCAAATGAAATAATGCTATAAAAAGAATGTTTAAAACTGACTAAAGTATTGACCCACACACACAAGACTCTTTAAATTAATATTATAAAATTTACATTTGCAATTTTTCCATATTTATTTTAATACTAAAATTTATAAATGAGTTTATGCGGAATCAGAAAAATTAGATATCTTTGAAAAACTATAAAGGAGTATCTAATTTTTCTGATGTGCGTTCAGGAAACTGTTTTAAAGGTCGCTTAAAATATACACACAACTCAAATGTTATTTAACAAATTTTAATTTTTTTTTCTCTATAATTTTATATAAAACTATTTTATATTTATTTTTTATTTTTTTTGTATAAATACTCGCGTACTATATTTGTTTTCCTATCAACAGCCAAACCCAACCTTCATCACGATTCTTTTTCATATATTATAAATTATACATTTACTCGCCATCGTATTTATTGTATATATTTTGTTAACAAAATGATCTGTACATTTTTTGTAATAATAATAATAATAATAATAATAATAAAACTAAAATGCAAAGAAAGAAAAAAAAACTAGTAGAGAAGATGAAAGAAAAAAAAAATTAAAATATGAAATTTACATTCTCATTTCAAATACTTTCGCATAAAGTTCAAGTTCATTCAACACACTCAATGTTTCTATATGGGTTTTTTTTTTTTTTTTTTTTTTGGTTTCTTATTATTTTCATTTTTAAAATATCAACCAAAAACGAAAAGAAAAAAAAAAAAACTAAAAAGAAATTTTTAAGGAAAAACAACCAAAAAAAAAATAAAAAAAAAACCGAGTGTTTTTAAGTGATGCTCCAATTTATTTATGAAAAACAAATTATATATTGCGTGAGATAATTTTATATTGGAAAAATCACAGTTAACTTTTTAATACCGTGCTGCTTTTGCTTCTTGTTTATTATTTTATTTTATTTTTTCGTTTTTTTTTTGATGTAAATAGTTTCTGAAATAAAAAAAAAAAAATTAATAGAATTTATATAAATTACTTACCTAATAATTGATCGATTTTAAATAAGGTACAGCATCTTCGCTGTGTGTGTGTGTGTGTGTGTGTGTCTCTCTGTTTTGCCGTGCTTTCGAATATATATATAATCTATAGAAATAATAGAAATAAATATATTAATTTAATTTTTATTAGATTCTTGTTAGTTTGGGATGAGCGTATTTTTTAATTCATTTTAAATATATATAAATTAAGTTTTAATATGTACAATCATTTTTCTCCTACATATTGAAATTGGTTTTTTTTTTCCTCTGCTTTTATATGGTATACGATAAACGCGAATTCGTGTGTTTGATGTTAAATATGTACGCGGCGCGTTAAGAGGTGAATGAATGAATGTATGATTGAATGAATAAATGAATAATGATATTATAAATTAATCAAGAAATTTATTAATTTTGTTTGGATTAAATATTTAATTTGTGATTGTGATTGGAATAACTTTTCCACTTGTATTTTTTTCTTGTTTTTTGTTTTGGCAATACGCATGTTGTTTTGATTTAATTATAGTAACAATATATGGATATATTGGAAAAGGTATATAATAAAGCAATTTATTAAATTGGAAATAGAGTGTATTTATAAATTGAATTGTGCCCAAGGGGTATATGCTTTTTTTTTTTTTTTTATCATCAAATTTCGTTTACTCTTATTTATTATTAAATTTTCGGATCTATATAATTTTTGTGCGTTTTCAAATCAATATTTAATTAAATTAATTGGGTTTTTACCATTAAATTATAACTTTTATATTAACTTTCTATATTGTTTGCGAATCGCACACATATTATTTTATATTGTACATTAATTTGATTTTAACAACCGATCCCCCTCCCCTCCCCACATGTACATTTATAACAAGAACTATATAAATTTTACATTAGTTTAACACATTTTTGTGGCATTTTTTGCAACTACTGATATATACCTCAATCTGCAAATTTTTCGTATATTATATACTAGTAATTTTACCTTAAAATTTATCACATTTATTTTACATATTGCATTGCCCTTGGCTATACGTTTTTCTATTAAATACACCCTCTATTCATTAGAATAATATACATTATATACCATTTAAAGATATGATCAAAATATTTATGTATATAATATTATAAGTAAATTATAGTTTTCTTTTAAATTTATATAAAAACTTTACAATAAATCAAAAAAAAAAACTTATAATTGTTGTTCTCAATGGTACATTGTGACAAAATATTAAACATATATAATGTGTGTACTATATAATAAAATATATTGTATATTTACAATTCAAAAATTTTAATCATTTGTTATAAATCAATATGTGATTTTGCATACATAATTTTTTTTGTTATTGCAGGGTGTATATAATAAATTTAATAATTCTTCTGTATATGTTTAAAAATAGAGGTGGAAAAAAAAATGTTTGACCTATCAATATATAAAAGTATTTGTTGATGAAATTTATCAATATAAATTTTGATAAACAATTTATATTCATAGCTCTTATCACAACACCGTATTATTAGTTGTAATTTTTTGAATAAACAACCTGTAAATTTATTTATATTTACAATTACAATAAACACGTGGTATTTTGCAGTAGTAGTTATACAAAATATTAATTATAATAATAATAATAATAATTATAAAATGTTGTTAGTTATATATATGCATGCAATGCTATAGGCGGGGGTCCCCTATCTATATATAGGCCTAAAGAAATAGGCCGTAGGGCATCACGTATCATTAGGTCACGATATTTTCATCTATGACTATATGTAATATTTTATATAATATTTTTATATTTACTATATTTACTATTATATGAAAAATATTGTTAAAATTAGTTATGATTCGATTAAAAAATATATAGTTCTGTCTAAATAAATATTTTTATACACATGAACACACACACACACATCTCAGCTCAGCTCAACTATAATTTATATTTATATATATATATATATACCAAGTTTTTCAGCCACCTCTGTATATATCAGATTAACATATTATATGAAATAAAAATGACCTAGATTTTATGTTAGGTATATACAAAGATAATAAAATATTAATACTTGCTATTATAGCATACCACCTTTTTATTAAATTATATTATATATATGAATATTTTCAAATCGGTACGAATAATTTTATATGTATAATAAAAATATGTCTATAGATATATGAATTTGAAATTGATATAGAAAATTTATATTTAAAATACTTGATATATTTTGTTAGTTTTTAATTGTGTATTGCCGTATATTGCTCATTTATAATATATATTATAATGCTGTACTCAGCTCAGGTGGTACATCAAGATACAAAAAACAATATATATATATATAAAATAAAAATAGTATATAGTTAAATATTAAACGTGTATTAATTAAAATTATTAATTATATTATAAATTTATCTATTGATATATATATATATACTGTTACATTGTAATATTGTGTATATCATATAATTAACGCATTGATTTATGATTTCATTAATATAATAACATTATAATATGATATGTGTTTTGTATTTTAAATCCGCGTATACATATAAAGATTAATTACATAGATTGCGTAACTAATATTATATTGTAAATATAAGTATTTAATAATCTATATATTAATAATAATAGTAATAATAATAATAATAATAATAATAATAATAATAATACATATAATTAATACATCAAAAATTGAATGGAAACATATATTATTAAATGGAAAATATTTATATTATCTGATAACCTTTCGCCATTTCATTTCTTTTTTAAATATAAAACCAAAACAGATGTTTCTGTTGATTACGCCTAAGCTAAGATTTATGTCAAGCCATATCCATCGCGAAATAGTGTCCCACGGTGGCATCTCTATATATATATATATATAAATCTAACATTGGAGTCAAATTGGTATGAATGTGTGAATATATAACACTTCACAATTCCTTTGAGAAATTTTCAGTATGAAAAATATCTATAATGCCATGAATATAAATGGGAGTTTAGTTATTGTATATATAGCAAATAAATTAAATTAGTTTAAAAATATATTTGTTTCATACTAAAATTTAAAATCTTTCGAAGAATATATCCTTTTAGCAAATAATATATATTTTCTTTTACAATTATTAGTTTTAACAACCTTTCACAATTTGGCTATATTGTATGCGCACATTTTATGTATACATTTTTAATAGATTATATAAATATAATGGGAAAATATTAGAATATATACAATATATATTAAAGATTATGTTTCGTCATGAGTTTTATATTTATTAAAACGTTTAACATAATGGATCCTCCATACTATCCCAAAAAAAAAAAAAAATTATTGTCGTGGAGTTTTTTTATTTAATTTATAATAATTTCGTGCAAAAGAGGCTGAACAATATAAAATACAAAATTGCAATATCGCGCTGGTATTATAATAACATCCATAATTTTTTATGGTATTAATTTGTATTTTAAAATTTATTTACTTATATTGTATATTTTATATGTGGGTAGTTTGAAAAGTTTGTTGTTTACTATAAATTGATTGCAAATTTAGAAATTGTTAAATTTTATAATTGATTGAAATCAATTGAAAATGTGTGTTAAATTGATAATTAACAAATATGGATGGATGTCATGCATTTGCTGTTGATCGAATTGAAATAACATCGAAGATGAAACTTTTCTCACTACTTTCGTACGCATATACAAAAAATATTTCTCCTCATTAAATGGTTGGCCGTTTGTTATTTTGTATTATATTGTAGAAAAAAAAAAATTATTTCCCATGGAATTATTAAATATTATTCGCATATATACCTTTTACAAAAAAAATGTACACATTTGTCTTCCACATTTCGTTGATGTTATTTTTAATACATTCTTTTTATATATATATATATATATTGTAGTTTGATGCTAAGAATATGAATTATTTTTCCGAAGATTAATTGAATTCGATTACAATTGACGCGGTGAATCCGATAATTTTTGCTATGTTAATATTTTAAACGCGGGCTATATATATATGGATGGTAATATATTTAATATAATATGAAACTGACTTTAACTATAACTATAATATATTAACTCGTATACCGTATACTTGTATATATTTAGTTATGATTAAAATGTACTTGTTAGTTAGATATGAAATTCGATAGAGTAAAAAAAAAATATTTAAAAAAAATCGAGCGAATAAAATTATTATAAATGATGATAGATATTATATAAAAATATATATACCAGATATTTATATGAAGAAGACTTGAAGAATTTGAAGAAGTAATATACCATCTAACTTAAACTATAAATATATATATATATTTTTATAATTTTATATTATAAGAAGAAGAAATTATACTTGACCTCTATATTTATAGATTGTATTTTGTTAGACTGTGAGTGGTTTTTTTTTTTTTTTTTTTCTGTTACCATATACAAATAATTTTTATTAAACTAATGCTCCTCATCAAAAAAAAAAAAAAAAAAAAATATATATAGTTGGAAAAAAAATAATAACAAAAAACAAATCAAAATTATAATGAAGAATATAATATATAAGATACAATAGGAATTTTTAATATTTTTAATAATTTAACTATACCGATATTCGAGAGAGTGGTTATTATAACAAGCTGCTTTATTGCGACAAAAAGTTCTATATATAAATATATAACCTTTTTTTATTTTTTTTCCATATTATTTATATATTTATAATTCATTTTAATAGATATAATATGGTTAAAAAGATGATTTGTAATGATTTTAAGAACAGTATATTTATTATATATTATTTATATATATATGCAAGAAAAAAAAATTAACAACAGCCAGCTAATGATAATGACTAAAAATTAATCATCATAAATTTTGTTTTTAAAAAATGACTTAGCGAAAGCATTTTAAGTCAATATTATTATTATTATTATTATTATTATTATTATATATATTATTTTAGAGACCACACACAATTATTTTCAGTGTACAAAATTTACTCATACAAATAATAATAGCCAATAGATGGATAAGTTTTTCTCTTTGTTTTTTAATTAAATAAAATTATTATTTAATTTTATTATTTGAACTTTGTTAACCTATAATATCTTATTGTTTTGTACAAAAATTTTTAATTTCTTTATAAAATATATTTGTACAGGTCAGGTATGTGTGTGTTTGTGTTTGATAAGAGCACAAGATATTTTGCATATTTAAAATTATTAAAAGTTATACTGTACACACACTTCACACATGCATACATTTTATACAACCAATCGACTCAGCTTTTATGATTAATTAAATTTACTTTAATTGTTTTGGTATGCATCTTTTGAAATGTTTCATTTATTTGCAAAAATATATACGTTTAAACGAAACATAAACTTTCTCAACATATCCTTACCTTGTATATGCTTATTTTGTTACAAGTCGACGTTTTTATAAATAAATAACAATCAATAAAGTTTTTCTTTTAATTTAACATCTCTATACAAACTGTGTTGGTGTGTATTTTCTTTTTTGTTATATTTAAAAATTTTTACACACAATCTTTAAATTAATATAATGTAATTTTTACACATTTTATCTTTTATATGAAAATAACGAACCTAAAAAATCCACCCCAACATTGAAATTAATATTAAATATAATTTTCATATGGAAAATAACGAAAGATTTAAGAGACGAACTTAAAAAAAAACACCAAACAATGAAATTCATATTAAATATAATTTTCATATGGAAAATAACAAAAGATTTAAGCGACGAACCTAAAAAAAAACACCCACAATTGAAATTAATATTAAATGTAATTTTCATATGAAAAATAATAAAAGATGTAAGCGACGAACCTAGAAAAAAAACACTCAACATTAAAATTAATATTAAATGTAATTTTCATATGAAAAATAACAAAAGATTTAATCGACGAACCTAAAAGAAAACACCCACCATTAAAATTAATATTAAATGTAATTTTTATATGAAAAATAACAAAAGATTTAAGCGACGAACCTAGAAAAAAAACACCCAACATTGAAATTAATATTAAATGAAATTTTCATATGAAAAATAACGAAAGATTTAAGCGACGAACCTAGAAAAAAAACACCCCACACTGAAATTAATATCAAATATAATTTTCATATGAAAAATAACGAAAGATTTAAGCGACGAACCTAGAAAAATTCACTAAACCATTAAAATTAATATTAAATGTAATTTTCATATGAAAAATAACGAAAATAATTTTTAAATATTTTGGATTTTATATGGAAAATAACAATTCAAGTAATAAAACTATAAAATTATCCTTTTTGTTGTTGTTATGGCACTACACAGTTTAAGTTTAAATGGGTTAATCGTCCTCGCACATTACATTGTGCACTTAGTGAAAATATTGTTAATCTGTGAATAATGTTTCTACACCATATTTTATTTTTTTTTTCTTTACAAAGATATTCACTATATGATTCCATAATCGAAACAAATGATAATGCAGCTTCGATTAATAATTATCGGTATGAAAAATACACACTTTTTTATTTCTTTGTCACAATCTCTGGATTGAATTATATTTGCTCTATAATTACTGCACCACTAAATTACTATTTACTATAAATATATAAAGCATTAATTCAATTGTCTGCATAAATAAAAGATGGGATAAGTAATATCTATACTTTAATATTATAAATTACCATAAAAATTTAAAGCCTATTTATAAAATAATATATTTTTTATAGTTGAAAAATTAGTCATATTAAAAATTTATTTGAAATTAAATATATTTTATTGAATTATATAGAACTTTGGTAATTTTTTTTCAAATTTTTTATAACAATATATTTATATAATAAACATCCAACTATTTATAAACTGAAAAGCAAATTTACTTTAAGTTATGCATCTTCAATTTACATATAACTATACTTGAAAATTTTATTTAATTTTATGGCATATATAAATATGAGCGCGCTTATATGAAAATATATATGTAAATAACTTGTATTACAATTTATGCATATAGAAAATCTTATTTATTATATATAAATAAATTAAATATATTATAAATTGTATATGGAAAGTGTTTTGGACGAATAATCATAATTATAAAATAATCATCATTATATATGTTCTTTATTTTATATATACAATAACGCTAGCGCTATACTGACTGCAATATTTATGCACAAATGTATAAATCGATAGAAAATAAATAGCCGTCTATATTATAATGAATGAATGAATGAATGAATATAAG
Source organism: Bibio marci (assembly GCA_910594885.2). Classification (NCBI taxonomy): domain Eukaryota; kingdom Metazoa; phylum Arthropoda; class Insecta; order Diptera; family Bibionidae; genus Bibio; species Bibio marci. The sequence continues at coordinate 2,823,116 of OU343116.1, read as the reverse complement.
CGCAGAGTAATAATAATAATATAAAATAATAATAGTAATAATATAGTAAAAAAAATGGGCAATAATATAATAATAATAATAATAATAATAATAATAATAAATATTTACATTATTATAAATAATATGCAAAAGATGGGATATAAAATTTGTATAAACAAGATATATTAGTTTTTATTATTATTATTATTAAATTGAGAAATTTATGTCAAATTAATTGAATATTAATTAAACATTTTATTATTCGCATATAATATATTCATTCTAATTTATTAAATATTTATATATAATATTAATTATTAAACAACTAATTAATATAATGAATCAAAAATAATCATTTGAATTTATACACTCTTCATATTAAGGTACCGGTGATGTTTGTTGTGTCCGATAAATTTGGTTCGCCTTGTTATTTTATTTTATTGTAATTTTTAATTTAATTTGTCTGTGTTACCATAATATATATTGTATATATGGAATATAATAATTCTTGCAGTATATTTGAAATGACCGCAGTACGTTAAGGAAGCCCAAATGGTCTAATGATTGCAAGTTACAATATTTTTCTGAACGATACCATATAATAGAAAAAAATTTAATCTGTTAACATGAAATCATCATCCTACGATTTAAGATAATCTAGGAGGGTTAAAATCACCCAAAATCAATACAATATAAACATATATAAGTCCATCATTAATATATCCACTCAGGATACACAAATATTCTAGTCCATATATATAAATAATACTCTGTATATATTTCCTTATTTAAATTTATTCCAACTGTATTAGTATTAATAGTATGCAGGCACGTGGTGAAACGATATATATATGTCGTTTAAAAAAAATTTTAATGTATATATTATTTTGTGTAATGTGTAAATATTATGAATGACCCTTACTTTATTATTATTATTATTATTATTATTATATTACTATACAATCGATTGTATTTGTATACTATTCTAATTAATCCTTGTGTTACAATTATCAAAAAATTAATTTTAATAAATCATTTCTATAATAAAATATAATTTATCATGAAACTTACGCACATACATATACAAAATACCAAATGCCTTAACAATTATATTATATAGATTATTAATTTAACATATATTAAAAAAAACCTATATTGTGATATACATATTTTATAGTTATTATTATTATTATTATTATTATTATTAGTAGTCCAATGTGTATATAAGACAAGCCCAATGTGTACAATGTGTACGTGTTTTTTTTTCATATATAAATACGCAGTATAAACTTAACTATAAATAATATAAAACTACCACAAGTACATAAGTTGCTCTAAATTTTATCGATCGCGTTTTCTTTTCATTATAAAAATATTATTTTTTTTTGTCGTGTCAAATTCGTATTCATAATACATTTATTTATGTTTTATTTTTATTTCTATTTAAAATATTAATTTATCAATTCTCTCAATCAACAGATAATTAATTTATTATAAATGGCAAAACAACCAAAAAAATATGTTTTGTACATGTGTTTTTTTTTTTTTTTTTTTTTTAATACATTTTTGATTCTATGATTATTTTTTGAGACTTATATTTAAACTTTTAAAAGGCATTGTAAAAAAATAGGCATTGCAAATTATTTGTGTGTTGTGTGTGTGTACAAATAGAATAATGAATGATCTATTAATTTTTAATTTCACAATATATGTTATAACAATGTTATTAATCATATAATATATTTATTGTATATTAATTTTTGTATAGGGTACTGTCTCCGTAGCCGTTGCCGGTCATTTATAGTACAAATTTATTATTTGACTTTTAACATCTATTGTATTTAGATGTGTTGTCGCACTGTTTTAAAATTTAATTTTCTTAATTATATACTATGATGCGAATAAATTTATAACTGATAAAAAAATGGTTTTTACAAAAATTCTTTTCAAGTGCCGAGAAGAGCACAGGAGTTGGGGGTTTGACCGACAATCAATAGAAACCAATACTCTATATATAATAAAATTATTTGTTTTCTAAATATACAATAAATAAATAATTTATAACTAAATCAATATTAATATAATGAAATCATATATATTCTTTCTTTTTATGCATTGCTATATATATGTATCTTCACATGAGTCTCTATATATTGTGTACATGAATTCTAGATCTCTATATGTGGTGCATTTAACATTTGACACAGCAGGTACAAGCACGTTAAACTATATATATATAAAACATTTATAATTTTTCTCATTTTATTAATGATGATTTAATGATAAATGGTTAAATTGGTTATATTAATTAAATTTTGATAATGGTGTTTATGTGTAAAATTAATTTAACTTTAAAATTTTATACATAAATAAATATATAGTGAAGCATTTTTCTTTTGTATTCAATCAATTTTAACTTATTATATTTTTGCATTCCATATTTTTCGTTTTATTTTGCAACGTCTGAACATTAGCAATCAATTCCCACTTTTTGTATGTTTTGTTGAGATCAGACTAGCACAACTACTCTGTCGTCTTTGAATCGTCGATGTCACTCATTGGCTTTTATTTTAAAATAATTTTAATATTGGTTCTTTGTTATTTGTGCTGCCCGGTAATACAATTGTATTTTTTTAGTTCGGTTCACAATACAATTAACATTGTAACAACGTAATTCCGGTTATTTTTCGGACAAAGGTTGTAATATATGTGTATAGATTATTGGTAAACAGATGAAAAAAATAAAAAAAATCGGAACGAAATAGCACGCAATGACGTTGTATATAATTTTTAACATATGTATACGCGTATTATATTTTATAAAATAATTAATTTTTTCCATTTCATTTATGTGAAGTATAAAGATTGAAGTTATTTTACATATACTACGTATGCCATAGGAGGAGGTGGTGGTGGTGGTTTGTAATACACAACAAACTTTGTATACTATGTAGAAAATTAATTGACACCGTAAAATTAGATTTTTTTTATATTTATAAACTTGTTTTACATATTACAATATATATTGAAAAAAAAATTAAAATGTACTATACGCGCGTATTCACACACAAAACATCATCATCGTAGATGCAATCACATAGAAAAAGATTTTTAGAAAAAAAGTTCATTTTTTCTTGTGTGCCATATATATTTTGATATACAATTTACGAATGTTTGTCACTCAAAAAAGTATATTTGATTATAGACATTTAATAATAAAATACTTCTTAAAAATTATAATTACATTTCAATTTGATTTCTATGTTATTTATTTTTATTTTTTTATACGCTCTCTCTTTTTATATATAAAATATATCGATACCTAATTTATTATAATGTAATAAAATACAATTAAAAATATTTAATAAATAAAGAAATAATAACGCATTTGGATGCAATAATAAAATAATAAAGTCATTTAATATTTTCAATATAAGTTTATTATTAATTGCCGCACAAAAACAGTAAAATAATAATTCAATATATATTATTTTATCAAAATGCTAAGAGGAGAGATTTATAAAGAAATGTTATAATAATATACTTTGATACTGCGTTTGTGTGTCTATGGTGCAGTACACGATAAAAAATTGATTGATTCTGCAAATAATACTAATAATAATAATAGTTATATTTAATGTATTATTTATTTTATTTTTTATTCTTCAATTATTATAATCATCAACTAATCAATAATTGCAGTAATTATTATCTGTGGCGGTTGTATACGCGGCGAGAGTATCCCATATAAAATACATACCGCATAAATTTATATTTCTATAATATTATAAGAAAGATATAGTTGAGCTTGTATTAATAAATAAATAAATAAATAAATAAATAAATAAATAAATAAATAAATAAATAAATAAAATAATTATTATATATTATTTATATATAAATAAATAAGTATTATTTATATATTTAAATTAATATTAAAAAATTCTCACAATATTTGTTTTTTTTTGTGTATACATAAATTAAAGATTTTTTTACTATTATTATTATTACTATTATTATTATTATATACATCAAACGGTATAATTTCTTATTATGCTTCCACAATGTGTATAATAATAACATTTTATTTCGCATCTTATAATCTTATAATATATACTGCTAACTAACACACAAATATTTATGTGATTTTATGATTTCAAGATAAATATTCATACTCGTACTTATTTATATTTACTTAAAAAAAAACTTAGATATAAAAAATACTAAATATATAAATATATTGATAGAGTTAGATGGGTATGGATTACAACTTCCAGTTTTACTTCTACTTTTATTATTTTATTTTATTATATCTATAATAAATAAAATTATATTCACATATTATCGACATCATCATCATCATCATAATCATCATCATCATCATATTGATTTTCTATGCGTCCGCGCGCAATGATGATAAGAAATAATAATAATAATAATTATAATAATTATAATAATAATAATAATAATAGTAGAAATTATGTTTATATAAAAAAATTATTTATAAATGGTCATAAATTACTCTCGACGTCGTACAAATACAATATCCATACACTTATATTTATTTTATTTTTTTTATACAATAAATAAATAATAAAATAATATATTGATAATTTCTCCGTCAAATATTTATCTTATCGTTAGTGATTTACTTCAAGAGATGATTACAAATTATATATTTGTAAATATATGATTAGATTTTGAAGAGAAGGTATAACAATAAATAAAAAATAAATATATATAAATAGCTCCGGCTGTAATTGCGAAAAGTTAATATATAATAAATTTATATATATTTGTATATATTCAAATTATATACCATGAGTCAAATCATGTGAGTCATGACATATCAAATTCCATTGTATATAAATTTTATAGACATAAATGGGTTATAATATGTAATTTTTTAAATGTTATTAAGCGTATATTGTATATATATAAGTTTAAAATAACATAATGATGCATAATTGTGTTCACTTCTAAAGATTACTTTGCATGAAATTCAAAATATGATTTTTAAAATTTAAGTAACACAATTTATAATTTATATATTTATGTTAAATTTGCTAAAGTATACAATTTTACTGTGCGATGTGTGATTGCCGTCTACGTCTACACCATCATCCAATGATTACCATACTATTGAGGTATAGCAGAATTCTTGAAACCTTCTCAATTAATTATACGGTCATTGATTTTAACTCTATACTTCTATATACAAAATCAATAATTTTAATATGTTACTTCAAAGAATTATTTAATAATTTAAAAATATACCACTTTAGAACTTCTGCGCTATTAACATTTTCAAGTATATATAAAATTTTTAAAAAAATTTACCATCACATTTTTAACGTTCATCATCTTGAGAAAATGTGTATAGAAATTAATTTTATCTAAATTTCATCTATGTATTTTATATCAATATACAAATTTATATACGTAATAAAATAAATCTAATAAATAATAATTTTAAATACTATTCAAAATAAGGTTATTGTATTTGGATAAAGGAACCAAAAAGAAAGAAAACACTTTAAATAAATATAAACACACGAAAACATTTTTTATTATATATCAACAAATTTAGAACAAATGACAAAACTGTAATAAATAATTATTTCTTTTATTTTTAATTTTAAAATAATTAAAAAACATGACAAACATGAGAAAGTTTTAAACTCAAAAATATTATTAATGTAACATAAAAATAATTAATGTATCATTTGTTGACGACGTCGGTTTCACGCATTTTTTTTTTCTTTTATATAACATTAAAATTTGTCATACCATATTATTTACATGTATTTTCTATATTATTATATCCATAAATTAATATTATTAAAAAAAAAAAAAATCTACTAATGTCCAATTATAAATTAATACCTTTAACCTTTTTTTTTATTTGGTGAAAGAAGAAGCTTTATCATAAAATAATTTAACAATGAGATTCATTCATTTCATTGCCGCTGTCGCTGCCGCATCATCTTATAACAATCGCATATACTTAAAAAATATTATCTATAATAATAAAAATTACTATAACTAATAATAAAATATTAAGATGAAAACTGGTTAACACAAATAATGAGAATTTAATACAAAATTTTTAATGTTATATATAAATGGTATTGGTATTATATGCGGAGTATATAATGTATATTATACGAACGAGTGTTATAAATTGTATATAAGTTGATGTATATAAGAAGTGTTAGTGGTGTATATAAGAATGGGAAGAAAAAAAATAGAAATAAAAAGAAATTCATCATCTTCTTAAATTATTATTTTATTATTATTATTATTATTATTATTATTATTATTATTATTATTATTATTATTATTATAATATTCAAATTATAAATTAAAAAATAATTCAGTTACGGTTATTTATATACACAAAATCTCTATCAATCATAATTTTTCTAAATATTTTTATTATAAGAAATTGTTTGAGGCTTGCATAATATTTTATTTATACAAATATATAGTGTGTGCTGTGACGTGTTTAATTAAAATTTTTATAGGTGTTGCGTTTCTCAAAAATATTTATAATGTGGACACAAAACGCACACTCTAATCTTTTTCACTGTGTCCACCACAACGGCTGCTGTTGTTTATATATTTTACGTTTTAAAAATGTTAAATTTATGTATATGAGAATATAAAAAATACTATATCCTCTTAACTAAATATATTTACACGATCCAATATATACGTTTTTTAAGTATGCGTTATAATAATACCAACAATTTTTGGATATATTTTTTGTATTTATATTTGCGAAAAGTTATTCATTTTACTATCCGATTGTAAATAATTAAATAATAATATTTTTTTTTCAATAGCTATATAATATTTAAATGATGAGTATATATTTATTTAAAGTATTATTTTTATTTTAAAAGTATATTTAAAGTGTATTACACACTGGTTGTTTAAATATATACAGATAATTAATTTGATGACATGTCAATTAGAGTTTGGACATAAACAAAAAAAAAAACAGCATCCAAATTGTTGAGGATTTCAAAATAAAAAAAAAAATACTCCAAAATGTTATATTCCATGATATAAATTTGTTATATATATATCGATCTTATTAGTGTGGTATGGTTATCATGAAAGGGGATGGAGATAGATTCAAAGTCTTCATATTCAATCGGAAAATTAATGCTGCACTAAATATTAATTCCAAGACACACTGTCACCTAGATTCTGGTTATATATAGATCTTATTAGCCTAATAGAATGCGATTATAGTTTCATTGTTGGATCTAAAGCTAGATGTCTTTGGTATGGTTATCATGAAAGGGGGGGGGGGGGGGGAATTTTAAAGGCTTCATATTCAATCGGAAAATTAATGCTGAACTAAATATTAATTCCAAGACACGAAACACAAGAAATATTTGACGGAATTGGTAAATCAACAAGAGTATTATTTATAATTTTTAGTAGGGGATGATTTTTAGGTAAAGGTTTATTCATAAGTTAATTTATTGCTCGTAAGGGTCCTCAATAGATATTGGTAATTTTAACTACTAAAATTAATGTTACAAATAGATAGATGATTAATATTAATAATAAAATTCTATTGTCATTATTTTAATTTACTTCAAATTTGGAACTGTTATTAAAAGTGTAATAAATTATTACTATATGACTATAGACAACCTTGTACATTATGGGTGGTATGTACGAATAGGGGGTCTAATTATTTGTTTGTTGTATATATATAATAACATGAGTATTTTTGAATTTAAATAGCGCGTCTTCATCATTTCTATCCTACAATATATATATGGTATAACCCATATATTAATATATCGCATACACATATCTGCCAATATTTTGGTTAAATGATAAAATTATTTATAAATTTGTATGTTTTATACTAACTAACAATCGATGATAATGTTGCTGTTGATTTGTTAAATAACATATACCATTAAATGTGGCATTATATAAATATACAATATTTAAGATGTGATAAGACATTTCATAATTAAATTTAATGGACTATAAGAACATATATGGATGGTATTGGTATATATATATATATTTAAGTATTGAAGTTTACCTTTTTTCTGTTCAGTATATAATGATTAATTATGAGAAAATTTAATTTATACACATTTATATTTAACTAATAATACATAAATGAATTGTCGACAACTATAAATAATATTATATACAATTTATGGTATATATTGGTATATAAATATTAACATGTACCTAATATTTGCCTGTTTATTAAAATATATATATATATTGTAGTTAATTATGTGGTGAGAATCTTTATAAAAATTTTATGAATATAAATATTTTATGTGCATATGTATAAATATTTAACAATAAATCGTTAAATGAACGATTTGGTTAAATCATGTACTTATATTTTTATACCTTGTACTATACTGTATTTTTACATATATCCATATATTATTAAATAAATGACTTCTAATATAACAAGTATCTGTTAGATACGACGTATAGTTTTATATAGACAAGTGTATGTACATTACGTCTATATATTTATATATTGAAATTATAAATTTGTAAAGAACACCCGATGAGATTTGTATTTAATAATTTTAAAATGATTAATTTGTTTACAATAATTAGCAAAATTGTTAATATTTTTACTTCAATTTTAATATATGTACATTTTTCTATTATAATATTATACAATATTATAACTAATAATTATATGTTAATAATAATAATAATAATAATAATAATAATAATAATAATAATAATAGAAACATATCTATGAATTGCAAAAAAAAAAAAAGAAAAAAAGTAATAAATTTTGAAAAAAGAAAATAAATAAAATTCACATCATTATTGTTAAGAAGAATACAAATTATTTAATAAATTAAGTTGCTGGCATTTTTGTTTAATTTCAATCTTTTTTTTTTCTCATTATAGGTTAAATTCAATTAAATGTTTTTAAAAGAAAAATATACTCATGATTGGTTCTGATGAAATGCCTTCAACCAGTATGGACATAACAGAATCATTTCGACCCGAAGATCTATCAAAAACAGATTTTTTTGATTTTGTAACAGCACCAGATTTAGGTATTGGTGTTAATGTTGATCGACCACCCGGTGTTGATACAAATGGCGGACGATCTGATCAAGTACTACAAGGTTTTGATCAGGTATGTATTTTTATATATTTAGGTATATATTAATATGAAATAATGTTTGTGTAAAAATTGAATGCAAAAATTCATATCGAATACATTTTTGACTAAATTATATACGACACACGAGAACAAACGATTTTTGACACTTATTTCTTGTATATAAAATATATTTATATTTAAAAGAAAGAGTTAAGAAAATAATTCGTTTATGTGGCGGGTATGAACAGCATTTAATTTGAAAGCCATCTTAGACTTATAGGCAAAGTGGTATACCGTAAATTTATTATTATGTATTATATATTTCTGTTATTCAAAAGTTGTGAAGACACAATATTTAGTTTCACAAACCAGAGTATCTCATCTCATTTATTTTATTAATAAAATGGCATTATAATAACTGATTATTAAATATGTAAACCGTGACTTATTCAATTTGTATATCTATAAATTCAATTAAGGCTTCACGGTTATAGAGGTGTACGTTTATTTTTTTTTTTATTGATTTACAACCTTTTTTTTTTTTTGCTATATTATTTAATTGCGTTAACACATTCACACATTTTGAAATTTTGGGAAAATTACTGTAGAATAGAATTTGAGTGTTATATTATCAATTGTATATTATCATTTTCTGATGATGTTTATGATTGTTTATAACTATACCATGTAGTTTAATGGGTGTGCACAAGCATATTTTCCTTAGCTATATGTATGTATGTACAACTATTTCCCAATATCTTGACAATTTTATTGTGTTGGAGGGAGGGCTATTCAAAAAGTCTCTATATGTGTGTCATCGATACATTGAAGAAGAACAGTATATTTTGTTGGACTAACATACTTTTTGCTCTTAATACACATGTATCGAATAGAAAATGAAAAAGTACCCAACCTTCAGCTGAATATAAACCATATATAATAGTATCATAACATGACTGACGCAACATAGAAATCATATTTGCACACCTATTAGTAGTATATGGCATGAGATAAAATCAGATATAAATAATATATTGCAAATATATAAACCATTAGAAGAAAACATTACCGAACAAAACAACCACACTAACATTTATATCTGTTGTGTTGCATTTAAAATTGTCTGCGAATGGATAAAAACTAAAAATGCTAAAAGCTTATAGACTTTAAATTTAAATAAAATATAATATAATATATATATGTACGTGGATGTGCTTTTGTATTTTATAATAATCAATTTATTTCGCGGTTTTCATTGACAAATTGTTTAAATTAAATTTTGTAAATTTTGGTTTATTTTTTGTTTGTGTTTTTACGCATGTATAAATAATTTGCAAAATATGATTATTATAATAATTTATCGTTTATACAAAATATATGGTATAAGGTCAATTAATATGATGATTATCTATTCTTTTTTATTGTATTATTATAATTTTAATTTATGTGTGTGTGTGTGTTTTTAACTCTTTATATATGTTATTGAAGAAGATAGTTTATCCTATTCTGTGTATACTCGATTTACACCTGAATCTGACTATATCATCTCTGCACCTTTTTTTTTCTAAATTTTTTATTTTTCTATAACATAATTGTAAAAAAGACAGATTTATAAATGTTATGTATTTATAAAAAAAAAAAGTTATACACTTCATATATCTCTCAAATATATATATTTATGTATAGGCAAAAAATACCATCACGTTTTGCACGCATAGAGTGAAAAATAACATATATTAATAATTGTTTCTTCTTCTTCTTCTTCATTTTATTTTTATTTTTATCTCTTTGTACGAGTTATGCACAAGTTAATAATTGATTAATTTCTCTTATAAATTATTATATCCTATACATAATATATTTAATATATACATTTATATATAGATAACAAATGAAAATCTTATACCAATACCTCTTCTATTAGTTATTTCTATATACACATAAATGGTACATAAATATATTAAATGTATTTCAGTGTAAAATTTATATATTGTGTGTATATCATTTAGATTTATATATATATATTACACCGATTATTACCACAAGGTTGACAACATATAAAATATGTAATTTACATTATCACGGTATTTTTCATATATATGTGCTGTAATCAACATATAATTTATAATGATTTTGTAAAATTGTCATAATAATCATCATTTTTTTACTTCTAATTATCATTCATTCATTCATATATATTTATTTTATTTATAACATATACAAAAAACTAATAACTTTAAATTGTTTGCACTTAATGCACGTCATGATGGATGTACACGTATTTTCCATTGTATGTATCCATTTATTTCTTTGCTTTCCTTTCACACATCGATATTTATAACCGTTTTCACAGAATAATTTATTTTGTAAAATTCATTTAATTAATTATTTCAACTGAGAAAATTGGTCGACGAAGAAAGAAGGTGAAATCATTCCACATCAATTATATCTGATGGCCGATAAAAATTGTAACGAATGAATAATTCCATAAGAAGAACGTCGCAATTGATGATAATTTCTTTAATACTGTTGTAACTGTGGTAATGAAACAATACGAACGACAAACTAAACGCTGTCTAACAAATCTCATTTATTGATGAAGTCAAAAAGCAATCATCATTTGTTTTTATAATTCCAAATGTACGTTAGCCACAAAGAATTTGTTCCAAACATAATAGTAGAACGGTTAATATAATACTTTGTATATTAACTTATTGTATTCAATGTATTGAAGCATTAGGCTAAGTATTGTCCGGAAAATCGAAAGCACAATTTCCGATTACTGAACGATAAATATAAATATTTCTGGAGATATTAAATACATAGCATTCCGTGAGTGGCAGTCGTTTTTTGGGGATTGGTCGAGAAATATATAAAGAATCAACGTTAAATTTGACGAATCATTCACCCAGTAATATATAGGCATTGGTAAATTGTTTGTGCTAGTCATGTGCATAAAATCCTTATATAATTTACTGATACCACTGGTCATTTCCCACGATAGACGACAAAATGTTGGTGTGCAGTAAGCCAATAGTTATGGTTCTAATAGTAAATTTTACGCGATTGGGTATGCTGGTAACTAATTATTTGCGTATACACTTGAGTTTCCACAAATCTGACCACTAATTACACTCCAATTACAATGAATCCAGTCATCGACAATTAAATATTAACTTTTACTTGTTTGCAAAATATATATGTTTTTAAATTTAAATAAAATACATATAAATGTTTATTTTTACATTTTTTCTATCCGAATTTTTGCTATCCGAATTTATATAAAATATAAATAAATAATTTGATAAATCCATAATATGAATATTTAAAATTCGCCTATGGATATGCAATGCGATAATTAATTTTATTATTTAAAATTCAATATTCAATTTTCGAAAAGAGAAAAAACGAACAAAATGAGAAAAGCAACAACGAAACTTGTTGAGTTGTCATTTGCTCTTTCTGTTCGTTATCGCTTCTAATTTTTTACTTTTTTTTTTCTAATAATTTGCTGTGTAGAAATAAAATAAAATTAAATATAAATTCTTAATTTTTCGCAATGAAAATAGTTAAAACTTATAAATAAGTGATTAATTGTAATGTTAAACTAATAATTTTATTATGAAAATAGTTTTTTATGTGGAAAATTTAATTTGAAAAATTTTTTTTTAGTAGTGATTTTTTTTTTTTTTAACCAATGTACCGTTACGTCAATTTTTTTTCTTATAAATGAAAAATTATTATGGGTAAGAAAGAGAAAAATAAAAAAAAGCCTAACATATTTGCCGCCATAATTGATTTATTAAAAATGTTGAAAATCATAAAAAATTTTAATGCGTAATTTATAAAAAAATTTACATTTTATTTTTTTTTTTTGTAATAAGCTATAAAGATTAAAAAAATTTTAATATTTCAATTAATAATTGTACTTAAAATAATAAATAATATACTTTATTTATATAATTTTGTTGCAGATTTAAAATTAGTTATTAAAAAACATAGCCGCGACACCGCAACAAAAAAAAACAACAACAACAAAAAACTATGTATAAATATCTGGATTATTGTTGTAATTGTAAAATTTGCATATATTTGCGTATTGAAATATTTTACATTTAAATTATAATACATTACGATTTACAAAGTCTTTAAATGTTATATAATTAACATTATTATATCATTAGGATTTTAACTTAGTTTCTGCCATTGTCACATGGCATTTGGTTTTTTTTTTTTTTTTGTAATTTTGGAATTGTTCAATAAAATGCAGTCCCAGCAAATGGTATATCCAGTTATGTAAACATCAATTACATTTTTAGTCTGTGTAAAATGGAACAGAGGATAAAGTGTTTACTATTTTTTTTTTTTTTATTTATGCTAGTACATTTGCACTACTTTAATTTTATATGGAAAGCTCTACTTGAAAAATGTTATGGTGTTCAAGTGTATTGTGTCTGACGGATGATAAGCGTAGACATGTTAAAACAATTATGATTATGATTTATTCACATCAGCATGGTCTGGCTGGTACAAACTGCCGAAATGATTAAAAATTGTGTGAAATGAAAATAGTTGAATGAATGGATCACCTCGAAGTCAACATTATTTTATAAACACCACATTACAATTCAAAACGGGGATATGAAACTAAGTTAAAGTTCTAATGTTATTAACATTTATATAAATATATGTATAATTAAGTGCATAAATTATGAGACAACGTGCCCATATACTCACATATGTGTAATTGTGTACGTCGTATCATTTATCTATATATTTTTAAAATTATAATAAACTGTATTTCATAAAATGTTAAAACAATTATGTTATTTGCATAAATGTGTATATTAAAGTTTGTTTTTATCTTTAGCTTTATATTATAATTTATTAATATAAAATAGACATTAAATTTTTTTTTTTTTTTATCTTTTTGTTAACTTATTTACGCATAAATTTTTATTTCATCATTAAAAGATTTCTTTCATTTAATTTTTTTTTCTTATGTTATATTTTTTATTTGATTTTCATGTAAAATTTATTGTTATTTAATTATTAACGATTGTCCCTAACAATAAATAATTATAATAATAATAATAATAATTACAATAATAATAATAATAATAATGAACATGTATTTTAAAGTTTAAGTGTAAGAATTTTTACTTATGTGATGTGATGTCATTTTTACTTAGTATAAATGATAAGCTCACTCTGTACACATATGTGCGGCGTCTTTATATAAGATTAAATTCAATTTAATTTATACTTCTTTTTATAATCTATAATTAAAAATCAGAATTAATAATAAAGTATAGTGAATATAATTTATAAAATTTAAGAGGAAAGATTTGCAGAGCTTTAATTTCTGACAAATTTACATGATTTTTAAAAAAACAGTTTAGGATCATACATTTAAATTTGTTGATATTATAATTAAATTTAATAAATTTATTACAAATTGCCAAACCTGCCAAAACGAATTTCGGTAACATTAGAATAAGTTGATAATAAATTAAGTAAATTTTTTTTTTTTTTCTCTTTATATAGTTTTGGGGAACTGATAAAACCGATGCTAGCCGTTTGGAATCTACAATATTTGAAGATTTAAATCGATATTGTTGGAGTCAACAAAATAATGTTGGTGGTATTACTAATCAACCGGCCAATACAGATGGACAGGTAAATTATTATATTATTCAATGGATTATTGTAAAAGTTTATTTATTAAATTATTATTATCTCTTCCATTATAGATTTACACCTTAACAGTATTAAATGGTAATGAATCATGGTTAAGAAAAGATGGTACTACTGATCAAGCTGCACCAGCTTTAGATTTTGATAGTTTATTAGGAAATTTTCCTGGTTATGTAAAAACTGAATATTCATATGATGATAGCGGTTTTGGAACTGATAATAAGGATGATATTATTAATCAACCACAACCGATACATCATCAACAACAACAACAGCAGCAACAACAACAACAACAACAACTCACAACAAATGTTACCAATAATGTGAATAGTACAAATATGATTACATTTGTAAATAATATAAATAATAATAATGATAATAATAATAATAATAATAATACCAATAATAATAATATTATTAATGATGATAATAATAATAATAGTAATATAAATAATAACATTAGTAATAGTATTAGTAATAATGTTAATGATAATAGTGATAATAACAATGATTGGACTATGGCTGACAATAATGTAATATCAACGGTAAGATTTAGTTAAATTAAATTCAAAGAAATTGATATATTAAATTTTTTTCTATTTCTACAATTTTCCAATTTTATTTTTGTTTATTTTCTTTATAGGAATCACCAGATTCATTATTACGAAGTGCATTACAGGGTAAAGGTTATGCAAAAGGATTGTTATTACAAAATGGTATTACAATTACTCCATCACCAACAAATATTAAATCTGAAGATGAATTTCGAAGGGTATTATTTGCAACATCGGATCAAGTAAGTTTGTTATTATATTTATTATATGTAATACTTTGCAGAGAGCTTTTAAATTTGTTGGTTTTTAATTTTATGAAATTGAACTGTTTATATTATACCTGAAACCAGCAGCACGCTACATTTCCATCATCAAAAAAAAAAAAAAAGACGAGGAGACAGACTTTTCGGATACAGAGGGAAAGGAATTTATTTACTACCGATTTTTTGAGTCCTATAAAAATTCTAATTATCCAACGTACTGAGCAGTTGGTTGTAACTGCATCTTATGAGAAGGTAGCAGATACTATACACGTATTGTAGTCAAATGAATCACTTGCAGTGTAGATAATATTCTAGCGTAAACGTGTGAGACGAAAAATGTTTTCCGAATTATTGACTGTTGCGCATACTAGCAAAAATTCTATTTAAACTCTCTTATGCAGAAAAATTAATGGATGAAAAAGATGTTCAAAATTAACGATCGACCAGATTTTTGCTATCTGACAAATCATGGACACACACACAATTCACAAACAATTCATTTGTAGACTTCCAGGCAGGCAAATGATCCCATAAAAGGGCCAGTAGCTTTGTTTATGTTAATGGAAGAGAATTCATTTGAGAATAAATATATCTTCCACACAGCATCACAAGTTTATAATCGATCAATAAATATATAAAATTTGACCATTTGAAAATAAACAAAGAATTAAAAATATTAATATGTTTTTTTTTTCTTTTCTAGGATTCTCTTCCATATGCTGATTCAACATTAAATGTCGCCTTATTTGATGATACTCAACAACATATGGTGGGTTCGCCAAATCCACCATCTAATAATAATAATAATAATAATTTAATTACTAATAATAATAATATTAATAATAATATTATTAATAATAATAATAATACTATTAATAATAATCATATTATAAATAATAATAATAATAATAATAATAATAATAATAATAATAATAATAATAATACAGCAGGAATAGTAGTTGATGATATGTTCCTAACATTAGAAACTGCATTTACAACGGATTTTGAAAAATTAAAACGTATTGCATCAGAAGTACAACAATTCTGTATAAATACTGATACATATTCAGAGGTAATAACCGATGTTTCGATACCATCAAATCAAATGCAACCATCGATTGATGTGGTAACAACAACAAATCCAACACCAATAATAACGACCACAATAACATCATCTGTAACAAAATCAACAAAAAAGTACAAGAGAGCATCAAATAATAATATAAATATAAATAATAATAATGTTAGTGCTGTTAATAATAATAATAATACAAATAATACAAATTCGACTAATAATAATAGTAACAATAATACTAATAATACAAATACTAATAATAGTACTAGCAATTTAAATAATAACCATAGTAATAATAGTCCAACACAATGTAATGGTCAGCGTAAAGAACGATCACTTCATTATTGTTCGATATGTTCAAAAGGTTTTAAAGATAAATATTCAGTTAATGTACATATTCGTACACACACCGGTGAAAAACCATTTGCATGTTCCCTATGTGGTAAAAGCTTTCGTCAGAAAGCTCATCTTGCCAAACATTATCAAACACATTTAGCCCAAAAGAATACTGGTACAATTACAAAAGGTAATAAAAATCATCAACAGCAACAACTTCAGCAGCAACAACAACAACAACAACAACAACAGCAACAACAACAACAACAACAACAACAATTACAACAGCAACTACAACAACCATCACCACAACAATTACCGTCTCTATCATCAAATATTGCATAATTTATTTTAATTTTTCATATATTTATTATTAGTTTATAAGAATTACATCCCAGTCTTACACACAACACAGACAATTTCTCACATAAACACACACACACACACACAGCTACACAAAAGAAACTTACCCTGCCTTTAATTTTAATATAAAATATAATTAATAGTTGAATAAGTAAAACCTTTAAATAAACTGCCACATTAAATTTAAACAGAAGTGTACACAATAACAACAACAACACATACCCAATATTAAAACAATTTATTTAAGTTTTTTTTTTTTTTTTTTTTTTTCCATCTTTGACATATAATAAAAGTGTTTTGAAAAAATATATCGAACAATAAAAACACAATTGAGTGTAATACAATAGGCAATACAATATGTTGCCATTAAAATTTGATACGCGTGTTACTTTTCTCTATATTTACGTTTATGGATGGATAGATAAATGCATGGATTTCAATTCCATCGTATATAAAATATAAATTAAGATTTGAGATGTAAATTTCACAATTAGTTAAACGATATGTGTGTTATATTACAATATATTATTAATAGAATAGATATATTGTTAAAAATTGATACTCTATACTTTTTGTATGTGAAATGTACATAAATTATAAATATTTATTATTAGAACGCGTTTCAAGCTCATAATTTATATTTATTAATATAATTGATGTTGTGCGCGCACACCCACTACCACCACGTCACGTGTAATATAAAATAATGTCGTCGCAGTGATTAGTTATTGAGTTAAAAAATTAATTAAAGTTTAATTTAATTTTTGTCCTTTTTTAATTATATAAGTTTTTTTTTGTTTTAGAATTTATTACACAAAAATGATTTCACATAAAATTAACTGCGCGCGAAACACTAAATTGAAAATGCAAGAGAAAAAAAATTATCTGCTCGCATAATTTTGATCTCAAATATTTATTTTGATTTTTTTTTTTTTTATTTATTTTTTTTTTTTTTTGTATTTTTCGAATTTATTATAAAATAATTAAAAGTTTGTTTTTTTTTTTTTTTTTTTTTTTTTAATTTAATGTACATGTACCCAAAGACACACACACACACACAAACAGACCCAAACCAGCAAACATTAAATTTTATATAAAATTGAAGAAAACAAAAAAAAAAAAGCTCAAAGCTTTTTCAAAAATTTGCCGATTTTTTTGAAAACTCATAAAATTAAAGAAGTTGAAATGCATTTAAGTGCATTTATGAATTTATTTACTTGTAATTATTGAGGATATATTTGTAACGGCGCGAAGAACATTGTATGGTTGCAGTGCCCATACTAAAATGAAGCTTCTTATTTTTTTTTTTAAATTCAATATACATCTAAGCAAACACACACCCACACACACACCCATACACACACACAAACCAACCCAAACGAGCACACATTAAATTTTATATAGAATTGAAAAAAAAAAAAAAAAAAAAAGCTCAAAACTTTTTCAAAAATTTATTTTGATTTTTTTTTATTTATTTTTTTTTTTTTTTTTTTATTTTTATTTTTCGAATTTATTATAAAATAATTAAAAGATTGTTATATTTTTTTTTTTTTTAATGTACATGTACACAAACACACACACACAAACCAACCCAAACGAACACACATTAAATTTTATATAGAATTGAAACAAAAAAAAAAATAAGCTCAAAGCTTTTTCATAAATTTGCCGATTTTTTTGAAAACTCACAAAATTAAAGAATTTGAAATGCATTTAAGTGCATTTATGAATTTATTTGCTAGTAATTAATGAGGATATATTTGTAACGGCGCGAAGAACAGTTGTATGGATGCAGTGCCTATACTAAAGTGAAGCTTTTTTTTTTTTTTTTTAAATTTATAAACTTCTGGCTCTGTTAATTTTCTCTTCAATTTCACAAGAAATATAATTACGTTGTTTGAAATTTAATTTATAATATCTTTTTACACACGTTTTAATATATAAAAATAATATACACTCGATTTGACAATAAAAATAAATAAATAAATAGATTTTATAAAAGAATATGAAATTAATATATTTTTTAAATAATATACAATTTATTACGAAAATTAAAAATAAAAGTGCTGTGATCACACTTAACACAAATAATAATAATGAAAAAGTAACAAAACATTAATTATATTATTTAAATATTTTCTAATTAAAAAAAAAAGAAAACAATTTCCATTCTTGCCATTTTTTTTTTTTTTTTTTTATTTAAAAATATTCTTTTTATTTTATTATTATTCCTTAAATATTTTATATATTTTTATACTGTTTTTTTTTTTTTTTTAATAATAATATAATAGTATTTTTAATTTTTAAATAGATTAATTAGAATTTAAGTGTGCAAAATTATTTATTTTATAAATTTTATCCTATTAATGAAAAAAAATTATTTTATAAATATTATATTATGTAGTTAATATTTTTAAATGTGTGGCGATAAAATTATAACCCGTACACGAATAGGGACAGAAGTGCGTATTCGTAAACATCATATATAATTTGATTGCGTGTTTGCAACACATTTTAAAATAGTTAATAATTATGGTATAATATTTACGAATCCACTATCCATCCGTCCGGCGGCACTCGTCTGCAATGGAATTTATAAATATTACTCAATAATATATATATATAATCAAAAAAAACTTTATAGGGGCGCAAAAATTTTAAAATGCTTGAAACAAAAGTTATTATTAAATTAAGAATTTTTTAATATCTATTGATAGGTACATCTAAAATTAGTTTATAATAATTTATTTTATGCTATAGTTATTAATTGTGTAGTATATAATGTATTATGTGTTATGTAATATGTATATTATGTACATTATTTTGACAAATTTATGGCGTACAGAATCTTTTCAAAAAATTTAAATTGTATTCTAATTCTAATACATGCTGTTTGTGCGACATTTTTTTTTTTTTTTTATTATAACTCAGACATACAATAAATAGTTTCGGGGATATTGAACCACTATTTGGGTCCCATGTTCGTCCAACAACTCGGTGAACTATGCCGGTTCGTTGTCATGATGAAAAGTAAGCTTTTCAATCACATCAGTATTTCTCGTCGCTTTCATTCAGCATATTATTATTTATTTTTTCAATTGACTTGAACCATTCTACTACCATGCGGGGGTCTCTCGATTACCATAAAAGATCTTTAAGGTTTGGAAGGAATAATTGAAAACGTTTAAATAAATTTAATAGATGTACCTTTTTTTTTTTTTTTTTTATTTTTATAATAATATTTATTAATTAATTTAAAATTTTATTATTTTTATAATTATTTTATTTTTTTTTATTTATGTATTATAAAAACATATATATTTTTATTTAAAATGTTATTCCATTTTAATAGTGAATAATAAATATGCAAACAAAATATAAGGAAATGAAAAATTACGTGATAGCACAAATACTTAAATATAAGAAATATAAAACATAAATATTTTTTTAAATAATTTAATTTTTTATTCTATTTATTGAAAATAAAACTAATGTACATTTGAAATTTGAAATATTTTTTGTTTATATAAAAAATGCATATATAAATAATTGTTTAATAATAATTAGTAATTATATACAAAAAATGATATATATTATATATTTTAAATTTTGATTACCAAATTGAGGCATCATTAATTAAATATTTTATAAATTAATATATTTTTGTTATATTTCAAAAAAAAAAAAAAGAAAATTATATTTGTTATTTGTTATAAAAACTATATGAATTTAATACTTTCCATATCATTTTTGTTCGTAAATTTCATTCTATTTTATATATAGTAAGATTTCTTCAAGAAATTAATAAATGTAGTGTTTTTTTTTTATCATTTTTAATCGCATACGGATAAGTAAATAAAATTTTTAAAATTGATAATTTTATATTAAATATATTGAAAGAAATAAAACATAAATACTCATTTCAAAATATTATCAAGTTTTATTTAATAAATATTTTATAAAGTTGCCAATATAATTAATTACATAATTAATTTTTATAATTATTTTATATTTATTTTTATTATTTTGATTTAATTATAAAAAAATATTTTACATTTTATATATTTATATGAGCTGTTTTTTTATTCATAATTTTTTTTATATATAAATTAAAAATAAATTACTTTAAAAAACATACATTTTATTTTTTTTATTTTACCCTAAAAAACAGCTCCAAAAAAAAATTGAAAAAAAGCTCCTTAAAAAAAAAAAATAACGGTAAATTTAACGGTACATTTAACGGCATATTTTTAACGGGACTTAAAGCTTCGATAATTTAGTAGATGGAGCTTTTAATACCGTTAAAAATATGCCGTTAAAAGTACCGTTAAATTTATGCCGTTAAATGTACCGTTATTTTTTTTTTTACGGTACATTTAACGGTAAAAAAAAAAAAATAACGGTACATTTAACGGCATAAATTTAACGGTACTTTTAACGGCATATTTTTAACGGTATTAAAAGCTCCATCTACTAAATTATCGAAGCTTTAAGTCCCGTTAAAAATATGCCGTTAAATGTACCGTTATTTTTTTTTTTACCGTTAAATGTACCGTTAAATTTCCCGTTATTTTTTTTTTTAAAGCAGCTTTTTTCAATTTTTTTTGGGAGCTCTTTTTTTTTGGAGCTTTTTTTTATAAGTGCTGCGGGGGAAACTCTGTTGCGATTTTTTTAGGAGTGCTTTCATTTTGGAATTTTCGTATTCATATGTATTCTCGAATTTTGCTGGTGGAGTGTAAATCGTATTCGTAGGTATATTTTTTACATTTTGATACCTATTAAAAGTGATTGGATATTTCTAAAAATGGGCAAACAGCTTAACTGTAGTATTTTCAGAAGTTACATTACTATAGCATTAACGATTAACGCAAATTAAAAGCAACCTTTAATTCATTTACTATCTTTTTGAATTTCATATATAAATTTTTAAAGTATAAGAAAACATTAACAATAAACTATTTAACCCTTTCGGTATTGGTGTTCGTTGGTTTAGACATGAGATCTCAGTGGAAAAATTTTATTATAATCTTTCTTGTAATATGATCCAATCAGTGGCAGCTCCTGATAAATATTTGAGTAAGCTTATTCCAAATATATTTTTATTAAAGTCAGTCACTATTCATAATTAATAAATAGTAAAAAATAGCTTTTTATGAATTATCTAATTTTCTAATAACTCCATAGTTTTAACGGATTTTCAATTTTTATTGCAGAATTATAAAATGTAATCAATTTCCAATATTTCATAGAAGAAATTTTTAAAATTGCTTGATGTGTTTGGAAAATATAGTCAATTTCCATTGTGGTACTGCATTCCAAATATAAAAAATGGTATTACAAATTTATACAATATCATTATTTCATATAAAATTTAAATGATATATATTATATATTGTCTGAACTCGTGAAGCAATTTTAACAATTTCTTCTATGAAAGACTGAAAATTGATTAAATTTTGTAATTTTGTAACAAAACTTGGAAATCCATTAAAACTATGGTTGGCAATTAGAAAATTTAATAATTCATGTAAACCGATTTTCCGAAAAATGTTCCATTAACCTAAGGGGCTAATATTTTACAATTTATATAGTATTAGTAGTGACTTTAGAAAAAATATATGTTTTTGCATGTAAACTCAATTTATATCCACGAGTGCCCATGGATCCAATTGTCTAACTTCAATAGTATTAATTGAAAACCGAAGGGGTTAAATTAATTTAATTACGATTAATTAATATTCCTATTAGAAATGTTTGCATATCCATATTTTACTGGAACCGTGTATACTAGTGCTATAATTTAATATAATATAAACGAGAATTATATGAATGCCTTACTTGCCAAATCGATTGTCCCCACTTTGATTTTTTTTTAAATTTTAGTGTCAAAGCAAAACTTGATTGACTTTCAATTGTTTATGTTCAAAAACAAATTTCTCTTATAGTAAGGATTAACACAACTAAATGACAACAAATGTTTAGCCATTGAATAAAAAAAAATTTACTTATGAGGTCATAATCTGATTAACTCCATACATAGACCTGCTGCAAGCGATAATTATGATTTTATATAATATACAGGGTGTCTTAAATTGCTACGGCAATACGAAAACATTTCGGTACGAAGTTATACGCAAATAACCAAATTTTTAATCAAACCGTGTTTTACACTCTACTGGGATCAATATCTCAATAACTATTTAATCGATTTTAAATTTTTAATATATTAGCATTAGCAGACCGAGATCTTTAATTTGATGTTAAGATAAAGCAATGGAGTTATATATATAATTATGAATGTGGCAAGCTTTTAAACTTATACCGAAAATCATGATTTTTCGACTTATGCTTGAACAAACTTTCAAAAAGAAAAATGGCATTAAGCTATTTGTCAACATTCCTGTAAGTATCTGGATAACCATATGCCCGAATTGCTTTATCTTAACGTCAAATTAAAGATCTCGGCATACTAATGCTAATAGTGTATCAAAAATTTAAAATTGATTAATTAGTTATTGAGATATTGATCCCAGTAGAGTGTAAAACACGGTTTGATTGAAAATTGGGTTATTTGCGTGTAACTTCGTACCGAATTCGAATCGGCCAAAATGTTATATATTTTCGATGCAAAATGACCCAGAGAACCTAGTGTTTTCGTAATGCCGTAGCAATTTGGGACACCCTCTATATCGTTACATAAAATTTAAATCTACAGCAATACCTTCTACTAAGTTTATTTGAATTTATAATTTAAATGAAATATAAAAAAAAACAATGTATACTAAATGTATGACTTTTCTATACTTTTTGTTTTATGAATTGAATCGATTTGACAAGTGAGGCATTCACATATAGAATTGTATTATTCTAAACTGAAACATATAATGCGTGCGGTAGTAAAAGAAATGGGAATTCTTAAAAATATACATAAATTAAATAACTTATATCCTTATACTTAATATTATCATAAAATAGAAATACTATACAATAATTAAATTTAAACAAATTTTCACATGAAAAAATGTGTTTGTTTTATATTACTTAAATGTTAACACTAATTATTATTATTGCCAGCACTTAGCATTTAGAATTCTCGTGTACAAAATTCCGTCTACGTATTTTTATTTTTCTTATTATATTTTTTTTTTTTTGCTTCTGTATGTTTTATTGTTAATTTATTCGTTCATAAAGCGTTGCGTTTATTCCATTCAGGTGTATCATTTATTATTGTGCATTGCCACAAGTAAAACCTATTTAAAATGAAATATTTTTAATAACAAAACTAAATAAATACCAAATTTTATATAATCAGTGCCATTTATTAAAATACAATATTATGCTCAAAGATTCTTTGTAGATGTTTTTAAAAATTGAAAAATTTGAGTGAAAAATCAAATAGTAATTAAATTATTAAATATATTCGAATCTGAAGGCCAATTTAACATAATTAAAATATCAACGGGTTTTTTTTATAATCATGTAAATTTGCAAGAAATTAAAGCTCTGGAAATCATTCATCTTAAAATCCGTATTCAAATTTGAACACATTGAAATATTACAATTGAATTGCTTAATGCTAAATTACATTTCTTTTTCGGGATATAGCGCGATTATATAGTTTAAAAATGGTTGAGAATTGACATTCAAGACAGCAACCGGAGTATATGAGATGGGTATATAATTTACCAATTTTAAAATTAAATCTATTCCTATAACTCACTAAAAATAATTTAAATTGAAAAATTCTTAATAATAAATAATTAATTTTATATAATTACCTTAATTAATTGGATGACCATATTTTAATATTAATTAATTCTTATTTTAGTGGCATCTTCAGCCAAACTAATTAATTCATTAAGTTTCTTAATACTGGATCGATTAATATCTAATTTTTCGATTTCTTGATGCCAATGAATGATATCCACATGCAATTGTAAGCGAATTTTATCATCATCTGATAATGCGGTACTACCACCACCGGACACAACAGAAGACGTAGAACTTATGCTACGTTGTTGATCAACACCACCACCTTGAACATTGGTTGAAGATGTTTTTTCTCTTAAATTTTTTAAACGTCTCAAAGATTCTTCGGTTTTTTGAACAGATGTTAAAACATCTTCAACAGCATTATAATAACTACAACAAAAATTGAATGATGTGAATAAAAATTAATACATTAATAAGAATTATATACAACATTTTACTTACTGTACATTTAATTGTGTAAATATTTTCACTAACATTTCATGTAATTTTTCTTGTTTAATTTCTGTGGAATATTTTTGTTGAAATTGTTTTGGCGATTGTAACATTTTTTCAACATAACCGCATGGTCTTGATGGTATTTCTTTATTTGTTTTACGATACAATCTTGGAATATCATTGACTTGTTTTGTATAATCAATACTATTTTCAACAATTTTTATCAATAATTGTTCTTCAATTGCACATAAATTATCATCGAACCGATTTTTTGTATCATTTAAACATTTTTCAATTAATTCCAAATGGTTGTGGTGGTGATGATTTATGACATTATTTTCTGGATATTTTGTTATAATTAATTGATAATATTCTGGAATTTGTTGTTTCACATATACAATATTTAAATATAATAATACTAAATAATCGATTGTTTGTTGTTTTTCATTTGATTTGATAACATTTGGTTTACTACCACCATCGCCACGTGAACTTACATATTGAATACATTCATTACACCAAATTGATAAACGTGAAAAAATATGTAATGTTAATTTAAAAAATTTGACAAATAATTGAGATAAATAAACACCATCTGACCAACATTTTTCAATACAATTTAATGCCGTTTGAATAGCGTTGAATCGTTTAATTGATATGTTTGTAGAGGTATTTTTCACCGCAACAATATCAAACGTTTCATTACATAATGTTGTTTCAAATGCACCACCAATATCTTGAAAACGAATCTGAAACAATAAATAATTAACGTTAACGCAGTAAATCTTAAGCACCCCATGC
The DNA here is from genome assembly GCA_910594885.2 of Bibio marci. Classification (NCBI taxonomy): domain Eukaryota; kingdom Metazoa; phylum Arthropoda; class Insecta; order Diptera; family Bibionidae; genus Bibio; species Bibio marci. The sequence goes on along the minus strand of OU343116.1, from coordinate 2,796,707 downwards.
AAAAGCACATGTAAATGGATGGATCAGTTATTAATATGTGAACCCTGACCTGACCAAACTTAAGAAAAACGTGACCAATGTTGAGATGATGATGAACTCGACATGCAGTGGATATCGGGAGGAAGACAAAAACAACAGATCACGAGCTGTGCAAATGTCCAAGTAGGACTGGTGTCCCTGTGGCTGGACGACATGGGATAGTAATCAAGGAGCGGGAAACAAATATTAAAATATATTTTTAATTCAATATAATTACTCACTTGAAAATAAACCGGTAAATTCCAACGTGTTTGAAATTTTCTATATTGTACATGTTGACGAAATGATTTTATTGCATCGGGATCCTTTATAATCGATTCTAATTGATTTAAAAATTCAATTGTATTTTTATATTTTTGATAAAATAAATCGGGATTGCCAGGTGCAAATATTGATGACATGTGCGTTTCCAAACGATTTTCAATTTCACACCAAAAACTATTTAATAAAAAATTAAAACCTTTTAATTTTCCACCACCATTTATTTCCGAAGATGTTAATAATAATAAATTGTGCATATGTTCGTCAATAAATTGAATAATTTGTTTATAAATTCCAGATAAACCTTGTGGTGAATTTTGCAATGCACTTTCCGATATAATTTTATTCATAAATGGTCCAATACAATTTCGACGAAACAATTCTTCGGCAATTTGGCATTCATCTAATGTACAATAAATTCGTAAACAATGTTCTAATTCATTTAAATTATTTTTATCATTAGTATTCGTTATTATATGCAAAAAATATTGTTGAATTTGTTTTAACAAAATTTTGTGTAAATTTTCAATAGCAGTAATTTCATTTGAGTTTAATAAATTTTTACATGATTTTATATTAAATTCTAATTGAATTAATTCTAATGCAGAACGTTCTAAAATTATTGGTTTTAATTTCCTATCGTTGACATTATCATTGTCGTTGGTCTTCGTAAAGCTATTACTGTTATTATTATTTTCGTCTAATAAAAGTATTTGTAATTTTTTCATTGAACTATAAACTTTTCCAATATTTTCAATACTTTTTAAATTACAACATAATTCATCTTTTTCATTTAAACATTGTAATAATTCTTGCATTGTTTCATTTAAAATTTGTTTAACTCCACAAATTTCAGTTTTTAATTGCTCTAATGGCTGACGAATACCATTTATTGATTGATCCAAACCAATTAAATTTGATGATAAATTTACAAAATCAGCATAATCTTCATTAATTAATTCAATCATTGCTGAACGTAATACTTTTAAATAAATTCCTAAATCATCACGCATCGTTTCTAATGTTGCAGCATTTCGATTCTCTTGTAAAAATTCATCAGCTGAAAATGTTTTCTACAAAAAAATATTGATAAATTTACGATTATACAAAACATTAATAAATTTCTAAATTCTGTGTTTTAGAAACTCATAAAAAAAAAAAACTCTTAACCGGGAGACCAATCATGTTACTTCGACTGGCTTCACTCTTTACTACAACAAAACCAATGCTAAATTACTGTAAATTATTAATCCCGTTATTTGCTAGGTTAATTTAATTAATTATATATATAATTTATTTCTTTTAAGACCATTTACAGAACAGTAGATATAGAAATATAAATTATTTACTGTTAGCTGTAGCTGTAGATTTAAAGAAATAAAATGTGAACATATATAAAAAAAATTACCTTCATAAAATCATTTTTATCAAAACATAATTCAGCCGGTCCAGTTGGCAAATTAAATAAATCACTAGTTTTTGACATTTTTTATAATTTGTTAAACAATTTTCTATTTTTTAATTATAATAAGTAATTGAAATTATTATTTATAAAATGAATCTAGTTAATAATTAGGTACATAAAAAAAATATAAATGAAAAAATTAAAGTTCAACGTTTTGTTTCTTGTTTGACGTTTGACACATCATCAAAATATTTCGCTTTTTTAACCTTGTGACTTGTGACAAATGTATAAATTTACGAGATCTAGCGGTTTCTAAATGAAATTATATTTTGCCCAAAAGCTGCCAATATATTAAGCAAAAGTATACGTTGGCAAAATGTAAACGTCGTATCTATTTAATTTTTAACATTAATTTAACATTTAATAACTTTGTTTAGAAACAAAACATTGAACCTAACCTATTTGTTTTGCATTGTTTTTCTACAAAATATTTTTATAATAAAATAATAAATTTCAATTAATTAATAATTTTGCTTTGGTTTACAATATCATATTGAATGTTAATTTATATATAATAAGAATAACAAACATAATAAATAATAGAACAATATTTCTGGTAAAATGGACTTATCATCATTACCAAATTTATGTTTACATTTAATAAGTTTTTGAAGATTACGTGATAAACGTTTAATAATAAAATATCATAAAAGATAAATATTACATAGACGAAATGTAATGAAGTTATGGAAAAATTTATTATTAACTAGAATAGCATCAGTATCAGTAAATCGAAAAATTTAGTAAATTGTAAATAAATATATATTTGCATTATTAGTTGAACGTTTAAATTTTTAGATTGTGTAAATGCAATAAGAAAATGTATACTATTAAATTGCTATTACTATTAAAATGCCAATGCATTATATTCGTTTGTTACGACATTGAAAAATGGTCAAATTGGTAATAAATTTTTGTTTTGTTCTCTTTTAACTAACTTAACATTATTTATGTAATGATTTTGTTATTGCATTAGATAAATTTAATATTGAATCTAATAATTTTTCATTACTTTCAATAAATAATTTCATATATTTTTTACTTTGTCGAAATGTTTTCTCAGTCAATTCATTAGATCGTTTTAATTCTATTAATATTGAATGTTCAAAAAATTTTCGCTTACGTTTTTAATTTGTAGATTTTGATGTTGATGCTGGGTTTGGTGTTGCCGCCACTGATAATGGTTTTATTGAAAATGATGATTTAATTCCTGTAGATTTTGAAGATGAGGCACTTCTTGCGGTTAATAATGAATATGACGATGATGATGATGATGATCTTGTGGGCGGTGATAACACCGGCGAATCTAATAATGTTGATTGTAATGATGAAGCTGGCGATGATAATGAAGAAGCTTTAGTTTTTACAATAACATTTGAATTTAATTGTAATATTTGAAGTTCTGATAACTTTCGGAATGTTATCGAAAAATTTTTAAATAAATGATAATTTTTTTCAAGTAAAATGATTTTTTTGAATTATAATTATTACATATAAAAAAATGTACCTTCTTCTATCAAAATCGTATCAATTGATTGATTATTATCTAAAATTTCTTTTACACGCTTAAAATATGGCCATTCTGAAAATTTAACATCATTGGATTCCATTGTACGTTTTGCATCTCTGAAAATTTAATATATATTGAAATTGTTGAAATATAATAATTTAGCGGATCTATATGTTCGTTAAAGTAATCATTATGGGTACAGTGTGTCGTAGGTTGCACATTAGGATAACCGTCCGAAGTATATTGACACGAGAAAAATATTCCAGTATTTTGCACACTGAAAATCACAACTATAAATTATCATTTGTTTTTTTTTAAATTTAAAATATGCATGATTTCACAAATGCTTGTTTTTACACGCATCAGATACACACATATAATAGAATTATAGAAATATTGCTCGAAACATAATTATAATACAGTTGCAGAGTATTTTTTCAATTTTGACTATAAAATTTGCTTGGTAAATGCAACTTGGTTCAGCATTCAGAGACATATAAATTGGGGCCCATTAAAAAAAATTTTAACCAAAATTATTATGTTAATGTACAATTATTTTCTTACCTGTATTTTTGTACTAAATTGTGTATTTTAACACGAAGTTCCTAAGTTGTTACATTAACATTCATCTCAGATAATTCTTCCGACATATTTAAATAAACATATGCATTACGTTTAACATTTCGTAGATCAAACGCATAACATTTCCAAACATCTATAAGTTTATTTGTATTTTGAGTTTGCCAAAGTATTCTTTTTTTATTTGTGCGATTTTGTGACGTTGACGACATTTTGTTTTCTGCCTTGGAATGTAAAAAAAATGTTAATTTATTATTTTGAAATTACAGAACATTAACACACAAAATAATTTATAAACTGATTATTATTCACTTATGACTATAAATTAAAGTTTCCTTTTTTCATATATAATGTGATTTATTTAATTTAATTATTTAAAATTGTGTCTAAACCGGTGAAAGTGATAGCGCAAAAAAAAAAAAAAACTAAACGTGGTCAATAAATTAAAAAGTTATGTTAGAGGTTAGAGCTGTAATACGTTATATGAATGTAAGCAAGCAGTTGTTTTGTTTTTGCTTCTCTGGCTCTCCCCTCTCTCCTTTCAGAGTTTCAAACTCATTTAATATTTTCAGTACAATCACCACAAGAATTTTTATGGATGTTCTATTCGAATATAAATGGCACAATTAAATGTCACAATATAAAGCTCGCGCGGCTCGTACCTTGGCACTATTTTACCAAGTTATCATATTCAACAAATATAGCTGACGCATGCCTTTGCGTTTCGTGAAATTTTCTGAACACAGTACTCTTGTCAACGTAAGTAGAATAATGTCATTTTTGTGTTTTATTTTATATTTTATCTAATTTTTTGTATTTATTTTTATTATTTATTAAAATATTGTGAAATAAATTAAACATAATTTATAAATACTAAAATAAATATACAAATATTTGAAATAATTATAATAACTTATAATTATACCATAATTTAACTCTATATTTTAACAAAACAAATTTGTCTCTACTATGCAAACTTTTATGTCATAGTGAGATAGTAAATATAGTAATATTTTAACACCCAAATGCCCAAATGAGAAATAACGGTAAATTGTGAAATTATTGATTCCATTATAGTGATTAGATGAATATAAAAAAATAATTAAAATAATAAAATGAATTCAAATAAAATTACAAATGCTCCAAAATATACAATACGACATACATGTCGTACATGTTTAAAATCATTGAAAAATAATATTATGGAGTCTATTTTTGGATTGCAAAGTAATGATATTGAATCTTTTCGTATAATGGATGAATTGATAATAATGAATTTAAAGGTTTGTGAATACTCATATTTTATTTTAAATAACATAAATAATAAAAAAAAAATGAAAAATTCATAGATATCACGAAATGATGGATTACCGCAACAAATATGTAAAGATTGTATCAGTCGTATAAGAGATTTTAATATATTTCGTACTGAATCGGAACGATCACAAGAAATTTTAGAAAATTATTTTAATGTAACACTATCTGATGCCAAATCTACATCTTCTTTGACACACTATCTATCATCATCAGATGTACAAAAGAATGAAAGTATAACAGCAATGGTGGAAGGATCAACAGTTCCACCATTACCACCACCAGTACCACCAGCAACTGAACATGTTCCGGTTCTACAATCGGTAATAGTACCACCTTTACCTTCACCGCCACCAGCAATAACACCACTGCCACAACCTCTAGCACCACCACTACCATATCCATCACCATCATCACCAGTAGTTAATACTAATAAAACAGATTTTGAATTTGTAAACATAAAATTTGATGACCCGATTGCAATAATTCCAGAAGATTTAATTAAAGAAGAATTCATCGATAACACAAATTCAAAAGATGAGGTTGTCGATAGTAAAGAAAATATTATTGCAATTGATCCGTCTGCAATTATGTTTAATGATTATAAAGGCAGCAGTGATGATGAAACATTATATAAGAAAGCTAAAAAAGAAGCGAAGAAAATTAAGTTAAATAAAATTAATGATGGTAATAGTGAAAATTTAGAAAAGCGAAGAAAGAAATTGAAAAAGGAAAGTACAAAAATTACAAAAATCAAAAGATTAACAGCAACAGAAGAGATCAAACAGAAGTTGTGTCAAGATGTTCGTAAATATATTAATACCAAAAGACATGTAAGGCGTTCAAAACATGCTATTGAAGAAGCGGTAACAATTACTTTTTTTTTCCCCAATTATTACATCCTGTATATAAAAAAATATACTTTTTTAAATTACAGATTCCACAATGTAAATATTGTAATGAAATGTTTAATACAATGGAAGAAATGGAACAACATCTTAAAGATCTTCATCCACCAGATAAACCACATCTTTGTCCAATTTGTAAAAGAGGTTTTCGAAAACCATCAAATCGTACCTATCATGTGGAAACGCATATCGATGGTATATTTTATTTATTTTATTTGTTTATATATTTGGTAAATTTTGACCAATAGTACATGAGTATGCCTAACATCCAGTAGTACCTAGTGTAACCGCTAATATAATCTCTTTCAGTAATCCTAATATATTGATTTGATGCTAATAATAGTGTTATTAAGAAATTATTTAAAATGCTAGTTTTCGTCATAACACTATTATCACCAAATAAAATAAGTAAAGTTTTAACAATTGCATTATTTATTATCACCCCCATATATACCAAGTGGATATTATGGTATCTACCCCAAACATTCATTACAACTAACTTTGTAAATTACTCCTCATGGGAGCGATTCACCAATTGTAATACAATTAACAAAAGATAGATGTTTGTTTATTATTCCATTATTTTTATAATTTTAGTTTAGTTTAGCCCGTATTGCATTGTGTGTACAGACTTTGTTAATCGATGAGTAGCGTCCAAACGTCATATTTTCAAAGATATTCTTTTCCTTAACTGGTTGTCACTTCGCCAATAAAAGATTTCTCAAGTCGATGATGTGCCACAAAGAGTGTTCCTTATTTAATGTTTTTTTTAATATTATTATTTAATTAATTATGTGCATAAATATTCAATTTCAGTATGTTCGTATAAATGTGATCTTTGCGAACGATGTTATAAAACAAAACGTTTATTAAACGTTCATATAAAACAAAAACACATTATGTCTGAACATATTTGTCCACAATGTTCAAAAAAATTTGTTACAACATTTCAATTTCGAGCTCATTTACAATGGCATCGATCTTATAATAATGCAGTTGAACATAAATATAAATGTAAATATTGTGAGAAAGGATTTCATACACGTCCACGAATGCAAATACATGAACGAATTCATACCGGTGAAAAACCATATTTATGTAATATTTGTGGAAAAGGTATGTACAATAAATATATGTTTTCATTCTAAAGAATTTCATTGAAATTAAATAAGTAAATTAATTATTTTCTTTTATTAGAATATCGTAAAATGTGTACATTTAAAGATCATTTGAAAGTACATCAAAATCAACGTACATTTATATGTCGTGTTTGTAATAAAGGTTTTAATCATCCAGCAACACTATATACACATATAAAAACACATGATGGTATGCGTCCATTTAAATGTGATATTTGTATAACAGGTAAACAAAACTGAATACATAAAATTAATTGATGGAATGCACCTTGTATTTATAAAGATTTATTGTATTTTTATAATTTTTCAGAATTTGCACGGAAATTATGTTATAGAAAACATATGATGCGTATACATAAAATGACACTTTTGTCAACTGGTTCAAAATCTGAGATTCAATATTTCTGTGAAATATGTAAAGCACATGTGGACACTGAATTATTAATAGCACATGTACAAATGCACACGGATGCACCTACTAATGGTCAAATAAATGAAAACATGTAAATTGAATAATGGATTTAAAAAAAAAATGGATATGTAGGAAATAAAAAAACAATAATTACCTAATCACTATAAATACGAGATAATATATATAAATATATAAATATTATAATTAATAGAAATAATGCACATTTTTTTTTGTTTACAAAAAGAATTAAAAATAAAGTTTTGAAAATAGTAACAAATATTTATACATAACTATTGTACAGTATAGAATGGAATTCAAATATTGCAGAAAAAGTAATCTGAATTGATTGTTTTTGAATTTGTTTTTGATCGATTATGTTGGGGTCTTTCAAAAGACTTTTTCATCAAAAAAAAACAAACAACACGATATGATTCATGTAACCACCTTCGTAGAGCCTGAGTCTTATCTACCAGTTACCACATCAATCGGAGCATTGCATTGGATTAGCTAACGGTTGGCTAAAGGACTTATGTTGTATGGTAAAAAGATTATTATTTATTGTAGTAGTAATTTGCTAAATAAAATTACTCTTCAGAAAATACCATTAACTACAAGTCTACAAGATTGAATTGTGCTAAACATAATCTCTCTGAAATGTTAATGTTATGTGGACAAAATATTTATTTATTTAAATTTAATAAATCGTATTAAAAAAAAATCTTAAGATTTGGCTGCATTTATTTGTTGTAGTACAGTGAACGACAATTCTGGATTTGTATCGTCAAGCACTAGACAAAATTTTGCACATTTCAACACCTTTTCATCACTCGATTTTCAAATTGTCAGAATAAAATGACAGACACAAAACCGAGGAACACAGAGAAACAAAAATTACAACCATGACGAAAATTATGAAAAAAAACTTATGTGTCACTGTCAATGATATATTTATGTGAAGTGAAGTGAAATGAAGAAATTATATATTACGTTTTCGTTTATAAATTATAAAGTAGTTGTGTAAAAAAATATTAATAATAATTATTAATAGTTGTAATTGATTTTAAATAATTTGGTATTTTTATTTTGTTATTATAAAATTGTCAATAAATAAACACAAAATAGAATTAAAACCAATATTTTGAATGTCTTTACTTTAAATTTTGTATTTGTTTTCATAAATCCATTTTGTTTTTGTTTTTTATTATTAATTTTTTTTGTTTTTATTGAGGGCAATTTATTTCCTAGAGTGACTGACTGAAAGTAGTGAATAAAGTGAGTAGTGAGTATTTGTGAATCGTGAGTATTATAAAATAATTAATATTTTATATTTTAAAATGTTTTTCTATTATACTACTAATAGTAAAAATTTGTTTTCAGATAATAATACAAATATTTGAAAAAACATAAAAACCAATAAACTATTTATTATGAAACGAAAATACGTTTATCCGTCGCAGGGAAACATTTCAAATGCAACACAATTAATAAGTGATCGACAATATCGACCCCTTGAAAATGTTATTAAAAATCGTTTACAATGTTCATCGGAATTTATGAATCGTTTAGATTTAGATGCCGAATTAGAGGGCCATACTGGTTGTGTAAATTGTTTAGAATGGAGTGAAAGTGGTAAATTATTAGCATCGGCATCTGATGATTATCACGTTATGATTTGGGATCCATTCAAACATAAACGTATTATTGATTTACCAACACCACATACTGGAAATATATTTTCTGTTAAATTTATGCCAAAAACTAATGATTCCACAATAATTACTGGTGCAGCAGATAAATTAATTTATCTATTTGATTTAAATCGTGATACACCAAAATGGAAATGTTCGTGTCATTCGACGCGAGTAAAACGATTAGCCACTACACCGTCAACACCATTTTTATTTTGGTCATCTTCCGAAGATGGTTGTTTATTGTAAGTGTAAATTATGTGAACTTTTGGTTTACGTGTGTCTCGGCATTATGTAACTTATCAATTAATCTTATAATTTGTGGTTTTTTCTTAACTTTTCAATAGACAATATGATACGCGACAATCACATGTTTGTTCCAATGATGAACGTAAAACAAAAAGTGGAGATAAAATATTTTTATTAAGTTTAACACATCACGTTGGAGAGAGTGCTGAAATTAAATGTATTGCAATAAATCCGATAAGGTAATAGTTTTTGGTTTTATTGTCCTTTTATTGAAACATCATTATTATTATTATTATTAAGTGAAACATATGTTTCAATCGGTGTTTCATTAGATCAATACTAGTGTCATGTGTGCAAACATATTGTTACTTATATAGCACGCGTCCCAAATTAGTTGTTAGTCACAAATAGTATTAATTTTAAGTTGATCGTTCGAATATCAGATCAAGTCACCAAAATATTTCGAAATAATAATTATTATGAAACAGAATAAAAGTAGCCGATTTTAATATCTAGGTCTGAAGCCAAACAATTAAGTCACAAACAAAATATAATATGACTTAAATTTTAACATTATTGTTACTATTATTATGAATATATTGATTATATAATGAAATTGTGAGTATTTTTTTATCTACTAAAATATTTATTTATTTTCAACCAAAGACCTGAATTAATAGCAATTGGTTCAAATGATATATTTGCAAGAATTTATGACAGACGAATGATTAAATTAGAAAAGCATGAATCTCATGCAAACAGAGATTGGAAAACAATTACTGAAGATAATGTTCCGCCAGGTTGTGCTACATATTTTTGTGCAGGTATATATGAAAAAAAAAAAAAAAAAAAACACAAAAACCAAAATTTGATAATATTTTAAATTCTTTTTTTTTTTTTTGTTTTCTTTTTCTATTTACAAAAACAGGTCATTTTAATAAACCAAATATCGAAAGGCCTCATACATTTTTATCCCATAAAGCAATTACCTATTTAACATTCAGTCCTGATGGTAATGAATTATTAGTAAATATGGGTGCCGAACAAATATATTTATTTGATATAAATTCAAAAGAAAAATCAATATATTTACAATTACCAGAACATCTTAAATCGGAACCAACACTAAGTGATAATTATGGAAGTTGTAGCAGTAATAATAAGAAATATAGCAATAATAGTCATAAATTAAGTAAAAATGGAATTACCGATAGAGTTGAATCATTACAAAAAATGGGCATTGATTTTTTAGAAAAGGAAAAATATTTACAAGCAATTAATAAATTTACAATAGCTATTCAATTGTCACCAAATTATGCTAATTTATATTTAAATCGTGCAACAGCTTTTATGAGGCGACATTGGTAAAAATTATATAATTATTGTTGTGTACTGAATGATTGCATAATTTTTGGCCCGATTGTCATAGATGGTAAACAAAAAACGTCATTCCTTGACTGGTATAAAAATTAAGCTCAACTGAACAATATACTGGCTCTCTTAGACGACATAAAACTATGCCTTTGTTTTATATCGTATGGTAATGGTTGATGAAAAAGTGGAACCTATATAATAAAAACGTATCTAACTAAATTCTTTGAAGGAATACAGTCAATCAATCTGGAATCAAAACAATTAGTACAACGTTGTTAGTATCGTTGAACAGTTTTATAAAAATATAACCTATTGATTTTATTTTTCAAATCGGTCACGAAGTTATGCAATTATCCAATACTACAATATAATTGTATTTTTTAAATTAATTAATGAACAAAAAATAATAGGTTCGGTGATCATTATGCAGCATTACGTGACTGTCACACAGCATTACGTATAGATCCGACATCTGTTGAAGCACAATTTCGTTTATCTAGAGCGTTATTAGAATTAGGTTTTCTTGATGAATCGAATGAATGTTTAGAAGGATTAAGATATCGTTTTCCACATTATTCTACACATAATAGTGTTTTAATGTTAAAAAAGGATATAAATGTTGAAGTTAAGGTACAATTTCTTTTTGTTAAATAGCTTTTATTCGTTTATTAATTTTTAATTGCGTGTATAATTATATGATACTCTCTTTTTTTTTCATTTATATTTGTAGAACCTTAAAAATAGAAATGCTACAGATGTATTGATGGATTTTCCTGACGTTACTGATAAAGAAAAGGTATGCAATTATTTTACTATTTTTTAATGATTAACAATATCGTTTCGTATAGTTGTACTGGTACTACTAAATCGAAACTAATTAAATATTACATACAAATTGTAAAACATAACCGTACAACAACTGTTAATATCTTTTTATTTAAAGTATTGGCGTAAAATGGCAAAAGATTATAAAGATCGTTTTGTTGGACATTGTAATATAACTACCGATATTAAAGAAGCAAATTTTTTTGGTGGCGATGGTAATTATATAGTTGCTGGGTAAGTTTTATCAATGAAATTTTAATATATTTTCGACCATCACAATAACATTTAGTTTTTAAATCAAACAAAATCTATTTCTATATTAATTCTATAGTTCAGATGATGGTAATTTTTTTATATGGGAACGTCCAACAAATAATATTTTAAATATATATAAAGGTGATTCAGCAATTGTTAATTGTGTTCAACCACATCCAACATTATGTTTGTTAGCAACAAGTGGAATTGATCATGAAGTACGATTATGGTGTCCGAAACCAATTGAAAAATTTGAGTCAAAAACAAAAATTATCTATATTGATAATGTGGTTGCGGCCAATCAACAACGTTTGAAAAATGATCTGTTTGAATTGAATACATCGGGTGATATTTGTCGTGCTAGCTAGTAGTTGTTATAATTATATATTTAATTTTTGTAATTACATATTAATATTAATATTGTATAATTTAATATATTCACAATAATACATATATATTCTAAATTCTAATTAATATATTTTAAAGTTTTGGATATTTCAAAAATCAATAAAGTTATATATATTTTTACGCAATTATATTATGGTAATATATTAATATACCATATAGAGGGCTGTGTATATTAAAAATGTATATAGTGAAATTTAACGACCCAGTGCTGATTCTATATTTGATACCATCCAGCGTTATTTTATAGAAAATAATAATCTTAATTAATTGAATTGTCGTAAAAATTTAATTTCAACGTAGAATTTATCATAGATTCAGTACTGACTCGTCGTTGATTGCTCGGTACGTTATACAACACAACACCCTGACAAAAAAAAAAGAACCAACAATTGCTTATATAGCAATTTAAAAATGACAATTCTTTCTATAAGATAAAATCTAAAATTATACAATGATTGTCATACTAAAAATTAAACGATATCAAAATAATTTAAAATTTAACAATTTATTATTATTTTTTATTTTACTATGATGTAAGATTTTCTTAAAACAAACATTTATAAATTAATATATATTGTGATTCTAAATTTAATACGCATGTAATAAAGAGTATTTAGTGGTTTAATTTTTAAATAAAGGTTTTTTTGTTGTTTTTTTTAAAGTATAAATGAAAATATGTATAGATTGAATTATTGAAATTCTAGAATCAGATAAATGGATATGAAAAAGTAATTGGAAACTATATATTGATGTGGTGTCGTTGATAAAAAAAAAAACATAGTACCAGTAGTCGCACTACAATTACTCGTCATGCTATACCAACTCCGCTGTTCAGAGTTCTTTTATAAATTAAATATAAAATGTCTATCTTGAACATTAATTTTCTTGTACTTCAGTTTTTATGCTCTCAAGTTATCTTATTAATTCTTTCCTTTTTTTTTATCCATCAACTCTTTTGGAAATGGTGCGGTGATGAACAGGAAAAAAACCATTAGTACATTATATAAAAATGCGTAGCAAATTATGGTAAAACTACTATTGCATAAAATGTAATTTTTACTGCTGATTATTATTATAGTTAGTATTATTGTAGGATATAAATTAATATATAAAATGTATAGTATCGGCGAATAGTTTTTTTTAGCGAAAATATTTGTTATTTTATAACGTAACAACACTAACGATTTTTTCTAAAACAATAATAGAAGCAAAATAACTCTCCTCTTCTACAATTAACTATTTTCCACAAAAGATTTGTTCTTGTCTACATCGAGATTTGAAAATATTATAATTATTTCTATATTATATTATATATTTTTTGCAACTGCTTGCATACCTATAACTATATATTTATTCCTTATGCACCACCACACCACACCTGCCTTTTTAAGAAGACGACTATCATCATCGCCGCATAAATTTGAAATATATTTTCAATGTATAATTTAAAAAAAAACATACCACAAGAAACTTGATTATTGTATATTTATTTTATTGTTCATTATCATTACACGTTTTATTTATAAATATTGAGCGACTTTTAAAGCATTTATACTATTATTGCTATTACAACAAAAAAAAAAAAAAAAAGAAAAAATAAAATAAAAACCTAACAAATAATTATAAACTTGAAATAAATTTCATATGTTTTTTTTAATCTTTTTCAAGTTACAAGCGATTTAAAACTGCGTTATTTATTCCATGTCGCTATACATTGCTTTGTATTTATATAAACTTGATACGCATATACATATAAAAATGATTAATTGTTAATGTATCAAATGGAACTTGTAACGCTCCATTTGCGTAACTTTCAGGAATTGTTCGGGAATGGGTGTGGATGGAGTGAAGTTAAATTGTTTGATGTTGGTAAACACGAAGTGACTGTGGGTGAATTGATGATTTACTCGTATGCAGGCCTCTCAATTTGCAGATATATAGCGTTGTCAGAGTTGGCCAGACGCAGTTCAATTGAATGGTATTATATTTGCATGTTAGAAATATTGCTTTGGTTCAAATTGTATTGTGCGCGCCAATAAATTCATCTACTGATGATTGAAATCAAGTAGTGTACCATCAAATTTCGTACACTGTTAGTAACAGAAGAAAGGTTAGAGGGTAAACATTACTATACCTAATATGATTGAGTTAAATACAATAAAGGGAAAATTCTATAATAACAACTGCAGTATACGTAATCGTTGGGTTGTCATGGACATGAAGATATGCACCAAAATGGTATATTATTTGCAGACTTGTCGTTAAATAATGATTTCATTGTTAGTAGTACGATATTCTCACATAGGTGCAAGTACAATAATAATAGCGAGATTAACAAAATGTTTGCATTCACCATTACCACAGTATATCAGTCATACACTATATATAAATAAAGAAATTATGGAAACGTTTATTTTTGGATAGCTGCAGACCAAATGGCGAATTGTTACATGACATGTTTAATAATATATAAGTTTATAGTTTAGAATGAAAATTTATACTTAATCATAATTCTCAACGTATTGATCACAAAAACAACATATGACATCGTTGATAATATTTTAACGAATAAGATTTATAATGTATAAACTCGTGTTTGCATATATATAATGTATGAATAATTATAATTATACGTAGAATTATTATTCTATTTAGACTGCATTTATAAGAATAAGAATTTAATAACGACAAAATGTATAAATTATATAATAATTCCATAATATTGTATATAAATATATGGTATAATTTATTATATGCATTTAATCAGAGTTTTATGTTTCCTTTTTTGTACTTTTTATAACTACATATTTTAATAAATCTCGTATAGATAGAAAAATTGTAATTGCTTTGTTATATAAATCAACTCTTTATTTTTTTCTCGATTCCCGTCTTAAATCTTTAACTTTTCTAGAAATAAATAGACTCTTCACATCACATTTTCTCTATAAATAGGTATTTATAATTTATATGTGGAAATTGTAAGAAAAAAAAAAAACGTACATGCAGTACACCTTAAGTTAAGAGTTTATACAATATAGTTTTTATGCGTGCGTACATAATATTGTATATTTTTAAAAACTAGTATATGATGATGAATAAGTAAAAATATGTTAAAGTATAAAGAAAAACTTGTCAATTGTCAATATAATAATAATAATAATAATAATAACAATAATAATAATAATAATAATAATAAAATACACACGGGAGCAAAATTAAATGTTTGTTATATATGTATAAAAATAAAAATATATTGTATAGATAAAGACGTGCGTATACACGACGCATATTTAAACCATAAATGGACTGATTGATATTATTTATGCGTTTAAGATTCTCTCATTTATAGAAATATACAATATATAAATATATTTATTTTTTCTTAAGAAACAAAGAACTCAAACAGAATAAAGTATTATAAGGTAGAAAAAAAAACCAAAAAAATCAAAAGGAATTATAAAATAAAAATTCTTACATTAAATTCAGTCATCCAATATTTTATATTTATATATACACCTTCTGTCCGAAAAATCGCCGAAATGGATTGAGAACAAAAGCAAACAATTAAATACGCACCAAAACCATATACATTAAAACATTAGCTGTTTGTACGTGTACCATTTTTTGCAACAAATTTTTTGTGAATGATACCTTTGAAAATCGTAAAAACTAATTAATGAGCATTGTTTTATCTGATGTCCGCCGTTCGACTATATTCTTCATATATTATTTAAAAATCATTCTGATTACTTTTTGAACAGATTGTGTACATATCTAACAAATTAAACGATATATAGTTATTTGTGTATCTGCGTTTACAAAAACGATAGTAAACTTATAAAACTTTCAACTTACAAAATAACATCTTATACATAAATATGTGTTTAATTTTAAGTTATACTTTTACGATAACACAATATATATTAAATGTTCTTATATATTATATTAGATATAGTCCACGATTTTGATTTTCTGTATAGCAGAAGGTAAAAGTTTAAACCATATATAATATATAAAAATTTGTGAATGCTAAACTTTTGACCAGTGTTTTAATTTAAAGGAATGAATTTCTTAATTTAAATATAACAATTTTAGTGTTTGCCACAACCATTTGAACACAACGGTATAGTTCTATAATTATAGATATAGACGAAAAAAAAAAAATTGACGGAGCTATCCGTATACACCCAATAATATAATATACCCACAATTAATTTATGATTTGTTCTATACTCAATATATAATAATATTAATTTTATATCGACCGTCTTTTTTTGGTACATCGCATGATTATGAAAAATGCGTATAATAATATATAATACGTATTATATACAGGTGTATTTCAAGTATATATTGAAAAGCATTACATTGTCCATATCAAATTTCATATAAAATGCAACAATATATAAAATAAGAAATAAATTAAATATTTAATTCCAACATTGTATCATTTTTCTTATAAACATATATAACATATTTATATACGAGTACATAAATTGCGTATAACGTGCGAGTATATCGGAGCTTCTATTCAACGGGTTTGCAGTATTTATGCATAATTTTGAAAAACTTATGGGTTGGGAATTTATTGACGAATATTTTTCCATTTTAATAAAATAATTACTACATATAGCCATAGGTGTGTGTGTGTGTGTGTGTGTGTGGTATGGTATATAAGGAAAATAAAGTTTTTTCTTAAATGCTATAATATTTTGACCAACATTATTTGTACATTAAAAAAAAAACAGGTTGTTTATATTTAAAAAAAAAATACATATTTATACCTTAAAAATTGCAATTAGAATATTTGTATATTGTATGGAACATCACTATTTTTAAATATATAGATAAAGAATCTATATATATTTTCACTGATAGTGTCTGAAAATAAAGATATGTGGTCTAATAAATTTTACGTTATCTTTATAATTATTTTTTCCATCATATACGATACCATCATACAAAGAAAAGTTGTTGTCTCAATAAATTTACAAAACGCGATGCTTTGAACATTGTACAATATAATACAATTTAACTATAACCACAGATATTTATGCGTATATCAATATAATATTAAATAGGGTATAGTGGATATTCACGGTCACACCCGCAACCCCAATCAGTCGTCGGCCACTATATAATTAACATCAATTGTTATAATTTCAATAAGAAAAGAGGCAGTGGCCGAATGCAAGAGAAAGGCCAACATTTATTTATTTATTTTTGGTTTTTATTAACCGTCTTCTATAATTTGGTGTTTATTTTTACATTAGCTACGTACTATATATAAAATAAAATAATATATTTTAAATAGTGATAAGTTCGCGTAAAGTAAAATTTGTATACTAAATATCTCATGACTGAAGACAGTACCCTATGCATATTTCATAAAAAAGTTGTATATACGCACATATGTGACAAGTGTCTGTCAATGTCAGAGTACGCAAAATATGCATTGTTTGGTATTTTTATGCTGCTTCTTTGTATCTAACATATAATAACATTTATGTTCATGTATGTTGTATAAGAATTATAGAATATAACATACAATAATCATCCATCATTAAATTTTTATACTCATATGTGCCGCAATTGTGATGTGATGAGAGCCATAAATGATTGTATTTATTTATATATGAAAAGACAAAAAATACAAAATAAAAGGAAACATTATTTGCAATATAATTATTGCTCGGTTTTTTTTTTATATATAACATAACACACGCAGCATTATTATAAATTTAAAAACTATGTTTGAATACATTTGCAAAGAAAGAACAAACAAATATAAAATGAAATATAATGAATATTATAATAATATTATTAGCATCCTCTGTCTAAAAATGAATAGGAATGACTTTCTGACATATGGTTTTGTGTGGTAACGCTGCATCAATTATTGCGTGTACCAAAACTTAATAAACTGTTGTATTTTCAAGACATTCTCTTCAATGATATCCAAAATATAATGGACATTATGGTCACACCATTTGTACTTGACCGTCTATATTGCTCCATTAACTCTACGTTCCAATGCCTAATGAAAACCATATGGATTGATTGCCCAGACACATACGCCTAATCTATAACTATGTTACACAATATAGTGTGTCGCTTTTTTCCAAAGGGTATCTATTAAATATTATATACAATCAATTAACAATTCACCAATTCTCGGAAAAAACAACTATTTTATAATAAGTCTGCGGTGGTGGTGGCGGATGTGTGGTGTGTGATTTCAACATATAGAGCTGGGTCACGATATTAAGATCGTCTTCGGAGACGATAATATACCATAAGTTGGGACAGGAAAGAATATATAAATAAAAATTAATTTTTAAATTTAAATAACATATTCAATTGCCAAAATTGTTGACCAATCGCGTACGTCTGCTACCGCTGCATTATTATAAAATTATAATAAGTGCGATTCTCTGTCGTCTATTGTGCGTTCATTATTCTGTGATACATATATTAATCCCTCGTTTTTTATGTCACACATATATGAGATGAATATGCAGGTACATAATTATATTATGCAAATGTTACATCTCCACATACATGTAACATTAAAGAGGTCAGATCACGCGTGTCTCATTTATAAATGCAGATATATATATATATATATAGACATATAATGACAAGATCTCAGTGGATATGAATATTGTGCGTGTATACAATATTAAATTTTGTAAATATATGCTCGTCGTCGTATATCTGTATATATTTAAAATGCGAATTTTACAAAAATTAAATAAAATATTATTATATATAAAAATATGTAAATGTAAAAGGGAAATATTATTAAATACATAGAATATTATTATATATATATAGAAATTTACTGGAATATATAATAATTATATAGTTGTTCATGTGCATTCGAATAAACGATTATAAATATATATGAGCGTATAATGAAGAAAAGTCTATTAGCAACAAAATATTCATACATATTAATGTATTCAGCAAAGATAAACTATATATATTATAATAAAAAAAAAAATCTCGCGACAAGATTAGGTATGATAAAAAGAAATATGCGCAAGAAACTATAAATGAAATGAAGATGAAAAAAAAACTTATGTGGTTTTATTAAAAAAAAATTTATAAGTTATCTTCCGATTAGAAGAGAAACTTGTTATACCTTGTTATAAAAAATATTTTAATTTCTATATAACGACAGAACACTCAGTGGTGCAGCAGTGTTGTTTCTATAAATTCAGAGATATAAAGATCGTATTGTTTCATAAGCCAGAATAAATAAACAGAGAGATGCAGTAATTAACGGAAAGTTTTAGCATTTCAAGTGAAGATAAAAAATGCAGAAACAGAAATATAAAAAAAAAAAGAAGTATTAAAGAAATAATATAATATAAAAAATTATATTCTCTAAATCTATCCATGTACGTGTACGAATATGTAAGAGCCCTTTTGGTTTGGGAATAAATATATATATTGTATATATAAATAATACATCAGGCATCTTTTGTCAATATGTTGTTTATAAACACACACACACACACACACACATATGTACATTAACATTAATCTAAACAAATATACATATATATATATAGTCTTGATGTCGATGATGAACATATATAATAATATAATATTATATTATGTATAAACTAATACACAAGTTCTTTTAGAAGAATTCTATATCACCATCACCACCACCATACGCGCGAACAAACCAAAGCAACCAACTTTAAATAATAAATAAATAAATATATTATAACTAAGTAAGAATAAAAATGCATAAAAGACCACAGAAGAAACTTGTGTAATTAAAATAAAATATAAATAAAATATATATGTAAGAAATAAACAAATATAATATATAAATAACGTATCATGGGTTTTAAGAGGTTTTAAGATATGATGTATACGTTTAAAGAATCCATTACCATTGTAATTTGTAAGAAGATCAGTCGATACAAGGATTCATTAGGATCAAGATCATCGCATAGAAAAATTAAACATACCGACCTAGGAAAAACATTAATTTTTATTAATAAAAAAAAACAAAAAATGTGCTTTTCCTCTGCATTTCATTTCATTTGATTATAAATTATTATTCGAAAATTAAATACACTACAATATTTTATATAAATCAAATAATTTAAAATAATTCTAAATTGGATTTTTTATTATAAAATCGAAAAAAAAATGTACAACATTTTATTTGAAAATATCTTCTTTTTGATTTTTAATTACTTTTATTATTCAATTATAATATGAATTGTGAAATTGTGCGATTATATATATATAAAATGAAAGTGAATTTAATTATTAAAGTGATATTGTTGGTGGTGCGTGGCGGTGATACAGTGCAATTTTAAAAGGTACATTACATAAAGTATACAATATGATTTTGTATTTAAAGTGTTTTATAATTTAATTTTATACATTAAATATTTTAATTTTTAACTTTTTCAAGGTAGTAATAATTTAAATAATATATATTCATTTTTAATTGGTCACATAAATCATTAAAATTAATTCTAATCGATTCCTTATTAATATATCGACACGGATTGTAATAAAATTTTATAATAATTTCCAATTAAATTACTGATACATTTTAAAAAAATATTTGCTTATAGCAAAATATCAGAGATTCAAAAATTATATACATTAGTTTAATTTTTGGAATAAAATTCACTAAAATTAAAATTTAATATATTTTTATTTGTATTTAATTTCGATATACAGATATTTCACACATTTTTATATTCGTCGAATTAATTCATACACAAAAGTATATTATAATATAAACAAATGACATATAGTTAATTTTGAATTTCTTAATTCTCTGCTCTAATTCTAATAATTTGTAATTTTTCTGCGTATACTACTCTATCAAGAAATTTTTTTGATAATTTTGATCCTACCCAAATAGAAACGTTTTAGTTTTAACATTTTTATATAAATTACCATATAAAGTTTACAATGTTTGACATAGAAATTTCATAACACCCTCTCAACAGAATATATAACCATATAATTCTATATCGTATATATTAGATAATCTAATTTGGTAAGTTAGTAAATTACCATTCACAATTCACCAATTTTTCAATAGACATTTCATTTATTTAACTATAGCTATAAAATTTATGATTTCTTAATACAGGTGTTTTGTTATGTACACAATAATTTTAATACATAACGCAAATCAAACTTATGATTTTTTTACAATTGTTATAGCAATATTAACAAATTTTTGTACATGTAAAAATAAAAATCAATGAAATTTAAGTGTGTATTTATAAATGTTAGAATAGTGCAAATGGTGCACACGGAAATGCCCTAGGAATATAAAAATTAAATAATTAATAATTTCATATCGAATAAAATTGGCAACATATTTACGCCGAGAATCACAGAAATTCGATTCTGTTATTCGCTATATGTCTTAGAGATAGACTTAACTTTTATTTTATAATATATACGGTTACAATATTACATATATTGTGTGTGTTCAGTGCTATATATATATATAATTTTGCATTGTTGTATGTATACACATTTGATTTCGTTACACGTTTGCAAATTTAATGAAATGGTATAAAGAAGGAAAATATGTATATTAAATATATACATCAAACATATAAACATATAGACAATGTGTTGGAAAAATAATCCAAATGATTGTCTAATAATATGGATCTGATAGCGTCGCCACTTCTACAAAGGTTTCTCTGATTGATTCACATCCATTGTAAATCGACTGTAAAACAAAAACTATCAAAGCTTATTCATTTCATTTGACGATACAATATTAATTAGTTGATCCATGGAATATATTAATTCTTAACCATTCCTTCCATTCATTCCGGTTAATTTTCGGACCGCGCGTGTATAGAAGATATAAAAAAAAAAAAAAACATTTAAAATAAAAAACCAAAACCAAAAAAAAATCG
Organism: Bibio marci; assembly: GCA_910594885.2. Taxonomy (NCBI): domain Eukaryota; kingdom Metazoa; phylum Arthropoda; class Insecta; order Diptera; family Bibionidae; genus Bibio; species Bibio marci. The sequence continues at coordinate 2,774,349 of OU343116.1, read as the reverse complement.
AAACGCGAAAGCAACAAAAGAAACGATAAAATATTGTGTATAGTTTTGAAAAATAATACAAGGAGAAAATAATATATATCACATGCACGAGACTATGAACAGACAAAAATTATATGCATACAGAAATACGCGAATGGCCTTGACTTCCACTTGCGATGGATGCAATGGAGGCATGTGTGCGTGCAAAAATTATTCGCTGAAAAATCGTCTATAATATAATTTATATTTTCATAATACATTTGCACATCATATGCAAATGGATATAGAAATTTAGTCGTTCGCGTTGTTGCGTCGGTCGACGTCAATATCGCCTAATTATATGATTTATTATTTCTCAGTAGAGTATCGCAAAATTTTAATATATTCATTTTTTTATGTTATTTATCATTTTTGTATTAAAGGAACTTTTTGTTATTCTTTTTAAAAACTGTATGTAGCTTACGATTATTATACATTTTAATTTATTTATCAACGGCAGCGCATTACATAAAATATTCATGATATAAAAAATTTATGTTGTTAGGTATATTTTCTGAAAATTTAACGTCTCATATAGAGTATGCATATGTGTGGCATCAGATAATATATTATAATAATCAATCATCATTTTTCTATATCACAAAATTGCTTTTCTTATGTTTCTTTTTTTTTTTTCTTATAAATAAAGTATTCAAACAACAATCTTTTACGTCTTTGGTGAAATATTTGTAAAATCTTTAAAAATCCAATTAATAAGTTTTAATTTCTTCAGATATTTATGTGAATTTAAAAGACCATTCAAAAAAACCATATTCTTGTGAATTCAAGATTAAAACAGCTATAGGTACAAATTTAAAATACATCTCAATTTAATTTAAAACAAAGGATAGTGCTTGCAATCCACATTCAATATTTGTTACAAATACAATTAATTTGTAATCAATAATAAATTAGCCACATATTTATTTGTATGACAAATTTTACATAAAAGTACAATCATATTTACGACACAACCACTCACTCATATAAAAATATTGTTTTGAATGAATAAATAACATTTGCATTTGATTTTATACTCGGACATTTTGCATATATGAAAAAAAATTATGTTTTACCGCGACAATGTTTTGATATGATGATGAATTTTTGCCTAATGCTAAAGGTTACATGTATTTTGAAATGCACGTGGTATATACAATATAATAATGATCTCGGGTTTTTGTTTAAAAAGGTGAAACCATTACATAGGAAAGCATTATGCATATTGTAACTGACTGGGTGAAATTGAATGATCAAATCTATATATTTTCTGTTCCCAATGGTAACTTGGAAATATGGCAAAGACCTTGAAAAATTGGGAACATTATTTAAATAATGGAATAAACACAGTGTGTTTGCGGTGTGAGTGTGTATGTATAGAGTTAAAACGACCATATGTTGCAAAATAAATAATTTTTATTTCAACAAAAATTATATTTTCTTTTTATTTATGCACCGCCCCGGCAGCATCCCGAACAGATCTCGTGCCGCATACATATTTTCCACTTATCATATGCCGATAATTATATATGCACAGGCATATATGACTTTTCTCATATATGTATATAAAGACGCTCACAGACTACATTTATATAACAATAAAATATACATATAAAAATCTAAGACGTTCGATAACCTTAAAACTATTTATTTATTATTTTCAAGGACAAAACCTTTACCTCCATTTATTTCATGATATGGTATATATTTATGGTATATATTTATGGTATATATATATATATATATATATGCTGATGATGCGGTCGCTGGTGATGCACAATGCATATAATATATGTATAGTTTATAAATGCAGAATATATATATTTACAATAATATATAAGAAATATAACAAAAATTGCGATATATGAACACAAATACATGTGAAATTATATTTTTTGCAATTTTCATACCGGCGATTATTATTTATATATATATTGTTATTTTATATATATATAGATATTTATATTACATGTACCAACTATTAGTTATATATATATATGGGGTATATATATGCATTATATTATATATAGAATAAGAAACCATAAAATAAAAGTGCGTGGTGATTTGAAGCTTATACAAAAACATCATCTTACGTTGTCTACAGAATATATGTACCGCTGTATATACGTACACACACAGGATTATAGGATTCTTATTGGTCTGTTCTTTGCGTTTTCATACACAATATTATAAATATAAATGGCTCGTAATGTGTACATGGTGTTTTTTTTTTTTTATTTTCTTTATATTTTTCTTAAAATTATGTGCATAAATTTTTATTATTTATTAGCATAAGTTTTTTTTTTTATATACATACAATACACACATACATACATACCATAAAGTATATAAAGTTAATTTTATATACAATATATATAAATATGCGAGAATAAAAAAAATACAAAACGATGTTTTTTTTTCTAATTAATATCAACATAAAACATAATATAGACTCTTTTTTTTTATTTTAAATACATACTCCTTTACATTTTTATATATGGAATTTTTTTTTTAACAAAATGATCATGCACCAAAATTGCATATAATTATGATCATAATCTATATGTATCTAATCCCGATATTATAATAATTACGGTTCAATTCTATAGAGATATGGTAATATATTTTATAATAGGTATTATTGAATTCATATACCATACAAAGTTGTTAATTTTAAATCTCAACATAATTGTATAGAGGATAGTGGCTCCAATCTTCGGTCAACTAACGATGCATTATCAAATGCTTTGCTAGAATATATGGTGAAAGTTTTAGAAAAGGTGCCAGCAAGGTGTTTGAATTATTACATTATATAGATATAGTGGTTTTTTATTTATTCACTAATAATATTTAATTAATTTTTGATTGAAAGCGAACTATTCTAAATACAAAACAAATAAATACACGTCATTTATATTACTGATTATATAACAAACATTAATTTTTCACTCAATCAATTTATTTAACAATAAATATTTTATTTTAATTATATAACATCAAATGTTATAATTTAAATAAGAAAGGTAAAAACTGGAGAAGGTTAATTTTATTTATTTATTTATTTATATTTTTAATTTTAATAAATCATGTATAATGGTGATCGGTGTAAAATTTTTGTAGAAATCTAAATCTATTGGCTCTTGTATAATTAAACAAAGTCATAAGTGAAATTTATACTAATTTGTTTGTTCATCTTTAAATACTCATAATGTAAAATTTATGTATGATTGAATTGATAGAATTCGGATGAGATACATTAATTTTAGTAGCTCTGATGCATATATATAATTATAGTAAAGTAAATATATAATAACACTCGGTAGCGCAGTTGCATAGCGCCGAAATATATATATATTATATATTCAAATCCGCTATTTTTCATAGGAAATTTTTCGGTATTTATTTTAATACTAAAATTTTTCTATTGGGTGACCATTTGTTCGTTGATGGAATAAAAAGAAAAACGGATATCTTTGAAAATATGGTGTTGGACGCTATTCAAAGATTAACAATGTTTGTACACACATAACTATGGGCTGATCACCCATATAAAAATAATAGTATTATGAAAACATCTACCTTTCGATAATTACAGTACAGTACAGTACACAATTGGTAAATTGTTATATACTCCCATGCGGAGTAATTTACCAACTTGGTTGTAATGAAAGGTTTATTAGATGACATAAAAGCTCCACTAGGAGCAAAAATATGAGTTAAAAAAAAAAAAAAGTAAATATTTAAAAATTTAATTAATTTTATAATACAAATTTTGCATTTATTTTAGGTAAATAGATCACCATCGTCGAAAATTATTAATACACATTTTATGCAAACGATAAAAATGTTGGGACTTGGTAACTCCACCACCGTTGGCGACATTTGACAGCCAATGGAAGTTGGAGTTGCCGCGTGCCAAATAAAAATCAACTAAAAATAATATTTATATAGAGTTAATAGGTAAGGAGGTAATTAAGTTGTAATATATAATAAAGCTATAATTAATATTTAATTTATTGTTATAGGTATTGTCATGAGTTTTACATTATATGTTTGCCAAATGGTGACACAATTTTATGAAATACATTTTTATTTTTATAATTCTTCATTTTAATTTCAATATAAAGAATTTTCCCCTTTTTTTTATAGAAAAGAATTCAACATAAACAATTTTCCAACGTGATGTGAGTGAAAATTATAAATACACTGATCAACTAGAATAAAATTACTTCAGCAGATGGATGGATGAACGCCTGGCGATCAGACTGCGGTATGCGGATATGCCTTTGATATGGCAAAATGAGTATTGGAGATTTCAGTATTAACATTAGCTGGTCGATTGAACCATGAATTGTACTACTATGCTTGAGTAGATTTTCTATAGATAAACGCCAAAATGAAACCGTCCATAGTATATAAAGCATTCGTTTTTATAGCGTCTATATATACCAAACATTACAGTCAAATTGATGTAAAAATTATTCCCTACATTTGATAATATATCAATTGATCTGATTTATTTAATTCTTCTAATTTATATGGGTGAATAATAACCCGCATAGTATTGTGTGCTGAAATATTGTTAAACCGTGAATAGCGTAAAACCACATATTTTCATACAATTATACTTTCTAATTTCATAAACGAACAAATTAATTTAATTTTTACTCTGGTTTTTCCCAACTAAGTTATAATTGACATGGCTTTAAATTCTAATGGCTGTAAAAACGAATATATTAATGGCATATATCCATATTTATATATGCAAACAGAACTACTATTAAAAAAAATAAAATAAAAACTGTCTTTATTAGAAATTAATATAAAATTTTAACGATTTTATTTTACTTTTTCAAAATATATAATAAAAAAACACTTAAATTCTTAAATTATTGTGACTTATAAAAAAAACCGGTTCAATAAACATACAGAGAAAAGTAAATAATAAAACAAGTAAATATTTAAAAAAAAAAAAAAAAAAAAAGTAAAAAAGGATTTTACACAACGTTAAAAAAAAAAAAAACCACAAATTAAAAATAATAACAAAAAAAAATAAATAAATAAATAATAATAAATAATACAAAAACTAAAAATGAAGGAATAAACAAAATGCACTTGTTTTATTTAATAAAAAATATTGGTATAGGTATTTATTTACTAAAAATGTTAGGCTCTTTTAGTATAAAAATAAAAGCCAGTTTTTTCAATTTATTATTATTTTTGTTTTTTTACTTTTTTACTTGTGTCTGTACAAATTTATAAAGTCATACAAAAATTTCTTACGCGGCAACAACGAAACGAGATATAGACGAGATATGCGACAACGAGCCAACAAAACGCATAAAACTTGCGTATTTTGTTTTTAGAGAGGTAAATGAATAAATAAATAATCTGGAAAATATTTGTAAAAATAAATAAATAATCATTTTTATTTTATTAATTAAAATTTACCGCACAAAATAATAATATAAATAAATTATTTATGATGCGATTTAAAAACATATTCGTTTATTTTTGCTACATCTTCTTCTGCATATAATATGCATTTTGATTTTGTTATTAATAATATTAAATAAAAGAGGTTGCAACTTAACATTTTCTTGATGCAACAAATAATATATAATAAAGAATGTATTTTTATTTCTCACATATTATATAAATATTATAAGACGTTTCTTTTAAATAAAATCTATCGGAAAATCCTATAGTAATAAAGAATTATTTTTTTATAGTATGTATCTACTCGTATGTTAAGGGGTATACAAAAGGTGTTATAATAATATGGGATGACATTAATGACTAGAATTTCGGGTAAATGTGAGTCAATACAGACCGCAAGTTCTTTCTGGTATATATTCTTGAATCGTTGAATTTGGTTTACAATAAATTGATAGAGTATAACAAGTATAGCGGCAGCATCTTGTTGAAACCAAATTACCTTTTAAAATTAATGTTGAACAAATATATGAATACAAATAATAATTTATTTCATTGTCCTATGATCTCGGTCTTCATTGATGAAAGAAATAAATTGGATATCAAATGCGAAAATTTTATTGGGTTGATATATAGAAATTCAATTGAATTGTGTCTTCCAATATACCATCACATTGTAATATACAAAATTCAACGGCTGTGCAAAAGTCCAATACTTGAAGATTTTCTGATAAATGTTCACTGTATATAGAAAATAATAGCAAGAAAATTCGATGGTGTTCGAGCAAAAGAAATATCGATAAAAAGATGAATGGACAATATATCAGAAGATTTGTAAGACATGTGGGAATGGTAAATTGGTTGGATATCGTAAACTCTGCGAACCAACAGAAATGGTATAGGTTGTGGATTTAGTAAACACCCGTTTCCAGAATTAGAAGCGTTGATAAGTGTATATTTATCAATTACTTAATTATCTTGCAATTAAATTCACTCGATTTAATTAATAAAAGAATTTAATATTTCTTTATATATATTATTTACTAACGAAATTATTAATTTATTATTAAACAATATCTACATTCATATGGATTATTCAACATCAACAATACAAATATTTTTAATTGAACGAAAAACTACATTATCATTACACCAAAAATATATATAGAATATATTTTTAAAACGCCTATAGCGCTACTATTACTCCACCTCATATTTCACTACTAATAAATTCCATACAATCCAAAGATAAGCACGTGTTGAAGGCATGTATAACAACAATTACTAACAATATTGTTGTTGTTTTTATTTTATTATTATTATTTTTATATTCTCCACGTAGGTGCAAAAAATGAAAACAAACCAAAATATAAGAAATATCAATAGAATTTTTATAAAATTCATAAATTATGAATTAAAAATGTATTCATTAATATAATTAACAAATAAAATCAATATAGATTTTCAATTCTTTTATAAATCCTTTAATTTGTACACCAATTATTAAATTTAAATAATAGATAAATTGAAAAAATAAAGAAATATTAATATTTTCATTATACAATTCGCTTTTGCAATGGCTCAACAAAATGTACACTAAAAAGCAGTATTGAGGTTAAAAATTTGTCATTCAGTAGGGTACCACTGACGGTACCATATTGATAAAAAAGGACCAAGTGATGAGACACAAATATGAGTCCTTCTGTGATTCTAATTATTCCAAATTCACATCTTACAATAGATGTTGTTTTTGTTTAATCTGATGGTTCCTTTGACCGCTGAATGAAAATTTATATTTTATTTAATGATACATTTATGAATATTTATTGTATTTGTACATATATTGTGTTATTTATATAAATACAAATTTGCTTTGTTTTTGTTTAATTGTTTGTTTTTACAATTACAATATTTATTGGACTGACAAAATAAATAATAAATCAAAGGGAAATATTTTTAAAACATTAGATTTGAAACAATTAATTGCACACAACTGTTGATATTAAGAAAATATAATTTTTTATATTAAAGTTAATGTATTATTTGTTTTAGTGAAAAAAAAAACGAATGGACAATGCAACTGCTGAGGAATCATTTTCCCAAGAGTATTTAATTATGCATGATAATTACAAAATTGCAATTGCTCTCTTAATTTTGGGAAACTGCAGTGAATGTGAAAAAAAAAAAAATAAGTATATTTCTGTTACTCTTACATTTCCCCATCATATTTGAATAGCAAGTCCATAATGTATTATCTCCTACAACACTTTGTAATCCGCTCACATCAAACGAATACATAAAGTTAAATCGGTAAGGATTATGAACAAGAAATGGATAATTTTACAGGAAAAAAAAAATGTGTCATTTTGTACAATCATAAATTTTATATTCATAACACGAAACAATCGAAATCCATTTATGGATTTTCATGATTGAGAGGGTATAAAAAAAAAAAAAAAAAAACTAAATAAATAAAATGAATTTAACAATATACCAGTCCACGCACACACATATAATATATTATATATTCATATATACGGAACTACGAATAACATTTGTATATATATATATACAAAGGATATACACACTACTGGACAAAATAAAGTGAAATTGGCAATAACTTAATTTAAAAATTTGGAAAGTAATTGATACAATTAAATAAATAACTTAATTATTGTGTTCTGTTCCTTATCCGAGTATATATTAATAATGCCAAAGCAAAAGGAACAGTCAAAACAATGGATTGCGATTGAAAGCGGTGCTGTGGTAGTGTAACACTAAAGAATACAGCAAAGAAATGCACCAAAACAAATAATATTGGCAAAGGATAATAAAAATGTTTTACTTTATTTTGTTCACTAGTGTATGTATTTTATTTATAACGTATATATAGAAATGGATTTGATATTGATTTGATTACGTTCGATAGGTATGGTATATGTGTATACTACGGCACAATGTATTGTGTATATGCTAAAAGAGGATTGCTACTGCTGCTGTTAACTGCTTTTTTTTTCCCGATACTACATATACATATATAAATATTATGTTGTCAATGTTATGTTGTTGCTTTGTTGCTGATGTTGCTGCCTTTACTCTGTTACTTGCGGTATGGTTGATATATCGAATAGACTTGAGTACACAGCTTGAGGGGCATATATATATATATAGATATAAATATTATTATCAATTTACATAATACAGCATTATATTCGTATAACATCATAAAACTGATTCATATTATGAAATATGTATTTGATATTTGTATATAATATACAATTTAAGGTATATAGCAAAAATTTTTATACAATATTTATTTATTGAAAGTTGTGTGTGCGTGTGTGTGTGTGTGTTGTTATACATATCAATTTATGAACTTAAAAGAAAATTTATCGTTTCATCTCATACCATTTCATATATATTTTTTAATATTTTTCTCTATTTTTTTTATCAATCACGCGTCCGTATATATTGGAAAAGAAATAGGAAAATATCAAACAGGTTTTATTTATGTATAATGGGGAAAGCATATTTATATGCTGTAAGTATTTATACGAATACATAAATATATATATATATAATTTTTGAAATCGAGTTCAATCAATAATAAATTGGAAAATTAACAACAAAAAAAATGTAGATGTTTTTAAATTTTCAAAATATTTAACTTAATTTTCCATTGTATAATAGAATTTTTGTATTTTACTTGTATTAGCCACCGAGTATACTGAATATTAAGTAAGTGTGTGTATATAGTATATATTTACAATATTTATAGTACTAGTATAGTATTTAGTATCATTTTTATGTTCGTGTCTAAATAACTGTGAACATAGGTTTATACTTGCACTTATAAAATTAATTAATTGTAAGTTAAGATAAAATAATACCAAGAAAAAGAAACACAAATGGTTTTTCTTTTAGAGTAATACCCCGCGACTTTGTGTTTTACGCCAATATATTTGTTCTTTATATTAATTGCCATATGCTTTAATTAAATAACAATTTTTTTTATTTATTTGTTTAATAAACATATTTTCAATCAAGTTATTTTGGTTTTTAAATAACAAATAAAATATCTTATTTACAAAGTATTAATTCCTAATCTGAAGTGAACTGTATGATATGACGAGATAATGACGGACAAACTTGTATAGAATACCACCTTTTCTGCTCAAGTAAATCCCTCAAAACCTGGAGATGAGGTGATGAAAATGACGAATTGGCAGATTCAAATATTCTGCATGGGCAAAACACCACTAAATTCATTGGATTGTGGGTGGTAAGGGTTGTAAAAGAATAGATCTAATGTATCGCAGTACTTTTTAAGATCATCAAATTCAATCTAATCAATTCAATAATTACATAATACAGCAAAAATAGCATCACATATTAAATGTTAAAAATACAATTTGTAACATTATTTTTTTTTTAGATTTTCAAATTATTTTCGAACGCGGCGATATTCAATAAAGTGAATTTAAAAAATATGGATCGGTATTGTGTAAATTTTTATATAAACAATAATATTTTATAAAATAGATTAATATATAATTTTCTAATAAAAATTGTGGACTCACCAATAAATTCCACAGGCAGCATATTCATATATATGTGAATGATGATTATCGCATGTGAATGATAATTATCGCATGTGAATTCAGTAAACCACAATGCACTGTAAATAAATAATGAAATAAAATAAAATTAATTCGTAAATGGTAATTATTATTATTTTGAGAAAATTTATAATTTTAATTAATATATACACACACACAACAAATTTTTATATAGAAATAATTTATCGTCACTTATTTTATAATTTATTTATTAAATAGATAACGTTGTAGATAAAAAGTAGATAAGCTGATGACGTTTTTTTTTATATAGTTAAAATGTATGAAAAAATAATGAAACAATTACAATATTAGATATTAGAATTTTAACTTTCTGTTTGTTTTGGAAATTCGGGATTGTATACCGCACTACTAGATGGTCCTATCAAAAGCAGAGCATTATACTTTGTGACCGTGAACGTTTTTTTTTTAGACAATAATGTTGATGGTTCTTCTAGGTCTACCCTTATGACTTTTTGCGATAAGAACTGTTAAGATCCACTTATCATCGCCTGTTGCAATACGCCACAGAAAACTCTTTCTTTTTTGCTTGATAAAAACTTATTATATGTTCTTACTATATACAAAATAAATCTATAAATATAAGTATAGCAATGTTGTTGGAAAATTTTGACTTTATAAAAGTTTACTTATATACTTATATACGACTTTATATTTTATATATATTTATATATATTATATAGTAATATACTTTGTAAATAATCTGAAAATATTTCATGCAACCGCCTATTATTTAATATTGTATTATAATATAGATAATATATAAAAGAGGAAAAACAAACATTATATATTATTCTTTATTAACAAAATCATACACATAATGAAGTTACCTTTTTAATATACACACATTCACCAAACCGCATAGAGTTGTATGTATATACGAACGAGTATTTTCAAGTAATTTACATATTCATTTATACAAAGTATTATATTTAAACAGGAATAAGATGTACTTTATAAATTTTCCTATATGTTTCCGTTTTTCAAATATGTTGATGAGTATATAGCGTCTAAAAAGGATATTGAGATATAGAACATTACAATCTACACACATATATATATACACGTTATTGTGGCACTTTGTTATTGCGGTTTATTCGTACACATACCTTTATTACCTATCAATCAAACTTCCATTTCAATTATATTATTTCTTATTTAGTTATGAAAATACATATATTATAAAGTTTTTATGGTAATAGAATTATAAATTTGAATAAAACATCTATTTTTTGAAATTAATATTCGAATTTTCATTACTTTTTCAAATAATTGTCTCAAGTATATGGTTAATTTTGTTAGCTATGAGTCACAGGTAAAGGTCGTTAAAAGAAATAAGGTCTGACGAATGCTATATCGCTAGTATTCGATGCACACACCAAATTGTTTATATATATATATACAATAGCATTTCATTACTCTTTAAAAAAAACAATCTGTATATCACATCACAAACAAATCAGCATCATCATAATAGATATTTAATTGAATTCACAAATAATATGGAAAGGCACAGATATATTGTATTTAGATATATATATATATATATAAATAATCCACGAGGTCTCTCATATGATAATTAATTATAATTTAATTTTTTTAATTGAAATCAAACCAAATATGAATATTAAAATTATTAATTGTTATACATCTCAATAAATTGATTGTACATCGATCGATATTTTTATTTAAATCATATTTATGTATTATACGCAATATATATTTGGAAAATAAAATATTGATGAATATTTGATGAGAATGTGGGCGAAAGAACACAACCAAAAACGCATACATATTTTATAGTTTGATTTCGAAATTGTGTGACCGCGCACTCTATAATAATAATAATAAAAAGTTACACCATTAATTATTAATTGTTTATATATAGTTAATTTTAATAATCCTCGTGTATAATAGGATGATGCCTATAATAATAATAATAAATATAATATCGTAAATTTTTTTTCCTATTACTTGGAATCCTTTATATTTTGTCTTAATTATATTTTGATTCATATAATACATTCGATGTAACTGGGTATTATTAACAAATCATTATACTACATATATCCTAACATATGCTAATTTAACACATCAAATATTATTTTATATATATGTGGGTCTGTCTGGGTGGATAAGTGTTTGTGTATCTATATTGATTTCAATATTTTTGTTGGAAACCTAACTAATTTAAGTTTCGGTTAAAACAAATTGTTTTCCCTGTAGAATTCCTTTTTCATACAATATACCATAAAATAAAATAAAACAAATTTAACTTTTTTGATAACAAACTGATGGAAATTTTCTATTGAATTTTAGTACATAACATATACACACGTATGTATATCATATATATATATAAAGGAAAGTATATATATATATATGTTTATACATACAATAGATAAACAAATAACTAACATATATATGCGAATAGATATTGTTGTAAAAGCTAAATGGTAAATTAACGTATATATATACAATACATAAACTGGTATAAAGGATAAAAAAATAAAAAGGAAAACGAAAAAAGGACTTAAAATCGTAAATTATGTTGTTTACAACCATTTAATAATGTATTATATATATAACTAAAATATATATATATCCTATTATTATTATATGGGCACATATTTTCATTTATTATACATATAGTGGTGCGTGTACCTAAAAAACGAGCGAGATGAGATGTGATAAAATAATTGGTTTTTTAGGTTAATTTAATTAATTATGTTGTAAACTCAATGATGATTAAAAAATGAATGAGTGTTTATGTAAATAAATCAAGTTTATTTATATTTATATATATATTGGTATTAGCAAGGGAATGAAATATAGATATATAGACGACTGAACAGAAAATATGAGTGAATTCGTATGATTCCGTCGATTTATATATATATATGTCGTTACGATTTTACTGATGTATATGCAATGGATTATTAAAGAACTTGAATAGCTATAGCTTCCATAAACTGTCATATACATATATTTGAAATCATTTGTTTAAAGTGTAAATTTATGTGATGCAACTTGAAAAGATTATAAATTTTGTTGGTTCAAAAATGCGATATAGAAGAAGAACGTCCAAATATATCCTAATTTAATATTCAAAATGGTACGGATACATAGGTATATTATACAATAAGTAATATAAAGATGCAAAAAGTTATGTTTTGTATTTATTTGTATATACAAATTTGATTCATATTATATATTTGTTTATTTATCCAAAATATATTAATAGGTATACTATACACATGTTTTGTTTTGTATATATATATATTAAATAAGATTTATAATTATATTTTATTTATTAGATTAATTAATTTAATTATATATAATATTATTATTCACATACAGAAATATATGGTTAATTATATTATATAATATATATTATATTGTATATAATATAAATACGAGAGTCGAGATTATTTATTTATTTATTTACAATTTAAGCGCACATTTAAATAAATTTCTTTTATATAATTGTATACGGATTTAATATTTAATATTTAATTGGTATTATACGTTAAGGAGAGACATAAGTTAGTTAGTTTTTAATTTGTTCATATATATACATGAATTTAAATTTATATAAAAGAAAATTAAGCTTTTCGAATTTATTACAACAATAAATTTTTAAAATTTGTGTGTTGTGTCTATCAAATAAGTAAAAAAAAAGAACCGAGCGACTAAAACCGCTATAAGAATAGAAATTCTTTTATATGCATAGTCTTGTGTTTTGCATAAATAAATTTACACATTTTTCATATATAGCAGCAGCAACATACAGTCCATTACGAGTTGAATAAAACGGTCAAACAAAATTATGATAATTTATTTTCTATTTAAAAGTAAAAGAATTCAATATTTGAATAGAAAATTTATATGTTTTATACCATACATTCTTCAAATAGAAAACCATTTACTAAATACAACGTTTTACGTAACCTAACATAGAATACATATATATATATATGTTATATAATCGTTATATATTAATATAATAAAATATTGATATACATAGATATGTTATATAATATATATAATGTGACGACGGTATAATGTTAAAGTCAATATATGATGAGCGTTATATATATATAAGAATTGAGTATGGTAACGTATATAATGTATACGGTCGAGAATTGATACCACTTTAAAGGGTTCTAGTTAAACACATTTTTTTTTTCTTCATATATACCAAACATATATTATTATTCACTTTAACTGATTTTCTCATCAATCAAATATGTGAATAAATATATATATACTTTGTGGATTCAAATGCTTCATATATAAATAAATATATATATATAAATGAAATTTATATTATATTTATATTGAAAAGAAATACAAAATCTCTAATCTCTTCTTTATATAAATACCATATATATATATAGTTGATATATTAGATATATATCTAGTTAGTCATGTATAAAGCTATATGTTTCCGCTGATATACAATTTTAAGTGGAATTGTATATAAAGTTTAATAAAAAATGAAAGTGGTATATGACTACGCAATTCACATTTAATATTTATAGATCTGTTAAAAAAAAAAAAAAAAAGTATGTGACTTTAAACTAAAATCCGATAAAATTAACACATAACATTAATGTATAATTATTATATAATTAAAAGTAGACTGCAGAAAATATTCTGCATATACACATTAGAATGAAGTTATGTCGCCTTTACCAATATTTTAGTGCATCGTTAATAATATACATGAAACTCTCTCCACATCATATACATTTTTGAATGGCAGTGTATGAATACAAGTGAAAACATATATATAGCTAAATTTATATAATATTATATAATAGTAAAATGTAACTGGGTCTAAACTATATCTAAATTTATTGCTTTTGCCGCATAAATACCATTTATATGTACAACGTTCCACACCGATTCATTATATTGTTGGTAAGTATACGTATAACAATATATATAAAATATCAAGTGATTTCTTTTTCTATCTCTGGTTTGAATTTTTTTCAAGTTTAAAGTAAATAAAAATTCAGAAATCAGAAACAAATATTATAATATTGTACATGTACACGGGAAAAAAAATAAATAAATAAATAAATAAATAAATATTATATTTTCAAACAAAATGTTTTTTCTATTTTTCATATTATATAAATGTATGGAAATAAATAAATCGGGGGAGCGACGACGGTAGCTATTCTGCACATTTCACAATAAAATGTTGCCTGGTAACGAAAAAACCATTAATTTTATAATGTTTTGTGATTTTTCTCACAGTGAAACATTATATAAAATAAAAAAACTTTATTTGAATTTGGTGAAAACGAATGGTAAACACACAGAAACAATAAATTATTTGTATTTTTTGATAAAATATTGTTCCCTATATATATTATAATATATTACAACAACATCAACAACAACAGCAACACCAAACAAGGACTATATAACATACATGATATATATATATATAAACCCCAGTAACAATTTGTCCGTACTTTAAAAAAATGAGGAAAATCTCCGTGGAAGAAATCCATTTCGTCCAAAGAATGTCCATAGATTTTCCACTTAAAATAAAAGTATTTTATTTAGGTCAATTGAAATATTTGGATAGTCAGGGTAATATTTCCAACATAGATCCGCGCGGTATTGTATTCATAATTTATTTCACAAATTATCCAAGACAGTGGTGGTTCGAATTTTGTATATATCACTTATCTAGCCATATAATCCTCACTCTTTTTAATTTATTTTCATAATTTTTAAAACAACCAGCAACTCAAATCGATATATTGCCGAGGAATTTTGTAAGACTTTTCATGAATTTTATCAGCACGGTTTTTGTTTTTTGTTTATGTAAGCGTTTTATCTGTCAAATTTCTACAAAATTACTCTACAAATTTATTAATTTAATTTTACAATTAAATTAATTTTTTGCATAAGAAATTATAAATATTTAACGTTTTATTTGTTTATTACGTATTTATTATTACATTAAATTTTGTTTCAACAAGTTACAACCTATTATAACAAAATATTTGTGCGCGTTCATGACGTATTTTTTTCAAAATCAGTTAATCTACTCACATAAAATATGAATATAAATTCTACGGATATTCTGTATAGCGAGAAATAATTGTAAGGAGAATCCGTAGAAATTATCATCAGAAATATACTATAGATAATTCAAGGACATTTTTTATAAAAATCCATGAACAGGATTGCGCTGATCATGTAAAATTCCAGCGGACATCCGTAAGAAATCCATAGATAGTTCCTCGAATTAAAACTACGGACTACTACATATAATACGGACATTTTGTGGACAAACTATGGACAATGTTACTAGGGAAGAAAATCGTTTATTTGATAGGTTAATATAAATACTACAATATATATATATACATTTGAAAAAGCTGTCAATAAATTCAATGTGGCAGGGTATAATAGTATGATTTAAATAATAATTATTTTATATATAATAATTGAATATATACAATTTAAATGTTCTATTTCTATAGCAGCTATATAATAATTAAATTTATATAATTTGCATACACTTCATAAGATTTTATTCAACAAATAAAAACTATATTGTATATTTTCATATAAAAATTAAATTTTCATAATTTTATTGCACGAGTACTAATCGGGAGGAAAACAGAGTTGTATATTTTGAGTTCTAACGATCGTTCCACAAACGCAACGTGTGCGTCTGTATATATAAATAAAATCCAATCAATTAATTAAATTAAATTACACTGAAAAAAGTATATATTTTTAATATTCTGTCATAAAGTAAACATTTTTAATTTTCACATCATTATCATCGAATATACGTAAAATCTACACTAAGGATTGATGTTGTGTATATTATTTACGAGTATTAAAAATGATATTATATAACAATTAAATAAAATATTAATGTTCATTATTTTTATACTTTTATATGAATGTTTATTGTTTATATATAAGAATTACGTAAATATATATATCCGTAAAATGTTTGTTGATAAATTCATATTAATTATTTCACATTAAAATGAATAATGATATTGATAATATATCTAGGTATATAAATACAGTGCATAGACTATATAATACTCTACGACCGCATTCAATTCAATGGATCGAATACGAAAAGTGGACGAAATAAATTTTTCTATAAATATTTTTGTACATATAAGAAATACTTTATGGGGGTGGGGTGCATGGAAATGCCAATCCTATCATTAGAACTGCCTACATCGATATTCTATAGAATTGTCCATTGTCATACCATAGTTTTCCATAAATTCCTTAACTTTATATATTTGTAAAAATGAAAGAAATGGAAAATAAAACTCGTTCGTTCACAATCATCGATTTCATGATAGTTATACATAAATAGACAGACAACAAAAGTATAAACATATTTATTAATTTATTATTTTTGTGAATATAAATAATATAATATTTGTATATAATTGATATAATTTAATATTTATAAGATTGGTATGTATAGCAAATATGCGTATATATAAATAGAAATCCAGGTGAAATCTGTGGCATATGTGTGTAATAAAATTGTAATAATATATATATATGAATCTTAAGAAAAGTTATTGATTATATTATTATAAATGACAAAAAATTAATATGTATAACCGCATCGAAAAAAGATCTCGTTAGGTAAGTTATAGAATCGAATTTTGATTATTGATTATTATATTATTTGTTTGCATTTATGATGGAATAAATATATTAATCTGCGAATATATTTTTGATAATTATTTACATACAATAATAAAACGAAATGTTTTCATCCAGTTTTTAAAAAATTGGAATAATTTCAAAATAATTATATAAATAAATAAAACACATACACACCACATACCTATACCATATTTTACCATCAAATATATACCTAACTTTAACTAATTTAAACTAATTCTATGTGTGTGTGTGTTGTGTATAGGTACTCTTTACATAAGATAAAATAATAACAATTTGTTTTTCGTATAACAAAAACAATTTAAACACATAATTACAATTTTAGTGAAAGAAGTTATAATCACATTTGGGACTTTACATTTGGATTTTATTTAAATTACCATATATATATATAAAGAGATACACACACATATATATATATTCTGTTTTGTATTATTTATACTACAATATAAATATATGGAGGAATACAATCTGTTAAATATAACCATGATATTGGTACACTTATATATATATAACTAACTTATAATACAGAGTAAAACGAAAATTCTATTTAATGTCTTTATTAATATTATTTGTTTATATGATGGTAAAAGGTAAATATGTGTAAAATTTATAGTATTTTGTAACTTGTAACTCTCTACATCTTTATATGTATGGTAAAATTTTCTTCCTTAATAAATATACAATTTCCTTTTGTTCCCATCTGTTCCTCATCTCGTTTCTTATACTGTTGTTATTTTATATTTATATATGTTAGATACCAACAAAACAACAACAACAACAAAAATGTACATGTACAAGGACCATCTTTGTTACATTTAAACACATTCTTTATTTTGTGTGATTTATTTTATTTGATTAGTTGTGAAAAGTTAGACAATACAGAGATAGAGACAGTAAATACGAATAAAATTTATATAATTTAATGTAATTTTAAGCTATATTTTATGATTTTGTTTGAAATAAATAAATAATATATATTAAATGCTAAAATATATGGTTTTTTTACTTCAGTGTGTAATATATATATTATTTAATATTTATATGTACGAACAAAATTTTATGTATATATTTATTATTTATGATTTATAATTAATCATTTTAATATACATAGTGTATATTTACAGGACACTTCACTTTCACAAACATTTATATATTATAATTTGTTAATGCATTCCTATATATATAATAGGATCATTAAAATTCGGGATTTGAAGACGCTAGTAATGCAGATAACTCCGGTTGGATGAAGTGTGTTGGAGAAAGTGAAAAAAAACCGCACCTAGGTTTTATTACCGCATGGAGTAAATAAATAAGTAATTATTCTATAACTATAAGGCTAGATGTGATAATAATATTATATATGTTGCCATATATACAAATGGTAATAAAGTGCCATGTCTTGTATATATATATAAGAAATTACATTACATTATAATAATAATACTATAATTATCTGTAAAAATAAAACATATTTAAGTGAAGACAGCCAAAGAAAATGGGTTTATAAAATGTATATTAAATATGTTCGCACGTTTTATTTAAATGTCAAATAACACACACGTGTCGTAAAAGTGGAAATTTTAAATTATTTATTAGATGTACCATCTATGCGCTATATAAACTAATTATATATATGTTTACACATTTATATATTAAATATATGTACTTCGAAAATTACCTCTATACTTTAAAATTACTTCTACATACATATAATTTTATAATCCACACATTATAATATAACTAAGGAATAATGTATATATATATTGTACATGTGTATTCATATATACATGTTTTCTTAAACTTGAGGTTTTGCGTTATATATAATGTTATATATAATATTATACAATAGATAATGTATATGTAAATATTCATTTATAGTATATATTTTCTATATTAATTAAATGTATATATATAAGAACATAAACAATTATATAATTAAATACAGAAGGGAATCCTTTGCAGGAGTTAAAAATTTACAAATGAATATAAATTAATAAAGTTATATTCATTCATTTACGTATAAATATATATTTTAATAATTGTTTGTTTGAATTTATTTATTTACACTTTTGATATTGTATATTATAAATAAATAAATAAATAAATAAATATTTTGGGAAAATTTCCGCAAAAATATCCTTTATTTTCATACAAACACATTATAAATAAAATTGTATTGTAAAATCCTATTTTAATATATTATGCTCAAAATAATACTAAAAAGACAAGTCTGTATTTTGTTTAAAAATAAATTTCAAGTTAAAAAATATATCCGAAAATACGCAAATATTAATTTACATATAATATATTAGAAAGAAGCTTCTTATTTAAACAGAAAACTGTATGTTAATATTCGCGCATCATACAATTTTACGTGCTGTCAACTTCATCGTAAAAGAAGATATATATATATAATTTATTTATATGAAGAAGTTATATAAATTAACAAAATACTGCGTGTTGTGTATGTAAATAAATTTAAATGAATATTTTAATACAGTGCTGTAAGTCTATATATATATATATTTACATAATACAAAACATATATATATTAAGAATTCAATTAATTATCTGAAAATGTTAGATAAAAATAAGATGATAGAAAAAGTTTTCAAATATAAATTCATATAGAAAATATCGATATTTTTTGTTTGTTTGTTAATATCGATAAACAAACGCATACAATAAAAATTTGAATGTTTCGTTTTTTTTTTGGTATTCACATTCACGTAAGTACAACAATATTTTATACCTATATTCCCATAAATAAAATTGTATTCAAAAAGTGTTTTATTTTTTTCAAATGAGTTATATCGTTAAGGTGATGCTGTATATATAATATAATAATAAAACTCTATGTGCTGCAAGGATTAATTGGATATTAATAATTTTAAGATATCACAAATTATTAATATCTCCATATATAAATTATAAAAACTAAGTATGTAGTCTAATTTCTAATTGCTGATATTTATATATTTATTTAAGTCTCACCATAAGTGTATAATTATTTATTTAATTTGATTTGAATTATTCTTCTATATATACGACATAAAAATTTATCTATATAATATTTATTTAATTTTGTAAAATAATCCCAAGAGGTTTTAGCATAATATACCAACGTTTGTATATAATATTTGTAAGTTAAGTTAAGTATATATATATATATACAGTGTGTATGCAAAGATTCTATATATATTAGGTTGTCAAATATCTCCCTTCCGCCTTTTTGTCTTTTTAATTTCGCGGCTATGTACAAAGCGCTACAGAGCTCGTATCTGGCAACACTGTACATAATTTGAAAGCTCTTGACATAACAAACAAAACGACGCTATGTATGATTAGTTTGGATATTGCGTTCAACAGTTATAGACGTGTAAACATGGAGTTCACTAACGCCGAAATTCGCGCTATTTTAAAGTTTTCCTTCGTTAAAGGCAAATCCGCTAGAGAAACGTTCCGTGAGATTAATGGTGTTTTGGGGGATGGTACTCTATCACTTCGAACCGCGGAGGAATGGTTTCGACGATTCAGAGCCGGTGAAAACGACACCATGGATAAGCCAGCCGGCGGAAGACCTGTGACGACAAATACCGATCAAATCATGGAATACATCGAGTTAGACCGGCATGTGGCATCTCGTGACATCGCCCAGGAGATGGGAGTTAGTCACCAAACCATTTTAAACCATCTGCAGAAGGCTGGATACAAAAAAAAGCTTGATGTTTGGGTGCCACATGAATTAACAGTGAAAAATCTAATGGACCGAATTTCCATTTGCGAAATGCTGCTGAAACGGAACGAACTCGACCCATTCTTGAAGCGGATGGTGACTGGCGACGAAAAATGGATCACATACGACAATATCAAGCGAAAACGGTCGTGGTCGCAGGCCGGTGAATCGTCCCAAACAGTGGCCAAGCCGGGATTGACGGCCAGGAAGGTTTTGCTGTGTGTTTGGTGGGATTGGAAGGGAATCATCCACTATGAGCTGCTCCCATATGGCCAGACGCTTAATTCTACCATCTACTGCGAACAACTGGACCGATTGAAGCAGGCGATCGACCAGAAGCGTCCAGAATTGGCCAAAAGGAAGGGTGTAGTGTTCCACCAGGACAACGCCAGACCACACACTTCGTTGATGACTCGTCAGAAGCTACGGGAGCTCGGATGGGAGGTTTTATCGCATCCACCATATAGCCCGGACATAGCGCCAAGTGATTACCACCTGTTCCTGTCCATGGCGAACGCCCTTGGTGGTGTAAAGTTGATCTCAAAAGAGGCTTGTGAAAAGTGGCTGTCCGAGTTCTTCGCAAATAAGGAGGGGGGCTTCTACGAGGGAGGTATTATGAAGTTGCAGTCTAGATGGAAACAGATTATCGAACAAAACGGCGCATATTTGAACTAAATCCGATTACTGTAACACTTTTTATAAAGCATTGAATAAAGAGCAAAAAGGCGGAAGGGAGATAGTTGACAACCTTATATATTTATATCAGTCAATGAAGACCCATATTATTGATGATGTGATGAATTTAAATTCAAAATTATCATATTTATTGATATACTCATCTGATAGTTTTTTTTCTCTTCATATATATCTAGATATAATGTAGTTTATCCATTTTTAACAAGGCAGTATCTGTTTTATTTATTAATACACCCTGTATGTATACAACTAATATTTTGAGTCATAGTCAGTTATAGTTACATATATATATTTTTTGGAAATATCTGTACATATATTTATAAGTGTATAAGTACTTTGGGTATGAAGAGGAGTTAGCACCATTTATGTATGTTATATAATTTCTTTGATACATATACACCGTCTGTCCGAAAAATAACCGCAGATTGACTAATTCCTTCAGTGTAACATCAAAAATAACAATGCATAACGTGACTATAATTTCATGTGTCGATGTCGCCAAATGTATGAAGAAAAATCAAAACGATTAGTATATTTAAAATCACTTATGGTAATAATTGTTCATTCAACACATAAGTTTTTGAGTGGCATTCAAAGTATTCAATTTGTATTCAGTTGAGGCAGAATAATTCGATTCATTCCGGTTATTTATCGTACGCAAAGGTTATATCTATATTATTTATATACATAAAGATCTTTAACTATATATAGATGTGGTATGGTATACACACTACACATGTATAAGTATATATAGTTTTAAATACATATGGTTATGTTTGTATACACTAGCTCAAATATTATTATGCGGTTGGCAAATTATTGGTCTTTAAATGGGAATGATGTGTGTGGTGAATAGGACGGGGTGAACATATATACATATATAGTTTAGTTGGCATAAATAAATATATATAAGTATAAACATATAACAAAACTCATTAAAAATTTGTGTGTTTTGTATTACAGAATAGACTATATAAATTTGTACATGTATTGCAGCAGACTTTAAAACCTTCCATAAAATAATAATAATAATATTATATAAAATAGTCTTGGAAAAAAAAAAGTTTATAAAATTTATAAATGGAAAAATTGATTAGGAAAAAATTATATATTAATAAAGCAGTTTAAAATTAAATTTTCATTATTATTTGTACAAAGTATAATAATTAAAATATTATTATAAAAATTTAAAGTTTTAATGACTTTATTTAAATTAATAATATTTATTGAAATTTAAGTCAATAAACGTGTGTGTGAGAATTAGAATAAATTTGTTGGCTAAATTTTTATAATCTATTAATTATATGGTTATTTTTGATTATTATATATATAGGAATTAGGTTCACAATTGTATAGCAAATAGCTCACTGCAGAACATTTTTCAATGCAATTGTAAGCGGACGGACATTCACAATCAAATCATATATTCATCGTTTTTAATTTTAATATGAATTCTTATTTGTTTGCACTTTGTCATAAAACTCTTCATATTATCAAATGTTGCTATGGCCACAAAGTATTCTTCTAATGCACTTATATATATATATATATAATTAAATACGATTTATATATACTATAATAAGAAGAGAATTACACACGATATGCGAATATTGTAGCTTAATAATACTATTTAATTTTAATTTAAACCTGAAGTTTCCTTAAGAATATAACGTCTGTATATTTATATATCTATAATTTGCAACCAACGAAAAAATTATATATTAATAATAAATTTTACATTTGTATCATTTCAATTACACAAATAATCAATAGATTTATTTTGTATATATCTAATCACACAGACACACCCATATATATTTTATCTATTCGATGGCAAGTTATATGTACATTTATATACATGAATATATATGTATATGGGGAAAATATCATATATTATATGTTAACAATAGAAAATGTAATTTTCCAAACACTATATAAATATACATAAAATATACAATCTCATATTAGGTATATATTTTGGAGTTTATTATGTACACAAACACAGACACACGTACCTCTATATATATTGTATATATTATATTAAATTAATTATTTTTGTTCTCATAAAATTACTCACTTTTTTTATATACTATATTTTTTCCCCTTTTTATCCAACATTGAATTCATATAACAAGCCCCAGTCACACACAGCATCCTCACTTTTTAATATTTATTTTTTTCTTATATGGTATACATGCTGTGGTAATCATTATCATCATCAAAATCATGGTAAAATTCTCTTTTCTATATATAATGTGTGTGTGTGTGTGTGTGTGCAGACATTTAATTCTATATATATTTTATAATAACATTATGTAACTAATACATTCAACAAAAGTAAGCAACAGCAGTGATATGAACAGTGAACATTATAAAATAAAAGTTTATATATACAAAATGATATTAATATATATATAACAATATTGTATATTTACATATGGAATAAAAAGTATATATAATTTCTACTCGACTCTCTCACAATTTCCAACCGAATTCCAATCAAATCAACTGCAAACGAAAAACAATCTACATTACACATTGTTGTGAGTCAATGATAAAAATATATTTTTTTTTTTAGTTTAACAGAGAGACTATTGAAGAATAGACGTGTGTGCAGAGTATTGTGTGCTGGGCGTCGTGTATACTACGTGTGTATCAAAGTACATATAGCAATTGTGAAAACTTTTACGTTGTATTTTCTTATATATATTGAAAAAAAATTTTTTTTTATTTCGTTTTCAATATTGAAAATGTGGAAAATAGGAAAAATAAAAAAAAATTAAAAAATACTTATAGATAAAATTTATATATATTTTTGTATTTTGGGTGTCGTGTGTTTGTTGTGTTTTGTTTTGTTTTGTTAACCCGTTTTTCGGTATATGGGAAAATTATTTAATTTTTTGTTTTATAAAAGGAAATTTTTCTATATATAATTATATTTGTACATGTATTGTTTTTTGTGTATTTGATATAATATACAATTTTTCCTCACTGACTATATATATATATATTGCATTGTATACCATATATATATATGGTGGTGTTGTCATTCCATTCGCATCATATATACGTTATGTACATATAAATTAATATTATTCGGTATTCGTGGATAAATGCGCGCAGAATATATTATACAAACATTACATATTTATATAGATATAGTGTATTGTTATGTGGGGTATAAACAGTGCCATATATATATATATAAATATATATATTTGATTAATTTGTAATTTGCATAATCATGTTAATGAATATATTAAAAAATTTTCCATTTTAAAATAATTTTGTTGTTTAGTTTTATTTATTTATTTGTTCATATTTTTTTAATTTAAATGTATAATAGAAAAAGACAAGTGAAAAATAAAACGTGCAATATTAATATAATTTTATAAATGCATTTTGCATTGTTTTTTCATGCCATCATATTTATATTAACACATAATAAATAGTCGTCGTATATACATATCAGTCATCGGTATTTTACCATCATTGCACCACACTATCATTTATAACCAGCCATTGCAATCTGTATGTATATAGATAAATCAACATTATTTGCAGCTCCAGAGACATTTAAATTATTTATATATACAGACAATAAAAAAAGGAAGGATAATGGATTAATTATATCAATATATATATATAGATTTATGGATATATAACAAATCAATGTATGTATATAATTGGTTTTTTATTTATTTATTTATTATTGTTGTTGTTGTTGCTATTATTATTATTATTGTATAAAATAAATGTGTATACATTTTTTTTGCGATTCGTAATTTACATTTTCAATGATGTGCTGGACGCGCGATGACGAAACATAAACTATTACACACAATTATTATATAAAAATGTTAAAATCTTAACATATGTTTAATTTTATAATTTGCAAACAAATAAAAAAAAAAAAAAAAAAAATTGTTTATTGTTGTGTATGAAAGAAATAAAAAATTAAAAAATCTTCAATCTTCCATCCATTTAAAAAAAAACAATAATAATTATTATATATAAATAACTCTTACACACACATATCTCTATATATATATATATTGTAATTTAAATGACATCATTTTTCTTAATAATATTATAATTTTTTTCTTCAACTTCAACATTTGTTTGCGTGTTTGCACTCACATATACTATACGTATAAATTTTAAAGTATGTAAATATTAAATACAGTATACACACACACATTTGTGATTTCAATTTTCTTCAATAACTTCATATAAATAATACGTTTTGTTGTGATAATAAAATAAATATCATTTGATATATGCAAATGTATGTAATTATTTTGAATTTTGCAAAAGAAGAATCAATGCCAAATTATTTTTATTTTTTATTTTCCGTTTGTATATAGTATTTTAGTATTTTAACCCATTGAAGAGTGCTATGAATGTACTAAAAATTAATTGAGATAATCGACAAATACTTCCCTGATGCACTTAATGGTTTCACCAATATGTTAAAAAATTTCCCTCATTATGATTTTCCGGTTTGCAAAATACTAGTGATTTAGAGGTCTGCGCTATCGTCTCTAGATACGACAAGAGATTCGTTTTGGGTATACGGGATTGTATTGTTTTGATGGAAAATAATTTTTATATTATGGTGTGGTATTTTTTCCACCAACACCACATTTAACATACAGTGCACAACATTATTTTTGAAGCAACACACATAGCCGACTCCAAAGGTTTAATATATCAAATATATATAAATATAAATTAAATATATATGATGATAATTGATTTTACAAATTATTTCATATATATTCCATACAACACTCAATAATTATTTACCATATATATTTATGTATATGAGTATTGCAAACAGAGAGGACGACGTATGATAATTTTAAAATTATTTTATTTTTATCTTCACTTTCATACTCAATCTGTATAACACACAAATGTTAATTTATAATATTATATAATACAAAACATATTAAAAACTGGTAATATAAACTATATCCAAATCTTTATTGAACATATAACTATAAAAATTTCTAATAATATACTATTATTGCGTGAGTGATAGACATTCAAATCTTGAAAGGCAACCAACAACACACATAATTTTTGACGAAGACGCTTTTACGCGCGACTATAACTAAAAATGAATGCAAAGATGTTTATTATGAAGATAAACAAAACAATATGACCGAGAAAAAAAAAACATGTTTCTTTTGCGTAGTTATGAATGTGATATATTTTAGATTTAGAAATGAAAAAAAAAACGAAATAGTAGAAGCAATGAAATGTGGAAAAGAAGAAGATGAGGGAGGATGATGTCGCTTATTTATATCCTATATATAACGAGTATATAATTATATATAATACTATATTAATAGTATATTGTATTTATAGTATTTTATATTAATTTTTATATATATCATATATCGGTTTCTTTTTAAGAGATGAGAATATTATAATAAATCTTATCGGTAAAGTATATAATTTTGCTTTAGTTTTTAAATGATCACACTTATTTCCTTATACAATAATGCGTATATATAATACATATAAATTATCGGGTTTCACAGATGAATTATATATAAATATTATATTATGCACACAATTTATATATACCAATATATATTTATAGGAGAGAGTTAGGGTTATAATGGTTTTTGTGGAATTAATTGTTATATGATAGTACTAAAATATTTCCAATTGAAGATCTCTTACACATATAGATCCTCGAACACTTGCATTGCATTTTACCAGGGAATACTCTATATATATATTTTTTATATACTATTCAATTATATATTTAAACACTATTTTTTGTTATACACATAAGAACATAATGGTATATAAAAGAATTTTTTCACATCAAACGATATATATGTACGCAATTATAAACTATATAATAATCTCATTTGGAATATTAAATCATATATAAAATTGAGAATAATCTATATAGATCTGAAAATATAATTGTATATACGATTCTGCACGTATTCATTCATATAATGTACATATTAAAAGTATAACAATTATCTATTTATGGAAGAAATAAATTTCCATTTTTTTCCCTATAATTAATTATATGATAAAATATTATATAATAATATATGCAACAGAATACAAATATGTATACAAAAGTGTGTCAACAAATTTTTAAGACCATTTAATAATAATTCCAGTTTACTTTATTGTCCTCATATAGACTGAACCATCGCAGCAATATTTGTATATGGTCCAAATGAACAATAAATGATAATAATCATTGCAATAATTGTTTGTCCAGTAGAATGCGTATATATAATAAGTATATGTTTTTTTTTAATTCAACATGTAACAATGGGTCTTAAAAATTAATTAACACACTGTATATAAAAGATGTATATATAGATCAAAAGAATTTGTTATAATATTTATATATTCATTATCATCTTTATAATTACTATAAGGAAATCATTAACAATATATGTTAAAAAGATTTTCTATTTTATAACTATACACATTTTCTCGTCATAAATGAATAGGATTTTCTTCCTGGCTCTTATCTTTTAACACATACATTTTCTCGTTTGAAAAAAGATGCTTTTACAATTTTTTTTTCTTTTATACATATTAATATATTCATAAAAATTGCACTCAACATATTTATAATATAAAAACTACACACACACACACATATATTACAAACATATAGGGTGAATTAAAAATCAACGCACTCAATATTCTCATTATATAACATTTACATACACCGTTCTTTATATAATTTAATTTTATTTACATTAATTTAAATAATATTTCATATATTTAGATATATTTTTAAAGATATATGAAATATTTCTTCAGATATATAGATATGGTATATATAAAAGTACAAAAAACAATATCCAGATCGTCCGCATGATTCTGCTGGTTCTGGTATACCAAAAACACTTCCTCCAACTAAATAATAAAATAAAATGTCATATACAGTAATTTTCAATCAGCACTATTTGGTTGTTATATACACATTTCACCACATCCTGTATATAATCTTTGTGTATTATATATCTATTATTTTTTTTTTATTATATAATTAAAAGAATCCTCACATGTTTTATTATATTTTGTTTTTATACTAAAAAAAAAATAAAAAAATATGCTGAATAAGTAAAAAAAATATAAAAAAATAAAGTTACTCTTATACCTTTTATACAAATTCAGCAAATATAAACAATTTATCCATGCATACACAGTTACACATATCACATATCATCGTCTACCACTGCCACTGGTATAAATATATATATAGAATTTATGGGTGAGCTTTTATTAAACATATTAACCATTTATATTTTATATGCAAACGTACACCCACCCACACGCATACACACAAACACACACACAGAGAAATAGTTGATATGGTGATAACATAATGGGAAAAAAGTGTTTAAAATAGAATATATAAATGTATATATTATGTGAAAATTGAAAACAACCCTTTATTTTTAGCTTATATATACTAAATATTATATATAGATACAAAAAATTTCATTGAAACTTTACTATTAGAATACATCATTTTTTTTAATATGGTAAAATATTTGGGTGGATGGACAAAATACATCATCAAATGTTAAATTTAAAATATATACAAATGACTAACTCCCGAGTTAAATGGAATTTCTGGCGATGCATAGTATTCAGTTGCAGATGGTAATACATATATATGCAATTGCCCATCTTGTTCTATTTTGAGTCAAAGTATATTCAACATTTATTTACCAATTGGTAAATTACTTCTCATAAAATTATATATATAACAATTTGTCTGCAATTATTTCGATAGATATATAAAAAAAAAGGATGTTGTTTCCTTAATTCTATTATTTTTATATATACAAAAGAGATATACTATTTACAATGGAAGAATATTATGCAAATTAAATTAAATTGCTATAAAAAATATTTTTGCTATTACATACAGAATGGTAAAATTATATATATATTTAATCGAACTAATCTATAAACATATATATTTTTTTTTCCATCTGTGGAATAACATTGCTATTGGTATGTGTGTGTGTTATAGGGTATCATATAGAGGTGTGTATAGATATATGTAGACCCATTTTAAAAATATATTATAACATAGGTAAAATAGCTTTTTATATATAATATCGTAATATGAAAATGAATGGAAATATTTATATATAATCTGTTATATAATTTATTGTATATATATATTATATACTCGTTTTGTATATAAAGGTTATATAAAATGTTATAATAAATATTCAGTTTAAAAGTATTGTTGTGTTGTTGAATATACATAATATACATGTATATGCCTGAATTTAATATTTTATCAATTCCATGGTATAACATACACCACCGTATATTATATATAATGGGAAATTTTTTGTTAAAAATAAATCACAACAACAAAATGTGAACTAAAAATTGTATGTTGTAAAATATATATATATATATATTGATGTGCATATAATATAAAATATATAGGTAACCTAAGGCATAAATTTCCATTTTCATGTGAAGATTAAAATTTTGAACGAAGGATAATACTTTTAAGTAGCATAGATATATTTATGTACAATATATTCAAAATGTGATATGATTTATTTTGAATATAATATATTTTTAAATAATAAATATATAAATAAATATATATTTTATGTATAAAAATATTACAATATATATATATATATTAAGATTTGTATATATGTATATGTAATAATAGGGATATTTACAAGATGCCATAGCCTTATAATATAGAAACGAATTTTTAATTCCATAAATAACCAAATACCATACAACAGCAGGCAGCAACAACAAATCTTATTTTCAAACATATTTTTTTTTTAAAAGTAGATGAACAGGAAAAGGATAAAAAAAAAGGAATAACTTTTTTTTTTATTTTATATGGAAAATTTTGAAAGAATAATAAATGTCAGTGTATGTATGCCAAATTATTGTCGACAATGTATCATCATCACACGCACGTGATGTATTATTATTATTATTATTATTATTATTATTAGTTGTGTGTATAGTATAAAAAACGTATAATAAAAGCATTTTAAGCAGAAAGGTCCTTTTTTTTTGTCTATGTAAAAAAATGTTTATTGTCATATAACAACTTAGCCGCTGCACATATTACATTCCAAAATAAAAAATTTATATTTCCTATTTACAATATATACAAACATTCTTAAGAAATGTATTTTACATATATGTTAATATTCGATGAATATGCATAAATTCATGCCAATAAGCAGAAAAATGGCTAACCGGTTGTTTTTAAATTTGTATGGGACAAAAACATCAGATAAATGAAAAACAGCTGACTCAGGTAGGTTTCTTTCAAAGAAACCTTTATTGTCATTCTATCAATATGTAAAATCAAACAGGAAGTAGACTGTAAGGTATATACAAAAAGGATGAGGATTATAGATATTTAATGAATATTAAATCTATTAATTTAAATTTTTGAATTGTGCACGATGTTATGCAAACATTCTAAATAATATTAATATTCATATCACGTACAAATATTATATGTGTACATTTATAATAGTCGTATGTACTGTACACGTTCGTCGTATTTATATATTTATGTATCAAAATTATGGAGTATAATAAAAAAAAAAAATATAGAAAAGAATTAGAAATTTTTATATTTGTAAAACCTTTTATTTATTACAATAAAAGAATAAAATAAAATGAATGATGGAAATTAACCGCGCGTCATATATCCAACTATTGAAAAGTTTTTCTTTGTCAACTTTAATACAATTATTATTATTATTATTATTATTATTATTACTATAAATAGTTATATAGTGGAATAATTGTGAACAAAAACTTTTCTTGTTGCACAACCTTTTCATTATATTATAAATTTTCTAAAAGTTTTATACGCCGAGTATAATATAATTATTAAGAGTTAATTATTGTATCCATATAAAAATAAAGTAACAAAATATTCTTTAATTTTTTTTTATAAACTATAAATACACTCTCGGAAAAGAAAAGTATATTCCAATAATAATAGTTATAGTTACTAATATAAAGTTACTTTATAAGTTAGTTAAATTAAATTATGCAATACTTTAAAACATAACATTTTTAGGTAAAGCAAAAACATAATTCCATTATAATTTTATCAAAATCGCTATATTAAATATAAAATACATTGAAACCAAAGTGCGAACACATTTCCCCGCGGTTCTTTCTTAAATACACATAAATAGATTTACAAATTCTTTTAGAGATAAATATTATTTATTTTTTTCCTGATGCGATAATATATTTAAAACAATTCTTTTTTTTGGAAATTCTAATTTCTAGATTCTATAGAGAAAAAGTTTTTTATTTTTTAACGAAAACACTGCTTTTTTTTATTTTTTTAAAGGAAATCAATTTTCATTATATTTCTTTGTTTTTGTTACATCAAAAGTTAACCCCAAACATTTGTTTTGATTTTTTATTATTATTTATAGGACGACCTCTATATTTTGTATAACATATAATTATGTATATTCAATATTAAATATATACGTTTTTCATTTCAAATATTTATAATTTATGATGTGGGTGCGGTTCTATATTATATGGAAATATAATATCAGTATTATTTATTAAAAAGATGTCTTCAAATAAATGTATAAGTAACAAAACCCATCTATATATTATATAATAATATTATAATATAGAAAAGAATTTAGTGTTATCTGATAATAAATATATATGTTTGAAAAGCGTGTGTGTGTGTGTTTGTGTGTGCTTTTGTCTATATTTATAATGTTTTTGCTTGTCTATATAATCTTAATCTTATAAAAAGTATAAAGTTATATAAATCATTATGGAAAAAAAAAATATATATCATTAAAGTCAGTATTTTGTAAATTTAAATCCTTTTTCTCTTCTTATTTCCTTATTTTTTACTGGTGATAACAAGAATAAAATATAGACACACAAACACATACACGTACAAGTGATGACAATGACGACAAGTAATACTTTCTTCTATCGTAATATAAGTCATTTTATTCTTAAATACGACGGTTTTTCGTTCATCATTCATATTATTTCAGTTTTTTCTTATTATTTTTTTTTTTTTTTGTCTTTATTGTATTACAATGGGAAAATACGCAAAAAATAAAATAGACAAAAAGAAACCAGGAGAAAAAAAAAAAAAAACCAAACAAAGTGGATGAGATTATAATTTTTTTTTTTTTTCTTCTAGTTCTTATATATTTCGAATATACTTACACGATATGTCTATATGTAGGTACGAGTATATTTTACAACAACTGTTTGTGTGGTTATGTATTGTGAAAAGTCTGGTTTACGTTGTTATACGTTGTTGAACATTGCAAAATATTATATTGGGAGATAGATGTGAATTGATGATGGATATATAAATATATATTGTATAAAGAAAACGTAAAATCAAAATAACATTATTATTATTATTATTATTATTATTACATGTTTATTTCCCAAAGAAATCACATTTGATCTTAGAAATAAATCAACACCTTTGCAATATATTATATATTATATTTTTAGATTGCTTTATAATAGATAATGTATATGTGAAAGTCCTGCTGATGAGATAAATCTAGGAGAATTGTTTGAACAAATTCAAGTATAATTATTTCCTATATATATTATTTATTAATATTTATATAGAACGAATTTTAAATATAGTCATTTCTGTATCTGTTCAATCGCAAAGTTTTAGTGAACTCTTTAAAATCAATTTATCATCAGCAAAAACAAAAACAAATGTGATCCGACAGAAAAATTACAATAATAATCAAATGCCTATGATGAACTCAAGTCGATCATCCAACACCACAATATCAAGAAATTGTCGTGTCTCATAATTCTTGAATCCACCGCATACATATATTGGACATAAATTTTGTTTAATCATATGTTTCTTCTTTAGATTGACTCACCACATATATGTTGAGAAATAAATATAAGGCTTATTTATTTATGATCATTTCATTTCTTCTTCCAATTAGTTAGTAATCTTTTGATTGAACTTCAATATAACTAAATTATATATATATTACTTAATTTTCTATTTATAATTACTTTATTTTATTATTATATTATATTTATATTAATTTTTATATCTTCTGTATCGATAATAAATTATAATGCTTCTTTGATTATAATCTATTATGATAGACCAGCAGTGTTCATTTGTATATGGAATATATATATATATATATAGGGTGGTAGTTATTTTATACAATAACGCAGAAATTCGGGAAAAAAAGTACTATAATCAAATTGTATGTACTACATGTAAACATATAAAAAGTTTCGGTGGAATATTTTGTCAAGGGTATAGGCTGTGCAAAATTTTTACGAAGAAATCGATATTATTTAATTATATTCTTAATATAATACACATTCTTCAAACACCATATATTTACAATATATATATTTTTTCGATAACATGTACGAATTCTTAATAATTTTGCTAAGGGTTTGTGTATGAAAATAATTTATGATCGTCCCATGAAAATTTAATTGTTTCCTATATATATATATATGTGCATGTGTGTTCCAAAATATGTATGCGGCATATAAATTATTTATAGAGATGTTATTATTTGGTTATAAATTAAATATATATAATATTAGATTGACACAAAATTTATTATATATATATTTATATGCGGACAAAAAAATTATATCCTTTTTTTTTTTTTTTTCCTTCAAGGGTCCTTTGTATAATAAAAAATAACTACCATATATTGTACATGAATTTATGTGTTATATATATCTATATATAGTAATATGTATTTTGTGTTATTATCATTATCATCATCGTCGCGTCATATGTGTTGTGTGTGTGTAAACATATAAATAAAGTATAATATAACCGAAAAAAAAAAAAAAAAAAACTGAATTGATGAAAATAAAGTGGAAAAAAATAAGTATCATTATTTTATTATTATGTTATTATTGAAGATGATCGTCTTACATATACATATATTTATACAAATTTATATGTAATATAATATATATTGCAAATATATAAAATAAGATGAGATGAGAAACACACATACAAGGTGTATTTTTTTTAATTTTTTTAACATATGTACAATATTTAATGATTTAATGAATTATATTGTAGCACTTCATTTATACCATATATAAATACATATACGAAATATATATAATAACAGTCACAAATCATTGTGCTTTGCATGCCGGAAGTCGGTATATAAATGTTTCATACGGAATTATAGTTTGTAAGTACAACAGTAGAAATGACAACGGTTTTAAACAAACAACAATTGACAATATAGCTGCGTCCTGTCCATATGGTTCTATATATAAAGAAAATAAACACCCTGTATTGGTATATGCAGAAACATATATATATAGAAACAACCGCATCATTATCATAAATAATAATATCCCATATATAAATGAAATTTATTTTTATTTTTATAAATATAATATCACAAGATACGTAAAAAAAAAAATACAAATTATGATTGAAAAAAAAAAAAAAAATGTATATCCTTTTTCTTTTTTTATATCGTTTTCCATATAGATGCGGTTTTATTATAATATTTATTACCTAATATAATATGTAAACTAAGAGAAGATGATAGTATGTTGTTGTGAATACGCATATATTATAATTTATGGTATAGCTACGTATGGCTACGAGATAGTGTGTATGATATTATTATATAAAATATTTAACTATTACTTTTGTGGCCATAATATATGGCTTTATTTATATATATTGTATATACATATTTATGGCATATCAAATATTACAATATAAATAAATATAATAAAAAGAAGAAGTCGGAGCCTATACAACCATAATCTCTGATATCGTATCATCTATAAAAATTGGAAGAAAAAAAACTATACAATAATATAACCTTCAATAACTTTGTTGCTTACACATATTACATATTATCCTTTTCATGTCATCGACAACCAAACAACAACAACCAAAAATACCTAATAGTTTATTCTTTATCCCAATATATTTTATTTTACTATATTATATCCTTATCACAGAATCAAGTCTTAGTTTTTCATATATTGTTGGCTATATGTGTTTGTGTATACATGTATTTAAATATGCATTACGACATTGAATATATATGTTATGTGGATAGAGAATTGGAATATTTGTACACCCCAAAGTATATTCAACACAATTTATGGTATATTTTAGAGAAAAGTTAAGGATTTATACAATTCAACCAACATACCAGAAATATGTCTGTATATAAAGTGATTTTTTTTTATAATAAAATTCTATTTACATGTTATATGTTTGTTGTTACGATGATTATATATAAACTACTCATAATACAAAATGAATCCTATTTCAGTATGATAAAAAGAAACCGATACAATTATATCCTGGGCGCGTACCATATATGATTTGATAAGTTACCGGAATATTAATAATATTGCCGCTGGTACACATGTGCTATAATATTCATAGAATATTCAGAAAAATTGTTAACGAATAACAAGCGATGCATTATTACTTGAATAGTGAAATTAAAAAGAAACAGTCACATTTATATATGGTAAAGTATAAAGTAAAAAGTACTTGTACAATTTGTTACAACAAATTAGAACTACTAAGAAATCCAATTCATCATCATATAAAATAATATTTCTGTATATTATGGCTGCCAATGTGTGTGGATACCTTTTTTAATACACCTTGTTATATGTAGATGACTTCAATATGGTAGAAATATGTGGTTGGTGTATATGAAAATGTTATAATGAAAATTGATATAAACATAAATATGTATAACATATTCATACACATCACATCATACAACATATAACATTCATTCAACATGATTGTTAACAATCAGTCTTCCTTTTGAACTATATACACCATATCTATCTATACACATATATATTTATATGCTCTCTATTATATATTATGCTTACAAGGTACATAAAATATACCTTAAGGGTGATTCGTACAAAATATAGACTAAAAATTGAATGTAGCATATTTTTTAATTTGATTTTTTTCACTTCTTCATTATATCCAACAAATTCTATTAGGCAATATATTATAAATATATAAGAAATAGATAATATATTACAAAGGTAACAAATTTACTATATGGACAGCGTTTTATTGATGTGAAGACATCTGCTATATACACTGTCACCATATAAATATGTAAATAAAATTAAATGAAAAAATTTGTTTCCTGATCACAAGCAGAAGAAGTCGAAGAAAGACGTTTGGTTTGATCATAATATAATACAATAATGCATAATTTTTATGTGATTGAATATTCCAACGATTTGTGTTTATATATATATTTTCGATAAAAGTATATATAGATAAATATTTAATCTTATGTATAACCAATTCTTATATATTATTATACATATTTTATATATAACAAGAGTAATACTTTGTGCAGAATTCATTAAAATTGTGGTTATTCTATTCAAATTATATATATATAAATATAATGTATTGTATTGTTGTGTACGGAAAATGCATACATTTTCAAAGTAAAAAAAATCAATAAAACTGAGATTGTTTTTTTTTGTAATATCATCTGAATTTCTATGTGTGTATTCTATCCAGCTAAGGATCACCCGGCAATATAATGTATATTTGCAAATACGTGTATAGTTCAAATATAAATATTTGCATATATAAATTATATAGCGAATATTATGAGATGAGTCTTTGTTGTCTGAAAAACTTTGTGTAGAATAATTTCGTTTTTAATGCAACTCTTTAATCTTTTCCCTTTTATATTATGGCGCGATGAAATCTATATTTGTAAATGTAAAATGCGGACATATATACCATATAACTTTTTAAGTTTCGCTCGCTCCTCTATCTACCAATAGACAGACACATTTTAATAAATCAAATGAATTTTTTTCTTTCTATTATTAAAAAAAAAATTGTAAAAATTGTTGTAATGTTTTATGTTACACAAAAGTTTTCATATTTAAAAACGAAACTTTTCTACATAATATATATGAATATTTGCGTATTATAACAAAACAATAGCTAATTGTTATCATATTTTGAATAAAATGCGTCAAAGATATAATTATTATGATTTTATACTCTACAAATATATTGTAAAATAGAAAAAATTAAAAATTTAAATATTTAATATATAGAAAATACCTATAGAGAATGAGTTCATGAAATTTTTATTGTAATCATTTGAAAAGATTGCGTTATTCAATTGTTTTGTGTTATTTTATGCGCGTTTTATAAATGTATATATAATTATAATTCCATCTATGTCTATATATTGGTAAAAAAAAATCTATATTATTAATGCGACGTTACATGCAGGAAATCACCTAACATTATATCCGGTATATTTCAATATTTTTTTAATGGTATACATATACCTTAAAAATGCATTTTATCTATTATTTTTTTCCCACTTCTGATATTGACATCTTTTCAATTTATTATTCATATTGCATATACATTACATTTATAATATATATATTTAGAATTTTATATAAATGAAAGATCTATTTGTACACACACACACCAAACACATATATATTCATATATATATTAAAATTTGCTATGAGATGTGTCGATAATATATAGACATAAAATAAAAAAATATAATTTCTATTATTGTACTGACATTTGACATGGGATTCAGTTTATATTTCTTTTTGATAAAATAAGAAAATAGAAAATAAATATAATTCATTTAATATATATAGAATATTTTATTATTAGAATATATATATATTGTAATCTATAAATGATAGAGAAATGATAATAATAATAATATAATGTTATAGACATTCTTTTGATAAGCACGGCGATGACATTATTCTATATATATTTATAAATATATTCATAAAAAGAATAATTTCTCTTTTGATCATCAGATTGTCTATATATAAATGTTTGAACATATATGAACTTTTTATAGTTCCATATTCAATAGATGTAATTTTGAATGTTTGATAATACGATACGAGATTAAACCACACATATCAGCTGTTTTATAAAATTAAGTAATATTTATTTATTTTTTATTTATATGGTGTATTGTGTAGAGAGAAATGATAATGTTATAGACATTCTTTAGTTTTGATAAGCGATGACATTATATATTATTTTTAAAACATATATACGAATATATTTATATATTACCAATAAAAAGATTAATTTCTCTTTTGATCATCATCCGATTATCTATAAATGTTTGTATGAGAATTTAACTACAAACTATAATAAGCTGCCCTTCGTAAAAATAAAATATATATATATATAAATATAATTTTTGATAACATAGTATTATTAGCACAATATGACTTAAAGTGTAGTGTCATAACATGTTTTAGATTTGTGTAGCATTTCATGGCATATAGAAGCATGCCGACAGTCTAATGTGTGTGTGTGTCCTGCGTGTAAACATAACATTAATATATATAAATAAAAATTTACTAATTGAAAGTGAATGACTTTGACTTCGATTATACAATTTTTATTGATCTACTACCTACCTACTTAATATTAGTTTACTTGTACTTTATTAATATGTATGTGCAATTATATATATTGTACTATATAAAGTAAATTTAATTAAATATATTATGTATAAATAATTAATTAATCTTCAATTAGATAAATTATTATAAATATATATTATATATGTTTAATATCAACAAGAACATTTCATAATATTTTCCTAAACCATTAATTTATCTATAGCTATATTATGGTATATTGAACAATATATTTATATAAAATGTGTGATAGTAGAATAAATATTTTAATTATATAATAACATAATATTCACAAAACAAATTATCATAAATAAAATTGTATCGTTATATATTATATATTTTCTGAATCCAGAGTTTTATATATTATTATTTATATGTATAAAAACGAAATTTTAAATTAAAGTGGTATGAATAGAACAATTAAAACATAAAATACAATTTAAATTAAATGTTTATGATCAAAGAAACTATATAATATATATAGAAGTGACATACTACAAACAAGTAAAGAACAACCAAATTAATTTGATTCTTTATTGAAACAGAATATTTATGGTATATATAACATTATTTAATATAAAACAATATAATATAGAAGAAGAATCAGTAGCGGTATATACCTTTGAAATACACACATTTATCTTAAATAAAGTGTTATATATATATATATATATATAGACGCCTATATCATATTAAATTAATTTTAAAATACATTTTAATTCCAAAATATCTTTTTTTTTCTATAATTATAAAACCAATAGTCTTGTCTGCGTGTAATATATTCAAATGAAATATGTGTATAATATAATTTTTAAAATTATTCAAATATAAGAATTTTAATTAACGATAGCGCCATTATAAAAACTATAATATAAATGTAGGTCAACAACAGAATAAAATTGATATTATAGTATGGTTAATTTATTCCGACACCACTGTTACCACTGTTTTATATGTGCTGTGCTGTGTGTGTGTGTCTGCGACTATAGCATACAATATATATGCACTTTAAAATTTCTATTAATTATATTCATTTATTTATTGTAATACTTAAAAATAAAGTGCGTACTTATTTTAAAATTTTGGCAATGACATTTAATTTAATTTTAGACTTGAATATTGATATATATTGTATATATGGAAAATAAATGTGTTAAGATAACCCCATGGAAGATAATTCTCATTTTAAAAATTTAAATATTATTGATTACAAATTTATCTAAATGAAATTATATCCTTTATTTTATTATATATATATAGCGTTTTACCGTATAATTATATATACAAACACATTAACACACAAGTAAAATAAATTAAGTATATTAATGGATCACTTTACAACAAAGGATAGTGTGAATAATCAAGATTAAATTATTATTAAATTTTCTAATGTATGTATACAAGACATTTGTTTTTTGGTAATGTATATTTTTGTAATGATCGTGATCCTTACCACATTTTGTTTTTTAAACAGAATAATGTGCTACAGCACATACTTAAATTATCAGCAAGTCAATATTTGAGTATACTTCCGTCAACGTTATTATTTTTTCATATTCCGACAATAATAATATTATGATAGCAATGTACGACACAACCAATAACTTATCAAATGTATAAGTGAGTAGTAGTCCTATGTTTTTGTCTACGAATATATAAACATGTCTCATTTTTAAATTTTTATGTATACAGTGCCGAGAATATATGATACAAATTTCAAAGAAAATTTAATAAAATTATAATTTAAAGGTTAATAATTTTTTATTTGATATGGAAATTTAAATTTTATAAAATATATTTAATTATTTAATTATTATTTTATAAATATTGATTTTCCAAAATTAAAAATATATTCATCTGTACAACAAATTTAATATATTAGAATTGCATCACTTTTTTCTTGTCTATTAATTTGGAAAGAATTTTGTTTTATATTAAATTTGTTGTACAAATGAATGAATATATTTTTAATTTATCGGAAAATCAATATTTATAAAATATTAATTAAATAATTAAATGTATTTTATAAAATTTAAATTTCCATATCAAATGAAAAGTTATTAACCTTTTTAAATTATAATTTTATTAAATTTTCTTTGAAATTTGCATCATATATTCTCGGCACTGTACATAAATTATTATAAATAAATTATGTTTTATTTATTTTGTTAATTTACATATATAAATTGAATATAACAACAATATCAACAACAATAACAATAATAATAATAATAATAATAATAATAATGATAATAATATTTATTATGTAATATAATAGAAAAATTTATTTTGCTATTTATAAATAATAATATTATATTTTTCTCTTTTATTTCTTTGCAGCCATTTATATGGACATCGTAGCAGCCAGTGTGAAACAAACCAGTTGTTTTTATGTGTATATTTATTATTATATATTAAATATATATAATTTATATTATAATAAAATAGTATAGTATAGTTTTTCATATCGTGCAGTTCTCACTTCATATAAATATACACACACAAAATAATAATAATAATAATAATAATAATAATAATAATAATAAAATAATAATAATAATAATAATAATAATAATAATAATAAAAAATAATAATAATAATAATCTGAAATCTGTGAAAAATATTTATAGTGCAATAGTGTATAAATGTGTACACGGGGGTGGTGTGTTTAGATAAGTTATTTAATTTTGTATATATTTCTATGTGTTTTTATATATACACACACACTGTTTTTAGTAGTACAAGTTATTTATATTATATAGTAAAGTATAGTTTTTCCTGTTTTTATATTTAATATCCATTCATTCATTCATTCATCCATCTATCCATCCATCCATCCATTTTTTTTTTGTTACACTGAAATAGTGGGTTCCAGAAATATACACATGCAGTGCAGTGTGTATTATAAAATAGTATAAAAAGAAAAAGTGATAAAAAAAGTGTCATGATTTCCATATATAATAAAAACAACAGCTTTAACTATAACATATGCCGGAATAAGCAGTGGAATTATGGATTTATCTAGATATGTTTCACATATCGTTGCCCATTAGGTGATTTTATTATATTTACTTA
This sequence comes from Bibio marci, assembly GCA_910594885.2. Lineage (NCBI taxonomy): Eukaryota > Metazoa > Arthropoda > Insecta > Diptera > Bibionidae > Bibio > Bibio marci. Next base: position 2,731,509 of record OU343116.1, on the reverse strand, counting down.
TTTTTTTCTTTCTATATTTATATATATTTATGTATTTTCCAGTTTAATTTTAGTTTACAGAGAGAGAGTTTTCTTCATATACACCATATATACAATTTATATTGATTGTAGTATTGTATATAGTATATAAGAAAGCATATAATGTTATATACAATACTAAAAAAAAACCTATATATAGTGAATATTTATCTCGTTCGTCTTGTGGTCGACATAAAAACATGAAAAATGAAAACAGAATAGATTAAAAAAAAAAAAATATGTAAGCAAACATAAAATATAAGTATATTTATGTATCGCATAAGCGCATATATATTTTTGTATGAGCGTGTATATGTTGTATATGTTTATTATTACAAGAAGTTGTTGAAAGATCTAAATGGGTTTTTTTGCAGCAACGCACCACAGTCTTTAATAGAAAATTTTCTTTATTATTATTATTATTATTATTATTATTTCTTTTTATGTTATGGCTTATTTTTTTTTCATTGAAAATCGTATAGATTGATATTTTTATGTGCGCTTGTAATATTGAATATTAAAAATAAAATACATATTATAATATATTAGACTATATATAGATTATATATTTTAATTTGTATAAATAATATACTTAATATTTTTTTTTTTATTTCATTATTTCTCTTTTAAAATAGATGTTTATTTTTAAATAAAATAAATTGTATAAAATTAGATTTGAAATCTCCATATATATATATATATAGAGATTTTCCCTCAATCTATACATATAATTGTATATTTTTTTTCTATAGAAATGGAAATTAATTTTGTTTTCTTTTCAAATACACATTCATATAAAACTATATATAAAATAATTAGAAATAATCATATATAGGATATGTCACATAAAAAGATTTTATGCACCGGGTGAATCTATTATATATGAACCGTTTATTTTGAAAGTGGCATAAGTCACTATTTCCAAAAAAAATAAAATGAAAGAAAAAAATTTTACTTCACCACAATTCTGGGAAAAATCTGTTGCAAGAACAATAATAAATACAGGCCAAAACAAAGTTAATTGGTTAAAAATTCGATGGATAAAATTTTACCATGATATTCCCTATATAAAATGTTTTATAAACTAACTTTAGATGAAAAGGATGAACCAAAAAGAGGAAGCCATAGACGTTATTCAGAAATAGAAATTATTTATACGTTGGTTCTCCTCGTCCTGTTAATTCACCAAAATATAAAAACGTAATGGACTTTCTTCATTATATACACCCAATATCCACAGAATTTGAAGCAAAATACGCATCCCCGCATAACAAATACCAGTAAATTCATCCGGAAATTGGTATCAATATTTTTAAAAATGTTAAAACGCAAACCCTTAAATATCTCGATTTAAAAACAAAGTAACTAACTTTCAAAATAATGTTGATATGTGAAATATTTTAAAGAAATTCGATATAAAAGTAATACATTGAGTTGGATTATAAGAATCCTTTTAATTATATATATAACAATAGAATTATATTTTACTATATACCAGAGATCCGTGCGTATATTAGAAAGCCATTTTGGATTATTTTCCGGACAGAGTGTATATGCGTACATAACATTAAACATAAAAAAAACAAAATTTATACATATGTTATATACCAAAAACACCATATGATAAATATTATTTAGATTTTGTTCTTTTGCTCTTGTGTTCTAAATGCGTGTGATAATGATTATGATTTATTCACTGTAATATTTTTATATTATTATATTTTTTTCTATACTTTTAAGTCAATTTTTCATTTCCATCTTTGGTTTATTCAAAATAATTGAATATACACACACATATATTTATACAAACCCATCATATATTATTCATATATATATATAGAGAAGCTATACGCATATGTAGGTAATAAGGAAATGAAAATAATATGTTAATTTGTATTGTTAAAATATTTTATTTTGGGTGCGAATATATCTTCTTTTTTTTAGTATAAAAACCAACATATCTGCATCAATATCTGCATAATATAATACTTAACTTAAACGTATCGCATTTGTATAGAGGTACTTAATTTCAAAAAATTTCTTATAAATCAACTATATATTAAAAGTTTCTATATCCCATTTATTCGATTATTATATATTTTTGAAGTTAAGAATGTAAATGATATAGGCGGCAACAGTTTTCCAACAACGATGGTGATTCTATTGATCAATAATTGGACACATTTATATAATGTCTCAATAACCATCTGGTTTATAATTTTATATATAATAGAAAATAATTATATTATAATAATTTTATATTATTATTGAAAGAAAAACCAAAGAAAAAACGTGTTTGCCTTACATTGTACATCGATCGTGCATATGTGTGCATTAGTGCAAATTCATTAATTCAATTATATGTTATTATGCACATATAATTACAATTATTAAAGTGATTAATGATAATGTGAGAAATTTTAAATTTAAATATTATATAGGTGTATCAAGCTTATTTATTTTGTAAATTTTTAATTCTATATACAGAGTTGATCATAGCTAAATGTAATATAATATAATAATAATACCTATGTATTTTAAAAATTATATAAAACTATTGTATATAAATACAAGATTATAGATTGCAAACTATGAAACTATGAAATTAACTACTAATTTATAATAATATACCATTGAATTGAGAATTTTATTTAGAGCACGGCATATACAATACACATTATTTTTACTATTATTATTATTATTATTATTATTATTATTAATTTATTTATAAATAATTCAAAATGAGACAAATCTAAGTATGTGTATTTCTATAAACAATTTATAATATAATTCCATAGGTAAAATATAAAGGTAAAAATATACGATATAATAATAATAATAATAATAGCAGAGAAAAAATCCTCTCACTTTTTATTACCATATATTATAATACGGTTAAAGAACTAAAAAATACAACACAATTATTATGCAACAATTTAAATCTCACGTTTTGGTTTTTTTTGATATTATTAAAATTGTCAGATTTAATTATAATTCTAGTTTGAGCCGCATAAATTTCTGTATAATATAATATACAAATTAATTTGGTTGTGCCTGTGTGTAAACTCTGCGTGTATATTTTATTTACACGGTACGTAAATAAATGATGTATAATAAATATAACTTAAGAATATTTATTATTTTTAACTTCACTGAAACTTTTACATATATAGCGAAGCTTGTTTATATAATTTAAATGTTTATAGTAACTAACTATTTACTTGTTACGATGTCAAAAACGGTGTGTTAATTCAACCAACAATGGCAGAACATGCAAATTTATCGTGCTGCTATAGAAAATTGGAAAAGCAACTTGTTTGTCAAGCATAGGTGTTATAAATAAAGTAATTCTAGACTATGTATCATATATGATTCAAGGAATACAAGAACAATAAAAGAACGTATTTGTGTCATTTGTTCGCAACACCCACATAGAAATTATGTAGAATTAATTCGGCATAAAATAAAATGTAGTTACAATACACTTTTTCAGAATAATTGAGTATTAAATAATGAGACATTCAGATAAAATCTAATATTTTATTTACACACACTCGTCATCCGTCATCAACGCCACAAAATAATTAAGAAACAACATTTCTATGAATGTAATATTAATAAAGTCTCGAAGATAGTCGTCAACGTTTATTTTACCATAAATTAGCATACCATCCATCATATAATAAATTAATTTTTTAATTTAATTATTCTATTGTTTTATTATGTTATACAATACGATGACTCATATAAAATCATTTATTTCTATTTTTTCTCATTCAAATATACTTATTTTTACTTTTTTCTGTAATGGAAATTACTCTTACAAAAATATAATTAAATTTTTTCATTTGGAATGTGTGTTTGTGAGTGTGTGTGTGTGTTGATTATAATATGAAATAAAAAAAAAATTATATTATATTAATTCAATTGCTAAATGTAATTTTTTATATAAGAATAATTTTAATTTCATTTTTTCTAATGTACTGCATAAAATTTCATTTATTTATAGTATTATAATAATAATAATAATGAGATCTATTCATATATGAACAGATGATATTTAAGATAATTATATTATTATTATTATTATAATTGTAGTTGTTGTTATTCTTCTTATTTCGATGTTATATAAATATTGTGTTTTTATAAATAAGAACATTCACGATTTATTTTTTTTTTTGGTATTGTTTTGTTGTTGAACACAGAAAATCCTTATGATTTCAATGGGAAATTTACATATACAAATCGATATTAGATTTATATTCGTATATAATATTTCAGAAAACATTTTGTATATAGAATCAGTTCACAAACGATAAAATAATCATAATTGAATATCGTGTGTTTTAATAATTAAAATCATTTCATATATACCCAAATGTATATTATAAAAACTAATGTTAGAGTATTGTGACAAATTGAAGAAATTTTTGAAGAGAAACAATTATTCTTCGTGTTTCTTCATGCCAATTGATCTAAGTAAGAAATGTGTTATGCAAATTCAGTATTTGGGTAAAACGTTCAACCATTTCTTACAAACACACAATTAACAATGCAAAACATCAATCAAATATGGATATAAATTATTAAATCAAACAATATTTTACATAAATGATTCTCAGTTCCATATATTATATAAAGAATATTCATATATTAATAATATCATATCATAATTTCAAAAACAAATAAATAAATAAGTCAAGGTTAACCGCACGCGGACATACATAAAAAAAAAAAAAAGGATAATTACTAATTAATATTTGACTGTAACCCAAATTATTCATAATGTTTTACAGTTTATTTTAAAATTATTGTCATCATTTCCGAAAAATCAAAAATATTTGTTTGAACAAAATAGAAAATGAAATAAAAAATTATAAATAAATTTCCGTTTAGCTATACGATATTCTGCCACCGACAAAATATATGCCACATATCCCACGCATAAATTAACATATAAATATATCACATTTTTATGTTTTATCGTTTCATACATTACATTCTATATAATATAAAATTTATATATATATAACAACATTAATTTAGCCAATAAAAACAAACTGTTATTGAAATATAAAACCCGCATTTCTACGACACACGAGCCATAGTCAGAGTATATGATATAAAATTTATTGTTATTATTATTATTATATTTATAATCCAGAGATATTTATAAAAATTATACCGATATTTATTTAATAATATTTTATCATTGTAGATACAAGAAAATTCATATATATGGGCAAAATTATTATCTATTTTTATTATTTATAAACAACAAAAAGTATGCGATAACGATATCCAGTTTAAATAAAAACAATAACCGCCAATCAGTTTTTTTCCTACGTTTTTTTTTTTTTTGGTTAAATTTAAATAGTTTTAAATAGCGGAATAAACTCTTAATATTTTATCTATTATAATAATATTGGGTTGTAAAAAATGTGTCAATAATTAAAAAAAGAAACAACTTTTATTAATATTTATTAAATTTGGAATATACCTCGCCGCAACACAACACATATTATTAAAAAAATACTACAAAATCATATTTAAATACCTACAAATATTGCTGTTATATATATTTTGTATTAAAAAAATGTTAGCATTTGCTATATTTTAAAATTCATTTCATAGTCAATTTTAATGAGTTGAATATAGAAGTTAATATTCACATATGAATATGTATGTATAGGGTAAGATGGGAGCTGCTGGGGACTTGTAATTTTATATTAAGAGTTAGTTATCGCATTAGCCTATAATATTAAATGTAATCCAATCTTCGTATATTCTATTTCGTATTAATAATTACATATTGCCAATATAAATAATGTTGAAAATAAATTACGACGTTTTGTGTCGTTGTGTAATTGTTTATAATATAAATTAATTAATTAAATAATTGGCAATTTTCTGTATATTTATAATTATTATATAATATTTGTTTTAGAGAAATAATTCGGAGACATTAAAATTGTTCTTAATCTACAATATATCGGTTTGTTGACCCACCTTACCCTAAATTAATATAAATGGTATACATATATATGCGTATTAATTCTGTTTATTTAAAATATATAGTTAATATCATATGGGTATAACAAGAGATTTGCATAAATTTTTATGTTTTGCATAAATAAAATAGTGTAAATATGAATAATATATATATATATTTGTGTATTGTAAAAGGTGGGGTTATATCTAAATTAAAATCTATATAATGCAAAAATAATATATATATTAGCGCACATAAATAATAAATCACTTCTTTATAATTGCAATCAATGTATAAACTGCGCGTTAACTGCATAATTATAGTTTATAATATTATAGTGGAAATAAATATACTTTATGCAAAACTAATAAAGGAATATTTCACTAATCACAATATATAAACTGTTTTTAATTAAATGCATGTATGTATCTTAGATATTATTAGAGAGATACTATACATTTCCATACATTTCCATATAGTGTATTTTGTTTCTTTGTATATTGTAGATTCAATGAAACCCATCGCCCTAAGAATTTTCATATAGACTGGTTGACAAATGTTTTATTAATTTAATTATTCTCATGCGTAAATTTTGTATATGGAGATATTGTTAATCTTTGAATAGCGTCTAATTTTTTTTTTTGTTATTTAAAAAGATATTCAACTTAACATACATCCAAGTGTTCGTGTGGAGTAAAAAAAAAAAACAGTAGATATATATTTATTCAGCTGAAAACATATTATAAATTACTATATATGAACTTATGTCAGTAGCACACATTTCAACACATATATGCAACACTATACGTAGTAGATAATTACATTTAGCTATATATATACGATTAATTCATATAATAAAAATATATAATATACAAAATATAGAAAAAATATATAACAGAATCTTATTATTTAATGATTAAATTACATTTTTGCAGAATAAAAATAAAATCCGCACAACCGCATAAGAGTTCCGTTTGAGCTAATATACAATTTATATATATATATTGTATAAAATGTAAATTATTTTATAAGTCATCGCAGAGAACAACAACATACCACCACATTTTGCAAAAAAAAAAATTAATATAATTAAAAATTCAATATGTATTAGTTAGTTAGATAGCATTTTTTTTCCATTTCAAAATAGGTATATATATATTATAAATAAATACCTAACCTCTGTCATTTACTAAAAATGGTAAACATATACCTTTATCGTGCGCGGTATAAAGACTCATGGTATGGTACTTATAATAACACAAAAATTTACTATAACAATAATATAAATGGTAGCAAAATGTGAAAGCAATAAATAAAATAGTTATATATGAACATATTTTATTCATACATATATACCATATATTGATATATATTTAATAATGAACGATACGATATGAAATAGTATTCAAATAAAATGTGTGTGTGTGTGTGTGTGTGTCTATATATTTTGTGGTATATAATGTCAATATTTAATAATCATTACACGCACATTTTTCTTATTATTAGGAATGTATACGACCGAGTAGTAATAACACAAATTTAATGAATATAAATTCATTTTATGTAAATAAAATATATAGACAATCATCATCACATGGAAACATAAATATTTACCATGTTTGTGCTATATATATCTTTTATATTATGTTATATACCTTTGGAACAAATAATAAACTATGTGTGCATATTAATTTTGTATATATATTAGTAAGATATGTTGTATAACCTTTAAAAAATATATAATGTTATATATTTAAGGTGTATACACCACATTATTGTATATGGAAAAGTTTTATAATGTGAACTTTATTTGTAATGAATGTATTTTATATACATTTTTAGATTATACCAGATTCGCAAATACCCTTGATTCAATATAGGTACTATACGTGGATAAAATTAAAAATTTTATTAAAGAAGAAGATTAATTATCTTTATATGGAATATTATTATTAGTAATTAAATTTTAGAATTTCGTATACTAAATTTCATATAATATTGAGCGGTAGTTGAGTTTTTTTTTCGGGTGTTTCCTTACAACACTAAATATAAGCAATCGCAGCCTAATTTAAATAATAATTTGTAAAGATGTTCAATGAGCAACACTCGCAATCTGTTTTTATAATATCACTATATTTTTTGCTATAGCTAGGATGAGAAATTTAAATACTCTGGTAAATCGACTTCTTTATATTACGCAGATTTTATTTATAATGGATTTGTAATTATTTAAAATATAACTAATTTTCTAACACTTTATATATATAGAAAAGATATAAGTGTTTGATTTTTCATTCGATTTCAGTGAAAATTTAAATTGAAACCACAAATTTTTGATTATTAAAATTCTCTTATATAAATATGGTTGAAAATCGATCATCATTATCTTCGAATGTCGATTTTCCGGAAAATTTACTAGTAACAATTTGTCCGTACTTTGAAACTACGGACTACTACATATAATTTTGCGGACAAACTACGGACAGTGTTACTAGGTGTGCTGAATAAAGAGTTTTCAATCTATCACTGCAACGGTGCTAGCTTCTATATCATCTCATATATATAGACAAATTATTTTAGTTTATTTTACAAATACACAGTAATCATTTAATGGAAAAAGTTTTAACAAAATTATGATAACAAATAGTATATCGTAAAAAATAAGAATTTCTCAATGGTAAAAAATTTCAACTGCATTTATCATTATTTTTGAGCAATATCTTCGAATGTATAATAAATTGGTGATTACGATTATTTTATGTGAAATACATTGAGGTTTATAATTGGGTTTATATAAAACATATGCCTATAACTAAGTTTTTCACACATTATTTTATCCACGAGAATATATATAAATTAAAATATATAACATAATAATAAATGTAACAGAGCTATTATAATATATGAAAATTTGTTTAATTTAATTTAATATCTTAACTCCTTCCATATACATAATTATATATTGTATATTATATCATCCTGGTGTCATTTTAATTATCAAAATATATACACGTAAAATTGTTTACTGTTTATATATATTATACTCATTATACATATGTTAATTTAAGTGAATATATAAAGATCTATCTCCAGCTATAATATAATATAATATTCTATCTTTATATATAAAATATATAAATACGTAATAAATATAAACTAAATAATAAATAGATCTTATATATTTATATGTGTGTAGTTAATCAATGTCAACTGTTTTAGATTAACATTAGTTAAATAATACATTTGTTAAAATAGTTGTTATTATATATTCTATATATAAAATATATAGTTATATCTGTTTTATAAATAATATATTTATTATATAAAACTATAAAAGCATTAAATATTCTGTAGGTTGAATTTATATTTCTCGTCATATTATATCAAAATAATATATTGGTGCGTATATTTGGTACACATCAAAATAGATCACTATAAATTTTGTATATTAAATTAGTTTGATGTTTTATATACGCTTTTGATGAATTTGTACGCGGGGTATATAAAGAAAAAGAAAAAAATTATAATATTAAAATGTTTTCAATCTAACAAAATAACTATTATATATATTTGACTAATAACATTATACTTTCGTATATATAGAAAATTGTCTAATGCAACATATATACGAAAAAAAAACTATATATACATTAGAGTTAGAGATATAGCACTTAAGAAATAAAAAAAAACATAAACATATTGTGGGTGCAATGTTTTATTGCTACTTTTTTTCATTTTCATATATATTGTATGTTATAATAAATACCTACTTCAACTTTATTATTCTATTGTATTTTATTTATTTTTTTTTTATGTAGGAAAACACACAATATATAATATATAGTAAAACAAACAACAACAACAAAATATTCAATTCTTCAATTTCAATTGTGTGTTTATTTATATATATATATATATTGTATAGCGTATAGTTGTATATATAGTAAGAAATAGTTATATATAGTATATTGTCATAAGATGCCTATATAATATTTGTATATATAAAGTTTGTAATATAAGATTGTCCTTTTTTTACTGTATTTTTTATACAATATACAATAGTTAAGTCTCTGCGTTGTGGGTTGGGCGGCTGCCGCCACAGAAGAGTTGAATTTCTATATATATATATATGTTTTTTTTTTCGATAGAAACACACATATGAGAATTCTCAATATAAATTGAAACTACCCTAGTAACAAGTTGTCCGTACTTTAAAAAATGAGGAAAATTTCCGTGGAAAAAATCCACATATTTTCCATAGATAAAATATATTGGAATTTGTCCAAAGAATATCTTTAGATTTTCCATTTAATATAATATAATATTTTATTTAGGTCAATTGAAATCTTTGGATTGTCGCAGGGTAATATTTGCAACATAGATTCGTGCAGTATTGTATTCATAATTTATTTCACCAATTATCCAAGACAGTAATTCAAATTTTGTATATTTCACTTATCTATATTTATAATCCTCACTATTTTTAATTTATTTTCATAATTTTTAAAACAACCAGTTACTCAAATCGATATATTTCGGAAGAATTTTGTATGACTTTTCATGGATTTTATCTTCGGTTTGTTTCTTGTTTAAATGTAAGCGTTTTATCTGCCAAATTTCTACATAATTATATGGTACTATGAATTTATTATTTTAATTTTACGATTAAATTACTTTTTACGTAAGAAAATATCATAATATCATACTTTTTATTTATTTATTACATTAAATTTTGTTTCTACGATTTATAACAAAATGTTTGTACGAGTGGACTTATCGCACGGCGTATTTTTGTCAAAATCCGTGGATCTGCGCTCACAAAAAATATGAATATAAATTCTACAGATATTCTGCGTGGAATTATAGCAACGAAAAATAATTCGAAGGAAAATCCGTAGAAATTATTATCAGAAATATACTATAGATAATCCAAGAACATTTGTTATAAAAATCCATGAACAGGGTTACACTCATCATAAAAAAAATTCCAGCGGACATCCGTAAGAAATCCATAGATTTTTTTTCCTCGGATTGAAACTACAGACTACTACATATAATGCGTAATTTTTGCGGCCAAACTACGGACAGTGTTACTAGGGCACCGCATTTTTACTATGACTTCATTCATATTCCATATATAGCATATAGGTGTTGTATCTATGTATACAATATATAAATATAATAGTTTATCAATACTCCATTTATATTTATGTGATGCTGCGTATTTATTTTATTTTTTTTTTCTTTGGTAAATTGACCAATTTGATTTTATATACACAACACAACAACTGAAACATTTATTTTTGTCGTCTTTTGGTTTAAAAAAAAAAATTTATGTTACATATGTAAATGTCTTATTTTTGGTATATTTTTGTGTTATAAAATGTTGTATGCGAATTATCGTTTCTTATTTATTTATTTTTTATATATGGTATAACGAGAGGGATGCTCAAAGAAGACTTTTGCAGTACGCGGATATGAAAACACACACATTTATATTGATTATATTTATATTTGTAAAATAACACTTGGTCCAGCGCCAATGTTTAAGTTTTAAAATCATCTCTTTAAATAATAATTTTTCTCAGAAGAATTATTACAAAAATATTTATTTGTTGAACAGTGTTTTTCACCAAGAAATTTTTAAGATTTAATGGCACTGATGGAACATAGTCTTTTCTTGGTAATTTTTGCATTCGCCATTGTTCCAAAAATTTGAGTAATAAACCTGAAAACTAAGGTCATATTCTTTTCTATTGAACTGTGAACTGTTTTTGATTGCTTTGGTAAATTTCCACCAGGTACTATCCATTGTATTGAATTTTCCTTTGATTCTATGTTGTGTGGATTCATGTATAATACATTTTTGTATTATACATATTTTATTTTGTTATTATTTATATACAAAATGAAAGAAAGTAAACAAAATATATGCGTATAAATAATAAGTTATACTAGAATTTTATTTATATAAACGTTATACTTTTAGAATCGATAAAATTTCTATGTAATATATTATTTTTGTTATTAATTTTTTTTTTTTTTCTGTTAATATTTACATTAACAACAAATCGTAAAGAATTGCGTAGGCCCTATATAAGAAAAAATAATAATAGAAAAGAAACGAAAAATTGGTTTTAAATACGTTGTTCGTACATTCTTATATATATACGCATTTTTTATGTTATCATCTTTCCAGCGTTTAATTGGGTTGTTATAAATATTGTAAGTTAAATGTTTGCACTCAATGTTTCGAAATTCGATGGTCAAGGTTGAAAATATTTACAGAGGAACAGAAATAATAGTGACAACAATTTACACAATAAAATTTACAACAGTACAAAAAATCTGCGTAAAACAATTCTTCTTAAGATTTTTAAGAAAGCAAAACACTTTTGCAAAATAAAAATTTTACTTTATACATTCGTAGACCAAATAATAATAGCATATTTTTTTTTTTCAACTTTAATAAAACTATACAAATAATGAAATGAAATTTTTCAAAAACATATTGTTTATTTTCCATATAAAAATTTATACAATTTCCGCATTAAAATTCCTCCACGAAATTCTATACTATACACGATATATTTCTTGGTACATAAAGTATTATGGATGATAGAATAATTTAGAAGGCAAAAAATATATAGATACAATGTTTAAATAGCCCACATATTGTCTTTGTTAAGACTATACACCAAACTAGAGCAATATTTTTCTATACATATATATATATTTGTTAATGCGAATAATATGACATCATAAAGTGAAGATAAATTTAAATTACTTGCGCTTATATAATATTATTATATTTTATATGAAAAAGTAAGCAGAAAATATATAATACTTTAACTGAAAAGTCTTGTTTATTTATTGTATATTTTTATAATAATAATAATAATAATGTCTTTGTCTTTGGTATAAATATATATAAACAATATAAGTATCTTTTATTATAGAAAAAAATTAAAATAAAAATGAAATATTTAACACAAAGTGGTGTGTGAGTGTGTATCCCATTAATAACTTTAACTATATAATATTATATAATATAGAAAAAATATGCTCTAACATTTTAAATAAATAATTACAAAAAATAACCCTAAATAAATATATTTGCTGACCCTTTCGTATTTACATATAGACGACGTGTACAAATTAAAATGGGTTCCACCGCACAACCGGAAAAAAAGATGGTAATATTTAAGAGGATGTATATATACGCGAAGAAAATAACAACAAAAAATTATTATAACTTCCTATACACTCCCCGCAATTAAATAAGTTATTTCTCATTGTCAAAATATATTAATTTTTTTTATTGTGGTTTATAGCGTGAGCCTATAAGATGAAAAAAAAAAAAAAAAAGGAGCAAAGCATATAGTTAATGTGGTGCGTTGACACAACCAAATGATTGCGCATTTCATTAACATTATATAGAGTTAATTTTGTTAAATTGTTACATCGTATTCGGAATGTTAAATCGGATGTCATTCATAGAAATAAATTTAAATAATAGATCCCATTTGACAGTAAAGAAATTTAATGCTTTCAAAATAAAATAATTGAAATTAAATCTAAATTTGAATTATGTTTATAGGAGAAATTATATATATAGATATTATAAAATTTTACATTTTTAAACTAAGCCGCCGGTTCACATAAATATAGAAATAATATGTTAATCAATGTACGCGTATATACACGTATTTAATTGTGAGTGAAGTTAACTTAACATATATTTATAGAGAAGGAAAAAATAATGTGTTAAGCTTTGCATACAAATTGACTGTAATTTAAATATTATAAACAAAAGTATGTACGCGGCGGCGGTGGTATATATGTGTGTAGATACGCAATGGAACGCATGATGACAATAAATACTCATTACAGTTGTTTTGAGGTCGACAAAAAAAAAAAAAAAAAAGGTTGAATTTACGTATAGTTTCATTATAATAATTCTCTATAATTCTATGTGTTTTTCTTTTCCCATATAATATATAAATTTAGAGGTGTCTCGCGTACTCTATACTACACCATTTGAAAATTTTTGGGTTGTAATTATTTAACAACAAAAAGGTTTTTATTTTTATTTTTATTTATTTTGTAATTTAAATAATAAAATGTTATTTAACGAAACTGACAACCATTTTTTTGCATGTTTTCATTTTCATTTTCATTTTAATTTTTTTTTTGTTATACACAAACTAAATAATGATGCTAATCCCCCAATATGTGTGTGCGATCTGCGATGAAAAATTAGTCCAATGTTTTTTTTATTTTCCATCAACATTATTGTACGCGGATTGTTTTTTAAATTTTTTTTAGTCTCATGTTTTTCTATCCTTGATACTACACGCTATATATGCGCTACTATAAATAATACATGTACACGTCATATGACGACGTCAAACAATTACTTTAATTTTTATTTTCTATATTCATACATTCAACAAAAAATAAAATTTATTTTCCAATTTTTTTAATTCTTCTAACATTGTTTTTTTTTCTTCTATAATTAAACAATTCCAACCGCACACAACACAATTATAATCTATAATTTAAACAAAAGAATTGGGTGTGTGTGCTGGGCGCATTTGTTCAACGTTAAATATAATGTATTAATATTATAAAAATTAATGTAATGTATATTTTAATATATAGAATGGATTGGGATAGATATTATTATTGTGATATGATATAATTTTATATTTTATAATAAATATTACCTAAATGATAATATTTGATTAATTAATAATAAATAAATAAATAAATATACGATGAGTAATATTGAGTGAAATAAATAAAATTAAAAACAGATGTTCGTCGCAGTGATTAGAAATGTGCTTTATTTATTTATTATATAAAAGGTTATTGTGCTGGTGATAAGTAAAACAAAAAAATTGTTTTAAAGGGTGCCCCAACTTGTGTCATTAAACTAAACTAAACTAAACATATATATATAATTCGTTAAGTAATTAATGGTTATATTAAAATATTAAATTAACGCTATAAGCATATTAACTAAAATTAGAGCTTTTATTTGCATAATACTTCAAATTATTATATTATTATTTGGTTTATTTACTTAATTAATTTTAATATATATATATATACAACCTCTGTCCCAAAAATAATGGGAATGGGTTAAAAAAAAATTTTAATATTATTTATTCGAAATATTCTCCATCAACTGTAATACAGTAACATCATCCACATCGTCTCATACCGTTGTCTTATAAATAATCATCACCATATAAGTATGTCGGTGGAATGGAAATGTTATGAATCTTTAACAGTTTGATAAAATCGGTTCACAACAATGCCATAAATTAATCAGTAGCCATCAAGTAGATGGCGACTTTACCGCAGATCCATAAATATATATTGTATATATAAGAAAGTAATTTCGAATATTTTTCGGACAAAGGCTGTTATTTGTAAATTTCTACCGAAAATTTTTTGTGAACAAATAAGATAATTTTCATGTTTATATTTACAATATATTTATTTAATGTTTTATAAATTCTATATTTTCATGTAATTGGTCTCACTTTTACACATCTCCTATCTATACCTATAATATATTTTTTTATAAATGCTGTATATATTTATATATAAATTACAAAAGCTTCATTTTATTATACAAAATATTATGGTAAATCCATTATACTCAATTATATAGAAATTATTTTCAATCGCATTTATAAATTATAAATATACTTATGACTATAATAACTCGCATATACAATATAAAGGTATACACGTTCATGAAAATAAATAAATTTACATTTATTTTCAAAGGTCATTAATACACATCTATAAATTTTCTATTATTTATGTTTATTAAATATATTGTGTATAGGGTACGACGAGTACAAGAACATTTCTTTGGAAATACTTTTTCATATAATTTATACCGATACGATACAAATACAATAAAATAAATACATATTATATAGTTACACAACCGCCAATACATTCCTCCTCCCGATTTCTATGAACTGTTTATTTATACTACAAATAAATACAAAATAATATATCGTTCGTTCATTGATTTAATTTAGTAACACATACAAATAAATAAATTACTGAATATATATCATATATAATATAATATCCAAATATAAAATAGAGTCTATATGAAATTTATATATACACAAATTTATCTGATATATCTTATCGATTTAAATTTTAAATCAAATAATACATATTCAATGGCGATGGATTAACAATGACACTCATTGAATTTTAATCAAAGTAAAAATGTTACTCATCATATTAATGATGGGGAGTGAAAATAAAATTATTATTCTTCTTATTAAAATATGGTATGTTCCCGTATGTGAGACATTTCATAAATTAGAAGAATAAAATAATTTACAATAAATAATGAAAATATTTAAAACAAAAATTTAAAGGATATTGCTGTGTGTGGAGTTAACAAAAAAAATTATAATATTTTGTGACAAATATAAGCAGCTCGTTTCCTTTTTTTTTGTTTTTTTTTATTTATCAATTATTATAATTTTGATAAATACATTTAGGAAGTAGATTTCGTTTTATACTTGATTTAATTTTCTGTTTCTTATTTATTATTTATTTATTTAAATTTTTCAATGGTTTTTCGTTTTCTATATTATTAGTATTTTTGTCACATTTTTTAAAAATTAACATAATCTACATAATAATAATAATAATCGTCGTCGTCATCATCATCATCATCATCATCATCATTATCAACACAAAAATTATCCATAATTTGAATATTGTATACAGTATACGTCAGTTTATTTACTATGAAAATTTATTATATATTTAGAGAATATCGTAAATATGAAAAATGATATGCGGTTCAAAAATATATATTATAATATTATATATTATATTATCTCTTCATGAATATATAATTTATATAATTTAATTTAATATTTATTTTATTCGTATATATAGAGACAGAGTATACGACTTAATAGGATAGAGGTGCTGTGTACTGCTGCCACTCATTGTAAACTAATAAAGCATATCGTTTGAATTGTTAAATTCATTTGTATAGACAATAAATCGATAGTATATATAGTGAAGTTGAATTGATGTTACTCAATTTTTGAGAACCATCATCTAACTAAAAAAAAATGGTCCACGATGATGTGTATTAAGCAGGATAATTTTTTTTATTATGTCGTAGCTCGTAGATGGTCGCTATTATGTATACAATAAAATTCACAAAGTAAATAGAAATATCGGCAGTTATAATTATTATGTAAAGTGTAATACCCTTAAAAAAAAAAAAAACACCCTATACACTGTGCAATTCATCTTATTCATACTATGGCATAGTTATATTATCAATATATAAATTTTGTTTTTTGTATTAAAATGTAATCTTTATACTTGTGTAAAATTTGTCTTATTAAATTTTAAAGTTATTTATATAATATTGAAATCGATATAATGTTTATTATATGTTATATAAAAAGGGGACTAATATGAATATATATATATATGAATATTCTATGTACATACATAGATATATAGAGAGATAAACAATAGCAGGGATGGGGAATAAAAAAGGACACAATAAAGTTTAGCGGTATAACTTTTCTTATATTCTTTTATATATTTTTAAACCAAGACTGTGAACACAATATAATATATTTATAATAAAAATAAAAGAAAAAGCAAAATATTTAAAACATTTCCATTTCTGACATATGGAATAATTCACATGATGCAATCTTGTACAACTACACAATTTTCCTTATTTTTTATATGTAATGTATTTTTATATATATTTATATAGGTACAGTCTGTCTGTGTAGACAAAAGAAATAAAATAAAATATCGTATGCAATATATATTTTATAACATTTAGAAAGAAAAATAAAATAAAATATATTTTTCCTTTCGTATATATTATGTATTTTATATTTATTATACATGCACACACACACACCTATCTATAAAAAAATGTATTTGAGAGAGAATTTTCCTTCAATTGTACATAGAAATTTTCACACAAAAATATAGCAATATCATAAACGAAATGTTTAAATAAATATATATAGACGAATATTTCTTTGATATCGAAAATTAAATAATAATATATTTATAAAAATGTAAAAGATAAAATAAATACCATTCCAACTGATTTATTTTTTTAACATAAGAATAACCAACGCCTTCACTTTGCCCAGTGGAATTATAACTCGGTTAACTCTTCTAAAATAAAAAAATTATCTATAATATATAATACGTAAGAATAGTTGTTATAAGAAAATATTCATCTACATGGAAATATAAATTATATAATATTTCGTTTATGGTTTATGTATATACAATATTGTATTTATATATCCTACTCCTATATATATAAGAACAACTACAATATATGGTATATATCGAAGGATTGCATATGAATATATAGCAACAATATTTTATTGTAGTACCTCCAAACAAAACGGATACATATAAGCTCACATTGTCGTAATAATATATATATATGTGTAGTATTGCAATGTTGGGAAAATGTCTGGAAGCATATAATTCAATGTGTGTGCTATTGCTACCGGGCACAAATCTATATATATATATATATTAATATATGACATGCGAACTTTATAATATATAGAAAAACTAAAGTTTATATAGTATTATTTTATAAATAATAAAAAAGGAAAAATATTATATATTATTTGTGTCTTCTATATAATACAATATTTACATATATACAAACAATTGTAAATATATAAATCCTTTTTCCTTTATTTTTTTCAATGACAATATTGTATTATACAATATGATATATGTTCGTACATTTTTCATGATGATGATCGCATGCGATTATTATTATTATTATTATTATTATTTTTAAAATAATGATGACTTTTTTATTATAAGACCGACGCCGCTCGTTATAATATACCACTCATAAATTTTTTTTTATATAAATATGAAAATGATTTGATATATAAATGTAATGATATGGTATGTGTCTGCGTGTCGGAAAAATTAATAAATAATACATGTACATATATTTTCCATATATATATAGTTTTCATATAAAAAATACAATACAACCGTCAAAAGAAGAAGGGTATACCATCATAACACAAGCCATATGTTTATATCCATTCATCTCATATATATATGATGTGATACATATGTATGATAATGCAGCATCTCACACATCATCATAATATTATGTATATATTGTTATAGTTATATGATGAATAGAAACAAAAACAGCAATTGTTTATTTGTTGTTACATTCACATTCACTATAAATAAACAATGAGTGGTGGAAGGACAAAAATGGTTTTATACTTTCTTTTTGCATTTAAATATAAAAACAATAACAACAACACAACTAATACAAAAAGAATAAAAGAATTTCCATAAATTATACTTTTCTATTTTCCTCATCATCGTAAATAATTTTCAACACACCATAAAAACCTAATCAATAATGGTTTTTTATTTGATCCTTTTTAAATCCTTTTCCGTTTTTTTTTTCGGGTATGTTTTTGGTCCGGCTTTTTCTTTGAATTTTGTTTTGTTATTTTTTTTTTTTTTTTTGGGTTCTTTATTTTTATATTTTAGTTATTTTTTGATGACGGTCACCAAGAAAATACGATGATGGTTGATGTGAATATATATTTAATAAATGTATATACGTCGCTTTAGTGGATCAATTTTTTTTTTTTTTTTTGTTAAATATACAAAATAGTTAACGTCTGCAGTATTTTATAGGTTTTATTTTCTTATATACATATACAATTATAGAACTAATCCTCCCTAGTAACAATTTGTCGGTACTTTGAAAAATGAGGAAAATATCTGCGGAAAACATCCACATAATTTCCATGGAATAGATATGTTGGAATTTTTCCCCAACGAATGTCCATAGATTTTCCACTTAATATAATTGTATTTTATTTAGATCAATTGAAATCTTTTGATAGTAAGGGTAATATTTCACGATATATACCAAGACAGTGGTTCTAATTTTGGATATTTCACTTATCTATCTATAGATATAATCTTTACTCTTTTTAATTTATTTTCATAATTTTTAAAACAACAAGCAACTCAAATCGTTATATTTCCGAGGAATTTTGTAATACTCTTCATGGATTTTATCCGCACGGTTTTTTGTTTCTTGTTTAAGTAAGCGTTTTATCAGCCAAATTTCTACAAAATTATACTATGAATTTATTAATTTAATCTTACAATTAAATTATTTTTTACATAAGAAAATATAAATATCATACTTTTTATTTATTTATTACTTATTTATTACATTAAATTTTGTTTCTACGAGTTATAACAAAATGTTTGTGCGAGTAGACTTGTCGCACGGCGTATTTTTGTCAAAATCCGTGGATCTGCGCTCACAAAAAATATGAATATAAATTCTACGAATATTCTGTGGAATAATATTAACGAAAAATAATTCTAAGGAGAATCCGTAGAAATTATCATCGAAAATATACGCGGATAATCCAAGGACATTTTTTATAAAAATCCATGGACAGGGTTGCACTGATCACATAAAATGCTAGCGGACATCAGTAAGAAATCCATAGATATTTCGTCGGATTGAAACTACGGACTACTACATAAAATGCGGAAATTTTGCGGACAAACTACGGACAGTGTTACTAGGGCTTGTACAATAGTATTTTGTTTTATG
Source organism: Bibio marci (assembly GCA_910594885.2). Classification (NCBI taxonomy): domain Eukaryota; kingdom Metazoa; phylum Arthropoda; class Insecta; order Diptera; family Bibionidae; genus Bibio; species Bibio marci. The sequence goes on along the minus strand of OU343116.1, from coordinate 2,710,804 downwards.
AAATAAATATAATTTTGTTCATATAATATATCGATCGCATCTTCTGTTACGGCAGTCGGAAAGATAGATTTTTATATTTCCTTTATATATATATTTAAATTACACACTATACCAACATATATATATATATATATTATTTACATAATTTATAGATCATCATTCACCAATACTTTTAACATTGAGGGAAACTATTGTACAGAAGTATTTGTTAATAAAAACGCAGACTAAAATTCATACAACAAATAATCTACGGAATCTATACTATACTCTGCAGAAATTTTACAAAGATTAAAAGATAAAAATAATTCTAGTATAATTGAAAAACAAATAGAAGATATTTCAATAAAAGTAGTAGTGTACACTGATAGTCCTCCAATTCTGTATGCATGTGTGTGATCTTCTGATACCATTGCTACATTTACATGATCCGTATCTTATAAATATAGATATCTTTTTATCATATATAAATGGTATAGTATAATATAGGTTAAAATTTAATTGATATGTGAGAAATATTCCTATGTGGTATTATGGAAATATATATGTTGTAAAATTTTCTTCTGCGTTTGGTAATGCTAATCTATTATTTATATTTTATATCTATATATATATTCTTCATGTTATAATATTATGCTAAAGTTAATATATATATTATATGCAGAATGTTTTACAACTTTCAATTATATATATTTATATACTAACCTATTTACAATAAACATTTAGCAATATAAATTAATATCCTTACTCTGATGATGACATGTTATTTGAAAATATTGTTATACAATATCCATATACAAAATTGAAATAAAACTTCTGTAATATATCATATTTAATTTGAATGTTATTATAATTATATTATATTTATATATATAGAAATATATTGTATATATATGGACATAACAAATAAAACTTTCATTTACAAAGTTTTCGGTCATTAAATTTCGTAAAGAAAATGTAATTTTATACATATATATATATATATATGTAAATATAGTAGATGTTGGTATTTGTAGTATGAGATTATGTATTGTATATATGATTATCGAATATAAAAGGGTTTTATAAATATACGCATATACACATAAAATAAATGTATGTGTTATATATTATAAAGAAAATTAAATATTGCATATGTATATAATATCCTTTTATCCTTTTATATCAAAAAATTTGTATATATACTTAACTTATTCATATTTTATATGGTATTTATACGAAAACATTTGTATTGTGTGTGTGTGTGTGTGTAAATATATACAAAAGATAAAATGAAAGTATATATTAAATGTGTTCAATGTTCATAGTATATTGAATGAAATAAATTTTTCATTATAATATGTTTGCAATAATATATATAACTTTATTTGTCACAAAAATATTTACACTTTTACTTTGCATATACATACAATATTTATAATAAATATGTAAAATATATGAATAGTGGTTTCTTTTTTTATGGTCCTCTATATATATATATATAAATAAGGGATGGATTAATTTTAAAGTTTATAAAGATATATACATAACCCACAAGTGTGTAAAATTTTTGGTTAATAATTTTATATAGTATAAAGAAATGTATGCAAACTTAAATAACGTAAAATTTGGTGTGTGAATGTGAAATTATAATTTGTTTTTAATTTCACCTATATACACAAGAGTTAATAAATAAATCTTAAAAAATAATTAATTATTATCAAGAAATTACGTCATTTGCTGATGTTGGTTTTTTTTCCCTCTTACCTCTTATATATATATATGCGGTATATTTGTGCGAGTACACACCACACAAACATATACACATATATTTTATATTGACTTTTAACATAAACTTAAGATGACGACTTAAGTTAATCAATCTGAAAGTCAAGAGAAAAAAAAATAAATAAAATACCAAATACAATTATTGCCTTTTTTTTTTTATTTTTGTTGGTTGTCTTATGTTCTCTTTTAATTTCGATACGATTGAGTTAACAATTTAATTATCTCACACAAAAATAAAGATACATACAGATACATAGGAAAATAACGAAAACCAAAAGATTTATCTTATATATAATATATAAAATTATTGTATATAAATATAGTTTCAGAAATATATCTATAGCGTTGTTATATAAACACATAGACGTTATATAATATATAAATTCGTAAATGAAGCAATATATAAATAAATGTAATAATACTCGTATATATGGAGATCTTTTCTTTTAAGATGAAAATCTTTGTTTCTTTTTCATGTAAATTATATTTTTATATCTAAAATATTTCCCGTCTTTGGTGGAATACATTTGTTACAATTGGCTAATATACAATAGATAAATTGACTGCGTATACGGTGGCGGTCATCATAGGGTCATCTGGCAGCATAGAGGTCTGTTAACTTGATCAAACCATTTTGAAGGTTATGGATATTTATAAATATTAGACATTCAAATGAAATAATTTTTTGAAGTCATACAGAAAAAACATATATATATGAGATGACTGTTTTTAATATTTAATTTCATAGTTTTTTTTATAGTAAATTGTTTGTGTTTGTTCCATTAGTTTTTAAACAACTTTTATATTTCATATGAATTGGTGTGCAGACAAGAAAACACTGTTGTTGTTCGCATATAAAATTAACACAGCACAGACACGTGCTTTAACATTTGTAAATAAATAAAATACTATATAGTCATTACTTATATACATATGGTACATTACATCACAATCAAATAATATAATATATAGAATGGCAAACCCCAAACACAAAAATTTTACATTAAGAAAAATGTTAAAATATAAGAAAATGAAATAATACTTTATTGTTTGTATATTTATACACTTTTATATATATATATGAATGGATATATAGAAGAAAAAGCTTCACGCTCACATTAACTAATATCTTTTTAGATTTTATTGTTTTATTTCATCGAAAAACAAAGTCAATGAACCTGAGAGTTACAAATTGTGATGTTGTCGATATAGTAATAAATTTTTTATATGAAATTTTACATACAACTTTTTTGAAATGTTTGTAATATTACAAAATATTACCTTGTACTCTTATACTGGTCGTGTGAAATTAAATCTTAAAAAAAAAATACCACCAACAACAAAGGGCGGCGGCAATGAATGCAACGTCGTAAAAGGAAGAAGATTCACACACACCCACACACACATAATAATGTGTATAAATAAATAAAATGTAATATGTAATAAGGATTATAATATGTATATCTGCTACACGGTATAATGTTATGATAGTAACTTAATATTATTTTAAAAAAAAACTTTTATTCTTATATATTTTGTATAATAGTTAGTTTTTATTATATAAAAATGTGAAAACATGAAATAATATTATATTATTATATAGGAATGATGGCCGTTCGTAGGAACTAAAATATTTATATATCGTATGAATACAAACATACATTTACATATACTACTTTTGATATATATTTACTTTTTTATCTTGTGATGAATATTTACAGAACAGAAAAAAAACAACATAAAACAAAATAAATAAATAAATACAAATTAGTTCAAAATAATTTGGTGACACACTATACCTATTAAGAATTTTAACAAAAACATATGTTTATTTTTCTCTATAAAATCTATAAAAAAAAAAAAAAACCATGAAGATTATAAAAATATATATATATAAAGTATTTTGTATATATGCGTGCCTTTTCTGTTCAGCTAACCATTTTCTACTCGTATCTATAGATGCGAGAGCGTATGTAAATCTAAAAGATTTATTATCTTTTAAAAGAAGTGGATTTTAAAAATTTGCTACTAAATTTACTATTATAATTTTATATAGATTTTATCTTAAATGTATATAAGACACGAAACGATATATATTATATATATGGATCGAAAGAATTAAAATAAGTTGAACAACAAATACGCACCCATATAACTTTTAATATATATTTATAGTAAATATATAGAAAGATTTTTGAAAAGTCATTTATTAAATATACATAGCTCATTATACCAATTCCATACTAATTACGAAAATCCACGGATGAGTGAACAACAAGCTGACTGACGTTTGCTATGACTAGCTGATGAAAATTTTGCTTTCAAAATGGATGCTGAAGAATAGGAAATAATTCAGCTATGATATGCATATATTTTGAAATAAAAAATTTTAATTTAAGATAATAAATATTTTTAGTACCCATACGCACACACATTTACATATAGAGGAAATAGTTTTTCTTATATAAAATGACTAAAATCCTCCCACTAAATATCATATATTATCTATATACAATATATATATGTGTGTATAAGATGAATTCTATATATTTACGTTTAATATTATAATAATCTGAAGACTTAAAGTAAAATTATATATATATTGTATATATGTAAAAAGATCTTAAAATAAAATTCTAGAAAATAAAATAATTAAAAAGTTTTACAAACACTAACACACACACACACATTAATATATGGTAATGGTATATACAATATATAAAACACACGTTCCATAAATATAAAATACATATAATAATTTTTAATGTTATGTCACCGGATATAAAATAATAAATGTTTTAATAAACTATAAGTATTTGTATATTCAAAATATGTTATTGTGTATGTCTACCATATATTTAATAATGTGAAAATCTCATCATCGCCACAGTCAATCTTTTACGACCGTATTGTATCTATATACAGAATATTTGTAGTGAGCGGAATTCGTATATATTGAAGGGGAGCAAATAAAATGTCCATGGAGGACAAAAAGTGTTTTCATTAAAATAACAGGAAAACGACTTACAAAAATAATTTTGGTAATTAATATTTAGTATACAAGAAGTGCATAGTATTCATCAAAAATATTGGGTGGCATCGAGGCGAGACAACAAGGTGTTCCAATTAACACATCTTTTAATAAAATGTACAACAATGTACGATTACCAAATTATTTTAATCAATTCGTTTATACAAATTTCGCGCACTGTTATTAAACATAAATATGACTATTGTATTTGGATACCTATATATATTTTTAGGAAGGTCTATATTCAAATATACATATCCACAATATATTGTATGTATTTTGTATTATTTTAACAAAATATTTATTTCCTCCTTTTTTTTTTGCTTTTGTATTATTAATTCTCTATAAATATTATCTATTAATAATTTTATTACTCAAATATTGGGTGTTTACATGGAAAATTAACTCTTTTTTTTGTGCGTTGAATTTATGTTTTTTTTTTTTAAAGGAAACTAATCGTCCATTGTTTGCTACGCAACATTCACTTCTTACCACTTATTTGGTCGACAATTGTCGTGTTAAAAAAACGTTCTTTTATTGACATATTCTGGACGGTTTACAATAATGATTGCGTCAAATTAATTATTAAATTATTATGATATTTGTAAAAAAAAAAAATAATTAATAAAATCAGCTAATTTTAAATGTAAAAACCCAATAGTTAAGATTATGCCATATTTATTATTAATTAATTTATTGATGATGACAAATAGTTTATATAGATATTTGATAAATGATGTAATATACGAGTATATGTGAAATTATCAATAAATTATGAGAAAAAGGGTGTGCTACTTTCAATTGTTATGATTAAATTGATTTACCCACTGTATACACAAAATTCTTAAAAAAATCAAATAAACCAATTTACGTACGTACATTCCAATGTGTCCGAAAAATAACCGGAATAATAAATAGGCAAAAATATATATTGCGTATCTTCTAACCAAACCACAAGAAAAATAAAATAATAAATATTATCTAAATTGTTATAACATAGAATATGGTATATGTGTCATTTTTCATCATTCTTCCAAAAAATATTTAAAGAACCATGTGACAAAATCAATACAGTATTTTTATTTTTCCAAGTATATAACATACCAGTGTATATAATTACCTATATACATAATAATGTTATATATGTTTATTTATCTATTTATATCAGAATATTATAATAAGCTACTGAATAATATATATTATATATTTTATGTATATACGAGAAATTAGGTGAACGGTGGGTGTATAATAATATATAAAAAAAAAACATACACATACTGTGAGACTATTTAGATCACAAATTTGTCAATATTATTATAAATATGTTCACAAGTAGAGTGGTATGATGTCTCCTCTCGTCGTATATAGTCACCGTATAGTGTAGTATATGTTATTATTATATTAAAAAAATAGATAATATAAAAGAAATTTTATATAATGAGATCTGTTTTTTTTTTTTTTTATTTTTGTAACATAATGAAAATTAAATATAAATTCACATTTTTTCCTTAGAGAATAATATTTAATGTATTTTTTTTTTATTTTGTTATTAATTTACTGCAGTGGTTTTTCAGTCGGTCGCATTTTTTCATAAACAAATATATGATATGTCCCAATACAGTTGAAAAATTGCAGATAAAATATGGTACATTTATAGAACTTTTTCTCGTATACTATTTCTATTAAATGAATTTTTTATTTGATATTTGAAAATTTTCAAATATTAAACTCTATCTCCCCGTTTTCAAACAAATTTTTACATAACTATATATGAATCAATTGCGACATTATAAAGTATTCGCCTCACAATTCAATAGGAAAAAGAAAATTCATATTCGATACACCCACCACCACCCACTCGCAAATTATGTCACTCTTTATTTTATATGATTCTACAATATAATATAGTCATCGCAGTTGCGGTGGATTATATACCTTATTTATTATATTATATATTTTAAAATTATCTTTTATATATACAGGGTGCCGAAGAGCGGTGTGCATTCTTTTAAGGCGGTGATGAGGGACATAATTCTAAGTCGAAATTACTAAATAACATTTTTCGATTTGGGGCTCTGTTTTCGAGATATGACCCTAAGAATTTTTCTCGCCAGTCTATCATTAAAGTACCAATAACTTAGAAAGTAAGGTAAATACAGGAAATTTATAATAGACCGAATTTGTAGAGAATTAAATTCTGAATTAAATTGTATTATACATTTTTTTTATAACTTGCTTCAGTTTCGAGTTATTGAACAATATAATCCCAAATAGCTACAATTTTAGTTTGTTATTTTTTTTATTTTTACAATTACACCAATTTGTCAAACATATAACTTTTAAAATGTTACGTCATAGCTAAATGAAATATTTTACAAAATTGTAGCGAAATAAGTTAGTTTTACTTTTTTGATATAAAAATAATATGTTGCGCCCTTACATTATTAAACAAATTCATTTTAGTACGAAATTTTTCGAGAAAACATAGTTATTTTTCAATTATATTGTTCAATAACTTAAAACTGATGCAAGTTATAAAAAAAATGTATAACACAATTTAATTCAGAATTTAATTCTCTACAAATTTGTTCTACTATAAATTTTCTGTATTTACCTTACTTTCTAAGTTATTGGTATTTTAATGATGGAATGCCGAGAAAAATTCTTAGAGTCGTATCTCGACATAGAATTATGTTTCCCATCACGCCCTTGATGGAATGCGTACCGCTCATGGACACCCTGTATATACGCAACGAAACGCGATCGATATACCCAATCAGCATATGGGCTAGCACGATGAAATGAAGATTATATGAGAGTTAATTATATAAACATAATTTGTATATATATCCTTTTTTTTATATATATTTATAAAAGCAATCTTTATGTGTTATTATATAGCTGGAAATATTATTGTTAATATAAAATTAAGAAATTGAAAAATTTAAAAATAAAATAATATTAGACATATTTGAGTTATAATAATTAAGGATAGAATTTATGTACTCCAATAAAAATAAAAAAAAAGGTATTATCATATATCCCATATTTTGTCTATATCTAAATTATTAATTCTACAACATATATATATTTGTATATAAATAATTATAAACCCCTTAAGATTTCCAGTTAAATTCTTTCTTATAACAAATTTCTATTATATAAATATATATAAATTTAAATATGATACCAAGCTGGCATTAAATAAAATGTATATATCGTAGATATAAAGAGACCCCCAAAATAAACGAAAATTTCAACAATTTTTATCAATTTTTAAAATCTAATTATATAATAAAATGGATTTTAGTTTTATTTTAATGTAGCCCATATATTTGTGGAAAAGCAGATGGGGTACAACAACAACAAAAAAACTTATGTTATATGGTATACGTATACGTAATATTTACATCAGATATCAGATTCGACAACATTTTTATAATATGCTAAAAGAAAATGGAAAATTATTTATTAATACATTAACACCATTAATGTGCGTCTTCTATACAACAATACTAAAATATATATTTATATAGGTATTTTTCATTTTTCTAATTAAGCCAAGTAATTTTTTAATGTTTCAGTTTAAGGGAAACCTTAAACACACTGTAATAAAATGTGGTTATTATATAATTTCTTTCTATATATATATATAACTCAAAAGATATTTTTAATGGTATATTTTTAGTTAATTTTTTTAATTAATTATATTTAATCTATATATAAATATATATATTATTAGATCAAGTGTGTAGCGTATTATTTTATAAAGTGTTACTTCAATTATATAATAGAGATCATACCGCAACGGCATTCATATTTTATGGAAAAATATAAGTATACTTTAAGTCCGCATGCAATGATATTATATTTAGAGTAACATAAAATACTGTTGTCTATATTCTATACGTGTTTCATATATGGTTTCGAATTCAAATATTCACATTTAATTAACATTTAATTTACTGAATCCGCCATATAGTTTCCTTTTATTAAATATTTATATATTTCTTTTATATATTTGTTGAGATTTTAATTATAATATAATCTTTCTATTATATATACAATATATTAATTAATAATATACCGATGCATACACATTTAAAGTATCATCACGGCCATATATACCATACCTATAGTTAGTATATAATTAAATTTAATGGATAAAGGAAAATTAAAAATTTTAAATTTATAACCTCATTGAAACAAAAAAAAAAGCACAAAAATTAATAATAATTTTTATGTGTGTTAAAAAAACAAAATATACGTAATAATTATTTCCTTTCAATATTCATCTTAATTTATCTATTTATATATTATTATTAGGTATACTATAAATATAAACGCACATCGCACACAGTAAGTATACCGCTTGCCCCTTATTACCCACCTAATATAACATATAAAAATGGCTATATTTTAATTTTTTTAATTATGTATAACATAAATAAATAATAGATAATTATGTAAATAGATAAATTCCATTTTGCTCTCAAAACTATTAATATGTAAAATATGAAAAAAAAAAAAACACCCAACCAGTAAATTATAAATATTTAGATAAAAACACACAGAGGAGCAATTTTTAAATTTGCTATATATAGACACACATATATGAAATGGTTCACACATATATATATGGAAGATTATTATTTATAATTATCTTATTAATTTTCCATATGGTTATAATACATTTTCCATACATAACATTATTATATATATAATTATTACCATCTATATTGCTTTTTGCTATGCGGCATATTTTTACACACTATTCGAAAACAAAAAGTGACCTTAATCCATTTCTTGGTGATTTAGTTTGTTCACTTTTACATGGCGATAGAGACACACTATACCATATATACTGAAAGATTAACAAATTCATATTGTTATATACTTCCATGCAGAATAATTTACAAATCAGTGTATGTATAATGTATATGTAAAATATGATATGGGATACACATAATGTGGTCAATAATAATTAACAATATATGTATAGAAATAAAAAAAAAGAGGAAACACATCAAAAGTTGATATAATTTTAACATAATACAAATTTTAAATTTTAATTGGCTTAAATTTCAAAATGTTATTATGTACATAAATGAAACATTTTATAATTACATATATATCCGCATTATCTTTTTCATCATATGTTATATGGATGGATATTATCTATAGCATGGGAAAATCATAAACAAAAATTTAACTTTCAATTGCATCTTATCGTATATTTTAATATATAAATAGATAATCTTGTAAAAAAAATAGAAGACCATTATCTAATATAACAATAAGCGATTACGAATTTTTAAATATATCTATATATGATTATATATTACAATGTGTGAGGCGAAATATAGATATAAAATATACAATTATATTATAATATAGTTATAAATAAAACATAACATATATTTTTTAATTAATTCTCACATAATTATATAATATTATTATGTACACACACACACACACACACATATATGCGTATGGATATGGATATTCTCTCACATTAAAAATTAAAAAGATGATAAATTTTTAACTATTTCATCATCATATCGTATTTATCATCTTCTTTTAGTTTTCCCATTTTATTATAATTCCCTCTATCACATAATTATTATAATTATTGTCTGCATGAGATTTTATTTTTTATGTTAATGAGTTTGTTTTCTATGTGGTATATAAAATAAAGTATATAAAAATAATAGTGTTACACCGGCCGATGTTAAATATTCAATAGACTTTATACATATCTTATGTATTTCTCATAAAATTTCTTATATTCATTTATTATGTCATTATATGTACCTGAATGTGATGTATATTTGTATGTGTGTTAATAATATAAATTGATTACAACATTTTTGTATATATATACAATTATTTTCAGCTGTTTTAAATATTGTACATACAATAATATATAAATTTACATGCGATAAAAGTCTAGTCGCTTTGTGTACGTACCTATTATTATAATGTTATTACCATTTTATATATAATAATAATAATAATAATAATAATGTTATGGTATTTAAAAAAAAAAATAAAAAATTGTAAATTTTATGCACTTCCAAATTAAAAGTGAAAGTAATATTATAAGATTTTTTATTGGTATACAAGTATTATACATATTACAATAACTCAATAATAAATTAATGTGTACGTATATACATAAATTATGTATAAATTATAATATGCTCTGTTCAATTTATGTATATGGTTTCACTTTCTATATATAAAATATATACATCGATACCCATTTATGTTATTTTAAAGAAACCGGCATCGCTATATATATAATTTTAATAATGATAATATTATATACGAATTGACCCATCATTATTATTGGTTTATAAATGGTGCGATTATATGTACGATTTGTGTAATATTTATATGTTCAATTTGTCCATTTTAGGTGCGGTTTACATTTATTAGTTTTTATTTTTCTATAAGTTATAAGATTATATTGTAAACTGAGACATTATATAAGCTATTGTAAAATGTAATTTATAAAGAAGAAATGCGATGTTTCGTTGTAATCGCATATAATTATGTTTAGAAATTCTGTATATATAAATATTTCTTATATATATTTATATTAATTTGTTTTGCCAATTAAAATAAATTACATAATATAAAATCAATTTTTGTGTTAAATTTATAATATTAAATTTTGTGGATGCAATGAATGAATGAACACCATCCATATACATTGTTGGTATAGTTACGGTATATTATTAAAGAATATAAATTGTCATTGTCGTCATAAATGTTGACATTGAAAATATTTTAGTTAATATATCGCCTCCAAATTTAATTGTATATAAATGTATAAAGGTTTATGACTTAAATTAAGGTCACATGATTCACATGATAAAATACAATTTACTATATAATGTCGCAGATGCTTTAATAGAATTAAAATATTAAATTCGTAGTTTAGTTTTTTACTTTTACTATATATAAATTCTCTATCGATATGTTTTGTAATCTGTGTTACTATGAAATTATTGGATACACACGATAAATGATATAACTAAAATTAAATTCAAGGTTATTATTATATATACAATGTGAAATGCATAGGGTAATTATGTTTAACGGTTTGTGGAAATATTTCTAAAAGATAAGCATTTAAATTGAAATGATTATTATTTACATTATCGCACTACTATCTTTTATGATACGATTTTAAATATAAACTATTTTATAGCAGAATATCTCTATATCTCTATCAATCATTTTTTTATCAGTTATAATTTATTTTACCCCATTAATTTTATATATACACGCACGCAGTATGAGAGTACAATAAAAAAAACTCTTCACTTTTTTTTATAATGATAAGAAAAAAACCCATCAACACAAAACTCTTCATATACAACTTAATTTACCTATAAGCAAAAGTTGAACAGATACTTAAATATATAAAAGTTTATATGCACATAAAAAAATTAAGTATATAATTTTAACATTTGAATTGTCACTGGTTTAACTTCTAAAATGTTTATTAAATTTTATATAGGCAAAGGAATTAGTTTTTGAATTTGTTAAAAAAATTGTTTAAAGGTTTACCTTATGATTTCAGTTTTGCATATATATTTGTCACTCAATGTTTGTTTCAGAGATATACATATCACAAAATTACATTTGTAACACAAATCGTTAAGATTCAGAATCTAAAAAATATATATATTCTAATCACAGCCAGCATTTTAAACAACACACATTCAAAACTAATTTCTGCACCTAATACGGATGGTAAAAAAAAAAGCAAAAGTTCATTGCCTTATTCAATTTAATAGATTGTCATTTTTTATACCATTTCACATTTCACATTTTTATTTTCGCATTATTATTATTAATTGAAAGTTTATTTTCTTTTTTATTTTTTTATTATTGTTACGTAAATTTTTGTAAATATATATGCGAATGATTTGGTGATGTGAGATAAAGTGAACAAAATTAATGATAAAAATTGTATATATTATAAAAAGTATAATATTTTTTTTTTAATGGCAACAACAACAACAATAATAATAATAGCAATAATAATTTGAATAAATGGTTGGATGAAAGAAAGTTTCATTAAAACAAAAAAAGTTTATATATCTCAATATAATTGATTATTGTTTTTCTATTATAATACTCGTATATATTGCATAAATATGAGATTCTACCGGGTGTACCGGTGTCAAAATACAAATGTCTCGAACAGGGAATCTTTGTAGTGAACGAGTCATAATTTTTTTTTGTTTGGCTGCTCTCTGACATCTGGAAAACAATATTATGAAGAAGTCGACAAATTTGGTGTCTGATTGATTTTCTTCAAAAGACGAACATTTCTATTGGCGTGGTATCCACAAAATGCCAGAAAGGTGGTCAAAATGTGTAGAAAGCAATGGCCAATATTTTGAATAAAATGTTTTTTACTTTCCCATTTAAAATTAGTGTTTTATTTTCAAAAAAAAAAAAAAATCGGTCATTTGATACCGAACACCTGATATTTTAACTTCACACATTTATATTTATATGCGATAGAGTAAAAGCGAAAAACTAAAATAAGCGTGTGTTGGTGAAGTTGAAGTGAAAAAACTGTTTTTTATATTTTTAGGATTTACATAAATTATTAATATATTTATTTTATGTTATTCTATGTACAACAAAATTTCATATACATGTCTTTATTTTTGTATATAGGGCTGGCCTACTAAACCAAACAATACATCATAATGCTTTTACAATCGGGACATTCTGTCACTGGTACAGAACATTTAAACATTCAAAATCATCATGTTTCATCAACAAATCAATTGTCCACCAATCAAACAGAACTGACCAGATATTTAGATTTAATACAAGACACACTGAAAGAAGGTTGGACAGTTCATACAGCTAAGGATGGCCGATTGTATTATTGCAAGTAAGTTTTATTTTAATTTATTTATTTATTTAAAAAGTCATATTTATATGGTATATGACGAGAGAGTGTGTATATATACACACACGACATAACTCAGACTTTTAATACATAATTTATTTTATAAATATATATATGAATATGGAAAAATATAATCCATTTTAAAATATAACAATATTTTCTTACTTATTTTATTTCCTTTGGGAATTTCTTTTATATATATAAATAACCTTAGTATAAATATATAGAGCGACTTATATATAGAAAGATGGGTATATACGGTAAATTATTTTTATATTCTTACATATATTACTAATATATATACTAATACATAGTATATATATTATATAGATTAACTTACATTATATTTGCTTGTTTTTTTTTTATTTTAACGATCGTCGTCGCTCCACTATTCATTTCTTCATCTCAAATATTTACTTAACATTACACATAATAATATTATACTCATATTCACATATAGCTGTGCACGTATACGGTATACAGTATACATCCAAATAACATAAAGTTACAATTTCTCTATGGAATTGTTTGTGACAAAATAAACGAAATTTATTTTATCAAATGGAAAAAATCTTAAAAATAAAGTATTATAAAAATAAAAAAAAAATTATTTTCTATCATTTCTTTTTATACGTATATAAATAAATGTAATACCCATACAAAATGTATATAAAGTGTACCTAAAAATTCGGTTTTTTATATTGAAAACGATAAACGTTGTCATGTGCGGCTTGTGAATGAATGCTTTTTACTTTAATATTTACTATGTGATGGGCGGCTTCATATATGATTTATAGGTTCTGTTCTCATATATATAGAAAAAAATAAACAAACTATAACTTACTCGTTATAATAAACTATATATTTATAAGAAAAACAAATATTTATAGTCATATATAAAATGTAAGATCGAAATTAAACAGAGGGGCCATGTCACACAGTCTCGAAAAAAAAACGTTTGCCATGGAATTGTGTCCAAGAATTTTATTTATAATAAAATTTTGGTATAGTAAAGTATGAGTTAATTAGTTTTTAAGGATACTCTTTGTTTCTCTACTGTGTGCAATCAATTCAAAATATATTCTGTGTAATGTATTAAATCAAGAATTGACTTTGTGCACAGAAGATTACTAATTTTTTTTTTACCACCAGTATACAATATTATAAGAAATTGTATTAAATTTATTTAAATTTTATATATGCGTGTGTAGTGAAGAACATGTATATAAATATTTGTAAATTATACTTTACTACACTTTTTGCTTCACATTTATAAAATATTATAGTGTCTGGAACTTTTGTACAATCCATAATATAAAATAAAATGTATGTACCAGTTGTTGTTGTCGCTATATAAATATATTCACATATATTCTTCAGACAAATATATACCTTTGTATTTGTTATATATTTTATATAGCTGTATATAAGGAAGTCTACCGAGAATACATTATATACATACATATAGTAAAATATTTAAACACAAATAAACAAGGATAATCGAATGAAATATCATATCCATCAACAGTATCAAAAAGTGTTGTATGTTTTATATAAAATGAAAAAAAAATAATACATTTGAATATTTTATATAAAATAAATAAAAAATGAATTATTTAAAGTCATTGTTGTTGACGATTTATTTAAATTAGAAAATGAATAGTTAGAAGTTTCATAGAATTTTAGATACAAAATTCTATTTTGTTTATAACTGAGAATTAATATATCAATATATTTATAATATATAGGTAATTTGTTACACCTGCAAAAATTTATATCTGTTGAAATGAAATTGTTTGCCATTAAGTTTTCGTATATATAATTATACTAATTACAAAATATTAATTCTCTTCTTCTCTATTAATGTTACAGTGATAACGATAATGACAATAATTAATAACATTTACATAGAATTTCTATAAATTAACTTACAATTTCATGTATTGTTTTGATGTACATAACGTTTTAAATATATAATTAAAATTGTAGAATTATCGGATTTATTTGTAGGCAGATATGATGTCCAAAGAAAATTTCAGTAATTTATTTCAAAGTTAATTTTATAACAACACATATAATTTTGACAGAAAATATTAATTTAAATAATGTAAAATTGTAATATAACGATGATGATCATTATTATTATCATTTCGATTCAAACTGAGTTCGAATGTTTTAAAGATAAAATGTTGTCAATATTTTCTTATATAAACTAATTATATTTAAAACAGATCTGTAATTGATCGGCACACCATTGGAAGATTAATGGAATTTCTGTTGTGTTTTCTGTGTTGATAGCATGGGCAACAATAGAACTATATATCGAAACAGTCACAGAAGGAGAATACGAATTTTTTTTATAAATCTAAGAGAAAGAAATTTTTGTGAATTAATTTGTGTCGAAAACGTCTTACGCCGCATCTTTGACCAAATTTAACAATGCAAGGATTTGTTCTCGTTCTGCACAATTGATGATAATGTTGTAAACTCTTAAACAATTTGTTATAGGAATCCATCCAATTATATATATATGATTTATTTATTTTTTCGCATGTATGTACATAATATAGAAACAAAAGAAAAGCGGAAAATCTTAAAGAATACAATGCACAATTTTTTTTTCTCTCCATAAAGTAAAAGGAAAAAAAAATTAAAAAGGAAAATAATGATTTAATAAGTTTCCGGAATGTACTACTAGATACTTCGTAAATATTCAAACATGTTTCAAAACAGAAAATATTCATTTGATGGTAATTCTGCAGAATAATTTCACTGTGGAAGCACAACAATTTTGTACAAACAGCATCAATTGTATATACATAGTGCTTGAATTTTTAATACCATACCAATCGTAAATAAAGTATTTCAAAGAATTTCTGAAGATTTTATAAACCTTTTAGTAATCACATTGTACCAATTTCAGATATTTCAAATTTTTAAAATATAGATTAAAGATTAATTCACTTATAAATATCATAAAATTGTGACACTTGTCGATAAAATTTCTTATATTTCTCAAAAATATTTACTTCTTCATCGTTTATGTGTGTGTCAATTCCGGAAACTTATCCAATCATCTTGAGTATATATATAGTGTAATAATGTATATTATATATATTTGATATATATTATTATACTATACCAGTTATATAATGTTTTTGTTATTTATATGTACAATACAATATATATAATGTGTATGGAATTGATTTATGGTTATATATTTATATATATAATTGTTGGTATTTGCTTATTATTATCGGTTTTCAACATATACACAATGTATAGATGAAAAAAAAAATTGGAATGTTATATTGTATTATATAAATGCGAAAATATTCTGGAAAGAAAATTCAATATTTTAAGTATATTGTTGTAATATATTATATATATATATAAAAAGAATTTCCTATAAATATAGAACATTTGGTTAGTATATATGCGTAAATTTATTATTATAAATTATTCTTCTATACATAAATTTATTATATCAACAAATATTTCACCCAACTCAAAGTTTTACAATTTCAAAAATTTAATTATCGTTTAAATTTTTTGTTCTATATATTATAGATATTAGAATTATTGCATAAATTGGAAAATAAAATAAATTTCATTTATTACAAGTTTAAACATAAAAAAAAAACACTCCCAATTAAATTAATTAGAAAAATGTCTTAAATATATATAAATATTTGATGTTTTTATGTATTATAAAGTTTTTAAACGGACGGATAAACAACCTTCGCAGAAGAAAAATTTCAACGAGATTTTTTTACAGATATTATACGCTATATAAGAAAACATTATAGAAATTTTAGTATATGAAAATCATTTCATTACCATCAAATCATTTCAATTCCAATTGAAGCTATATATGTGATATAATAAAATCTATTAAATCAGTTAAAAATTGATAAATTATTCAGCATATGAGAGATAATAATAATTCAGAAATTATGTTTTCCATAATGTTGTTAGATGTTTAACTTTATTATTTTTATATATGTGCGCAGTAACGAAGCTTGCTTGATTGATTTGGGTAGACATAATATATTAATAAATATATATATAGAAGAAGATTTTTTACCTTTAACTTATCTTCAATGGAATTCCATTTTTTCTATATCTACTTTTACTATATAAAGGCAATCAGAACTATATTCAAAATAAAAAGTGGAAATGCAGTTCTTGCAACACCAACTGTATTACAGTTATAAAAATAATATTAAAAACCAAACGAGAATGGAGTCAAAATTCACTAATAATAGAATATTAAAATCCAACCAGAATGAAAAATCCAGTTCAATAATCAATGCCAAATTCAAATTCATAAATTTTGAATACACACAATTTCAAATTAAAAGACAATATGAATAGATATATTCATTTAAAGTATTGAGTATGTAAAATATTAAATCGCGAGTGTCGATATATAAAAATAAACAAAATATTTATCAAAAACAAAAGATAAAGCCATATTTAAAAAGAATGAATTGAATAGATAAATATTTGACTACGAAAAGATAAAGATAAATTTAAAAGATGATTTTTATGAATAGATAAATTATGACTTCCTAACATTTCCTTCATATTTATTTCAACATTTCCTTCATATTTATTTCAAATTGATTGATTTTTTGTATTGTATTTTGTTTAAATTTAGTGGTTTAGGATAAGTAAAGACCAATTTATGATATTGTTTATTTTATATACGAAAAATTTATATTTTGTATGAACATAAGTTTTGAAGTATTTTTGATATAACCCGTAAAAATCTTTTTAACATTACATTGTTCTGAGGTTGACAATTGAAGTTTCTAGGGTAGTCACTGTGTGTGTTGTGTATACAAATAATTATTTGCATCGATTTTATATTGTTCGTGATATGAAAATAATTATAAATTATATGGGTGGGAAGAGAAATAATAATTTAAAAAATTAAAAAAAATAATATAATTGATTTATTATAATTAAAAACAACAGAAATTAAAACTATTTTTATTTTTTTCAATTCTAAATGAAAAATACATAAAATAATAATCCAACCATAAAACAAAAAAAAAATAAATAAAATTTCTGCACACAAAAGATAGAATGTGGAATATTATGCAATAAAATATAGAATACATACACAAAAAAAAAAAAGATGCAAAATATTATCTGTACAAGGACATTCGGGAAACTATATAATATATTATGGAGGATCCGCCGCGGGGTTCAAGGATATATTTTTATATAACGGCTATAAAAAGCAAAAAAAAAAACTAGTTTAAATATACAAATAATATATTGCGTATATTATATAATTGCAATTAAAAGTGTTGGGAAACCTTATAGATTATTCACCACTGATAATATTAACACTGACCCAATCTTTATTTATAATATTAGTATTCATATAACAAAAAAAAACCTATATTATGTTGTGCAATATATAACATAATATACAATACAATGAAATAATTTTACATTTCTCTGTGAATATATGCGCTATGCTATATTATAATTTTCATTGTTCCAATGTTATCACAACACGTAACTATTATATTATAATTTTTCTATATACCATTGCCAATTCATCCATTTATTCATTATTTATTTCATAATATATATTTTGTATAGAGAATTTATTATTGTGTTACAATATATTTATAATTTCGTATATATATTACTATACGAGTACACTAAAGCAGTTTAAAATTAACTTTTTCTTCTCATATAATAATTATTATATAATTTAACAACAAAGCAAAATAAAATGTAATCGATTAATATCATCTTCAGTTAATAATAAATTATCCTTCTATGTATATAACCACACAACATTCAACCAATTGGTGCAATAGCAATAAAACAAAAACAAAAAAAAATAGTTTCCCCCAATCACTGCGAAACATTTCATTCCTTTTCCCTTTTTTTTCATTAATTTTTAATGCTTATTATCAGTTAAAACACAATAATGTTATTACATTATCATTTATAGTAAAAGTATATCATATATACCTAATATGAATATGTGAAGGGATGTGGTGGTTAGTTGTGGTGGGCTATTTACTATATAAAAATGATATATTAAATGGAAAATATAATCTATATAGAATTTTTACATTAACTTATATCGGTACTTACAATATATGTAGTATATGACGAAGGAAAAGGACGAAGGTCAAATCATCTGGCAGACATTAATATGACATTTTTTACGATAACAGCTTATGGAGGAAAACTAAAACATTTTTTTTTATTTTTTTCAGAAATATATATGTTTTTATATTTATATATGCCAATCAAAAATAAATTTATATATATATGTCGCATAGAATATACAACGTATAAAAAGATATTAATGTGGTATTATTATATAAATTAGATATAGTTTATAGTTTGTTAGACATTTTATATAATTTAACTGAATCTGTGATATATTTTATAAGAATAAAAAATATAGTAACATTTTTATTTGTTATAATAAAACCCGAAAAAAATTAAAATAATACACATAATAGAATCAAATAATTATGCAATGTTTAAACAACATAATATCATAAAAATATACATAGATTTATAATATAGAACTCGTATATACATAATTTATATAAAATATAATGTTGGTGAATGCATATGAAGAGGATTTTAAATAACACACAATAAAATAGAAAAAAATTAAAAAAAAGATGAGACACGGTGTAATAAAATGTTTGTAGAACTGAAGTCACTTTATTATTATATTATCTATTATCTAAATATTTTAAAGACAAATTTTATTTGACAAATAAACGTGATGGAATGTATATATAAAAATTCATTGAAGCGGTAAGAATAATAATAAGTATTATTTTCTTATTTTCTATATATGGACCGAAATCTAAAGAAATAAAGTAGATTTATATGTGTCAGTGGCGGATCCATAATATTATAATTCGAGTTTATTGAGTGCGATTCATTTTTAATAAACAATAAAATTAACTGCGGTTACACAAAATTTGTCAAACAACGACAACATTCATTAATTTCATTATGCAGATTAAAATAACTGCAACATAATATATATGTATTTATTGTATAACATGTGAATGTCGTACGTATAATTGTCTCAATTAAAATACTTCATTAGTATTTATATATAATAAAAGTATGAGTATCCGTTAAAAAATATACCATATACATTTAAGCATCTACATTGAAAATAATGTCCATAATACAATAGATTAATTAATTTGGTTAATTAATATAGAAAAACAAGAATTAAATTGAAAGTCTGAAAATTTTATACTGCCGTCAAAGATCGACGAATACAAAATACAATACAAAAAGCAAAAAAATCTGTTTCTTCTGTTGAAAATCTGGCAGCATCCACCGTCACTGTTTTATGGGAATGGGTATTTTTACTTGTAGGTATATATAAAAACATTGTATATAATATAATAATGTAATAATATATGAGATATACCGGGTTTCTTAAATGAAATGTTATTATTATAATGTTTATATACACAAGAAAAAAAAATAAGATTTTTGTTTTGAAATGAATACTTATCACATATACAATAAATTATACCACAGAGAGTTTCGTTATTTCTTCTTTTATATTTTTGTATATTGAAAATTATGTGTTATTTAGAAATATTCGTTTATAATTATTATATAATTTCATGAAAATTTCGTATTTTCTTCTTCTTCTTCAAAAAAATATTATTAACGTTTTTATAGCGAATAAAATCCATAACATCCTTGTGAAAATGCTCTCTTTTGTAACTATCTATATATTTCCGATTATGCTTTTCTTATGGAAAGTCTAACAATAAATTTACAAACGCAAAGATATCAGAAATTTATAGTGAAATTTATAAAATGAATGAAAAAACTGATATTGTATATATATTCAAAATAATAATTATAATAATTAATTATAGACTATATATATGTAAAATAACGCGCCCCAGATAAACACACATAAACCAATATCCTTATTTTTATATTTTTGAAAGGAAAATTATATAAATTTATAAAAATACTAAATATCATATTTTATATTTATCATTTTCACATTTTCACATTATTTTATATTGTCCATATTTAGTTTATGGATATACATCACACGTAAACGAAAAAAATTGTAACTTATTTTCTATACACAATGTACATTCTGAATATAATATTATTAATAATAATAATAATAACAAGAAAACATTATGTATTTTTAAGATAAAAAAATGTTGACCTTCTTTTGTGAGTTTGCCAATATTTATCCTTGACTGATTATTGTTTGTATGCGCGATGAGTATGTTTATAAATATTCTTTTGTTGTAAATGGATACAAAATATATATATGTATATTGTAAATATTTGACGTATATTAATATAAATATTTTGTTTGAAATTTGTCGATTGGTTATAAAAGATTAGCATCACATATAAACGATGTATAATATATTATATATATATACATAATACTAATAGGCTAACATATACAATATATATATAGTAATCAGTGTATCACAACCAGTCATGAAACGTTTGTAAAATATTCAGATATATTATGTAGAAATAATAATAGTAGTGCAGGCGGTATCATATCAATAAATTATAAATTAAAAAAATTGAAAAAAACGAGTCTTATTTTAATCAAAAAATATGTTGTTGGAAATATTAACTATATTTTTATTTATAATATATATATAGTTTATCACTAATTATAATGTCAGACTATTTTCTCAACGCTTCATCTCATCATATATATTTGCATAACAATATTAACACGTTAATCGCCATGTCAGTCATATGTGTCTGACGCTAAGAAGTTCTACATGAGCCATGTCAGACATATATGTCTGACGTACGCGATTTGGTAGAAGGCCACGTCAATCACAGATGTCCGACGCGATACATTTGCATTATGTTTCGAAAACTGGCCTATCATATGGCAAATAACAATTTTTTCTGTGATACATTAAGTTTCCTTGATACATTTTTAACTAAATTATCTAATAAAGTTACCATGGCCCATGTGAAAATTTTTCTGATATTATCGTGGCGATTAACGTGTTAATATTGTATAGTGTAATGATAAATATACGTAATATTATACAATATGTTAACATTTTGTGCCACATAAACGTTATATTTATATATTGTATATAGAGACAAACTTAATTATTATGATAAACTTAATTTAATTAAAAATATATATTGTTCGAACATTATTTATAATATAATATTATTATATGAGAGTTTATAATAATAATACAATATATATATATAGCAAAAAACTGAAATAAACAGATATCTTTATAATAATCAGTTATAATATTAAATATAAATGCAAATTAGGTTATCATTATTTATTGTACATAAGTATATAAAAGCTTATTATTTATTAAAAAGGACATGAATATAGTTATAGCTTTTATATTATTTAGATTTCACATTTATATAAATTTATAAATTGTACGAGTATTCATTAATTATTAATATTTTTAGGATTAGAATACTTAGTAATTTTTTTAATTCTATAATAATATTTATTACAATATTCATACTGCTAACTGGTAATAAATCAAAGTGTTTAACTTTAATAATAATATAATTATGAAAGTGTGTGTGGTGGTAATATTTCTCTTCTATATATAGAATTTTGTATGTGCTGAATCAGAATATTTAATAATGGAAAAAAAAGATGTTACAGCAAAACATAATTGTAAACGCAATTGCTGAATTGTTATTTATTATTTAAATATTAATATGTTTCGGGCATATCGAATCAGAGCTTTAATTGAGTTTACGAAAGCTTAGAATAAGAATGAAGTTTTGTCTCTGTACTAGCCAAGTTGATACAATTTTACACAAATAGTCTGTTAAACAAATATGTTACAAATTGTTATTTATACAAAATTTAGCCCATCAATAAAATTTTAAAATAAATTATTATAACAAATATATAACAAATAATAATAATAATAATAATAATAAACACCATTTGAACTATTAACTTCCTATATATATATAAATATGCGTCGGTGGGTGCTGCGGATGAATTAATTTTGTTCCCCGCGTACAAATTTAATAAAACATCATCATTTTTATATAGAAAAGAGGTAGAAACTATATGGTATATAATAACCGAATGACTTGCTTTAATGTCAAAAAAGAAATTGAGAGGCCAACAAAAAGGTTAAATCGGTTAAACTTAAAAATTGCTTTTTCCATTATATATAGTTTATATATATATACGCGATGTTTTTCTATAGTATGTTGTGTATATAATCATTCACATCATATCGTAAATGATAGCATAAGCATATAATCATATATACCATAAATATATACGGTACGTAGTTAAATGCGGCATATAAAAACATATTGTAATATTATTTATATTCAACAATTGTTTTGTACATTTTTTTATAACATTATAATATTGTACATATAAAATACAATAGTTATGAAGTTATGATGAGAAATAATATTATATTAATGCCTACGCAAAATATGTGGATAACGCGCTGGATACGAGCAATTGAAATTGATGATGTGATGACAATGCTTTTATTATTATTATTATTATATGTATAACGACTATTTTCATTATTATTATTATTATTATTATTATTATTATTATTATTATATGATTTAGAGTAAATAAATAAATAATTTAAAAAAATTTATGTTGTTACAAATAAAAATGTATATTAAAATATTAACTTATTGAAACAATAACACTTTGGAGATTTAGGTCATAGTGTTAAATGAATGTATGACATTGTCCTATATATTATAATTTATGAAAACTGACCTAATTGATTTTAATAAAAGAGACGACAATGTTTACACATAAATAATTATGAATAATTTTACAATTTAAGATAAATCAATTAATGATATATATAGGATTTAAAAAAAATCATATACCTGTCCAAACAAACACTAGAATAGAATTAATTTTAAATTTAAACCTACAATATATATATATAATATATATAATTTATCCAATAGCAAATTGGATATTATAATTTAAAATTTAAATGGTCTTTGCCCAATTTTTGTAATATACGATAATGAATTATACATATTTTATGTACACCAAAAATTATATTTAATATGCAGACATAGAAAATATAATATCTCACCCTTAATATATTTAAATTTCAACATACCATATATCATATATATGGATATGGATGTGCACATATATACAATATATATTATATATATAAATCAAATATTATAATGAAAATCTGTATACCACTTAATGGCTTTTAATTAGTTTTTGGGTACCAGTAATTCAATGTTTTTTGGTTTATGTTTATTGTTTATAATTGTATTATATATTATAACATGAAAATTTATTAAATTAATTGAATTGAAAATTTAACATGTAAATATATACAATATATTTTAAATTTAAATGCCTCTCTCTTCACTTCAATTATGTTATGTATTTATTTATATATGTACAAACATTAAACATACAACATCAAATGCATATAATTTAAATAAATTCACATAATATGTATATAACTATTGCTATAAATAAAATTAAACAGATGTGATTTAAACAAGGTAAATGTATAGATGCGTATATGCACAACAATTAACGTGGAAATATATTATTAAAAAAACGATTAGTTTATGTATTAAAATTGTTTGAAAAATAATCGAAATGAATTGTTAATATATGAGAATCTGGTGGTGTAACAACGCACCCGCATTCATTATGGATGCTGATTGAATTATTTATATATGTTCACATTGTTCATTGTCATTTGAAGAAAGGTAACCTATTTTCATAAATTTAAGACATTTAAAACAGTCCATAACGGCATTATACTCAACAACATTCTATAATCATTATATTTAGAAAAAGTTATTTGATACACTTGTTGTCGCAATTTCAATGAGAATGAGAATATTTTTACAAACTCTATAGTAACAGTTTGTCCGTATTTTGAAAAAATGTGAAAAATTTCCGTGGAAAAAATCCATATATTTTCCATGAAAAAGATATATTTGCAGTTGTCCAAAGAATGCCCATATAAATTTTACACTTAATATAATATAATATTTTATATAGGTTAATTTATATCTATTGATTGTCGCAGGGTAACATTTCTAACATATATCCGCGCGGTATTGTATTCATAATTTATTTCGCCAATTATCCAAGATCGGTGGGTTAAAATTTTGTATATATTTCTCTTATCTCTACCATAGATATAATCTTCACAATTTTTAATTTATTTTCATAATTATTAAAACATCCAGCAACTCAAATGTTTGTGCGAGTGCACTTGTCGCACGGCGTATTTTTGTCAAAATCCGTGGATCTGCCCTCACAAAAAATATGAATATATATTCTATGGATATTCTGTGGAGTAATCGCAACGAGAAATAATTCTAAGGAGAAGCCGTAGAAATTATCATCGAAAATATACGCAGATAATTTAAGGAAATTTTTTATAAAAATCCATGAACAGGTTGCACTTATCATATAAAATTCCAGCGGACATCCATACGAAATCCATAGAAATTTCCTTGGATTGAAATTACGGACACTACTTACTATACATAAAATGTGGAACATTTGCGAACAAACTACCGGACAGTGTTACTAGGGAAATTAATTAATTGCATGCTTTTTTTCTTATTCCATTGCTGTTATTTTTCAAATGCAGAGTAATTTAATTACATTGCATATATATAATATATAAAATCTCATTATATATTATAATTTGTGAATTTTTATGTATATGTTATAATTAGAGGAAAACAATGTTACTTGTTAATGGGAAAATTTTACATTCACTGCTACTCATATATACATTCATTTTCATAAAAGATCATTTTGATTTTAATTCTTAACGCTGTCATATTTAAAAGAAACGCATAGATAATTTTCACAAAAGATATAATTGTATAGATAAAATATATATAGACTATGTGTGTGTGTGTGTGTGGTGTATAGACGAGATAAAACAAAAAGAAAATTTGATATATACATAGTTTAATATTAATATATAGACAGCAACAGTTATTTAAAAATTTATTATTTACTTTACACCCACTTCATTTTGTTAAGATTTTCTTCCCTAATCTATTTTCTTCTTAATATTAGATTGTTGTTATGTGTATCGTTTTATATATATGTGTTATGTAAGAAAGAAAGGAAAAAAAGCGTGCGGCGGATTAGACGAAATTCTATAAGAAAATATATTTATTATATATGAAATGGAATAAGGAAAATAAGAAAATGTGAAAACTCATATTTATATATATTGATAAAAAAAAAAAAACTCTTATATTTTCTTCTCTCGCTATTGTTGTTATTATTATTATTGATGTTTTTTTGATTATTAATCATCAAAAATTGACAAAAATGTTAAATTAAGTGTAATGATCTTAATGTTGAAGTGTACTCTGCATACCAATACACACAAACACACACAGAGTGCTCTTGTATATATTATTTCGATTTTCTGTTATATTTATTTATTGTACATTTTCTTTATATTTTCCGAAAAATAACAATCAAGTCTAGATGTAAAAAATACTCTTCTGCACCACTTCATCAACAAAATACTGGCTAATAAAAGATATATTGAATAGTGTTTGCGTGTTGGGAAAATAGTATAAGTGTAATTAAACCGTATAAAACGTATGTCATCCAAATTCACGAATAATTATATTAACTATTTTGCACACTAGTTACTTAAATGCAAACATATATATCATATAATAAAACGTATTATAAAATCTATTTGAAATAATATAATAATTATAAAAGAATCGTTCACTCATACTCATTGTATATTAATTATAATTTGCAACAGGTATTACATAATAAAAAAAAAAAAAAAACACAAAAAGGTTAATGACTTTCTCACTTTCATGTATATATTATTATCTATGTAATATACAGTAGAAAATTTTATAATTAAATTATATCTTCCTGTAATTAAATTTAGTTGTTTTTATTTATTGTATATATGTTCTTAAGTTATGTTTATGTTATAAATAAATATATATATGGACAGTTACATAACCATTATATTATTATATTGTTGGTGAATATTTCAATTATAATTTTAAACAATTGAATAACAAAAAAAAAAAAACTTATATTGTATTGACATTGAAATGTGACACTAAAATTTTTATGTGTTTTATTATTTGTCTTTTAACTTTTTAACTGTCTTTTCAATTATGTATATTTTTTTTGTGTGTTGTTGTTGTTGTTGTTGTTGTAACTATCCACATATATACCATAAATAGTAATTAATTTGAAAAACATTATAAATACCATTAGCGTGGGGTCAATCAAAATTTTATGGAAAAATTGAGGTATAGCATTTGTATTATGTAGAAATAATTATCACGCAATGAAGTGACACAAAAAAAATGCTGTTAACTTGTGAAAGCTATATAAAATTTATTATATTATAATTTTTTGTATAGTACTTTTAAATCTGTTTTAATTTTTATGCAAATATAATAATATTATATAAATTTAAATAAACAATAAACACGAAAGACAATACTGAAATAATTTTTTTATACATGTAAAAGCTATACAATGCATATCAACGGAAAAAAATCCATTATTATATAATACGGAAGCGGGAATTTTGTGATGAAATAGAAATGTAACACACGCAAATTATAAACCAAATTAATGAATTCAAATGATTCAATTTTTATTTAACATATAAATATGGATTTATAATAGGGAAAACAAAAAGACAATTCCATATAAAAATATAACAACATAAATATAATTCGAATGGTAAATTTGCCTTATCATCATTAATTATATTCCAATTCCTTCCTATATCTCCTCTAGAACTGCCTCTCAAAATATTTATCCTACACAATCGCCAAATAATTATGACACATCGTTTGCAGTGTCCCACAATGGGAATACATTAAGCCAAGTAACTGCAGACTGAATTGGTAATATAAAATATTAAAATTCAAATTAATTTTCTATATGGAGCGAATTTTTTGAAATAATAAACACGTCTGCTAAAACTACTATTACCAATTATATACCCATTCCCAAACTTATGTATATATCACACTATCGTTTTATACCACCACTGTGCGTTAACAATTTTCCTGCAATATAAACATAAATGTACGCACTCTGTCCGAAAAATTAACGGAATGGATTAACTAAAATACACGCTGATTTTTATGTTCAACAAATGCATGAAATGACTTCTTTTTTTTTATCTGATTGAGAAATGTTGTTGCTTTATAATTGATGCAAAATAATTTAGTTTAATTTTAATCGCCAAATAAAATGAACATAATTTTTCGGTTTGTTAACGTCGGTTCACAAAATACATAAATCAATCCAGCATTTTACATACTGTTCCATATAATAAAAAGTCATTCCGATTATTTTTCGTACAGAGAATGCAGAGTGTGCAGATACACATCTCATATATGTTTTGTATCCTTTATTTTAATTTACCTAACACAGGGTGATTTTGCATCATATACCATATGTGGAAAGTAAATATAAAATATTAATATTTGTTTAGAAATTAAGGTTAATGTTTGCACAGAATAATGATAATATGAGAAGACGGGACGGTATGTATAATCATCTAATTTTATCAATTTTATTTTCAATATACCATTCATTTGAATGAATGAATACCCTTTAATTTTTGTAATGTCATCAAAAATTATGTGTTGCTAATTTCAAGGAAGAAAACATATGGTAATGGTATACGTGTACGTGTGTAGTGTACATAAGAGTGGTTGTTCGTTTTTTTTTTTTTTTTCAGGAGCACTTCAATTCGTGACTGGAAATATGAAACGGTAAATAGTTTCCGTTTATTGTGGCATGGTTTATCCGCATATACATAACATAACACATACAATATATAATTTCATATGTACGTGTATTAATCGTAAAGTATACTCGTCGTATATGGTGAAAAGGTATTTTATATATGAATATATGGTATTTATAACGACCATCATATAAATTGAAAGAATTTTCAACACACAGGTCATTTCTTATGATTTGCATAATTTAATAATGGGAAATAGTTTTATAAATTTATGTGCATATGTTTAACGTTTAACTTTAATATATTCTATTATATATTATTCTATCAATTTATATTATAAGTGTAAATATTGTATTTATTTGTCATAGCCCAAATAGAACAGATATAAGATATTCGTGCAATATCCTTTTCATGTCTGTAAAATCGCAAACTACTCAGATTATACGTACGTATTTACACAATGTTTCGATATGCTTGTTATTATATCAACTTACTTATTATGTTCATAATGATGACACTGTTAATATAAAAATTGATTCCATTTTTGAATCGATAAAATTAAATCACAAAAATTTCAAGGATATATTGTAGATAAAAAAAAAACATTAACCGAGATTTCCTGTTCCACATAAATCAAATGTTAATTGAACAAGTTATACGGATTATAATACCACTATAAGAATATTTAATATTATCTTAATATAATATTTATCTGAAAACGAAAAATACCATTATATAATTTTGGGCACAGTGCGGTATTGGTCGGCGGTGGTGATGGTATAAAAAAAAATAAAGAAAATATATATTTTATTATAACGAAAATAAACAAAGGTACTTATTTGTTGTTTCTTTTGCATAATTTAATATAAATAAATAACAAACTTTAATATATAGAATTTATATTTTTATTTGTATAATGTATAATAAAACACAAAAAAAAAATGCGGTTTGATTTAGATTTAGAATTTATAACCCATAAACGAGGCAAATGTACACACAACAAAAACGGTGGTGCGTGTTTATAGAAAATAATTTAATTTTTTTTGCTGTATTATTCAGTTCATTTATTTTTGATTGTTTGGAGGGATGGTAAAAATAGGGAATGGAAAGAAAATATAATAGAAAAAATCTTTGACCTTCTGATTTTTTTTCATCCATTCACTCACTCACTCACTCGTATATATATTTTTTATGGAAAATTGAAATATGTACAATTACTTTTCATATATATTTTTATATTTTGTCAACTTTTCAATTCAATATATTATCCAGAATTTGTACTAAATATATAAAATGAAATATTTCATACATTTATACAAAACTTGAACGTAGGTTTTTTTTGAAAATAGATAGTTTAATTTCGTATTTTCTGTATTATTAAATTGTCATCAAGTTATGCTACTGCAGGTGAACCATAGGACCATCGAATAAATGGTAAATCAGTTGGTGGATTACAGTTTTAAAGTGCTCTACAGTTGTAGTACAGTATCGAAGCCGTTAGAAGCGTGCTATTCAGATTAAATATCACTATATTTGTTATGTAAACGGGTAATAAGTTGGTTGCCCCCTAATATAACTAGAATATTTCCAAGGAAAAGAAATAATGTCTTTTTTTCCCTTACAATTCATAATTCGAAAGGATATTATATCCTTTTTTTATATTTTTTATGTCTTATTTGTTTTTTCTTATTTTTTTTTTTTTTGTTTTTCCAACATCCAACAATAATAATCGAAAGTTTTATGAAAACAATAACAAAAAAATAAAGCTTTGCTTTCGTTTATATATTTTATATATGCATAAACTTTTATTTTTATTTATATATTAAATGTGTACCACCTCTCGGTAATAATAAAAATAAAAAAAATGAAAAAAAAAAAAGAGGATTCTTAGAATTGTATAATTTAAAAATAAATTTTAAACATAAATATGTTTTTCTTTTTGTTTAGCAAATCACAACACAATAAATGAAACTTGCTTTTTCTTGCTTGTTCTAAAATCTGAAAATAATCCAAAATGTTATATGTATTTATTAGGGAGAAAAAAAAATCCTTCCGTCCGTATTTATATATATTTTAAATATATTGTAGTATTTCACGGTATTATAAAATACAAAGAAAAGGTAATCTTTTGAAGAGAAATTAAACATATTTAACACAAATATACAATATATACAATTAATGGGAAATTGTTAAAATTTGTTGTGATATGAAATTGAATTAAAATTATTTAGGTTAATGTTTATGTATATGCATAGAAGTAAGATTTAAAAAAGGTATATAAATTTACTGAACTGTCGCTCCACTTGAAACCGACCAAAAACCAATTTAAAGCCGTGTTAAAGTTGGAAAACTAAATTTTATAATTGTGCATCATTTTATTTTGGTTATTATGATACGATTTTATTTCTCAAGTAATTGCAACAATTCAGAAGTAAATACTATAATTATATATGCAAATAAAATACATTAAAAATGTATTTATAACCACCCAATGTTTTTATTTTTATATTGGTGAAAGGAAATTTCCATATGCAATAAAATACAGCCATTTTATAAGTAGAAAAAAAAAAAAAAATTTGCGTATACTTTAATTCAAGAAATTTAAGGATGTGTATTAAAACATATTAAAAAAATAAAAATAAAATATATATTATATCAGTATCACATCGTGGTTATAATTAAATAAATATAATTATATATCTGACGTCGGTAGACGATGACGAAATTAAATTGTGTATACATAAATTATTCGTATGTAAATATTGTATAAAATTGCTGTGTATACGAATAAAATGTAAATTATACATAAATAATGTTAAATAGTATGTCTAACGTATAATGGTAATATATGGATTGTATATATGGTTACTGTGAGATATAATAACAAATTTGCAACAGGACTGCCGTGTCTACCTCATATATACACAATAATATATAGATAGACAAGGATTTATAAATAAAAATGTAATTAAAAATGGAAATAAAAGCAGGTGTTTTAAAAAAGTTTAAATGTAAAATGTGTCTGACATGAGCGAGTCTATATATTTATTTATATACTTTTCCGCAATTACTTAAATATACAATATATGGTACAGTACAAAAAAAAGAAGATACACATATAAATTTCGTATACTATCAATTTAAAATTTGTTATTTTTCAATTTTATGTTATAATTATATATTATTTTAAGTAACAATCATACCATCTTCATTTAAAAAGTGCATGAACTCCTCAGAAAATTTATTCACCACACACAATTTTTATTATTAAATAATAAATTTAACTATACTTTACAATGAACCAAATGACTGTAATTAGCATACGATAACCAAATGTTCATTAATTTAACCAATACACATCATATAAACATGGAAAAAATCGTCAAACATCAACTAATATTAAAAACTCAGTAGGATCCTAGTAACACTGTTCGTAGTTTGTCCGCAAAATTTCCGTATTAAATGTAGTAGTTTGTTAGTTTCAATGCGAGAAAAAAAATCTATGGATTTCTTACGGATGTCCGCTGGAATTTAATATGCAAACCTGTCCCTGGATTTTTATAAAAAAATTCCTTAAATTATCCACGTATATTTTCGATGATAATTTCTACGGATTCTGCTTAGAATTATTTCTCGTTGCTATTATTCAACGCAGAATATCCATAGAATTTATATTGATAATTTTTGTGAGCAGATTCACTGATTTAAACAAAAATATCTTTGGATCGTCCATGTATTTTGGCAAGTAAGTGAATTTCCCGTATTAGAAGAATAAATTTTC
The DNA here is from genome assembly GCA_910594885.2 of Bibio marci. NCBI lineage: Eukaryota > Metazoa > Arthropoda > Insecta > Diptera > Bibionidae > Bibio > Bibio marci. The sequence goes on along the minus strand of OU343116.1, from coordinate 2,677,481 downwards.
TTTTGACGATGATGTCAAATCGTGACTTAATTCAGTTTTTTTTGTCGATAGACCAGAAGTTCTATGAGCGCGGAATGAAGATGCTGAACGATTGCAAAAATTCAACGATTGTGCATTTTTTCTTGTATTAAATAAGAAGAAAAAACCGCACGGATAAAATTCATGAAGTCTTACAAAATTCCTTGGAAATATATCGATTTGAGTTGCTGGTTGTTTTAAAAATTATAAAAATAAATTAAAAAGGGTGAGAATTATATCGCTAGATAAGCGAAATATACAAAATTTGAACCACCACTGTCTTGGATAATAGGTGAAATAAATTATGAATACCGTGCGGATATATGTTGGACATATTACACTGACTATCCATATATTTCAATTGATCTAAATAAAATATTATTATATTAAGAGGAAAATCTATGGACATTTCAACAAATTCCAATATATCTTTTCCATTGAAAATATGTGAATTTTTTCCACGGAAATTTTTCTCATTTTTCATAGTACGGACGAATTGTTATTAGGGGACAAACCGTTTCACATGATATCGTTATATTATCTCACTTAAAATCAAGTAATATTGACTCTGTGTGCACAAACTAACAATATACATTTAATATATATAGTATTTTAATTGTTATTTATATATTTCTATATAAACAATCAACAGCAATCTGTTTATATCCTAAAACACACCCATTTATGTACACACGAATCCATTTAATCACGAATTTTTACAATAATATATATATCTTTGAATTTTTCCATCTTTTTAATATAAAATATTTATATATATTTATATAAAACTTTAAAAGCTTTTAGGGCATTTGTATTTTCTATATAGACACATACTTTTATAAATATATTATTAACAAAAATTTTTAATTTATACAAAAGGTTAAATGAAAATATATATATATATCACAAGTTTAGTAGAATATTAAAATTTGAGTGATTGTATGTATAATATATATGTATGGGATATATACAAAGGATGGGACATATTAAATACTTATCATTATATAGGTCAAAGGTTTATAAAATAAATATATATATTTTGTAAATGCCTATATGCCTAGATCACTTTAATTTTATATTCTATATACTGCAAAATATTTAAATAAATTTTATATTATTATATATAATAAAATTATATTTTATTATTATTATTATTATTATTGCAGTCATATTACACGAACTCCTGGATGGCTACCACCAGCAGAATGTTGGAATCATACAATAGAATATCCATATGGTTGGGAAAAAGCAATAGATAATAAAGGGCGACCGTATTACATTAAGTAAGATTAATATATTATAAATACATATTACTAATTGAATTTTCAAATATAAATACAAATACAAATACTAATACTAAATATATATAGTCATATAAATAAAGCAACAACATATGATGCACCTGAAACATATCATTATGATGAAAAACCACCTGAACCACGATTAGTTATTTTACACAGAAGTCCAACAATGGGTTTTGGTTTTGTTGCGGGTAGTGAACGTCCAGTTATTGTACGATTTGTAACAGAAGGTGGACCAAGTGTTAATAAAGTATATATATATATATATAATTATATATTTATACACAATATTGTTGATAACAATTATAAAATTATTTATCAAATTAATATAGTTAGAACCGGCCGATCGAATACTCGAAGTAAATGGTGAAGATGTTAAAGAAGCACCACGTGATCATGTTATACAATTAGTACGTGCATGTCAATCACAAGTAACATTATTGGTGTGTCAACCGTATATGAATGGTTGTGCTGGACGTAAATCAACATTATTATCGGCTGGTAAAAAAGCAAAATTACGGTCACGTCCAAGTCGTGTACGTTTTGCCGAAAGTGTATGTGTTAATGGTTCACCATTATTTCCCGTAAGTATATACATGCGAATATACCTCTGTCGTCTTATTTTTTTTTTATAATAACTTATATGTTATTATTATTATTATTATTATTTTATATAGAAAATTGTATATCGTAGGAATATATAAATAGAATACTTTCTTACATAGAAAATACCATTTTCTTCTTTTAAAAAGTCATTAATCACACATATACTTCATCATTTTCTTTGTCATGAAATTCTCTACTCAAAATTCTTAAAAAGTTAATTGGTATGTAATTGAAAATACAATAAACACATCATATTCTATAATATATTTAATATATTGTATTATTATATATTTGAAACACATAAGCGTGTGTGTGGGTGTGTGTATTTAGTATTTAGTGTTAGATATATATATATTGTTTGTTTATATATATAACACACTATATATACAAATTATGTATATAAACATAAAATTTGTTATGCATAAATTTATGTGTATGTTATGTATATTATATATCAACATAACTTTAATAATTAGAAGAGAACTTATATAATTCAACAAAAACGTTATATATATATATTTATGTTCTGTATATATATATATTGGATGTATATTATGTGCACAAAATATAATACATATATATATATATATAAAAATACAACGACGATGGCCTGAAATAGTTTGATAAACTAAATTCTTAAATGGGGAATTTTAATTTATATAATGGAAATTTAATCTCTTTAATGGAATTATAAAATTAGAGCACAAGCAAAATATTTCTGAATAAAAAAATAAATAAAATATATAAAATGAAAAATTATTAATATAAATTCGATGAAATGTTATTTGTTTTCAAACATTTTCTATATATTTTTTTATGTATATACAATTTACAATAAAAATATATTGTATGTAATATTGGATAAAAACGTGCACGCGAATGCTTATTTAATTTAGAATATTGCCAATGGCAAATAAATTTTATTATAGGTATTGGAATTGATTATTATTTCTTTTTTTTTAAATTTTATTAAAGCTTGAAAAAATTCTTAATATTGTGTTTTATGAAGTAATTTTTTTTTTGTTCCCATATATACTTTTTTCTGTTTTCTTTGATAATAATTTTTTTCTTTTATATATATAAATATACCATCAATATAAGTTAATATAACCATATTTGGATGAGTGCTGTTATATGTAGATATATGCAGACAATGTATTACATGTACTTGTACACAGTCATGGTAAAATAATTAGCATTAGTTTTGTATAATGGTAAAACATTTAAAATAGTAATTATAATTAAAATCAAAGTTAATATATAAGTTTTGATGCGACAATTTTCGACTTTCGAAAATATTGTAAAATTAACATGTAAAAATTCCTGCTTTCATTACAATTTCTATAGCAATTTATTTTAAAATAGTACAGCCACAGTTATTATTGTATATATATCGTTGATGTTTCTATGCATAAATCTGTGCTAAAGCTAAATATTTTTTCGCGTACATTGCAAATTTTTGTTACACGTACATTTAACTAATTGTAAACATTTTCCTTTAATAGCAATTTTACTTTTTTTGTAAAATGAACTCATTTTTTTAACGAACGGCTAATTAGTTGACCGTGACTGTATATATAAATCTAGGTCAGAAACAAGTATATTGTAATATATATGTATTAGAAGAATATTTATAAGGTTACTCTGCAAATAACAATATATGGGTTATTATGATTGGCAAAAAAAAAAAATATGGGATAAGATATTTAAAGTATATAAAAATATGCTTAAGCAGCATTTGAAGTACAAAGCTTCCAATAGGGAAAAAAAATTACTTCTTACTTCTTATGGATAATAATATGAATATCTGCAACAGAAGTAAATTTAATTATTATACAACATATATGGAAATGGTAATATGTCTGTTCTAATCTTTCTGCAGTGATTATTATGAACACATTTTAACGAGTTAACTGTTTTTGACGAGTATATTTGTGATGAAAAAAGTGCAAAATTTTGTGTTATGACGAGTTTATTTGCCATAAATAATAAGTATTGACAATTTGTAAGACGCAATTGATAGATATGCATTTTCCAAAGAGAGCAAAACAGTTAAACTGGTTAAATGGAATTTTAAAATCAATTAAAAATATATACCATATACAGTGCAGCGTGCATATATAGAAATTATTGTAAATTTCAAGTACTTCACAATCGATTAGCATGAACGCTAACCTCCACTGTGTCTCGTGAGTGTTGCCCAAGCTATTAATATATTCTTATCTCTAGACTCTTTCCTAATTGTTGACACACTGTTCAGATAAAATTGTTATGTTAAAATTTCAAAAAAATTTGTATTAAAATTCAATTATTATTTATCTTAAAATATATGGTGGTTTCTATGCGAAAATGTTAATTAGCTTTCTGGAATTGAATTTAATTCCTTGTATATACCGATTCCTTTCATTATTTCGTATATAATAAATATTTGCATAATAACATGCATAAAAATTCATAATTTTAACAAAAAAAATATAAGTAAAATTATTCCAATCAAATTCCTTATCAAAAAATAAGTCATAAAACTTTGCATATATTGTAGTTTTCATTTATGCAAATTAAACTTTTGTTATATATATATATAAGAGTAAATGTGAAAGTAAAGACATTTTTAAATGTATACGACGAGAGTATATGCATATTTTGTTCTAGTTATGCTAAATATATTTATATATTATCTACATTCTATATTTATAATAGTATAATTCTTATTCTATACACTATATTTTAAAATAAAACCGCATACAAATCTACAAATACAATGTTATATATATAAACATAGAATATTTATTATATGCAAATTTATTATTTATGAAAATCTTGTTAAGCTTTTTGTTAACTAACTATAATATTTTAGATATGTATGTTGGAAATTTATTTGGTGCTACATAAGAACAATATATATAGACATATTTTTGCATACACAATTTATAAAATAAGAACGAACATTTATAAAATATAAAATCTTTAAACAAACAAATGGTTGCAAAAAAAATTTTAAATTGTGTTTATGATTTTATTTGTTTGTTAAAAGTTAATCATTTTGTATATTTTTCAAGAAATTTTTTATTTTACATATTGTATATATTATTTAAATAAAATAGTTCGTATATAATTTTCCTCTGTATTTAAATATTGATTATAACAAAACTTACTTCTGTTAAAAGTTTTTTTTCTTTGAATTTTATTTAAAGAATATTTGTTCTATGAACAATAAAATCGAATATTAATTGTTTTAAAAACTACGAAATATAATACAATAAATAAATTTTTTGCCATCCGTAAATATACAATAAATAAAATTTCATCGCAGTTAAATGTAAATATATACAAAATACAAATTTTTATTGCTGAAATTGCATATCGTTTATAGATAATAGAGATATTCTCAACTCTGTTATAATTTATTTGGTTTATTTTACAGCTGTTCAAACCAAATCTGAATAAAATGCATAGATTGGTATGTGTTTGAAGGTATAACCGTATATTCTAGATACATATATCAACAACATAAGCGGGTATATAGAGATGATGCTATATATATTTATAACCACTGAAACAATTATCACCACTCAATACATATAAGTCACAGAGGTCTAGTGACATCCAAACATTGCTGATCGATAAAAGACGAAAGTTTGAACTGGTGTGGTAGTATGTTCGGGAGAATGATTAGTGAAGGTTACTGCCCAATTGTTGCAGCGTCTTTCAATTTAATCCACAAAATTGTTTAGCCCCTATATGTTGATACGTTTTATGTGGTATGCACTATAGTAGAGCTGAACGTCTACATAATAAAGTCAAATTATGTACAAATTGCTTGCTGCACTGAACTTCACAATGAATGCATAATTGACGGCCAATGTAATTAATATTTTGAAGATTATCACCTCGCAAGAAATGAGAAAAAACATCGACACTTGTGGTGAGGCGTCGTCATGAAATTTAATTAATCACGGCAGTTTCAACCAATGATCCATACCATTAAACGCATGTGTGATGTGGAAAATCACTTAAATATATAACAATAACTTATATATAAATCTATTTGGTATATAAAATTTCTCCATATATTATGTACATAAATATTATAAATTAGCTTTTTAACCGCCACATTTTAATATACATAACTAATTTTCTATTATGTGTACACACGAGTACGAGAAGAAAATTTAAATTCCAATTATTTAAAAATTGATTCACATATATATGATATATATTTATAATATAGATAAACATATAACCGCATATTATTGTATAAATAATATTGATCTTTTTAAGCGATATTTAGTTGACATTATTTTATACATTTATTCCCACATCACCCACCCACCCTCGCCTATAAATTTTGTATTGTTTTCGTAACTTTTAAAATTGTTTTACATATAACATTAACATATTCATATGTTGACATCGCACACATACAATTTAATATATTATGTGTGTAAGTCATTACAGATAGATAACAATTTTTACCCCATCACATAACTTTTTTGAACTTATTTCCTTTATCTACTACTCGTATAGTATAAAACATATATTGTAGTATTTATATATTTGAAAAACATGTACGCAAGAGTATATAAGTAACATCAACAACCGAAAATGTCTTATAAGAGTCATATATGTGCGTGTATACAGGATATATTAAAAATTGTCATCCAATGAGTCAGGTGTTTAATGCTATATCTTCATGATGATGATGGATTCTTAATCAAAACGTTCATGTATGATAAAATAACAAGTTGTTAATGGTTTTGTTGTCAACTATGTATGCGCACATATAATTATTATAATTTATCTCATATATAGAAGAATCATCATTATATAAATTTTTGACTCATTGACTGTTAACTTTTAATACAACCTATACATACTTCTTTTATATATATCAGATATAATCATATATGCGATAAGTATTCGTATACTGTATTGTAGAATGCAGTCTAGTTATGTTATGCTATACTATATATGTTATATGTATGTTAAGAAGTATGTCAATATATGTAACATAATGGTATGGATAAATAATAGGAAATCACAAGACAACATTCCAAAAATGAGAAAATTTATTCAACTACATATACAAGATACAACACTTATATGTGCATACTTTCTTTTATGTTATTTATTTTTCCCAAGCGAAAGTTTTCTTCGTTATGCTATAACATGTGCTGAAAGTGTATGTCATGTATAAAAGATCTTACCTTTACCTATTGGTATTTTATTTTTATTATTATATTGTATATATAGCTGATATTTATTTACTCGCACATTTATATATGACTATATAATTTTCCATATAAGAAGAACTCTTCAAAAAATCGTAAATTGGGGGCTTTTATTTTATTTTTTGTTTCCTCGCAGGCAGTTCTTTTTTTTTTTTTTTTTTGTTATTTTTTATAGTCGTTATAAATATACAAATGTTATTAAGTTACTCATCACATACAATACAATACTGCAGAATTATGGTATATATATAAACAAACAATAAGAAAAAAGTTAATTAAATTATATACAATTAATTATATTTTTATACCTTTGCGGTCGGTATAGTGTTTTTGGTGGTGGTATATCTGTACAAAAAATACAAATATATAAAATAAACATTTCATTTTCTGAGATTTGTATTATGATTGTGTACTTATCCATAATATAGTTACCACGCACATAAAACATCATTTTTCATTTGATTCCATTTATAGTATTTACGAGTATTTGATTAATTAATATGAATGAATATGCGTACAGTAAAGTATTTAATTATATTGTTAAAAAGCTTTTATATGAAAAAGCTCTTCGCCAAATGTGCCTAGTAGTATATGGATAAAGTGAATTTTCCTGAAAATCTGGATAGTGTGATTTTTTTTTTAAATTAAATAACATTTCAATATATTGTATATATCAAATAAAGATTTTTGAAATCGTGTGTGATTCTGTATTAAGCCATACTAGGGCATCGGTAGTAATTGTTTATATAACTTAATGGAACTAATTTTTAGATTATTAAAAAATGCTGTACATTGGTTCATTTATGAGAATTTCAGTATATATATCAGATAATATAATATATATTTATTTATATATTTGTTTATTGTGTTATCCAAATGTGTGTAGATTATCAGCGTGTTCGAATTAACGTACGATCGGTAGAGACCTTATTAATGTATCGATCATAAATAATGTATTGTAATAGTTTTATTTTATATATTATTTTTGTGTATTTATTAATTAATTTTTTTTATTTTCAGCCATCAGCATTTTCATTGGGTGATTTATGTGTACCACAAATGGCAAATGTATTAAAAGTATTTTTAGAAAATGGACAAACTAAATCATTTAAATATGATACAACAACAACTGTACAGGTAATATTTATAGATATATATATATATTTTATTGAAATTATATTCACAAATGTTCGATAGTTTTTCGTATATAAATGGTATAATTTGGGTGGGATAGGAAGTATTTCAATTGCCTAAATCAATTTCTGTTGAACAAGAACTATGCACGAATTTTTAAGATGAGAAAATTAAGTCATACAGAGCTCCGCGCACCCCTATATATTCTGCACACAATATATATATTATTAATAGAGAAGCACTGATTTTTTTAATTATTTCGTTCAAACACATATTTTATTTTTATTTTTTCTATGTTTTCAATTGAATTATTACTCACACGAAAAATATATATGCAAATTAATTGAAAAACGAAGCAATACACAACATACGCCATGCCATATAAAATTTAATTGTTTGTATTTTTCAATTAAAATAAGTTTAAAATGTATTTTTAATCATAAATTGGGGTCGAATTCTATTTTTAATATATATATATTTATAAATAAATAATAAATAAATGTGTGTGTGTGTGTGTGTTGTTTTTTGTTTGTTTTCCTTTTTGCGTCCTTCCAATGTGTACAAAGTGCAGGGAAAAAATTATATACTTTAAAAAAAATTCTTTGTAAATAGGTTAAAAAAAAAATAAAAAATGTTTCGTTTGATATCGTTTATTTTTTTTTATTTTTCTTCAGTATTTTTTTATTACATTTTTTTTACTTCTATAGTTTCATAATTTTTCCTTTTTACAACAATGTAAGTATATTTGTTATTTTAAAATTCCTGTGATATTATTGTGTGTGCGGCTTACAAAATATATATATGAAATGACTATGAAATTGATGTCCTTTTTTTTCTGTTGTTCTCATAAGTATGTGTATAGCATTTTTTTTTTTTTTTTTTGTAATATGCTAAAATAACACCGACTATGTAATAATATATTGTAGGGATGAAATTAATAAGAGACGTTTTACATATTTATTTTATTTTTTTTTATATATATATAAGCAATTATACTGCGCCACCACAAACATACAAAAAAAAAAATAACCTCATTTTTAAAAATTTTTTTTCCGTATATAATAATTTCTCACATTTTTGTAAAATAAAAATATATATTTTTTTTCTATATTTTTTATATATAAAGGATGTGGTAACGTCGCTACGTGATAAATTGTGTTTAAGTGCTGAAGAACACTTTAGCCTTGTATTAGAACATGTAAAAAGTTTAAAACGAAATAAACTTACACTTTTGGATCCACAAGAAACACTGGCAAGGGTAAGTACAAATATATATATTGTATAAAAAATAAATTCAAATTATTTTTATATATAAGTTTCATTTATTAATAGTAATATTAAAGGTATTAAATTAAGAATGTATATAAGATTAGAGATGCTGCCGGCGAGATGAAATTTGCAGTTTCAAATGTCACAGTACTATAATATAAATAGGCGATTAGTTTAGCGAAATCGAAAATTCTAAATATATTGTACTATATAATCATAAATCTATATCATGCGGCAAATTTTTGATTATATTTCTTTATAATTTTATAAAACAAATAACATTTTTAAGTATTCTGAATGTTGATAAAGGAAAAATGAATCATGAATATATTGATTTTCCTTCCATAAATATATATAATTCAATTATAAATCTATAGTCATATAAAATTTAACGATTTTTTATGGAATTAATCGTCACGTATATATTTATTTATTTATTTTTTTATGTATACTATAAAATCAATATCGCAAAAAATAAAAGCTTTTATTGAATTCACCTCCCCCGCTCCCTATCTTTTAACCGTATCTTAATAAATTATATAAATGTGTATAAATATATATATATAACCACCTTCTTTGGCATATGTATATCAACATATTCCTAAATACATTGTGTGTAAATATTTAGCTATTCATATGATGTGTTGTTTACAGGTATATAAAAATTCATAATATATCTCTCATAAAAAAACTTCTTGTTATTATAATACCAAATGTTGTCACTCTAATATAAATACTAATTTCAATTGAGATAACTTTAAACTCCTTCGTATTTATATATTTATATATCGCCTCGTATATATATTTACATATACAATAATAAAAAGGAACAAAAAAAAAAGACCCCCACATTGTATATTCAACAATGTGTTGTCTTTATATACAAAATATATAATATTATATATGAAATACAATTTTTGGGGATAAAAGACTATACGTTATACTATACTGCTACCCCCCAATCCAATATTGTGTAGACAAGCACATTTTCCTTAAAGTCTTCACATTTTATATATATATCTACAACATCTTCGTTATCTGTCTAATATTTATTTTACGTACGTTATACCACATTTTTATATACATATGAACGCGTATCATATAGTCACATTATATGTGAATCGTATATAACATATTCATATGAAAATTTGTGTATATACAACGAAAGTATATTATGTATTTATTTATATGCTCTCTCATAATAATAAATTAAATTAGCGAATGCTGTTTAAAAGGCATGTAATTTAATCTATATGTTATATGTGTAAGTGTACCTACTATAAAAATAGTATATATATATATAGTATCAAATTTTCTCCTCATAAATTTCAAAATGAATATCATGTTTAAGTCTATAGATATGTCTGGTATATATCATATCACAAATTTTATAGCTTATTTAAATTTTTTTGATATACATAAATATGTATATAGTTTATTTTATATATGCAAAAATATCGCAAAGAGTAGACAAAAGTTATGGATGTTGAAAAAAAGTTTTAAAATAATACTTTTAATATTCATTCATTCGTCATCATCAATAAGTTTAACATAAGAAAAATTTTAAAAATTGATTTTATAATATATATTAAATTTTTACAATACATAAATATATTTAAAAAGTCTCTGCAATTAACTGTCTGCATAACATCTGTTTGTGTTGCAGAACTTTTGTTTTAAAAATAGCAATGACCTTTGCCATTGATGGCAAAAAACTATTGTTTTGACTATCTTCTAAAATCATGCCTATATAAATACAATAATCTCTGTTTTGAGTATCAGAAACATATAAGATTGATTTAAAAAAAAAAAAAAAATACAAAACTTTATGTCACCACAAAAAATTGTATATATATGCAATCTCTAATCCGATCTTCTTCTACTCATTCAATATTCCAACGAGTATCGTTTTTATAGATTCTAATTAATTTATAAATAGCAAATATATATCACACAAATACTTTGATAACTTAATATAATAGAGCAGAAATGATTTTTGCTATCAACGGCATGGTATGCTGCGTCGTATACTATAACCCTAATAACAATTTGTCCGTAATTTGAAAAATTGAGAAAAAAAAACACATATTTTCCATCGAAAAGATATATTGGAATTTGTCCAAAGAATGTCCATAGATTTTCCACTTAATATAATTAAATATTTTATTTAGGTCAATTGAAATCTTTGGATTGTCGCAGGGTAATATGTATTCATAATTTATTTCACCAATTATCCAAGACAGTGAGGTTCAAATTTTGTATATATTTCTCGTATCTACCGTAGATATAATCCTCACTCTTCGTAACTTATTTTCATAATTTTTAAAACAATCAGCATCTCAAAACGATATATATTTCCTAGAAATTTTGTAAGACTATCGGTAAAAAATTGAATAAGAAAATTTATTCTGCTAATACAATAAATATAAATTCTATGGATATTCTGCGTGGAATAATAGCAACGAGAAATACTTCTAAGGAGAATCCGTAGAAATTATCATCGGAAATATATGGATAATCAAAGGGAATTTTTTTAAAAAAACGGAATTGTAAGAAATCTATAGATATTTCTTACTAGGATAGAATTTATAGACCATACTACATATAATGTGGAAAGACAATGTTGCTAGGGAAGTGCCTTTAGCGTAGGAATTTCTATACTGTAATATAGTAATCACGTATCAGATCACTTTATATACTTTTAGCTACCATCAGAGAAATTCTTTAATAAGTAATATAGAATCTCAAAGCATGTTTTTTTTTTGTTGTTTTTCTTTCCATAATTAATTACGAATACAAATTTGTAAAAAGGAAGAATTTCTTTACTATATTGCATATATTTATTTACCATTTTCTATATATAGCCTCTATACCACTTTAATTAATAATAAATTGTATGTATACTACACAGACAGAGTAAATATATATATATATATATAACCTTAAATAAATAAATATAAAAATAAGGTACCACCAAAAAGTCAATAATGTCCGAAAGCATATTGAAATATATATAAAAAGCTATTAATAGAAAATAAATATTCAAGTAACTGGAGGTAAATATATATATTAAGGTATACGAATTATTTAATGTACTACCATTATCAAAAAATATTCAGTCACATGGGCAGTTTAAACTTATTACATGTAAATTATTTTGCAAATTTCAGTTTTCAGTCATTCATCGAATTCACCCAATATGACTTTGTGTGACTTTTTTATGTTCAATAGTTTCAAGGAACTGTTTCGTACGAACTGTGATTAAACGTTATCAGTGATCACACATAAATTGCATGAAATGGCCAATATACTCTTAGAAGGCGATAACAAATTTATAATAAGTAAAATAACATGCAATTGATAATTAGCATTGTATAATTTAAATTTAAATTGGAGATAGGACAGGGTTTTTTTTTTTTTTTCTATAGTGGTATAGTATTATTAAAGCCATATAATCTCTAACTAAATATATTTATGTTGTTGTATATATTGATGAGATTGTGATAAAGATATAGTAAAATGTTGCTCTGCATTGTATGTATTAAATACCACACCCTTTCCCATTTTTTATTATATTGTATATCAATTTCTATAGCTATAAAAAAAAAAGTTATCTAAATATATATATGACAAAATTTCCTTTTGTATATTTAATAATAAGAAAAGCTTTGCTTATTTTTTCACCAAAACAATTAATTAAGATATAAAACACTTCTTTTTTTTTTCTTTATTATTATATTATTTAGATACTCATTCATTTTTATTTTTTTTTTTTCGTTTCTATTATGGAGCAAAAGTTTCTTTATTGAATTAGTTTTTTTTTTTTTTTTTTCTCTTCTTTATTCTGAAAAAGGTTTTCTTATTTGAATCTGCTCCACACAACCATGAACACATACCATTATATCCATTATATATTATATACAATATTAAGAAGTTAACCATCATTTGGAAAGAATCGTATATATAAACTTTTAATGTTGTATATATATTTATAGTTCAATGTTCAAGCACATAATAATAACATAAAGGTAATAATAATAATTTGAAATGTGATGATTAAAATGATATTACAATATATCTATAACTATGGCCTATGTAACCATTGCTGCGAGCTGCGAGCAGGACCTTATCATATATTTTATTTTAGGGTTACGCTTGGTTGATTATATGTTATCATTAGTATATATATAGATAGAGGTAGACTTATTTGGCATGATTTACCATTGAAAAAAAGTTTTCATTTTTATCCTTTTTTATTCTTTTGGTTGAGAAAATGTTGCCTTTATCAGTGTTTTTTTCTTTTTCCACTTTTTTTTTTTTTTAAATACATAATGTGAAGATTTTTACACATAAATAAAGGACGATAATGTAATGATGCGATGGTAAAATTTTATAGGATGTTATATGATTTTTAAAATATAATATATATGTTATTTATATATGTAATACTTAAGCTATATCTCAATGATTTGTAATGTATGAGAGTCGTGTATAGATGGTGGAACATTTATTTATCCTGTTATAGAATTATTCAATATAAGAAAACAGAATAATAAACGCTGTGATATCGTATACAACCTTTATTTTATTTGTAAAAGATATCAATAAATAATACAAGAATTAATTTTTCTTCCTTAAATTTTCCTTTAAAAGCGAATTTTTAGTTATAGACTATATTATGTGTCAGTGCTATAGTACTAATTTAGCTTTAGAGAACAACGAATAAAAATATTTCTTCTTTTCTACTTGTTTTTTTTTTCCTGCCATAATTCAATGAATCACAAATAAAAAGAATTAGTTAAGGTTATCAAAAGAATGAGAATTTAAACAAATTTAATTTCGTAAACCTTTTCTTGTGCTTTACTTAAAAAATTATTTCCCATTCATTCTATATAAAATACCGATGATATTTTCAGTTATCCTCCAATATATATGGAATTTGTAATTGATTGTGGGGAATGGAATAGTGTGATATATATTACAAGTCAAAGATTTTGTATATTATTTTAACATACTTTCATTTAGTATCCTATTGCAAGTTATATTTATAATTTAATTTTTATAGATTGTATTAAACTATTATACTAAATATATTTATAGATAGCAGCAAGACCTGGTGCACATAAATTACGTTGTTTATTTCGCATAACATTTGTTCCCGTATCGGCAGCATTATTAGCACAAAAAGATTTAAATTCATTAGATTATTTGTATATGCAATGTTGTAATGATGTTACCCAGGAAAGATTTTCACCGGAATTACAGGCAGAAGTTGCATTACGTTTAGCTGCGTTACACATACATCAACATTCGTTGGCTAATAATATATCACCATCTAAATTAACAGTCAAAACTGTTGAGTAAGTATAGACAAAAATTTGTTTTTCTAAATAATTTTAAATATTATTTAAATTACTATAACATTTCATCTATATGTCCGTATAATTATACCAAGACTAAAATATATATTGTATTGTATGTACAAAAGGATTCGAGAGAGTGGGTGCACCCGTATTTATAAATATATTAATTTAAAAGATCATTGCAATTACGAGCATTTACTATTTTGTTGTTCTGAATTCTATGAACAAATTTGTAAAAACTTAAAATTTCATTGACTTATTTTTGCGATAATAATTTGTTAAATTCATGTACCAATTTTTAGTTATACAATATATTATAATTAAAGCCCATATAATAATATATTGGATGAATGCATAACACACGTTGTGCCCATTTTCTCTTTTTTACTTTATCCAGTCTGTGATTTGTTCACAGAGTACTTGTTCACTGTTATTGTTTCACCACAGCCAAATAACTCATATATAGTGAAATATTTCATTGTAATTCCACCAAACGTAACACCTTCATTGAATACACGCCAGCTTTAGCAATTAGTTATGTATTTAAACTTCGGCTACTTGTTTCCAAGTTCTTTTTTTTTTAATTGTTGTCTATCGGGCATGAAGTTATGCAATCATCTAATATATTTATATATCAAAATAATACAATATATGCGTAAAGGACATATTTTTGTAGATCATTCTGTATTTATGTAAATCAAATATATACAAATTAAGGGTTATTATTATTCAAATGATTATAAATGAATCTCAATCTCAACGCTATATATAAATTAAATCGAAAACTTCATTTACATTTTTATTTTTAACAAAATTTCATTATTCATTATTTTGATTTGATTATCGAACGAAATAAATGTATTTCCTACTTTTATAAATACATAAATTGTGAAATGTTGAAAAATGATAATTTTAGATAGTACACCTACACTCAAAAACATATAATATATTCTTTGACGTAAATTTAAGAATGAAAATATATATTAACTTAAACTCGAATAATGGTAAAATATTATTTTGCAGTAAATTGAACAATCTTCTATATAGTATAAAGTAATCAAATTATAGTATATACCATCTTTAAATATTATGGTATATGTGCCAGTATATGTATAAGCAAATTATTAATAAATGGGATAAAATAATATACGTGGTGAAGGTGAATAAAGTAAACATGGGGTCAAAGTATAAACACTATAAATTGCTCCGCCATAAATTAATGTGTAAAAGTGATGGTTATTGCAAAAAAAAATATTCCCAATTAATTATAATATTCGTTATTATTAGAAAAACAAATGTGTTTACTTTTACCCCTATTGATATTAGTGGGTATCAAAATTAGGTTACACAGTTGCGCCCATCTATAGAAACTAAATATCAGCATTTCGGTATAACATTCCTTATAGAGAATGTTAAACAGAAATATTTAGAAAAAAAGCCTATATTTTGCAGACTATACACCATCCACTATACATGATCCATCCATTATACATGAAATTTAAATTGATATTAAACGGCATCTTTATATGCTTTTTCCACCCTCTCCCCTATTATATTTCCTATACGCATAAAATACCAAATGAAAAATACTGTGATAATTTTTTTCGTTTAAAAAACTTTATTATTTTATTATAATTTTATTCAGAAAGTAAAAAAAAAACGAACATGAATGATTTTATGTATGCGCGCCTATATAGATTTGAAAGAAATGTTTCTTATTATAAATAAGCCGTAAATGTGAAATTCTTATAAATATGTATTCGAGTACGAGTATATAATATAAATATAATATTAAATTTTGAAGTAATTTTTCTTCTTAATATTTTGTATTTTATATGTGTTTTTTAACTCGAAATCAAGAAAAACTCAATTAGTTAATAATATAGAAAAATTTTATGTTTTTATAGTAAATATAAATTATATTTAATACACCACAGCCGCCGTACCACCATCACATCATTTATATTTTCTTTTTAAATTAACTTTTTACCTTCATTATATTGTACGAACCTCTTCTCAATCGTGTACATACAACAATATATATTAATATACAGAATACATCGTCAACGATGATGCTGTATAACTTTATAATAATACGTGATAAAACATAATAATGAAGGTTAAATTAGTACTACCACAACAGAAAAAGTAAACTTTTTGAAAGAAATTTCACGCATTTTGGTTATAAATTAAGGGAGGGCTAATGAATTCTATTTTTGTTATTTTTTTATACTATAGAGATAATTTAATTATATATTCCAATCGAATTAGTATGTAACTTGTTAATATTATTTAGGACTTTAGCTTAGTTTCCACCCGTGGTTGGCAAATATCATTGCTATATTGCATTAATTTTTTTGTTTTTGTAGTATAGTTAGCGGCTCATCGATTGCTTGTAGACTGTTATGGTGATTTGATTAAAGTTTATCGCATATAATTTGTAAAGTTGTGATTTTGATGGCATTGACAAATGAATGCAAATACTTCTGATAAAAATAACTTGTACTATTGTTCACACAATAAATGGAAACTAAGTTAAGGTCCTAATAATATGATAGACAATATTACAAATTTTCAATGTTACATATAATTGTAAAAATATATATCACTAATTTAATGGCCAAATATAATGAATTTAAAAATTATAGCAAATTTAAAACTTTAATTAAATACATCATCATGTGCGTGAAGTTAATAAAAAAAAAAAAATAAACTACTACTTTTTGTGATTTCAAATGTATACATTCTTTTTTTTCTTATTTTAGACGAGAATTTGGATTAGAACGATTTATACCATCCTCTTTAATTGATGGAATGAAACGAAAAGAACTGAGGCGATTGATGGCACATTTTTTAAAACTTAATTCTCAAATGACTGGTTCAGCAAATAAAATGTTAACTCAATTACAGGTAAGCTTTTTTTTATATTGCTATTATTTTATTAAATTGTATTGTGTTGATCATATCTATCCAATTCCCTTGCAAAATCTAGCAATATTATAAAATTTCATTGATTCTTTGTGAAAATATAGTCTGAGTTTAATTCGGAGAGTAGCTATATATGGAATATATAACATTCTATGTGTTATACCGCACATTATTTCAATATCTTTTCGAAATATAATCGTAGGGTGGTGCTATAATATTGTAGGTAGATTATTTAACGATAATAATTAAAAACACAACCGCTTGCACATTAACTAACTATTGATATATACATTGAATATAATTTCACCCTCATCAAATTAATTAGAATAATTAAACTTCTATATAATATACATAAACACACACATCTATCTAAATGGTATAAATATATGTAATAATATATACCACATTAAATTATACACCTTCATACTATGATAATATAATATGCATACACCACACATATAATACACTAAAAGGTTTTAGGTTTAAATACACTGTAATGATGGGATAATTTACCTTCGCTTATTTAATCACATATAGGCGGAATGTTCAAATAGTTTAGGATCGGTCAATTCATTTGTATTAAAAAAAAATGCTTAAAGTAGATGTATCCGTGTTATTTGTGCATTGTTTAATCCTATTTGTAATCTGATCCTTCAAAAATAATGGATTGTAAATGGGCATATGAATTTAACGGTGATCGTGAATGCATTGCTGATGATCTATAGTCGTAGTGGATGCCCAAAAAGTATTATAACACCACATTTAATATTTGTTTTCATTCATCCGTTTTGTGAAATTTTTTAACAGCCTGCACGGATAAACGTTAAATTATACATTTAAAAAAAAAAACAAATCTTTTTTAATACAAATTATATTGTTATCCGATTTATTTATAGATAATAAGATTAAGGTTGATGTTAAATAAAAAGACAAAAATTGTATTATACCTTATAAATTTAAAATTATAAAAGGGTTATTTGGATTTGGATAAAGCAAAAGAAAAAATAAATAATAAATACTCTTATTTAAATTATGGAAATATGTTTGTTATAAATTTTCATCTTTTTTAAATATATAATATTAGATATTACAAATATTGTATACACCGTCGTCTGTCAGTCAAATAATCGGATTGATTTAAGAGAAATAAATTTATTATTACAAACATAATTTTACTTATTAGAAATATTCTTGCCTAAACTGGAATACGTTAGAGATCGTCGATACCACCCAAAAACTTGTATTTTCTATAAACAATTATTATTTTGTGTTACACAAAATACTTTGAAGACAGTTTGTTTAGGGCGGTTCACAATACATAAATCAATTCAATAAGTAGTCAACGTAGATAACGTTACCTCATACATATTTAAGATAGTCATTTCTGTAATTTTTGGGACACAGGGTATATATATATATATATAATATAACAAAGTAATCAAAGTTAAGAAAAAACCTCTTGTACAATATATTTCAATATTTTCTTATATTATGTACTCACTTAAAAGAGAAATAAAATTTAATATATAATTTACTTTACGTTTTTCCACATTCAATACAATATAACCAATTCCATGTTCCCATCCCTTTTTTTCTATTTATTATACCACACTGTACTATTATATATGCATACATTGCTTTTATCATATGCTCTTATTACCCAGGAATTTTGTATTTATATTTTATATCACCATATCAGTACCACCCCCGTGTACCGTTACCAATTTATTCTTTAACAGTGAAAAAGGGCGCACATAAACTACATATACAATATACATACATATATAACATATATATATAAAATAACAAACAACCTTATTCTAATATATGAAAGCAACACAAAAATCTTAAGTCAATAATAAGAAAAAATTGAGGAAATTTCATTTCAATAAATTATTTCCGTTTTTTGTCTTTCATTTTTCCTTTACTTTTTTTTTTTTTTTTGTATATATTTTTATATTTTTCTTTTCAACAAGTTTTCCATATCCTTTTTTCCTTTTTAATATAAATATACATATTTCATATAGACAGGCATGTGTATACGTCATATACACATACAGCCAAACAAATAAAATGATAAGAATATGCGATATATAAATAGAATAAAATATAAATGGCTATCAGTTGTACAAATACTTAATCATAAATCATAAATATGAAAGGAAAAATTTCGTTTACAAACTATAAAATACTAATTAATATTATACAACATTGGTTTTTCTATTATTTCAGGCAAAAATTCACTATTTAGATATAATATCTAGTCTACCAAGCTATGGAGCCAAATGCTTTAGTACAAATCAACGAGATGGTGTTGAAAGAGTCTTATTAATTAGTCCAAGATTTGGCCTTAGCCAAATTGCTGGTATTCGAAACTCAGTGGTAAGTGTAATTTTTTTTTATATAAATATATAGTGCTTAGAAAATAATTTGCAGGACAGGATATTATTATTATTACTATTTACTTTTAATAAATAGTACATTAAACAAAGAACGCAAGATCGAATAAACTCTGTCAGTAAGATAATCAAGATACCTACCACCACACGTTGGTGTCTTATTAATCAAATACCTAAATTTTTCATAACAAAAACAATCACCGATAGATTTATCACCTTTTTCTTTATGAAAAAGATACTGGAATCGATTGGAAAGATATATAGTTACAAATAATTCTGTTACCGTCATATGTTTTGGTTTGGAAATAATTTGTTTAAGTATTATAGAATATAAATTGATTATTGGAATGTTTACCTATCCATTTCTCGCATTTCAGTTTTTTCTTAAAGCTTAAATTCAACAAAAATAAATAATAACAGCGAATGGTTTGAAAATATTTGTTATAAAATAAACATTGAAAATATTTTAAATGCTAATTATTACTACATTAACTTTTCAAAACAATATAAATGTAAGTTTCTTTTTTACACTAAACTTTTTGATATTATAAATAATATAATATATATTATTTATTATAAATTAATTTTAGTTTATAATTAAATATGTTCTTATTATTCATGTATAATATTAATTTAATATTAATATTCACATTATTTAAAAAATCTCACCAATCTCTGAATTTTCTATTGTGTTCTATGATGTGTAAACGAATTATACATAAAATACAACATATACGATAATACAGATTTTATTCCGAATTTATTTAGTAAAGACACATTTAGTAACGAGTGAATTTATTGAGAATACGATTTTACACTATAGATTATATTTTGAAATAACGCATGCGTTATTTATACTTCAACGATTTTGGCTTAAAAAATTTCACCAGTTTTTTGACACATACAGATTATATAAATTTTTGAGAGAGAGAGCAGATATGACATTGATGTTGGTTGAAAATAAATACATAGTATACTTGTAGGTGCTTATATTAATAGTAATATTATGCAAAATTAATTTTAAAAATGTATTAAAATAAAACATTATTTTTTCGGTTGATATTTTTTTTCATAACGAAAATATTTCTTTAAAGAATAGCATCATAAATTTTAACTTTTAATTTAAATATTTTATAAACGATAATTATAATAATAATATAGTGAAATTGAATAAATTGAATATAATAAATATAATAAATATAATAAATATAATAGATATAATAAATATAATATAATAAATATATATTTTTTCGGTTGATATTTTCCAAACGAAAATGTTTCTTTAAAGAATGGCATCATAAATTTTAACTTTTAATTTAAATATTTTATAAACGATAATTATAATAATAATATAGTGAAATTGAATAAATATAATAAATATAATATAATAAATATAATAAATATAATAAATATAATAAATATAATAAAAAATTGTAATAAAAAATGTGAACTCACACCAATACAAATAAAAATATTCACACAGCACCAGCACATCATCGCATGTGTGTGTGTTACTGTTATCAGTTGTTTGAATAGAAATAATGGATATTGAATTTAATAATAAATTCAATCCACCACCTAAAATAGAAAGAAAAATTCAATTAATTTCATGTAGGTAAATAAAAAAAAGTTCAATTTTTAAAAAGACAGCACACACACAAGCGTACTTTTTTTTTTTTTTTCTTGAAAAAAAAATTAAAATTTTCATAAGAAAAACTTTAATTTCCATCTCGAAGAACATTTTAATTTATAATATATAATACGTGATTAAAAAAAAATTATAATATAATATTTACCTCATCAAAACAAAATCATATATTTAATTTTTTTGCACACGGAAAAAAAAAGAGACAAGGGAAAAATTTTGAGTCGCGTTTTATTTTATTTTACTTTTATTTTTTTTTTTTTTTTTTAACTTCACACACGCACAATTTTTTTTATCATACAAAAAAAAAATTTTTTTATAAAAAATAAAAAAATAAAAACTATTTTCCAAAAACACATAATTTTCGATAAATGGATAATTAGTGACCATAATTATTAAATTTATCATCAAAAAGTGATAAAGAAATAATTACAACAACATTTTTACCGAATTACAACAACAAAATCGCAAATTTAATTTTTAATTTAACACTGAAAAAAAGGCAAGGTAAAAAAAAAAAAAAAAATTACGTCGCAATTAAACACGCACAAATTTTTTTTCCATATAAGAAAAAAATTTTTATATAAAATTATTAAAAATCAAAAAATACTTGCTAAGAACAGATTATTTTCGATAAATAGCTAATTAGTAACAATAATTATTAAATTTGTAGTCAAAAAGTGGTAAAGAAAAAATTACAACAAAAAAATTTTTACCGAATTACAACAACAAAATCGCAAATTTCATTTCTAATGGTAGTCGAGGAAAAAAAAACTTTTATTATAAATTAAATGAATCACACAATAAATATAGATTTACAGGCAGATTATTTTCGATAAATAGCTAATTTGTAACAATAATTATTAAATTTGTAGGTAAAAAGTGGTAAAGAAAAAATTACAACAAAAAAATTTTTACCGAATTACAACAACAAAATCGCAAATTTTATTTCTAATGGTAGTCGAGGAAAAAAAATCACTTTTATTATAAATTAAATAAATCGCACAATAAATATAAAACAAAATTAATATAGAAATACACTTTATCTTCACTAAAAACAATTAATTATTGATAAAAATTAAATATATTTAATTAAATTTAATTTTTTTCTATTTTTTTTCTCTTCATTTTTAATACGAAAGATGGGACGCGCATTTACACCTTGCAAAAAAACTTATAAAATGAAAAAAAAAACAAAAATTTTTATTTGATTGATCGTAAAAAAAAACAAAAACAAAAACGAAATTTAAATGAGAATGGAGATTATTTTAAA
This sequence comes from Bibio marci, assembly GCA_910594885.2. Lineage (NCBI taxonomy): Eukaryota > Metazoa > Arthropoda > Insecta > Diptera > Bibionidae > Bibio > Bibio marci. Next base: position 2,654,314 of record OU343116.1, on the reverse strand, counting down.
TTTAAATTTAAATACTCATGTTTTGTATTTACATTTTTTTAAATTATTTTATTTATTATTATTTTTATTATTATTATTATTATTATTATTATTATTATTATTTTTAATATTATTATTATTTTTAATATTATTATTATTATTAACGTGGATTTTTCTCCTTCTTTATTTTTAAAATTATTTAATAGCATAAAATTATGATACAAAAATATTAATTTTGGAAAAGGAATACATCGAATTAATCCATTATATTGGATCGATTTAAGGAACTCGATTTTACCGTTGATTTTTGCTTATACTAACACATTCGTAGGGTCACCCTTGGCAAAATATAGAACAATAAATAAATGTCTACAGTTGTGGTAACCCGGTAATCGCTAAACCATTGAAGGATTACAATTGGTAATGATATTGAATTTTAGTCAGCGAAATGCAAACAACAAATAGAAATAGATAATCAAACCAAAAACAGTGAAAATACACTGGATAGATTGGTCACACATTAAGTAGGAGTGTTGTGAATGTGACGAGAAAATATATGAAGACCAAATTTGTTATATATTCATCTATGCGGATTAACGCTTACGCTATATGCTCCACATTGTAAAACATCACTTGATTATAATGATCTCGTTCGAAGAGTAGAATAACATAAATCTATGATGATATTCAATAATTCATCTTTCCATTTCAAAATTATGACAATTAGATAATTAGGATTATAGAAATAGAACTATATATACAATTGTAGAAATGCACAGACCATATCGTATTTCTTACGTGCAGAGTAACAGCTATATATATCACAATTGTTGAATCACTCTGCCATTCCCAATTAATACAATGCTGTTAATTGCGAGCAAAAATACACCAAAATGTCAAAAATGTATCTCGTATATAGATCTCATCGTTTAGAAGTCATTATAGAAATAGAACGTTGCATATACATTCGATGTCGTTGACTGGTACCTTTTAAAACACCTTGTATATTTTGTTGTAAGATATATAGAAATTTAATGTATATCTCGTCAGCATATATACAGATACAATTACATATCGATATCGATAGAGATATATATTAGGATAGAATAGAAATAAACAATATAATAAAAGAAACAATGGAAACTAATTAGTTATTTTATTTGACGGATTGACGGGTTATTGATAAATGCTAAAATGCATATACATTCACTTTATATAATGTGTATTGATTTTCTATATGAATCGGAATTGAATATATATTTTTGTTACAAGATATATAGTAATTTTATGGTAAAAGCTCAATGCTGAGCTGCAACCTTATTTTTTTATGTGGTTGATTTGAATGTTGTTGTGCATGGCAGCCGTGCTTATTGTTCTCATGACTTATAGAACTTGAGAATAGAAAATGCCACATGGAGCGAAATACGGTGAATGTTAAAGTAAATAAAGACAACTACCTGGATCTCGATATGCAGCACAACTACGACTCAGCAAACGCTCCAATACACCAAAATAATAACGCTTAGTTTTATAATAGTTCATGCACAATTTTTTGTTTTTAATGATGTTGAAATAATCAATGTATTGTAATTTTTGACCAAAACTTTAAATTAAACTTTCTATATTAATACTATCTGTAAACGATGCTGCACAATTAATTGTATATCTTTAATTATTGTATAACACATTTCTATCTAATTATATTTTACAGCCTCAGCCCATCTGTAATTTAGAAAGCCTAACACGTTGTATTGTAACACGTGAAGATGATGTTACATATTCTGTAAATGTTTATATACATCCAGATGGATTTGTAAATTTTTCAATGGAAGATCGTGATGCATGTGAATTTTCATTAGTATTAGCTGGTTATTATCGATTGTTAACAGGTATTTAATTCATTTTTATTATATATTACGATATGAATATTTAAATTTTATTATCCATATATTTAGGTAAAGAATTACGTGTGGAACGTGAACGTGAAGAAGTTATTGAAGAAAATGCACCACCATATGTTGCACAACATACAATTATACCATCATCATGGAATTATTTACCAACAGCACATGATCGTACACATAATATGGTATTTTTAACACCGCCACCATATCATTCTGTTCATCAAATACCAATTTATTCAGATAATAATGATGATCCACAACAACAACAGCAGCAACAGCAACAACAACAACAACAACAGGAACGAGAACAACAGGAACAAGAGCAAGAACAGGAAAAACTTGAAAAACACTGTGATAAAAATATGAATACAACATTTACAAATAATAATTATAAAATGGAAAATAATAATAATAATAATAATAGTGGCGGCGGTGCTGATGGTGCTGCTAGTCACGGGTTTAGTACTTATAATATATCGAATAATAATAATGTTGTCGACATTTTTAATAACACCATCAATAATAATGGTAGTGGTGGTGGTGTTGGAGTCGATGAATTTGGTTTTGATATACATAGCGTTATGACAATGGAAATATTAGAAGGTACTAAAGGAAAACAAATTAATGGTTTAATTGAAACACGAAATGAAGAGGTATTACGACGAGTCGCTGAAATGCAAAAAATGGTAGAAAATTCGGAAAAATATTTGAATGAACAAGGTGAATTAGTGCATCATAATCAGCATACTCATCATAATCATCATTCGGAATATGATATAATGAAACCAAATATTAAATTACCATGGAAAGATACATCGTTGGATATTGAAAGTGATTGTGAAAGTTTAACAAGTAGTAAATTGTCATCGAATGATGACGTACCACCACCGGGTATTTTAAAACATAGCGATTCATTAGTTTTATTAGCCGAAACAATAAATTTAGATTTAAATGGTATTACAAAGGGTTTAAATACAAATGCAAATAGTAATAATAGTAATAATAATAACAATAATAATATCAATAATATTACGACGGCCACAACAAATGGTTTCGATAATAATAATAAAATTTCACGAAAAAATATATTAAAAAATTCAAATAGTAATAGTGGCAATGGTACACCAAAATATGAACGTCGTACACAAGGTTTAAGTCAATTACTTAATGATTTACATGCCATAAGTAATGATTTATCACAAAGTGAAAGTGATAGTGAATCAACGTATACACCAAATAGTTCACCAATACACCGGACACAATCCGAACGTAATAATTCACAAAATTATAAAGGCTATCGTACAAGTTTTGGTTTACACAGTCCCGATAGTTCAATATTAAATTCGTCGGATCCAACAAATAAAGATACAAATTTAAAAGAATACCTAAGACAATTGAAAGAAGCCAGTAATAAAAATGATTTAGATAATACAGATTTAGCGGCCAAAAAATTAACCGAACTTTATGGATTTGAAATTGGTGATGATACATTTATTGAAACCGATCCAGATGTTATTGATTTGACAGCAATACCACCGCCACAAACACCAGACGAATTAGATGCATTAACGGTTTTAGATGCAGCACCAACAGGATTTGATGATATAAGTAATATTAATTGTAATAATAATAATAATAATAATAATAATAATAATAATACGATAACATCAACACAATCAACAATAGCGAATACAAATACTTTAGCCGAAAATAATAAAATTTATAATGCTAATAGTATTTTGAAAAATACAAATAATAATTGTAATAATAATGATACTGATGACGATGGTGATTTAGAAAAATTTTTAGCCAAAGTTATTATTCCACCCACACAAAAATTAACGCCAGCTAAAGAATTAACACCCGAAGAAATTATGTCCTTTATTATACCACCACCACCCGGATTAGGTGATGATGACATTATGATTATGTCTTCTTCATCTTCTTCCGGTCAGACTGAACCAATTGTGCCAATTAGAACAACAAAACAACTACAACAAAATGACGAAGAAAATTTGTATATAAATTCGGTGAAATCGTTAATGCAATCTTCGAAAAGTGAAATTAATAATAATAATTATTTTAACAAAAATTATAATCAAAATAGTAATTGTTGTAAACATAATAACAATACTAATAATAATAATATTAATAATAATAATAACAATAATAATAACGATAATAACAACAATGACACTTCAAATACCAACAATAAACATGTGATTGAATATTCAACAGTTGAACGAAAAGGACCATTTTCATGTTGTTCAAAATCGAAAAAAGATGAAAAAATTACAGAAGAATCAACAAATAATAATCATCAGAATGAAAATGATAATTTAAAATTACCGCCACGTCGTTGTGAACATTCTCCAGGCGCCCAAACGCCACCCGAACGTCCGCCAAAAAGTATCGATTTACAAATTAAATTAAATTCACCAACACGTACACAAACACACAATCAAATAATTAAAAATAATAATGACAATAATAATAATAATATTAATAATAATAATAATAATAATAACTATAATAATAACAATTATAATAATAGTATTAACAATAATTATAATAATAATAATAATAATGTTAATAATAATATAAATTATAATAATAATAATAATCAATTAAAATCGAAAGATTTGCAACAACAACAACAACAACAACAACATTCACCGGCTGTACCACCAAAACTTCCACCCAGAAATGATGAACAAAATCATATAATAGCACAACCATTAATATCGCTACCACCAAAAAAACCACAATTACCTCCAATACCAGCAAAACCAATATTTCGAAATCCTGTGCCGTTGCCAAAATTATTCAACAATACCGGCGCCGATAAACAACAAACATCAATGTCACCACATTTAAATCAACCACCAATAGCGGTACGTGTTGCTGGAATTGGTTCACCACATTTTAATCGACATCCAAATACATACAATGAAATAGATAAAAAATTTACCACAAGTAATGGTGGTATAGCGTCGTCACCATTATTAGCCCGAACAAATGGACATTTTCGTTCGTTAAGTGATTGTCCACCAGTATGTTTAAAAAATCCGTTAACAAATGATTCAAAACCACCACAATTATCATTATTATGTTCACCACAATTATTGCGAAAAAATTCGGCTCCATTTAAGTATGAACAAACAGTGCCATTAACAACACCACCAACACCAATGACAAGAACTATCGGATCAAGTGCGTCGCCAACACCAAAACATTTAACAAATGGTAATAATAATAATTATAACAATAGTGTAATAGATTTTAATGGTAGTCCATTACCGGAACTAAAAAATGGTAATCATATTATAAACATTGAAACAATATTAGCTAAAACGGACATTGCAATGGCCGGTCTATTGGTTAAATTAGATCAGGTGGCCGCCCAATGTTCGGCTGCCCAAACAGCCGGTGGTGGTACATTTATAAATGAAGAAAAATTTCAACGTGCTCGTCATGAATTAACCGAACAAACATTACATTTAGTAACGGCATCAAAATTACTGGTCGTTGCAATGTCAAATCCTGCATTAGCATCGTTACCAGAACATTTAACATCATGTTTGTCAGCATTACGAAGAATAACAGAGCTGTCACAAGATATGACACGACACACATCGGCACCGCTACAAACCAGAAATATTGTATTAAAAATTCATGATGTTGCATCTAGTTTTCGTGAATTAGCAGCTGTTCAAACTGGACCATTTGTTGCCGGACCGTTGGCATTACAAGCCGAATGTTTAGCTAATGTTTTGGCAACATTATTACGTAGTTTACGAATTTTTTCACCATAACATATTTTATTTACATTTACTATAGAACGAGAAGGTTATAATTTTTTTTTTTCGTTAAACATTGTGAAATTGTGAAATACTGATAACTCATAAAAAGTAGCATCAGCATCTTTTGCGTATTACATACATGCGCCCTATATGTGGTGACATCCGCAAATGACCCTATTCGTATAGCCAGTACAACGTACATTAATATTAAAGAGTAAGTTTTATATTAGCGTTTTCTTTCGCTATAATAGTTGCAGTACGATATATAATAATTTCTTATATTCTTAACGAATTTAATTCTTTTTAGTATAAAGCACTTACCCGCAATTTAAAATGTTGTTTCTTATTTGATATTTAATCTTTTTTTTTCTTAAATATCCGCATGATAATAACCGCGTGAACGCTACACACTTCACATATGTTCTGTATTAATGCAGCATGTATCTGAAAGAAAAATTTTAAATATCAATACCAAAAATTTGTATGTGTGGTATGGTGTATGCAAGAATGTATACAAAAATTCAATCAAATGTGTTAGAAGAGTTCACATTTGATGGTAATGTAACAATTTTGGACAGGCTGTGCAAACAAACCAGAATTGTTCAATCAACATGAGATACATTTTCATTGTTTTACCGTATTATTGCCAGAGTTTCAGATAAAATTCTGACAACTTTCTGTATACTCATGGAATTCTATATTGCGACCGGTTCAAGTGCCACAGTGGCAGTATGCCCTATGGCAATAATAAACCCATATATAAATAAAGCATATAACAACAATAACAATTTACAATTTCACTTTGTTGAAACATATCGGTATTAAATTTTAAATCATACTATTCCAAAAAATTTAAAAATAATATAGAATTAATAAAATTTGAATTAAAAAATTAAATACTAATTATATATTTAAAATTTAATTAAATAAAATCAAAAATTGAAATCAATATGGTGCATGATCATATATTTGTAATAGTATATGTATTTTTATGTTTTTTTTAATTAGTTTTATTAGTTATAAATTATTAAAATACTAAATATTTATTATATAATTATTGTTAATAATTAATAATTATAATAATTCTGCGTGCGTGTATTTTATAAATATTATTCGATATAACATTTTTAATTTAATTATAATTAAATGAAATTTTATATATCCTGAATTTATTTCAATGTATTTGGATTGGATCCGACGTTATATAACCGGTCGCAAAATTATATAATATGTAAGATCGATAGTAATAAATATTGATAATTTGTACGTGTAACACTGTACGGACGCAAGTGTTTGTGATGAGTGTATCCAAATCATATGAACGCAAGAGGTTCGATTTATAGTGTTACATGCGATTATATGTGAAATTTAAATATCGAAATGAATTAATAAACGAATCGTTAACTGATCACATGTGATTACACAGTATTTTGAATATGTATTTAGCAAAAACACCCCATTATGTGTTTGTAAACAGTTTTTTGAATAAATTACACCCAAAACATGCTACATGTACAATTGCTGCTTTGAATATGTTTTCCAAAATAGATAGTTCAATTTAAGACCATAGGTCTATAATGTGTTTCAAAATATCAGACATTTCACATGTGTGTTATATGACACACATTCGAAAATAGCTCCACTTATATTATTATATTGACCTTGTACTTAAAACAAGTTGCCACATCTATTTTGTAGGAGCATGTTGTGTGCAATGCAATTGTTATTGTAATTGTCAAATAATTTGTTATATTTTTCTTAATATTTTTATCAGAAATCGTTAGTTTTTTTGTAAATGCTTTCGATTTTAATATTTGTTCCGACTGTCGATATTATTACTTTCAATCCTAACATATATATGTTTTTGTGTAGTTTTTATATAATTATAGAGTGCCGCACAATGTGTATACAGGTACGAAAATATATATGAATAATGTGTCATCACAACTGGTCCATCATGTTATCTTTGACTCATTTCATGTGTTTACATTTTTCCTCTACGATAACAAAACTTTGTGGTAATGGATCATTAATGCGGCAAAGTGTGATAATGGAAAATATGACAAAATGTAAACACATTAAACCAGTTAAAGATGATGATGATGTAAAGTATTTATTTCGGTCGATATGTGTATTGTATGTACAGAAGCCAGATGCTTCTTTTATAACTTATATTTAAACAATATATAATTATATATTAAATTCAATAAAATGAAATGTATAAATAATAACGAAAAATAATCAAAATTTTTACTTTAAAATCAAATTATAATATTATTAAAAATAATTGTGAAAATTAATAAATTAAAAATACAACGTTAAATATTAAATATTAAAGAGACGAAAGAAAAAAAGCCATTATAAAAAATACCATTAACAAAATATACCAACAGAAATTATTATGTAAAATAAAAAAAAAAACATGTTATTTATATTATTTTAAAAAAGGTTTCTTATATACATTAACCTTTTTTTTTTTTTTTTTTAGTTAGGTTACTCTCTTATATAATTATTAATATTATCAACAGTTTTTACCTAATATAGAAATTTATTGTTGTTTATATTTTATTATTATTATTATATACTTTCGTTTTTATCTTATTATTATTATTATTATTATTATTTAAGTACCATTAAAATGTTTGTTTTTTTTTCATATATTCACAATTACAAGTACACAGAATCGCAAAATCTATCCTTATACGAGTATATCAATTTATAATGAATAATATCAAAAATATATAAATATATATACATTTCATATCCAAAAAGTATTTAAAATAATTATATAAATTACAAAATATTATAATTATCAATTTATTATATAATCCATATCGATTGTTAATTTTAAATTATTTAATGCAAGGTTTCTTTGGCGGGGCCGGGGGCTCCCTGTATAAATTGATTTTATTATATGTTTAAAATTTAAATACGAATTTAATGTTATGTGCGTTTTTGTATAATAATTATAAATTAAATGGAAATTATAGTTCCAATTCGATTATTATTTAAATGTTTGACGACGCACACACAATGGTAAAAATAAAAAAACATAACTTTGCATAAAAATATTCAGTGCAATTGTCCTGCTGGAATGTAACAGTCATAAACTAATGTTATTTATAAATTTTGAGTCTGAAATAAACAACCACACCCCAATTTTTTATAAGTTACATTCAATGGAGTACGCTCGCTCCATAAAATTTCTATGATTTACAAACGATGTGGTTACACGTTACACAACGTCTTTTATAAATATTTATTATTTTGTTATAATTATAATTAAATTCATGCGTATTATTCAAATAATTAATTAAATAATCCTAACGCAAACATATCCAAAAAAAAATATGGACGAATTCATACAGAAATACCAAAATATCTTTAATCGCATTACACTGGTAATACTAAATAATAAATATAATAAATTAATAATATGTAAATATCAATTTAAAAACAAAACAAGGACATATGCGTAATTTATCCAATTAATATAAAAAACCAATATTAATATATTATAAATTGAATAATTAAGATTAACATATTTACAATTAAAAAATTATATTTATAAATAAACGTTAATTAATTAAAAAAAAGATACAAATTTACTAAACCAAAAATTTATTTTATTGTTGTTAAATTGTTTTATTTTTTAAATATAATTTTTTATTTAACAAATTTTTCATTTATTATAATTATTAATTTGTTGTTTGTTTTACGTTTTTTATTATTTTTTTTTTTTTCTTTTCAAATAAAATATAGTTAAAAATATACTTTTTAATAATTAAATAATTAATTAATTAATTAATGTATAAAAAAAAAAATCTTTTTCTACGCGCCGTATAAAAAAAATAGAAAATAAAAATTATTAATTATTATTAATAATAGGAAACAAATACAAATATACAGAAATATATCTGAAACAAAGAATTTATACATAAAATATTTCTTTTATAATTTCACAATTATTTATAAAATTAATTAATTAACCCTTTTTATGATGTACTATTATAATATTTATATGTGTATATGTTAACTCCACCACAGCAAAGAATATATATGGTTTTTAATTAATAATTTATTTTATAATTAATAACTTTTTATTTGTTTCATAATTTTTTTCTGTTTTTCTTTTGTATATAAATTAAAAAAATACTATTAATACTATTAATACACACACACACACACACACACAAAAGGATATTATTATTAATAAATGTAACTTGATCGCATATTTATTAATTTTATATGTGTCCGTATATATATATATATATATAAAATATATATTAATTATAATTATAATAATTATATCACATGTTATAAAATTGCATATCTAATAATATTAAAATTATAATAAAATTAAATTATGAAAATCAAAAACAAAATAAATAATTAATAATAAAAAACTATCTGTTTTAGATTTATTTACTTTAACAATTATAATATACGGAGGAGTGTGTGATAGAAATGTCGGTCTATAATAAAAATAAACGAGTATTTTTGTTAACGTTTTCACATATGTTTCAAATAAAATTTCCGGAAACTTTAATATACATTTATTCTAACGTTTTTTTCTTCTATTTATATCAATAACACCCCATCATTTGAGTGCAGAAGGTTTGCAAATTATTTAATCACGCACCATCTTATAGGCTTTAGCATAGCCTTGTATTGTAGCTAAACCTGAAGATAAGCAGTTCATCATCTGAATAATGAAATTATAATTTAATTAATTTTTGAACAGTTTTATACACTGTTTTGAAATTGCCATCAAATAATACGATGGTTTTTAATGCTGATACAATTTCGACAATTCTAATTAAATTGATTTTTCTCAATCGTACGTCGTATTTCAGTTGTATGCAATCGTTGCTTGATGAAATTATGGTGTGATTCTGTCTTCGCGTAAATTGTATATTATTGTTGAAATAAAATTATGATGAATTCATTTTTGAGAAAATATAATTATATTATTTTTCATTAATTAGTATTAAATAACAACTATTTTTATATATATATAAATTTTAAAAATTAGTAAGTAAAAATAATAAAATGAATATTAATAAAATAAAATAATTAATAATAGTTATTATTTTAATATTAATAACAATTATAATATGTTTATAATAATAGCTGTGTAGCTGTGTGTGGTTAGATATTTTTGTTATCTATTAAGTACATTATAAAAATTATTATTATTATTATTATTATTATTGTTACTATTATTACGTTCTTGCTTTTGATTATCTCTTTGCTCTTGCTGCTGTACACTTTTAGCAGCCGATTGTCTTAATGCAGCCAACACCAAAGCAGTGTCTATTTCTTGTGTATTACCTACTTCATTGTCTAAAACTATTTCAACAGCACGTTCACCAAATCTTGATAACACTCTGGGGCGATAATCTAATTAAATAGTAAATAAAATAAATAAATAGTAGAAACAATTACAGACAAACAAAAATACTTACCAACACTGCCGGCCAACGGATTACCAGTTAATAGTAAATCTTCTAAACATGGCAGTCCCGATAAATGATCAACTTCATCGACATCAATTATTAAATTACAACTTAAATTCAATTGTACTAATGAATACATTTTACGAAACCCATATAATGATTTTAATTTATTTTGTGATAAATTTAATGTCACCAAATTGCCCAATTCCAGGTGACAATCATTACATTCGGTTATTAAATTTTCACGTAAATTAAGTGTACGTAAATATGGTAAACATTTTAAATAAGCAATTGTTTTAATTTTATTTTGTTCTAAATTTAATGTCTTTAATTTCGGTATCAATTTTATACTTTGATCAATTCGATTTATTGAATTACATGAAAAATCTACAATTTCTAATTGTTTCCATATTTTTGTCATATCCAATTCATTTTTATGTATACAATCACACAATAAAATTTGATTTAAATCAATGAGATCCATATTATTGTGTACATAATATTTTATTAATGTTTCACGTATCGATTCTGAAATAACAAAAAAAAAACCAAATAAAATATGTATTGAATAATAATTGTTGATCAACATTTTTTGTGCTCTTCATATTAAAGCTATGGCTGACCTTTATCTACTTATGGCACCCATTAAAGGATTTACAACTAAAATAACACATTAAACGATATTATAACATAAATAATATTAGTTTAGGTTTAGAATATTATGGAAGGAAGGAGTTTATGTGTAAAAATATATACAAATAAAGATTTTTATGCAATGAAACAGAAACTAAGCCTTAGCATATTAAGGATAATGAAAAATAAGTATTACATACCAGCATCGTTAATATTTTCTGTTGAAACACCATAAATTTGCAAACATTTTACATTACGAAATGCATTTAAATCAAATTTGAGATTACCAGGTATTATATTACTAGTGCCAAATGTTAAATGTTGTTCTATATTTGACAATAATGTTGTTGACGATGATGCAGCTGTTGTTGCTGTTGGTATTGTCGTAGACGATGATGTATCATCATCCTTTTTCTGAGAAAAATAAAAAGATTAAATTCTTATTTTTTGAAACAATAAACACAATTAAATGTACTAACTTTTCGCGAACGTACAACCACACTATCCAATTGTGAACAAAAATCTAAGACATGAGAAAAATCATAAATTTTTTCAATTTCACTAATTGGACATGGTAATTTTAAACGTTCAGTTATCGCATATAGTTCTAATGTTGAAAATTCATATGATTTTTCATGGCCAACAACATTATTTAATAATAAAATATCACCTTGTAAATAAAATAATTGTGCTAAATCTTGTAATAAATAAATGATATCGTATTTATTAAAATCCAAAAATTCAACAAATTCTCGGCACATTGTAAATTGTAAAAAATTTAATACTTTTTGTAAATATTTTTCTAAATTATTTCGACGTTGTTCTAAAAATTGGGGATTACGATTTCCGATTACCTGAAAACAAAAAAGGTTTGTTTTATTAATTCAATTATGTAAAATAAATAAAACAACAAAAAATGAAAATACCTTTTTCGGTGGTAATAAATCACGTGAAATACTTCGACCACTTATCAATTTTTCATGTAATTCTACAAATTGACGAAATCGATGTTGAACATTCCATGATACATTTCCCACCGTAATTTTAATATCATAATATGTTATGCCATTGACATCGATAAATTGTGGTATTGTAATATCTGTTTCCGGAGAATATTTTAAAAAACATGACATAATTATAATTTTATTTGTTCTTTTTTTTTTGTTATTGTTATTCCCGCAGTTGTTGTTTGTGCTTTTTTTTCCTGCCAGATGATGATTAATGTGATTATAATTATGAATATATAACAACGTCCACAAAGCACTGTTTAATTCATTTCAATTTATTTAATAATTTTGTTATTAATATACGTATTCGATAGTAATTATATATTTGAATAAAAAACTTAATAATTTTATTTTTAAAAATTCATCGGAAAAAAACATTGAATCAATATCAATGTTACAGAAAGTGTTGTTTAGTTACGTTTACGTTTTTCACACAATTATAAAATTATATTTATAAATATAAACCGTCTATTTCCTTTATTTTAACATTAAAATAAAAAATATTAAATATTTACTATTAATTAATAAAAAATATAAAAAGAAGCAGCAAAAATAAACATATTTTTTGTCATTTTTGATTTATTCTATATATATTTTTTATTAGAGTTGGTCGAATATTTACTATTCGATTCGAAAGTAATCGGTACTCATTTGGAACTGAAATAACGATTACTAATTTTAACAAATATTAGTTATTCGATACTTTTCTCGCCAAATATCTCAATGTAATAATATATATATAGAGAATTTAAGAGAAAAATTATATCAAAAGAAGTGTTCTGTGTGATGTAACCCGTACAATATAATTTGAACGCAACAATTACCAAACTCTACCAAAGAGAAGCTGGGCCGATACAGTAAATATAGATACACCAGTGATACGACACCTCGTGGACCTTGTGCAGTGCCAGTGCCTTCATTTCTTCTTATAACATATTTTGGTTCAGTTTTCTATTTAGTTATTTACATTTTTTGTTGTTTGTGTTCTACGTATAATTATTATTCAATTGTTTGTTTATTATCTAAAAAGAAAATGCCGCAAGGAAAATTAAATAATAAAGTGCCAGATAATATTAAAAATAAAAATAAATCAAAAGGGAAAGCACTTAAACGATGCTAGATTTAGATTACTTGGCTGATTCGTCTGGTACTATTTAAAGTTAATTGTATAAATATTTTAACTTTTTTTCTTTAATTATATTAAAGATGTACCTATTCAAGCGAAAAAAAAGTAAATTTCTTGAAAAAAACAAAAGTTAAAACAAATTGTATCAAAAAATGTAAATAAAACTATGGAAGAAGAAATGCGAGCACGTGAGGTTATGTCAAATACAGTAGATAGTATAATACGTAAATGTTTTCCAGAAAAAGAATATTTAGATAAAAAACGTCCACACACTGCTGCTACACAATTTAAAAATTCATTTAATTATTTAATGGATATATTAATGTGTAAAGAACCATCGTATATACATTGTATAAAACTAAATGATGTACAAACAGCGGACACATTTGATGTTAAATTAATATAACATTAAGTTAAATACTCAGGTTTAATGGAAAATTTACGTGTACGACGTGCTGGTTTTGCATATCGTCGTACATATGAAATTTTTCAACAACGTTATAAATGTTTAAGTAAAAAAACGTTGCCACATTATAAAAATGGTTCAGATCGTGATGGTGTACAAGTTTTAGCTAACGAATTAAATTATGGTAAACAGGAATATCGTATGGGGAAAACATTGTTCGACACCGAAGATGCATTTCAAATGAAAAAACATTATTTAGCATCGAAAATTCAAGCCGCATGGAAAGGTCGTAAACAACGTGGAATATATTTGCAAATGCGTAGTGCTTCCTGCAATATTTGCACAAAAATATATACGACGTTATTTAGCGATAAAAAAAAAAGCGGAACAAAGTCGTGAACCATTCGAATACGTGCTTTTATTAAAGGTTCTATAACACGGAATGATAAACCGAATGGTTATAATGACTCATTTATTGCACATTCAAAACGTTTATGGTTAATACGCTTATCGAAAAATTTACCACAAAATTTCATGTTCGGGCCATTGTGCTGAAGCATCATTGCTGTGACGTCAATTATATCGACGTCATTTAGTTAGTTTATATAAACGTAATTTAAGCCATGAAAAACGACGCCAATTTGAATTAAAAGTATTGGCAGAAAGTTTATTTAAAGGTAAAAAGAGAAATTATGCTGATAGTATTGGACCGTGGTTTATTGACGAACGTATTTCTAAACAAAGTATGACACAAATAAACAAATTTGTAACATCATTTGGCATAGAAAAATTAAAAAATTAAACACCAGTTATAAAATTTGATCGTCGCAAGCGATTCGCCTTGTATTTAATTTATTGGATGCGAAAACATTTAAACAAAAACATCATTTACCATTAAATAGAACTGATTTTTGTATAACAAGTGAACGTGATAATTTAATGTTGTTACCGTCTACCATCTGAATTGAAAAAAGATAACGGTGATTTGATATTACAAATTCCAGAAATTATTGAATGTTGTAAATGGATTATTGAAGTTACCGGTAAACGACAAAATATATATTGAAACTACATCGTAAGTATATTCTTTTACTATATATATTATATTATTTAGATTATAGATAATTATTTGTTATTCAATATCAAATTTAATTGACTATCCCGTCACACGGTACTGAAAAGTATTTCGAAAATGTTAATGCATCATAGTAGTACTATATATGGCTCTAAAACTGGTGGATTACCAGAATTCATAGTTATATTGCGACAATATCTTATATTTTAACAGTTGAACATAGTTGTTGTTATTTAATTCAGAATTATTATAATACATTAATTGTGTATATAAATATTTATTAATTTTACAACTATGTTATTACTTACTAACTTACTCCATGGCATTATAACAAAGGTGCAGTTTTAGCCTTCTCCAACACGCTTCTCCCACCTGACCTATTCGCAAGGCAATGTCTTCCAATCCCGAATTTTAAGGATCTTTATATCACAATTTACTGCATATAATCTCTGTTGTCGCACCTTCAACTTATGATTTTAATTTCTTCCACATACTATTTATACTATTTTCCTGCTGGTAAGTCTCGAAATCTGTATTAATACGTTGTTCTATTGCATCCATGTGCAATCGTTTTACCGCCGACTGTTCAAGTCTTTCGGGTTGTGTGTCTAACTATATAATGATCAGAGTCCATATTTAAACCACGACAAGTTCGGACATCCATTATATTTGAACAGTGACATCCATCAATTAGTACATGATCAATTTGGTTCTTTGTTCTACCATCTGGAGACCTCCACCTCATCTTATGAATTTTTTTATGTTGGCAGTATGTACCACTAATGACCATGTTTTTAGACATAGCAAAATCAATCAATCTTAGCCCGTTTTCATTCTTTGTTTTATGAAGATTGTGTTTACCTATAGTTGGTTGATATATTGTTTCCTGTCCCAACTTGGCATTAAAATCACCTAGGACAATCTTAATGTCGTGGCCGGGTGCAGCCCTATATGTTGCTATCAGTTTTTCATAAAACTCATCCTTAAGCTCATCCGTTTTCTCTTCAGTGGGCGCATGTACATTGATGAGGTTCAAATTGAAAAATTTGGTTCTTACATGTAGTGTAAAAAATGCGTTCATTTATCGGATTAAGAACAATTACTGAATTTCTTGCTTTACCAAAAACGACGAAACTGGTTCCGAACTCTCTTTTTTTACAACAATCGTTGCCGCTATAATAAAATGTGTATCCTTTTCCTTTCAATAAATTTTTTTCCGGACCACCTAGTTATTTGGATAGGTCTTATATCCAATTTGGCTTTTTTTAGTGTATCAGTAAGTGCTCTTAAAGCACGTTGTTGTAACAAAGTTCTTACATTGATGCAAGTTTTAAATCATTGTCCTTAAATTTTCGTTGCTTTAGTCGTTGTCGTTTATTCTGTACGATCCGAGGCCGTGTTGTAGAATTCATAATTGGTTGTTTTTCCGAAGTTGATAGTTAACCATACGTCCAACCTACTTAAACCTTTTGGAAATTCATAGGGCATTTACAGGGGTATATCACCTCTTCATTAATCATTAACTAAGTTTTAATCGGATGCTGTTTTCATACAACATCCCAAAGTAATTCTCATACACAGCAGCCAGATTGTTCGCGGCTACTTATTCTTTATCCATAGCTAACACATTATATAATAAGCCGTTCCACTATCCGCAACCTGTGGACGCAATCGGTCGCAACTAGCATTGAAAATATGCTATACCCAACATACCATTCCGAAATATTTTCTGAAATACATTCTGAAATTAATAACAACTATTTTCAATTGTTAAAATATAAGCATACGTAGGTTTGTCACTTATATGTAACTATGAATTCTTCTGGCAATCCACCAGACTTAGAACCATATCTAGTCTGATGCATTAACATTTGTGAAATAATTTTCAGTACCGTGTGACGGAATAGTCAATTAAATTTCGTTTTTATTATTATTGTTAATTTTCAATTTCAGAATAAATCATAATGCTGTACGTGGTAAATCTGGTATAATTGAAATAAAATTAATTAAAAACTAAAATAACCTGTAGCTGTATTATATCATTTTCTATAGTAAATCTGCACCATTGATTTGCTCGCTTCTTATTGAACCGAAAATGTCAGGCTATAAAAAGTATTGTTGATTCACTTTTTGAATTAAAAGATAAACAAGAATTAGAGAATTTAATTGAACAATTAACAAATGGTACCGAGGTACGATTTTATGCCGAAAATACATTATAAAGTTTGGTAAGTATTTAATTTTATAATACAATTTTTAACCACACTGTTCCGTACGTAATTATTCGATATAGACGATCAACTTAACAACAAATTTATTGACAATTACGCAAATTGTTTATTTGTTCTGTACATGATATTTTGGGTAGATATCCAGAGTATTAATTCTTAAAACACAAATGACAAAAACATGTCAAACTCAATGTAAAAAAGCATATCATAAGAATTCACTCCCAGCCAATACCATTCGATTCATTTTGAAATTATTTCCTGGAAAATATGGTTCAATATAATATCGCTCCAGTTTGTGAATATATAATGGTAGCACTCTGTGTGCGCAGTTGGATAATTAAAACGCAATTTCCCAAATCTGTTGTGTTATTGATAGCAAAGGTGTTAATGTTGATGAAAAAGTTCATAGCAAAATCAATCTATATTAATATGTTGCCGAACAATTTCTACAAGTTTTGTGGCCGTTTGATTCAAAAGGCTATACCGTCTGCTGTAAATTATAATAACGTAATGAATATGTTGAGCAGTATTAAGTTATAAGTATATAATTAATAATATTAATTTTTATTTAATTTATTTCAGATTGCTGCCCAATAATTGTAAAAAAATATAATAAATTTGATAATCATAAGTTGTTCTTTATGTGATGATTTGCATATTGCATTTTATGTTAATTGATCTGTAATGCTTCAAATGAAAATTCTGGGAAAATCAATTAAAATATACTAATGAAAAATGCTTCTAATATTATAATTAAGGTAATTGGAGAATTTTAGGCGAATCGAAAATACTGAAAACAAATTAAAAATTAAGTAAATTAGTGAAAAAATTATGATGTCGATGGTACACGATAAAAATCCTAGCTCAGTTGTTTGAAGTGGTTGGAGGATGACGTAAGTATCCAAAGATAGATAATTAAATTAATTAAATAGTAATAACACTAAAAAGATAATTTTCTTTTCTCTTTTCAGATTCCAAATTGATTTTGTTATTATTTAAACATAATGGAACAAAATGAATTAATAGTACTACAAATAACATTAGCAATAATAACAAATTCAATGATAACGACAATCATCATCAGTTTCATTATCATAATTATCATCATAAGTTCCAGGAACAACTACAACACCAACAAGTAAGTAAAAAAATTGATCTTTATTTAATTTCTTTATAATTAATAATGTTTATATTTAGAGATTTAATTTTGTGTTAAATTCAGTTTTGTGATATAAACAATTGGGAATTTAAACTAAACAAAACAAACAGTAACAACTAAACAATATGAAAAATATACTTACACACGATCGTACACACATAGAATAATTAAATATTAAAATAAGAAATATTGATGTAATATGAAATAGTTATTACACATAGCATTTAAATAATTAGGACGATGCTATTATTTTACAGCAGCCTTTTTGTGTTTCAACACAATTAAATACCTAGAAAATATTTGTATATTTTCAATGAGAAATCATATGAATGTTATTAATCATTCATAAAAAAATAATTCAATTTGAATTAAGAAAGCAGTTATATATAGCCATCTCGCCTTAGGTGTTCCTCAGGCTCTCCATCTACTTTCTTGATTAGAGTTTTTTCGGCACACGCTCCTCCTCCACGCGTAATACGTGTACAAGTCATCTTAATCTATTGATTTTGTTTGAATTTTGATAATATTTGGTTGACCGTACAACTTGTTTAATCAAAATTGTATCTTCGCCTCCAACCATTCTAAGTAATTGTTTATGATTCTGTGGCATGCACCAAGCCTCCGACCCATACGTTAATATTGGACTTAATAATGTTATATATAGCTTGCACTTAAGATCTCGTTGTAATGTTTTCGTTTGGAATTGTTTTTTTAGCCCATAACATCTGTTTCCAGTTGCTAGCCTGCGACGAATTTTCCCTTCAATATCATTTTCTACATTTATCATCGATTCTAAGTATACAAAACTTCATTATTTCAAAATTGTGTCCTCCAATATTAACAGTTATTACTATATACTCCCATGAGGAGTATTTTACCAAATTGATTGTAATGAATGATAGTTCCACTGGATTTAACATAACTATGCCCTACTAAAATTAATAGGTTGTTGCAGGAACTAAAATTATTAATAATTAAAAACATTCATATGGTTTCTAATTGTCATATTCTATCATAATAATATCTGGAAAGAGGGGAAATGCTGTCACAATGTCGTATTACTAAAAAAATATCCATAAAAATTTGGTCACGGGGTATGTGTTATGTCAAAGTATAAATAAAACTCAAAATGGTTGCTTGCGTAGTTTCTCAGTAGACATAACTTTTTTTTTTGTCTTATTAATTATAAATAAATATATAATAAATAAAAAATATTAAATTATATAAATAATATAGTTAAATAAAAACATTTGTGATATAATAACAATTACCCAAATGTAAATTTAGATCGGGTGCAATACATTGTATATGTTTAACCGGCGAAGAAGAAATGAAAATGATAGACAACCGGTCTTTCATGTTTGGAAATGAATTTATGAAGATGCGACACAAAAGAAAGACCATCTGAAGGTTTTATTGATCTATCTATAAAATTGTAAGTATTAAATTAATAAATTTAACAATAACAAAACGAAAACTTTATTTATTATTATATTTCACAGTAATTTAATAATTTTAGTTTTTAATTAATTTTTTTTTTATTGGGTTTATTTTTTTTAATTGATTTTAATTTATTTTTATTGGATGTTTGTTTTTGTTATTTAATTTTTGTTTCTTTTATTTGAATTTAGTTTTTTTTTATTTGATATTTGTTTTTTTTTATTTGAATTCGGTTTTTTTTATTTGAATTTTTGTTCTTTTGTTTGTTTTACGAAAAAAGTACATTTGAACTAAATTTTTTCTTTTTAATTTGATTTTTTTTTTTTTTTTATTTGAGTTTTGTTTTTTTTTTTATTTGAGTTTTGTTTTTTTTTTTATATTGGGTTTATTTTTTTTTTTATTGGATGTTTGTTTTTATTATTTAATTTTTGTTTCTTTTTATTATTTAATTTTTGTTTCTTTTATTTGAATTTTGTTTTTTTTTTATTTGATATTTGTTTTTTTATTTGATTTTTGTTTTTTTAATTGATTTTTGTTTTTTTATTCGATTCTTTTTTACTGTTGCTGTTGCAGAAGCAGATTACAAAACCAAATACAACATTCTATGACAATATGAATGAAGCAGCAAATATACGTACGTAGTTAATGTGTGTAATCGATTTTAAATAATATTAATAATTACAATAAATATTATTTTTCTTCTAAATAGATGCAGTAAATCAAAAAAAAAAAATAATTGGATCAACAAATTTTTATGCTATAGATGACACAAATTAGTAAAATAAAAAAAATGTCGAAGAAAACTATAATTAAATCGGTAAATTATTTAAATTATTTTTTCTTTAATTTTTATTTTACTAAAATAACCAGTAGCTGTATTATATCATTTTCTATAGCAAATCTACACCATTGATTTGCTCGCTTCTTATTGGACCGAAAATGTCAGGCTATAAAAAGTATTGTTGATTCACTTTTTGAATTAAAAGATAAACAAGAATTAGAGAATTTAATTGAACAATTAACAAATGGTACCGAGGTACGATTTTATGCCGAAAATACATTATAAAGTTTGGTAAGTATTTAATTTTATAATATAATCCGATTCATTTTGAAATTATTTCCTGGAAAATATGGTTCAATATAATATCGCTTCAGTTTGTGAATATATAATGGTAACACTGTGTGCGCAATTGGATAATTAAAACGTAATTTCCCAAACCTGTTATGGTATTGACAGCAAAGCTGTTCATGTTGATGAAAAAAAGTTCTTTTACTAAATCGAATTAAGTCATTGTAGTTTTGTTCTCTTTTTTTGACCGATTTCTGGGATACCATTTAATTACGGATTGATAGACCACCAACTCGATATTGTATGTTCGCTTCGTTAAGGAGGTATAATTTATATTTATATTTTATTTAATTTATACAATCACTTAATTCATTGTGGAATACGAATATGGTGGTATTAAACAAAGGTTTCCACAAAATGAATCCATGCCGCGTACTTCATGCGATGTATACACCCCCATTCATAATTGCGTATGCCTACCTATTTCATATTCACACACTCATCTATCTCACTTTCATAATTAAGGATTAATCCATTTAAATATAGTACGCTTTGTCTTTCAATATCTTTGACAATAGTTGGCACAGTATAGATTTGCCTTTTTAGTTTTCATACTGTAATTTGCCAAGGGGAAGATTATTAAAAATATTCATTCTGATATATAATTTTATCAGTTTTTCCAATATTTTAAGTATAAAAGAATTGGCTTGGTCTGGTAGTTTGTTATCTTCCATAGGGATAATCACTATATATTTACCATCCTCCAATTCTTGAGTGCATTTCCAATAATGAGATTGACGTGCAATTTCCGTGGCGCTGTGATTAAAACAAGTCATTCAATTCGTTGTGTCAGTTCAATTCTTGGTATTGCCATTTACTAAATATTACTCAACAGAATTATCATTTGTACGTTCAACAAATCATCATCATCCATATTTGTGTTTCTTGGAAACTGTTTTAATAGACGTGGCATCATAATAATTTCAATCCTTTTACTTATTTGTCTTGTGATCGTTTACATTACAATCCGTTCGATAAAACATATTTTGTATTTTTTCTTTCATTACAGAACAGCAAATGGAAGACGGAAAATGTAAAAATAATTAAATAAGATTTAGATTTTATTTATTGTGAGGAACAAAGTGGTAAATAATTATTTAAATTATATTTTATATTTTGTTTTTCTAATATATAGGATAATTCTCTACAGTGTAGTATTTTTTGAATTTATTTCTGGCGTATTTTAAAAGTTAATATTGAGTATATCAGAACATTTCCAAGAATTTGTATTAGGCGGGCATAGTCTCCAGACCGTAATGTTTACTCATTGGCAAATCTATAGGTTTTTGGAAAATTTTCGGATTTATTAAAATAGTAAGATTTGGCCATAATAGGTTATTATTCAAATTAATTTGCATATATGAATGATAATATGACATCTATTAAATAATCATATTTCCGATTTTTTAGTTATTGTTATGCACATATCAAAAATATGTTTGGTTTTTAGACTTTAAAATTCTTAATAATTGTGAATACGAAAAAGTGAAATCAACCAACAAATATAACATGAATATGATTATGAGTATGATACCTCTTGTCATGTTGTGTATCGTTTTCGTGCAGCATTTTATATAAACAGTGTGTGTGCATGTGCGCATCACGATTTTATGTTTTCGTAAAACCACTTTTTTGCAAATACAGCATATGCGAGATCGCTCTATTGGATATGATGATACACTGTTAGGTGTTCTTCCATTTCGATCATTAGTATTAAATAATTCTTTACATTATTTACATCTTGAAATCTATGTAATAAATTAACAATCCATAATACACGATTCAAAAAGATTATAAAATGTACCTACCTTTTTTTGGTATTTGGCGCTTTCTTCTTCTTTTGTGGAAGTATTTTTGTGTTATCAACAGATATTGATTCACAATTCTCTATAAGAGATAAGATGTTATTTAGATTTCGTTCACTATATAATTATCTCTGTAAGTTTTATCATCAGATATTGAGAATTTTATCTATCTATACTCTTATAGTTTTCATTATATAACCAACATTTAATAAATACAAATTAATTATTATTTTATTTGTTTGTCCAAATAGTACTCGAACAGCAATCAATGGAAGAAACACCATTACAAAAATGTATAGCAATTGAAGATGAAATTAGAATATTAAGACGTAAATTAAAAGAATGTGTACATGCACCAACAGCCGGGATTGTTATTGAATTAATATTCATTAGACTGTTTTAAATCAATGTTAATTCAAAAGAAGAATTACTTGAGGAGACAATTCAATGTCGGAATGGTGATGCTATTTTATCGGTATTTGCATAATTACGATAAAATTTTGTTTAATAAATATTTATATTTTTCCTAATTTTGGGTTATTTTATATTTTAGTTTTAGTAAACAAAATCGGATGCTGTTCAACATTATATTAATTATTAACAAATTATTTACACGTTTACAATTTGCCGAATGTACCGAATGGTTAATGTAATTATTATTTTATTCTAATATGTTTATATGATCAATTGCATTATTTTTACTATTTGAAATTGATACTGTAATTATAGATTATTTATTGTTAATTTATTACGAACTTCTAGGACAACATATTGAATTAGCAGTAAGCATTTATTATGATTATATTTCGGCCACACTGCAGTGCTTATTAGATTCTTCAATTTCATATTGTTATATATACTGCACCCGGGTTGTAACGCCATGGAGTAAGAGTAAGTAAGTATATATACTGAATATTTTTCAAAAGTCGAAATTAATTCAATCTATTCACAAATTGTAATTAATTAAATAAATTTATTAGGTATAATTTTCAATTAAAATCAAACTAATTATTATTTCATATTATTAATCTATTATTTCATTTAGATTTGCAATTAAAAGAATCGATTAATAATTTAAATATGATGGAATATGCAGATAGATCTATTTTAAAAGTATTATATTTAGCTGTTAATAAACATGGTATTAACACAACACCATTTGTATTATCATCGGCACAATCTTTATCAACGGGAACATTAAATTTATGTTAATCAAATAAATTAATGGAAATGTATAAAATTAATCAATTGCAATATGATTGGATTGCATTAAATGAACGTGCTAAAACGCTAGCATGGCGTGATTTAGAAAATTTATTTTAAAAAGATAGTTGGCATAATTTAAAATCAAAAGCATTTACGATTACTATACCATTGGATCGTCTAGTATTACAATTATTACATTATAATGCATCACTAGCTTTATTAAATCATCTTCTATCGAACATCAATAATGCACAGCAGCAATTGTTGAAATGATGCAGATATTCCCTATAACAGAAGTGCATAGTATTACGTAATATACACATACCCACCCATACGTCAATGCACAAATCTACATAAATTGGCGAAAAAAAAGCGAGCAGAAATTGCAAGACAAATTATTTATTTAAATAGTTATTGTAGGCAAGAGATGATACAATAACAAAGTTATTTTTCGTCAATTTCTTTTTTCGACATATTGAACAAGGTATTTATTATTATTTTTAATTTTGTGTATTTTAATTAAAAAAGAGAATATCGAATGGATCATTTAATGTTCTTTAAGCGAATATTAGGTTAGGAATATTATTAAAAATAGAAAAAATATTTAAAAAAAGCTATGAACGATGACACAAACACTAAATATTTTTACATCGACCAGTCGTTATTAGTCACTACACCATCGATTATATTATATTTATAAATTTATTTTGCATAGACATTAATTAATTATTTGTTTACCAATTTTTTTATGTTGTTTATTTTTTTCGATTGCCATTTTTGTTGTTCTCTTTTTTTTTTTTTTGTTTTTATTTTCTAAACGAAAGGAAAGAATAATTTTGCCAAGTAAAATTTTAATAGCATTTTGTATTATAGATTTATGTATATATTTTGGTGGTTCAATTATTCAGCAGTGTCTGGAATTGTTATAATATTTATTTATTTATTTTTAATTATTTTGTATTTGTTGTTTTCTTCTTTTTTTTTCTGTGTGTGATCCCGACTTCATTGTTACGTTGAAATATGGTATCAATATTTATTATCATTTTATATAGCAATTGATTTTATTGTTTGGAAGAAGAGTTTTCTTTAAATATTTAACACAAAGCATTATTTAAATTTGATATTTGTGGTATTTTTTCTTAAAAAATAAAAATTTGAAGTATTTTTAATTAAAAAATATCAGAATGTAATTCGATACGTGAAAGTTTATTATTATTACTTTTACTGTCTAAATAAGAATTATTATTATTATTATTATATTATTTTAAAATGTAAATTAATAATTTATTTATTCGCAGAACAATTAACATGCAACAGCTTTTGCGGCGGTTGGGTTGTGGTTGTTGGAGTTGCAGCAAAATTAACATCATCAATAAATCAATAAAAATAATTATGTTCTTCAACAGAAACAAATTTAAATGATGATGTGCAATAAATATAAAATAATAATAATACAATAATTCGGCTGATACTATGAATTATTGGAAATTATGAATATTTGTGTGTGGCTTTAAACGCACACTAATTTCATTCACCAAATATTTTGCAAATAATTCCTGTACACGAAGCTTTATTTTTTAAATTATGGAACGTTTCAAAAGCAATCAATTTATAACACAATTAAAAATTATACACATCAATCCATTAAAGATAAATAAAGCAAATAAATTGGTAAGTCAAACATTTAATTAATTTTTATGACGCAGAAAAATATATAAGTATAAAATATAATTCTAAAATATTAAATAAGAAATTTAATTGTATTGCAAACATTATATGTGAGAAACTCTTCAATTATTGTTATCGCCGTTTGCTTGCATAAATACGGGCAAGACATTTATTTTTATTGCGTGATGGTGTGGTTTAATTGTATAAAATAATACATATAAAATATAATTTAATTATTGGAAAACCCATTAAAAACTAACAAAATTTGGTAAAACAAATCAATAAAAATACAAATTCACGAAAAATAATACTAACCCTATAATTTTTCCGATATTCAGGTATGATTATTAATTAAATAATTCAAATGTAGGTTTGCATGCACAACTTCTAATCTATAAGCAGTTTTCTTTCAATTTAATAATGACTCAATGGTTTCCAATTAATTAGTACATGAGAACATGAATCGCTTCTAAAGGTGAATGTATCATGTGCTGATTATTCTCGTTAATTTCTATACGACATTTTTTTTAACCATTTTTAGATCGATAAGTGTTACACATTTTCTTGCAGGTTGTGTGTACCACCTCTTTTAATTTGTAAGTAAAGTCAGTTCGTCCAGTTTCAATGCTTGACTAAACATACATTAAGAAAGGTCGCTAAACAAAATTCCTTTCTTTTTATGCCATGTGTATGATTGCATTGATTACACGGTGTACTAGTGCTTTTGTAGCGTAAGTTGCTATCAAAACACGAACTGATCACTTTTAAAATCCCTCTTTATAATAATAATTGGTAGCACAGTTCATTTTTAAGTAACTTGTTGCCGTGTTTTTGTTCCTTTAATTAATTTTCTCTTTTCTTTCGAGTTCGTGTTTTTGAAAACCGAAAATATCGTAATTACTTTTAGTAAAATAAATAAATAAATAAATAATAATAACAATAACAATAATTTGTCAGTCATATGAATAAAATCCTTATAGAATTTACTGGTACCACAACCACCGAATGACTAGTTGACAAGTTAAATATTGACCAAATTCTATGCATGCAAATATTTATTTTTACATTTCTAATGAAGCCCATGTAAATATTGATTTTTTAACATTTTTCTGTCTATAATTTTGGTGTTGTGCATAGTCACCAATTTTTCTTGTTTTCTACATAATTATTATCGTGTGAAAAAATACAGAAGAGGACTACTACCTTCTAATATCTTTTAATAGAATATTCTTTGTAACACTTCAAACATATTGCGTAAATGTTTAAAAATATATAATATAATGTGTGAAAATATACGAAATTTTTCCATCAAACGAAAAACCATTACTTAAAAGAAAATATATAAAAGAATCAATTTAACAAAACTGATTAAACGAAAAATTTAAAATTATAACTAAATAAGAAGAAAATCTAATCAAATAATCGAATGAATTAATGTGATTTTTTATTATACACTCTACAACATATTACATATTATTACGCATACATCCCAGTGGCAGCTCTAGCAAAAAAAATTTGATTGGTTACACAAAATTTGTTGATAACAACAATGAAATTTCATATACTAAATACTGAAAAAGATCTAATAAAAATTTCATCTATTATCAGGAAAATAACAATTGAACTGCAACTATATTTTGTCATCGTCATCATCATTATTATCCCGTTCAAGATCAAGACGACGAGATCGATGTGACAACACATCCCAACCAAAGTTAAATATGAGTTTTGACGAATGTGCAAGGAAGTGTGCATTGTCATGGTGACTAAAAAACAATACATTTTTGATTTGCCAATTATGGTCGCTTTTCTTGAATTACATTGTTTTATTATGTTAATTGTTGCACATCTAAATCGATCGTTTGTGTTGCGTAATAAAATTTCAAAATATAGAGATTTCCTTTGTATTCCCGCATCAATCTGATAACATAACCGACTTGATAAATATAAATATATTATTGTAAATACATACAAGCCATTTTTCATCGCCAGTGCATTGTGAATAATAGATTGCTTTAAGTTAATTAGATTTTTTTGCGTAGTTTTAAACATTTTTTAATATATGAATTCGATTCATCGAGCTTTTTTGCATTGTCATGTGTTGTGCTATATGATGATCCACATCGATTATTTATTTGATTTCCTTGTCAGTAATTTTAACTGGACCACGTGAACGTGTTGCACAATTTTGAGTGAAAAATCAACCGAACGATAAATGACAAAACAATTTTGGGACCATGCAATCTCTTAGTTGCCAATTAATTGTTATTCATGTTGAGGCACGAATTCCTTTTGTTGTAAGCATTGGGTATTTTGGTACTGTTGATTAGTATATCGTTCGCCATTGACCTACCTGATAGAGCGAATTTTGCTTTTATCATGTAAACCAACTGGATTACTGTGAGTAAGCTTCCACACCGCACATGACAAGGTGACTTCCATGTTTTTATTGTATTTTATATAAAATTTAGTTCAAAATTTGTTTATTTGTATAGATAATTTGTTATTTTGTTTCAGATAAACAAACAATTCATCAAAATTTGCAGGATCAACAACAAAAACAACGAAAATATTTGCTGCTAAGACGAAAATAATATTTGAAGTGTAGTTTAAGATTATAATTCATAAGTTATTTATTTATATTTAAGTTATAGTTTAAGTTTAGCTATATTAATTAAATTGGATGAATTAAGCTAATTATAATAATTAATTTCCATTTAATTATTAATTAGTTTAATTCATTAATTTAAAAGACACAATTTAGATTTTAAGAAACTAAAATATCTGAGATAGATAGGTATTCTACATAACGTTTTTTTAAAGTAGAAATTAAAGTATCAATTACGCGCGGGGATTTTATTATGTAATCACGTTTATATTTTCCATCGCTGACAGCTTTTTGTGTTGTGGCCTGGGGTCGCGTCGTATGTTGATGTCTTCATTTAGAATTTAATGGCTGTAATACTCATCGACCAGAGTATTATGGTTGCAGGACAATAAATTTAGGCATTGCATGCGATGTTCCCATCATGGGACCCCCATGGTTCTAGTTGGCTGGGCTTGTTGGCTACGCCTGATTGTGCCTACCAATATTACAGATTTAATTTAAATATATTCCATTCTAATTGTGAAAAGTTTTATACTAATTTTTTCACTTGAATGGAAAACAAGTGAAGAAATTAGAAAATTGTCGACATTATCCACTGTGCCACTTGTGTTGTGCGCAGTCATAGGGATCTATTCTTCCCTTTTTACTTTTATCCCAAAGTCATGCTGAACGATATTAGATATAGAAATAACGAAGACATTATTTTAAATGCTTATAAACATGCTCCGAATACGAATACAATTCCAAATAAAAACACATTTATATTTTCAAATTTTTTTAATAGTCTTTTGACACAGTATAAATTGCATTTTAATTAATATGTACAAAATTGCCTTCATTGGCATTCTATTTACATGTTGTATTATTCGGTGTTCTATACTCATTCGTATACGGATCATGTTTAACCCCCATATTAGTAGTGATTTCTCTGAAAGAATTTTGCGCAAAAACGCAAGTAAAGGTCAAATGTAAAATTTATTTACAATTTTAAATGAGAGCGTTTTGTTTGAATATGTAAGAAATATGTAACCTTATTCAGGCAAACCACTCTCATTCATTTAATAATTTTTCGATGTAATCAATACTTAATATGCAGTTTTTGGGTTTTTTTAAAAATCGTCAGCATAGTTTATATTTATTAAAGTAGTTATCACTAACGCATTCTGTGCGTCAAGTGCGCGTTTGATCCATTGATCGTACGTATAAAAAAATAAAGTAAATTAACTGTCTTTTGCTTGTCCATTATTTTAAAAGCATCTAAGTAAAATTAGTTTTATATTGTTTTTTCTTCATGTCGATGTCCTATCGCTATACTAAGAATTCCTATTGGGGTGTTATCGTCTCCGAGAAGTATTACTAACTAAAATTTTATGCATTCGTATTTGATTAAATTATTTTGTCACACGTCATAACTTTGTTAATATAAAATTACGGAGTGCAATTGGTAAATTGTTACAAACTCACATACGAGAGTAATTTACTAATTTGACTGTAATATTTATTGGATGTGCACAACAAGGAATGTCACTATTATGAAATGGTGGCTTAGCGTATGTCTTCGCACACGTCTCATATGGTACACTCCTAGGTTGAAAAATATTATAATGTTTTCTTTAAATCAATAAACACACACGCATCGTAACAATAACTCAAAATCAGTCGAATATTGTTTGATACACGGGTTGATTATTTGGTTGTTTATTCAATTACAAATTTTTTGACTCTTCGAACGCTAGTATTTGCTATGTACAACGAGTGGATGTGCGTGGATGTGTTTTTTTTAGAGAACATGTTATTTTATTGTTTCAACTTCAAAATGTTGGTGTAAGGGGAGTAGAAAGTCATCTAATTAAATTTATATTAACACTTGTTGTGAATAGGGGATGCTTTCCTGAGGCTGATCTTAATAATTTATGATATGAACGAGCCGTTGGGTGTGTGTGTAAAATTGAACGAGTAATATCATTTGAACGAATTTCATTCTGGTAGTCTATATGGTGGGTAGGATTTATTGGGAAAAGACGCACTCATTTTATTTATTTGGAATTGACGTAATGGCTTTAAAACGGTCGGTTTTTAATTATTTAATTACTTAATATTGGTGTAATCTCTCAGGCATGTGCAATGAACTGGTCACTCACATCCTGGAAATTGTTTTGCGTGGAAAATTAATAACTTACATAAATTGGTACGTTGTGGAAGAATATCTATTATCTCTAACCATTTAGGCTTCTATTGTATATTTTGTGTCTAATTATTTGTAAATATTTTGTAAGTTACTATATTTTATAAGTTTTAAGTTATGATTAAGATAAAAAATTGTATTGGTTAATAATTTAAGATTCAATCAAACCAGATATAATATTTTAACAATATTTTTGTTGGTTTATCTCTCTACACATGTATAATAGCTAATATTTGTGTAGTCAGAAAAACCAATAAAATATTGAGATTATAATTAATTCGTGATCGCGTATTTATAATTTTTTCGTGGATTGAATTCAATTTAGCTTTATTTTTTAATTTGTATATGAGTTTTTTTTCAAATGACTGTCAAAATGTTATTTTTTTCTCATATTTTATGATTTTGTATATTTAAATTTCGGGAATCACTTTGACATGTTATTTTAATATGTTACGTACAGGGATTGTCTCCTCCCAACAAAGTGATTACGTGTTCGGGCTCACACGCAAAGGAATATCGGAGGTTTTCGATAAAACCGTTCTAAGCTGTAGTAACGATTTTCTACAAAAAAAAAAAATTTTTTTTTGTTTTATTGTTTGTATTTTAATTTTAAAATTTGAAATTCTCAGTAGTGGATAATAATGATTGAACCATAATTCAAACATCTTCACGGACAGTTAAAAATAGTCATTTTCATGCTGCAATTATTGAATTTCAACAGTAGTGTAATCATTGGGAGCTACATTATCTAACTATTTTTGTCCATCGTCAATAGGTTTTCCATGTTATGGCCGGGGTCGTGGCACTTATCAATTAGCGTTAATTGAGGCCTGGCACGCGCACGACCCTTGTTCTGGTTGCGAAACGATTATTCATGTGATTGTAGACATTCATATTCAGAGGAAGGCAAATTTGCCCTATGTAAATAGGTAAAAAACACAAATTTTAACCTTTGCATTGAATATTGGTCTACTCTCGCATGTGCAGTAATTTTGTACTCATAACCGGCGAATTATATTACATGGATAATTATATGTTACGTTGTAGTCCCATGTGAGGACCATGTCTGAATGAAGTTCGTACAGCATCCCTATTTTAATATATATATATATCAGTTCTTTCGGTCCGTCTATAGCTTTTAATGCACTTCAAACACCTTCGCGAAATGTTTCAAATAGTAATTTTCAGGCTGCAATTATTGAATTTCAACAGTAGTGTAATCATTGGGAGCTACATTATCTAACTTTTTTTGTCCATCGTCAATAGGTTTTCCATGTTATGGCCGGGGTCGTGGCACTTATCAATTAGCGTTAATTGAGGCCTAGCACGCGCACGACCCTTGTTCTGGTTGCGAAACGATTATTCATGTGATTGTAGACATTCATATTCAGAGGAAGGCAAATTTGCCCTATGTAAATAGGTAAAAAACACAAATTTTAACCTTTGTATTGAATATTGGTCTACTCTCGCATGTGCAGTAATTTTGTACTCATAACCGGCGAATTATATTACATGGATAATTATATGTTACGTTGTAGTCCCATGTGAGGACCATGTCTGAATGAAGTTCGTACAGAATCCCTATTTTAATATATATATATATCAGTTCTTTCGGTCCGTCTATAGCTTTTAATGCACTTCAAACACCTTCGCGAAATGTTTCAAATAGTAATTTTCAGGCTGCAATTATTGAATTTCAACAGTAGTGTAATCATTGGGAGCTACATTATCTAACTATTTTTGTCCATCGTCAATAGGTTTTCCATGTTATGGCCGGGGTCGTGGCACTTATCAATTAGCGTTAATTGAGGCCTAGCACGCGCACGACCCTTGTTCTGGTTGCGAAACGATTATTCATGTGATTGTAGACATTCATATTCAGAGGAAGGCAAATTTGCCCTATGTAAATAGGTAAAAAACACAAATTTTAACCTTTGTATTGAATATTGGTCTACTCTCGCATGTGCAGTAATTTTGTACTCATAACCGGCGAATTATATTGCATGGATAATTATATGTTACGTTGTAGTCCCATGTGAGGACCACGTCTGAATGATCTTCATACGGATTTTGTAATTAAATACATTTATATGGTTTCTCATTTTTTAATTATCTTGTTCTTCAACCATTGTAATATCTTTGATAAGGGGAAATACTGTCATAATGTCACAATGTTATCGTTATAAAATATATAAAAATTGGGTCACGTGTATGTCAAAGTATAAATGCAATTCAAAATGGTTGCTGAGTTTCACCTTTGACACAATTTTCTTTTATTTTTTTTTTTTTATGGTTTTGGAATATTTGTTGGTTGGATTTTGTTTAATTTGTTAATTAAAATTATTGTAAATAAATGTATAACAAATAAAAAAATATTAATATTATGTGAAATATAATGTAAATAAGAAAATGTGTGATAATAATAGTTTGGCTGCAATGGAATCTATATGTTTTACTGCAGCAAGAAGATAATAGGCAGCCAGACAGATATTCGTCTGCAGCTCATTCATTGAATTAGAATTGAATTTACAAAGATGTAACTACAATCAATATAATTCCATCTGAAGATTTTGTTGATGTATAAAATTGTAAGTATTAAATTAATAAATTTACTAAAAATAAAACGAAAACTATCCAATAATTTCATCACCTAATCCTAACCTATAAACATTTTTTTATTCAGCTTTTTGGTGCCTTCCACATAAATCAATTATTGTTTTCAACATTTGGCTGCAATATTATATAAGTGATGGTTAGCATGCCATATTCATATAAAACATTTACATTATGAAAGTGTGGTACAAAATACGACATATTCAAAAAGGTATTTATTATTATTTTTAATTTTGTATATTTTACTTTTTTTTACAAATAAACCACACACACACACACAAATATTTTATTATTGTTTTTCCTTCGACGAGCATTCTTCCAAAGCATTCTGCAATAGGCAATAGATGAATATTTATCGATTTTTCATCAGCAACGCTATCTTTCTAAACAATCCAATGTAGGTGCAAAGAACTAGGTAGAATCATGATACGAACTTCAACGAATTATTAATAAAACGTTAACAACATTTCGGAATATATTCTTATTATTTTTAACACTACAAAAAATATTTCTATAAATTCTATAGCAAAACTATTCACAAAAAAACAAATATTATTATAAAAATCAAAATATTTATAACATAAAAATGAAGTATGATGAGTATGAATTGATTTTCATAACCTTACAACAGCCATTATACCGATTTAAATTTTGACTATTTTCCATAAATTTTTATACCGCTCGTATTTATGCAAATAAACAGCGATAACAAAAATTATTTATTGAAAGAGTTGCTGTCACATTGAATGCTTATTTAATTTTTTTGACTAATATTTATGTCATATTAATTAATTAAATATATGTTTGACTTACCAATTTATTGACTTTATTTGCTTTGTTTATCTTTAATAGATTGATGTATATAATTTGTAAATGTATGTAATAAATTGATTGCTTTTGAATACACAAATATCCACAATTTTCAATAATTCATAATATCAGTCGAATCATATTATTACTAAGAAATTATTTATTTGTGTATGAAAAACAGTATGAGGAAATTAAAGAGAGTTCAGCAATAGTGAATTTAATAAAGGTAAGAAACCGTAATAGAATATATGACAAGAGGGGAAATACATTGTTATTTTTTACTTTTCGTTTTCTCATTTCAGATGGAAATAAAAAGAAATGACTTGTTTTTGTTGTTTTGTGTGTTAAGCAAAATATAAATTTTTAATAAGAATTACTTATCTGCGGAAAATGGCATGGTAAAGTATAATTCAATGATATAATTTCTTTTAAATGAAAATTAATGCTAATTAATATAATTAATATAAAAATGTTACTATTTTTTGTAATCCTAAATTAATATTAATAATGATATTACCATATATAATTCAAAAATTCAAAAAAGCATTAATTTTCAAAAGTAGTATATAAAAATTAAAATTAATAATTTCTTTTAAATGAAAATTAATGCTAATTAATATAATTAATATAAAAATGTTGCTATTTTTTGTAATCCTAAATTAATATTAATAATGATATTACCATATAAAATTCAAAAATTCAAAAAAGCATTAATTTTCAAAAGTAGAATACAAAAATTATTTTATTTTTAAGTATTTTCCTATGTAAACAAACACACACACACACACACAATTAGTTTTAGAATTGCTTTTCCTACGACGAGAATTTCTACCATTGCAATTTCATATAGAATAATTAATTTTCTTAAGACATATGAACATTTTAAAATGAAAATTCTGAGAAAATTCATGAAAATTTCGGTGTCCTCTAGTGGTAAAAAATGTTTATAATGTTATTATAACATTTAATTGGGAAATTTCAGGAAAATCGAATAAATTTCAAGGTGGAAAAATGATGGTATATTTGGTAAACGGTAAAAATCCTAGCTCAACCGTTTGAAGTGGCAGGAATATGGGATTGGTTTTAAATGATAGGTAATTGAATGACCTATCTTTTTGTAAAAAAAAAAACGGGATTTTTCACCATGCATATGAAACCGTTATATGAAAATTCCGGGAAAACGCGTAAATAGATTCGGGTCCTCTAGTGGTAAAAACTGTTTCTTATATTCTAATTAAGACATCTGGAAATTTTCGGGAAAATCCGGAAAATTTTAATTTTGATCGGGAAATTCCGGGAAAACTGTAATAGTTAGAAAACATTTTCAGTACCACTCCCTCAGTACATTTACCATCTAAATCCATTTATGGCTATAAGAAATCTGTAAGTCATCAACTTTGGGCGGGAGAAATTTCCCGGAATTTCTGAAAACCAGGTTTTGGATGTTTTCGAAAAAAATTTATGTGTTAGCCAATTTTTGTTACAGCCAACTTGTAGAGGATCTTAGGGCGCACAACAAAGCTTCTGGACTTTTTTCGTGAAAAATTTATTGGTCGACTTATGACCGATTTAAAATTTTGAAATTTTCGTGTAAGCCTAACTTTGGGCGGCCATTGTGGGGAAGCGGTTAGACTTAAAGAGTTGGGGTGGGGCTTAAAAGACGCGGCATATAGTCTACTATCTGTGATAAATAGGGCACCGGGAAATTCCATTGGGAAAGCCGGGAAATTCCCATTTGAAAACATGAAAAAATCGATGTTTTTCGATGTTCCTGAAAAATCCACATTTTCCATTGGAAAATTCCAAAAAAAATCTGATGATAAACTTTGGACCTTCCTCTACATTTCTGCATCATTAGATTTTTGGAAAGTCCAGTATTTCCCGACTTTCCAGTACTCGGAATATTGGTCTGCAATCGATTTTCCGAACTTTGGGCACCCCTAGTTGGAAAACCCTTCGAGATAGGAAGTCACCCCCATAATATAATATGTAGCCCTTGAGGAGCACTATCACTTGTGGGAAGCTCGTCGCGAAATATTCAGTATTTCCGGAGTTATAGGGGTCCAAAAGTGACCCATTTGGTACTTTCGACGGTCCATAGCTCCGCCCCCCGAGGGAAATCCGGCAAAGAGGTCGACAGATCGTGTTTTTTTTCCGAGCTCTACAATCCCTGAAAATCTGAAGGTCCTACGGGCAAAAAAACTTTTTCGGCAGTGGGTTATAACCCACACTTTTGGGGGTCAAAAAAGTCCAAAAAAATAGGGCTGGAAATAGGCTTAAACGACGCGGGGCAATCGTCCGAACACGAATCCGTTGAGATAACTCGAAAATTCCGCCTCTAAGTCGGTCAAAAACGTGTTTTAATATTGGGTTGTTTTGTTCATAAAGTACCGGGAATTTCCAAAAAAAAATAAAAATAGTTTTTTTTTTTTTTTTTTGTAATATTTTTTTTCTATCATCAAATTGGAAATACACAACTGAAACCACCAAGTATAAGAATATTTATTTTTCATATACGTAAAGAAACTTATTTTTTGTTTTTTTAAGAAAATTTTTTTTCGGTTTCGGTAAGAAATCGAACCCGCCGTATTTCATATCCCATATGAATATTCACTACACCTCTACCTCATACACCACCAAGCTTATTATAGTCTACATATCGGTTGCGATATATAAGGTACAAAAATTTTGAATTTATTTATTCGGAATGGGTGCCACATTAAAGTTGACCTTTTTTTAATTTTTTTATAGGTGTTCACATGTGGAGTCGCCCTTTTTTATTTTTTTTTGTTATTGTTATGATGATTTAAAATTCAGTATATAAAATATTAGTTATATTTTTATTTAGAACTTACCATTTTATTTATTTTTTTCTTTTCCGTTTCTCTAAGGTGATGTTATTATATTTTATTATGTTTTTTTTTTTTTTTCTCGTTTCAGATTTCAATGGACGGAAGTTAAAGGTTGGGGAACTATTGATGAACTTCTTAAAATAACTAGACAAATTTGTTTTTTTTTACATTAAATTAATTATATTTAATTACTATGTGTATTAATTATTATTACATTAAAATAAAGTTCACAATTAGTGATAATTAGTATATATTTATATTAATTTTTATTTATTATTTACATAATTTTATATTAATCTGAATCGCTCTTCAAAACACTTAATGGTCGTTTAACGTTTTTTCGGATGTATATTTTTCTGCAATCCATTGTAAAGGAAGATGTTTGTTTTGATTAAAGCAAAATTTCTTCTGTTGATATTAGTAAGTTGTTTGTATTTTTACTTGTTACTTGTTAATAAGTCAACACCTGTATATAATCTCATTCCAAATCTACATACCAAATTGGTACGAAATTAGCCAAGAGATCATTCAGTCGTACAATTAATAAAGATTCGCTAGGTATTAATTTTAAAGAAAATTGTTAATAGATATACCTGTATAATTCTATTCCAAACCTATATACAAAATTTCATTGAAATTGTTCATGAATATGTGCATCATTATTTCCTTTAACAGCAATGCATTACGTATACACATACCCACCCATAAATACAAAACACACAACTACGTAAACAGGCCAAAAATTTCGAAAAATAACCAAAATATACGATTATTTTTTAGAATAGTTATTAGACAATCATAACCACATGATAGTGAAAATATTGTTTAATTTTTATTTATTGTCGGCGGGCGATAATGCAATAACAAAGTTGTAATATATAATAAATATATATATAATACACAATAATACAGCAATGGATTGTTATTGAGTTGACTTGTGTTGTTGTACACATCATATATTTTGTGTATGGTAAATATTGATAATAATATTTGCGCGGTTTGTACGGTACGTACGGAATATCATCATTTTTACATTTTTTTTGTTCCGCCTCTAATGATAGAAGACTTCGTATTGTATTACCAATAATTGTTTAAATAAATAAAAATTAAATATTTTCACTATCATATGGTTATGATTGCCTAATAACTAATTCCTAAAAAATCGTATATTTTGGTTATTTTTCACAGTTTTTGATCTGTTTTTATTTATGTAGTTGTGTATATTGCATGTATGGTTGGGTATATGTGTGGTATACGTAATGTTATGCATTTCTGTTAAAGGAAATATCTGCATTATTTCTTGATGAAATTTTGTATAAAAAGATTCTCGAAATAGGTATTATATTATACAGATATTTAATTTCTTGTAATAATTTTCTGTATGTCTTATCAAATTGTACTGAGTATTGAAGTCAATTAATATCGAATTATCTTTACAATGTAGTAATTAATTTTTACTTATAATTATATATAAATATCTTACTTCTATTATACTCTATTATTAATTTTAACCCTTTTAACATGTATTCAGTAAACATAAATGAATTAACTAAATATTTATGATGACATCTTAATAATTACAATACTTTAAATGAATTTAACAAATTTTTATTTTAATATTTTAAATTGAACGAATTCTATTTTTTTTAATTTAATTTCAATATGTTAAGAAAACATTCGTTCAGAGATTGGTTATAAAAAAAAAAAAAAAAACAATTTTTTGAGAGTTCTATTTAAATAATAA
Organism: Bibio marci; assembly: GCA_910594885.2. Taxonomy (NCBI): domain Eukaryota; kingdom Metazoa; phylum Arthropoda; class Insecta; order Diptera; family Bibionidae; genus Bibio; species Bibio marci. The sequence continues at coordinate 2,615,472 of OU343116.1, read as the reverse complement.
GTTTTAAATAATGCAAATTGTGAATCAATTTAATTTATAATTAAGGGTTTGTTTGTTAATTATCTTATATAATAAGCGTTACATGTAATTGTAATTGTTATAAACTTTATACTCATGAAATTAAATTCAATTATAATAAAATGAAGCTATTTTTTAACATTGAAATCTTGGTAGAAATTTTAATTTATCTAATTTCATATTCATTTTTAATTTTTAATAATACTTCTAACACGAGTATAATATTTAATTGTGATAGTTACAATATACAATTACATTTAAAATTTAATTATTCATGCTTAAAGCTAAAACCTATTTTATTTATATATTTATTAAAATATCATATTTTATATCATCATTTGGTGATAGAATGGTGTGTTGATTCAATATACTTTTTTTAAATAATCTGCAAATATAGAAAAAAATTGAGATTAATATTACAGAGAATTTTTTTTAAAAACATTTGGTATTACCAGTAAACAAAACAAATATAATTTATAATTTGCGGTAATATATTAAAGACCAATTGGTGAATTGTTGTGGATTCCCATTAGGTCTAATTTATCAACTTCACTGTAATGATATATATATTCTTGATTTTGTATTATCTCCATTTTAGGCATAGATTTTTGTTGTAGTTGTCCTATCGGTTGTGGTCCTGTAGTATATTTAATAATTATCACCAATGGTATTCAATTCCAATTTATATTTTGGTACACCAGCATCTATATTTAGTTTAGTGATGTGATTGCATCATATGTGCAGCATATGTTAATAGCATTGAAGTTTAAATTTGCATTGACCTAATGTAAAATAATGTAATAAATAAAAATTAAACAATATTTTCACTTCACATTTTCAAATTTAATTTATGTTCCAACACTAACCTGATCACTAATTGACACAATTGGTTGGTAAACCATATCATGGCTATGTTTATAACACTGATCTCTGCTTGAACTAGCATTACCATATATATTCTTCAACTGTAATATTACAAATTAAATTATTATTATTAATTAATAAGCTACATATTATTATAAAGAATAAATTACCTTTAATCCGATGCATTAATTTCTCATAATATTCCATTGCTTTTGCACGCTAATTTCAATAATTGGTGCTCAGATACCAGAACATTTCGTCTTTCTAAATCTGATCTGAAATATTAGTTAAAAAGGAAATGTAAGTAAAATGATATATTTAATACAATTATTTTAAAAGATATTGGTAATTTCCCAAATAAAGGATTCTGAACATATTTTTCAATTTTATATACCAATTTGTTGAAAAATTGTGCATCATATAATTTTGAAAATATTGGATTTCGAGCCAATAAAGGAACATTTGTATTTTTATATTTTAACTGATTTTAATCAAAAGAAGCAAACACAAAAAAGCCATTTGAAAACTGTTTTAAACGGAATGTGATGTGAAAGATAAAGAATGTTCAAAAAGCAAAAAAAAAAATCAATTCAATAATTAACAAATAGAAAAAAAAAAAAAAAACAAGTGAAAATATCGAAGAGAAAGGAATGCTCTGCATTTGATCAAAGAGATATTGTGTATTATTTACTTAAAATACGGATCGTTACCGACAACTTCTCCTTCATTATAACATATTTTTTATGATTCATATCAAGAAATTGCCTATCTAATAAGTTCTACGTCTGCATCTTGGCATTTTTGTATTTTATAGCTTATTAATCGGATACCATTTAACTATGAAAAAAAAAAAATTTTGTTGGAAAATGCAAAAAGAAAAATATTCTCAAATTGAAACATTTTTATATTTTTAAATTATAGTATTATTCTTACCTTACATTTTATACGCTTTTGTACTGGCATAATGAATGGAAATCAAATTACATGTATTACATCATATTGTATTCATTGTCAAAATTTTGAAACTGGTTACGTACTAATAGGCACATATTATTTTCGATTTTCTTTACCTCGAACACCAAATCCACTACTAAAATAATCATTGGCTGCTACTGAATCCATTATTTAACTAAAATATAAATTAAATTTTATTTTTAATTAATTTAAAATGTTTTTATACGTTTTACTTTTCTTTTTTTTTTTTTAGGGGTTATGTTACATGAGACATCATTTAAAAACACAATCTTAAGATGAATATTATACCTTTTCAGTTGGAAACCGCAAAATCATTAAGAAATATATAATCATCATTTGAAATGGTATTTTTTATAATTATTTATGATAAATTATAAAAAAAACAATTAAAAAAAATTTCTTTTACATCACTTTTTTTTTCTACCAACGTTTTACTTTTAATTTTTGTTTTTTATTAATCTTATTATTGAATATGAATATAGATGGCTGTTGTTTTTATTTGACGGGACGCATATTGACGGACCGAAATTTTCGCCGTAATATATTTCTGTATTATCGATGGAGGTAAAATACATTTATATAGATTTTTTAACAATATTTACTAGCGATTCAATTTATATATTTATATTGTTTACTATTTATTATAAATCAATCTGAATTTTAAATTACGCGGATAGCTACCGAGAAGATGTAGGACTTCTGGTTCACAAAGTGGCTGCATCACCGTAAATGATGAATTCTGAAGAAACAGGCCAATAAGGTCCTATTTTATGGAAGCCATAGATAAAGTATATTGTTAAAAGTAGAAGGATATATGTATCTGGACGCATGAATTACCACAATTGAATTGAACATCGTTCGGAAACAATTGGTGGGTCACGCAATATGAAATGATTCGGTTTTGCCGGCTCTTAACTTAACTTAATCATAATTTTCAAGTAAAAAATAGATTCCACATATTTTCTAATAATTATAAATCTATAAATACATATTCATTTAAAAAAAAAAATAGTAAGAAAACTAATAAGAATTTATACTTTTCTAATTTTTACATTTATCATCAACAACATTGACGTTGGTATATGTATTTTAAAAGTTGTAAATAAATTATGTATTAATATGTTTTGCAAAAAAAAAAAAAAGAATAAAGAAATACTGAATATTCGTATGTTATATAAAAATAGAACACCCAACAAATTATTATATATTCCATTAATAAATTATAAATGGACAGTATTATTTATATTTATGAAATGCGGTCAGTCAATTATTGATTCATCATTTGTCTTTCTTCAGTCATATACTCGGTGTCATATTTTTGTTGTCATGATAAAATAAATCAATGTGTTTTTGTGTTTTTTTTTTAATTTATCTGGAATTGTTTTTTGGGAACAACACCATACTAATTCAGATGTTCTAGTAGCTAGAGAGGCTGCAACCATAACGAAATAAGAAAATTCATTGTTTGCCCATTTATATATCGTTAAAGAATAGAAACTGCGTGAAACTGTCAATGTTGGAATATATCATACATAAGATACATGTCTCTATTTAATATATTATTAATATTAATTTAAATAAGAAAATGAAAAGTAAAAACAGAAAATTAGTATTATTTAGTTTTGACGTTCTGACGTAATTTCAAAAAATAAATAACATTTCTCTATCCTCTACATTTTGTTTGAAATGAACAAAAATAATTTTTCAACATAAAAATTACGGGTAAAAAATTCGCTTACGCATTTTTTCATTTTTTTCATTAAAGTGTTCTTTGACATTTTTTGTTCGCGAAATAATAATGGAAATATAATCATGCCAACAATTGCAATTAATTAAATCAAAATCTAATATAAATATGTATATGGATTAAGATTATTTGGTAATATGAACTGAATTTTATCTGCAAAAACTATTTGATTCGCATATGTATGAGAAAATTGTACATAAATAATTGTGAAATATAATCCATAAATGATGTAATGTAACAATAATTAATTAAAGTACTCACCTATAAATTTAATGGCCGCACACAGCAGAACAGGAAGCGGTTTATTTTGAATTGAAAATTGCACAGCTATAATAAAAAAAAAAAAATATAAAATATTAAATTAATTTTAACAAGAAAAAATAACTACATAAAAATTAATTAAATAATTAAAAATCCTACCACAACTTATTGCCAAATAAAAATATAATTTTTTAAATATTTGTTGATATCAGTAATAAAAAAGCATAAAATAAAAACTAATTAATTATAAAATTGTTAAAGGAAAAAAAATCATTTTGAATATTTATTTATTTTTTTGCACATGTAAAACAACAAAAAATAAATATACGACATTCTATTTTGAGCCAAAGTTTTCATATCTCGTCATATGTGTTACCCTATGTGTTTAGATCTGACGCTATACCAGCAGTTTAGTGTGATGTAACCCGTGCTTGGTCGACTTATACATTCTTTCTGCTGCTAAAAGGATTCCTAGTTCCATTCACCATACTCCTTGTCTCAATAGGTTCAATCTATATATATTCTAATTTTTGCCGTTTAATTTGCGTTTGTGCAAAATGAAAATTTGTATATGTGATATGCTCACACTGTATTTTTAGTATAGATTAATGTTGTGTTTTTTATTATGCACACTACCTACTCGATTAAGAAAACATCCAGCAATGTTTTCCAATTTTTTTATTGTGATCTATTTGATTATGCGTCTCTCTGCAGAATCCTATGTACATTATTGTTAGCAAAAGGAGGTAACCCCTTTCAAGCAATTGTTGTAACTCGAAATATATTGCACATGGATTACCCATAAATATATTTGTATTTATAGTATCCACCTTTCTATATTATTTATATTATTCAAAATCGGCTAAAAAGATTTTGGTAGAATGATTCCATTTCCTTTACATTTATATATATATAATTTATAATTTACGAGCGGAGTTGGAATTTATGCAGACATTTTCTGTAGGAATTACATAGCTATAATTTAACAGAGAGATAATGTCGTATAGAATACAGATGCTTCCCGCATTCATCATATATATATTTCACACATAAATATACAAATTAAATAAAACCAAATTTATATCGAAATAGAAAAAAAATAAATAAATATTTTTAATAATTTTTCTTTTCTGTTTTGGTTTTTCTATACAATAATACTGTTTTCTACAGTTCTAAAAACTATTAAATGGTATTAAAAACTCTATACAAATAATAATTATAATAAAAAATAATAGATAAAATATTTTATAAATAAAAACGAAAACTTAAAGATATTACAATAAATTATAAATAAAAACACACTCATATTTATTTGTATTTCTATATCTAAAATATACTTTATATATAATATATGCAGCAGTTGGAAATGGTCTACGCTGGCATTTGAGATACCGTTCCGTTATGGTTGTGGTTATTTTATTTTATTCACATATTGATTCATTCGGATCGGATCAGCATTCCAAAACACATTGTATTATGGTATGCATAGGTGCGTCACGTTAAAAATGTCTTACATTGGCCACGCCACACATTAAATAGTTTTAAAGGGGAATTTCTATTTTTACGGTTCACAATTTTGTGATTGTGAAAAACCGATATGATAATTCATAAAAGATGATGGTACCGGAAATTTTATGGATATTATGACATTTTTTTTTTTTTTAAAGCCTGACGCATACCTGATTCGATTGTGATGCGTGCGCGTATACGTACAATTAAAAAGACCAGCAACATTTATTGATGATGGTGTTGGTCGGTCAAAAATGTTCGCACTACCAGTACCAATAATATTTTTATCATTTTATATGTTGAACAAATGTAGTGTAGATAGAGAGACCACGCAGCAGCGATAAGACAAATAAAATTTAAAGATAAATAATTTTATATTTGTTAAATTTTTTTAAACGATGTCTTTTATAAAAATATGGTTCTTTTTTCATTCATTCATTTTTTTAGTTTACTTATTATTTTATAGTTTAGTATATATTTTTATTTATAACGACGGTTAATTTAATGCAAGTGAAAAAAAAAAAAAAATTAAATAAATAAATAGATTTAATTAATTTAAAAATAAATAAATAATTATAGCAATGTTCCCACAGGTACTGGATTTGGACTTGCACTTCTTCTCACTTGTTCAACTTTTTCATTTAATTGTTCTTTTATTTCCGATATTGGTTTTAACATAAATATTGGCACATCATCGTCACGACGCTGGAAAAACAAAACAATGTGTAAATTAATTTTATATTAATTGTACATTTAATCTGTGTGTATAAAAATAGCTATATATCCCGAATAATGCAATCATCCATAGATATCTTCTAATTATATATATACCTGAAACAGAACTTCACCTTCAAATTCAATTAATTTATGTTTTCTTGCACGTAATAATAGACCAACCAATTTATCATTAATATGTGTATAAATCTATATGTAATAGAAAAAAAACGTGTATATTATTATATTATTATATGTGTGGGTGGGTGGGTGGTGGACATCATCTAAATTTGCATATATCCGCCACATATATGTAGTGTAAAAATTATATATTTATATATAATTACATTAAATAATTCACCAAAAAGTATATATTTTAATTCTGGTTCTTCGTGCGAATGTGAACAACCTTCGGAATTTATAATTTGACATAATTCAAGCATTTCTTTAAATACAACCATATTTGCTTTTTGTCCTCGTGCTTCTGTTAAACTACCAGCAATGGGTCTAAAATAAAAAGGTTTTTCAAAATTAATTTAACTTTTATTGTATAATAAAAAAAACCAAAATGTTCACTTACTTTCCATATTCTTCTTTACTAAATTTAGGTTTCGGTGAACATCTACCATCGGCATGTGTAAATGGATTTAATAATTGTGATTCATTATGTTGATTTACTACATTATTAAACATTGCTACTTTTGATGACAACGGTGCATCCTTTATATTAAATTTAAATCACATTTTAAATATATATTTATATAGACATTATTTAAATAAAAGCAGTTTAGCATCACGATCTGTTATCAGTGATCAATTTTTATGGCATTTATTTATATAATCAAACTTAAATGGTATATACGACTTATCTGATTATTGATGATGGTTTATTGCGATTAATGCGACTATAATTTATTTTTGGCTATATTCTTTGATCAATTTTTTTTGGATAAATTCGATTGAATTAGAGGGATTAGATTTGAAATAAAAAGATGCGTCAAAATTATTTTAACTCTTAAATCTTAGATAAAATTATAAATGTATATATCAATTCGATTCATATTATTATCAAATGATATGAACTGATCAAATATCATTTGATAATGATATGAATCGAATTGATATATACATTTATAATTTGCATAGAGTGATTCATTTAGTAAAATATTTTAATTTTATAATAACACAAATTAATTATATAATAATAAAATAGTTATAAATATTTGGAAATAACGCGTTACACTAATTATACATAAACTAATAGTTTATTTCCACATATTAATCGGGCGGCACAGAATAACTTAAGCAAATTGAAATTTAAAAATAATATAATTATTGAATATATAAATAATTGATCAGTGATCCAGTGCATGTTAAAAGAAATATATATTTATATTAATTTTTAACACCCAAACAACATATGTTCATTTTAACAAAATTAACACCGCATTCAATTCAATAAATACATATAGAATTTATCTTAAAAGAATATATATATAAAATTGTATAGATCGAATGATGCTAATGATTATATATCACCTCAATATAATATTAAATTAATATTTAAATGAAGTGCTATTCTTATTTTAATATATGTGCGTATACACAAAAAATATAAAATCCGTATAATATATTTTCAATATGCAAATAATATGCGCGGCATCATATGCGATTATACAGTGGTACAGGATATTGTCTATCATATGTCCAGGAAATGTATATCATGAAAAATCAAATGTGTAATAAATGTTTGACTGGTGTGTGTGCGACGGTGTGTATCGCAAAAGTTTCTTTCAATTGTTGATCGTTTTATGTGTTCTTCCTTATACCCGCGTCGCATAGCAACCACAAAAATTCACAGAAACATTATTGAAGTAGCCTAGGCGAATGTCAGCTCATTCACAGGTTTCTATTCCATATGGAATATCAATAAATATAATCAAAAATCACTATATGTCAATAATAATACAATTTGTGTTCGTGTGTGCATGTCTCATCATCACATTTACATAAAATAAGCTCTGCCTATAGCAACTAAACTCGAATTTTATTTGAACAAAACATAAAATACAAATAAATATATAATAGAGCGACGACTCTTATATATTAAAAGCATTTATACATTATTCCCGTTTAATATATATAATTTAATTATCAGGAAAGGAATTTCAATGTCATCATCATCGCAGCGCATCACCATCACCACCACCATCACCGCACAGAAGAGTGCTGCGACATAAAATTTAATTCTTTGTTTTTTTCACAAATTTAACAAAAAATAAACAATTATTCTCGGATCCTTTGCATATATAATTTTGTATAACAAAACAACAAACGCGACAAAATACACACACAAATACATTTTATTATTATTGATTTCAATTTTTGATATATTGCCAAATTATTTATGTATGATAAAGTGCCTTTTTTTTTTTTTTGCTATATGCTCATCTGAAGTGATTCGAAAATTTATATAATAAATGTTAATGTATAAATAAACAGCAAAAAACTACAATATATTGTAAAAATAATATCCTATGGAGGCAATTTGCCAAAACATCAAACCACTTTCCTCTATTTTATTTATCAGTCAGATGATGAGCATCGCGCGCACACAAATCGCTCGCATTCATTCTACATTTTAATAATATTTTATTTATAATAATAATAAAATAATATATATTGGACAAACAAAAATTATTCGAAAATCGTGTCGTGATGTCAAATTAGTTAAATATTCGGCTGGGTTTTATTATTTTTATTGTTTTTACATGCCATAAAATATTTTTCTTTTTGATATATATCGTTTTTAAATGTCACCACATTCTTAAGTTATTAATCCATATTATTTAAGTTTTGTTTTTCTTGTGCAAAAAAAGAAAATATATATATATTTATTAAACATTCGCATACAACGTGTGTGATATGGTCGACGACGCCGCATGGTTACACACATAATGTGAATATTTTTCAATTTATTGTTTAATTTGTACAGTGTTGTCGAGGTGTATCCATATGAAATGTTGATGAATTCATTATAATAGCCCAACTCTAAATAATATATATGTCAACAAAGGCATGAATAAGTGTAAACAATACACAGGAATTTTTTAGCTTTGGAATTTGTCTATATAATTTTGAACCAGACATGTTTTATAGTGATCTTTCACATTTGAAGAAAATCGACTGGTATATAAAAGTTTATATAATGAATACAACTAGTTGCTCTCAAACTAAACTAAACTTCCAAATTGATGATTTTGATCTGAAATTAATGTATTTCGATAGTCCTATATAAGCGGTGCGGACCCGAGTCAGTCATAATAAACATCAATCAATATCCAATTGGTCTCAATACACGAATGTCATCAGTAGTTCAGTCACGAGCATCGACATTTCATATACATACACTCTATATCTATGCAATATTTATTTATTTAAATATTTGCATATGTGAAATGTGAATGAATGTGTTGGAAATTTATCAAATATGTTATTTATTTTTTTTTTTTTAATAAATATATAATGCAACAAAATTGAAACATTATTTCTATAATAATAATTTAAAATTCTTTTTACAGCCAATGTGTGTGTGTGTGTGTGTGGCTTTGCGGTGCCCAGTTTCTTTGTTTATTCAGTGCGGCATATGATTTTATATTAAATTCCATATGTAAATGCCATTTCAAATAATTTTTTTTAAATGATTAATAATAATTATATAATTTTATTTATACAATTAAAAATGTATACAGATGAAAAATTTAAATATAGATAAAATTCCGTGTATATATTACGACACACAACCACAACGTGTTCGCAAATTAATAAATTCTTTTGAATTATTTACAAAATTTATATAATTTCCATTTTAATAATTATTTATAATTGAATTGGAAAAAACAGTCGGCTACTATATGAATTTGTTAATATGTGGAATTTTTCTGGACTGTAAGAAGAATGAAATCAATATGCATCAACGTAAACTTTCTCCTATAATACTGGCGTAGATGATGTGCATTTTTTATGCCAATAAACCAACATCACTTGATCCATATTTGAGGCGAACGCATCAATAAAAATAAGGCACGAATAATTTGTTAGAAATTGTTAACAAAATTGAAGTAATCATCGTCGTGTGCCATTACTTTTTCTTATTGGTATTTTATCAAAAATATTAAATGTCATCAATTCTAATAATTTCATCGGCTCAATGAAGCAAATGATGTATATACATGAACATGACACATCAAAATGACCAAAGATTGACTCAGTTGCATTTAAATTAAAATGATTACTTAAAAATCACGTATCTCATCATCTTAAAGATTAATTGCAATTATATAGCACTTAATGTGTAGATCTCACTGTCTAGTCTATTCTCGTATAAATTATTAAAACATTTTCTAATTTTCCTTTCACTTTTCTTTTAAACATATATAAATTTTCTTTTAACTTTTCATAAATATTGAATATTTTCATTTTATTTTAATGTGATATTTTAAGTATTTATAACAGACATATGTCGCAACTAATGGAAATTATTCTCTGGCTGTTGGTTAATGGTTTTTTTTTTTACAATATGAACCATATTCATTTATTTAGATTAATAATAGGATTCACCACCACCTAGAAAAATTTAAGCATATGTCGGCAGCAACTTTATTATAAAATTCAATATCAAAATATTTGCGTGTCTGAATAATGTTCAAGTGCGGGTGCTATAAATGTTCATTAAAACAAAATGTATATATAAATATTAAAAGATATAGTCAACGTATACGAAATGATAAAGTAGATATGAAATGAAAATCAATTAAATTTATTAATAGTATACATTTTATTTTGCTATATCGATTGAATTTATGTGATAATAAAAATTTCACTGATAACATTTTTACCAAAAATAACCCATACGTTCGAAAAACAGGGCAATTAATTTTTATATATATTTTATTAAATATGTTTTAATCATCACAGTGGCGCCGCGCACAGCTTGTGTAAAAGAAACAAAATGTTAAATAGTTCTTAAACTCACAATATAGTTTTTATGGCTGATGGAATATTTTTCCGGGACAATCAGTTATTAATTATGCACATACCAACATTTCCATATATATGAATTACAAAAATTACTAATCAAACTTTATATGCAAATATTATTTATAGTCAATTTCAATCAATTTTACAATTTATATTATTTTTTATTTAGTAAATTTTCAAACGAATGAAGTGGTTTTTTTTTTCCTTCAAATAATTTTTATATAAAAGATTTCACATGAAATTGATTAAATTTTCTAATTGTATATTACTATTCCATAGGCTATAAAACATTTGTTACAATTTATTGAACTAACATATTTTTTTATGTGAATTTAAGAAAAACATATTTCAACCGAGCCGAGAGCCATCACCATCAAAAATAAAAAAAAAAAATACCTCAACAGAAATAATTTTAAATGATCACTCACCACAATAAAACGAATAGCACCAAGTTCATGATCAACATCAGCCATTTCTTTTGTTATTGTAATTGAACAACAAAAGAACAAAATTGAAGAGAAAATCGGTTGCACTTTAAAATTATCTCTAATTAATTATAAACACAATTTTAATTATTTTTATACACAATTTTCCACACACAATTATTTATACGTTTCCTTTATATTTTTATATGTGTTTCTTATCTGAGATGAAACTTCACTATTTTAATGCTTTCGATTGAAAACTGTTTGCTATAACAATCAATATATTATTTTCCAATTATTTGGTGTCTCACACGACACGACCTTTCCGTTTTAAATATTTTTATTGAATGAAACGAATTTTTTTTTTTAATTATAAACCCCCCAGTTCAAATAATATTTAAAAATATATATTATTCTTTTTCATATATTTAAGATCAATACACATACAAAGAAAACCATCGGAAAATGTAAAACAACGCGCGCACCACCACCACAACATAATAATATGATATGAAAATTTACTTATGTTTGTATGGTATAGATTAAAAAAAATATAGTATATAAATAAATCCAATAGATTTGCGCATTAAAAAGTAGAGGATATAAGGTTAATACGAATATGAATGCAATATGCGATCGTTCAAGAGATGGTGATCATGCTGGAACGATATTCAAGGAAACTATAGTGCCTCAATCATATCTCACCTTTCACACCTACAGATCAATTTCTCATAAATTAATTAAGTACAGAAGATCAAGTAAATATAACAAAACAACGATCTATAGAGAGATATTACATCCGGGGGTTAATAAGAAGACAAGCGTGGTAGAGGGTGTGAAATATTACAGGATATATACACAAGAAATTCTATTGGAAATATTTTGTTCTTATGGAAAACGCAGTAAGAAATTGTCCAAATCCAGGAAAGATTATGCACTGTGCACCACTCGTATGGACATCCTGTATTTAAGTATACATAAATAAGTATATAATGGGAAAACTATGCTGCTAATTGCTCGTGTTTGAAAATAAATTATCTTGTTCAACATATATGCTTTGTGTATTGCATGTGTGTGTGTGTGTGTGAGTATAATAAATTTAAATATTAATTATTGGTGTAATATAAATAAATATAATATACAAATGTGTTTTGTCGGAAAATTTGGGAAAAGGCGCGCTACATAGCAACGCGTGTTTATATTCTTCGTGAGAGTACACCGCTCCAACAAATCTTTATATATATATACGTAACGTATAAGTATCACACACAAGTTACGCGTACGTACGTAAATCTATGGAATTTTTTGCAAAAAGAATAAATTTATAAATAAAATATACACTGACTGATCGTCCAACCAACCAACCAACCAACCAACCAACCAACCAGTCAACAACAATGATTTTTAATGCCCATGTGTATTTTAAAATAATGTTAATAAAATACACATGAAAATAGCTATAATTTTCCGTTTTTCATGTGTCAATGTATTAGAGTTATTTTCTGTGAATGAATGTTTGTTTGTTTTTTGTTCGCGTCACAGAAATTCTTTACATAAAAAAAAAACTATAAGAATTTGGTTTTTCTTTTTCTATTTATAAACAAACAAAAATTCATATTTTTTTGAAGTGTGTTTAAGTTAATTTAATTAATTTTTTGTACATATGGCATTTTTTTTTTGATTTTGTTAAATACGTCAAAAATCTTTATAAACTTTAAATGCTTATTTCCAAAACAATTTTACTTTCCGATTTATTATTTGTTTATTTAAAAATGGATTAAGATTTTCTATTTTTTTCCATCATTTTATTTTATTGATTTTAATGTGCGCGCCGCAGCATTCAACATTCAATTTTTAATGAGATCAAATTCAAAAAAAAAAAAAACCAATTTTGGATGAGTGTTTAAAAATAATTGTGTGTGTTTGTGTGACGCCACATATTTTCTGAAACATTTAAATAATAAACATATATTTCACACATACATTAATATAACGATAACGTCGAAAAACCCATCATCTTCTGTCATCTATATATACACGCAAATAAAAAGATCCGGTTATTAAACTTTTCCAAATCCAAATAAAGAAAATAGTCTAAAATTCCACAATGTCGGAAAAAGTAACCACGGAATATGGATTGAAAAAAAATAAAGTATAAATAAACATTGAATTTATTTTTATACACTCAACCGAAAACGATAATTGCAAGAAATGCGACTTTTATTATTGTGTCGCTGATTGGAAATTTTGTTGATTATGATGACGGTCGTATGTGGTCATTCACTGTTCAATGCATCTACGACTGCGATTCACATGGATTTTACTTTAATGTAAAGTTTATATAGGAACAATAGAAAATAGTCATATATGAAGTAAAAAAAATCGTAGGAATAAAACAAATGCGTTGCGAAGCAAATAACTTTGATTTCTAACAATAATTAAATCTCTTGATATTCACAGGACGAACAAGAATAAACTATATATATACAATAACATTCACCGCACGTCTAACTTAATTGGAATAAATTTCTTTGTGGCTAATATACCTTTCTTTCGCTATAAATCAAAGTTCCATTTCCATAAATCTGGCTAAATATATAGCTTTCACAAAAACACCCAGTGTTTAGATCCATTTGCATTGATAATCATTGTTGACGATGGTCAGAACTGTGGCTTCCTTGTGCTTGCTATGGGTATATAAGCAATTATATCAACTATGTCACTTAAATGCTTTGCATATTTTGATTTACACTGAAAGTGAAATGCCATGAAATTCCGATATTTTGTTAAGGTGATCATCGTTTTTCAAAATGAACAAATCAATCCTTATACACAATATTTTTATTCGATTATTTTTCCTACAGAGACTACGCGCGCGTATAATAAATTCCTCGCTTTAATTCCGGATATAAAAGATTTATTTATTTTGTGTATATGTTTTTCTTTTATTTTTCATTTTTGTTTGCAATAAATAAGTAAAATAGATAAATAACATTTACACACGACGTTATATTTATATTTATAAGAAAATAGTTACACACAAATACATATTTATTTTCATTAAATTATTCAAGGATACAAAAAAATTGCCCACTACACACAGATGAATTAAATAAAGCGATAATTTGATAATTTTTGACATAGTGTTTCAATGCAAAAGTATATTAAGACAATGTATCTATAGACAGGCAACAAACACAATCAAATTCAGTTCAGTCCATTGAGACCTATGTGGCAATATGTAGATTCAATAAAGACAGATGTTCATGAGATGTTCTAGGATATAGCCTGAATGTGATATTCCGTATACAACGATGACTTTGTGCAGTGTATGGGTTTTAATGGAAATATTCAGGTTATATGCGGTGTGAGATGAGAATGTGTAGGACTAAATTTTACGCGACAACCATTCAACGTCTACTATTTAATGATTTTCTTAAAATTGGAAAGTTCATTAAAGAAAAGGTTAAAAAGTTTACTGTAAAAAAAGGACAAAGTCCAATCATATCTATCTGCATACACCATTCAACACTTTATTACACAATATCTTGGCACATGTAAATCAATATAATTCTATTCTCAATTATATCAATAAAATTTAAACCGCTGCGCCGGACTAAGTTAAATATTTGCAATCAATCATCTGGCACTTATATGTTTATATGCATCGACATATCCACAATATATGAATAATTAGTATAGAATATACTATTGATTAAAAAACATATGATCTCATCATGGATATATACACACATTTAGTAATATATAGTGTAAAAGAAAATATATATACGCCCACGCGCTTATGACTTGTATACGTAATTACAAATATAATATATTTACGTGAATACTATAAATGGTATTGTAGACCACGTTCGATTTTGCTAAACTTAAAACGTAATATACAAATTTCATTCATTCATTATACCCAGCGTCGGTGGTGGTGATTTATAAATTGGATTACTCTCTATTTTTATATATATGAAAACCTATTTTCGTGATTGTATAGTATTTACATTTTAAACTGATGAACCTCTATTATTATTATTATTATTATAATTACTATTATTTTGGTTTTACGTTCTTTTCACTACATTTCTAAATACATTTTCTTCTGTTTTATTTCGTAGTATTTGTAGTTCATTTTCCTGTGAAAGAATTTTGAATTTCATATCTATACACACAGACACAGCCACCTCTAAAATCTATATACATTCATTTTCATTATTCATTTTATAACAAATTACATAAACAAAATACGTATTTGTGAAATAGTTTAAAATAGTACACAAATATATAAAATTTGTTTGGTATTGCATATATAGGATATTATTCATTATTCATATGTTTAATATTGTGGTGCTAATAGAAATTATTATACAAATATGATTCATCGTATACGTATTTATATAAAATCATCGTGTGTACACACAGCCTCTGTCCGAACAATAAATACCATTTTTATTTCTATATAATAACATTAATTTACGATTGCCATATAAAGGTATTATCCACAAAGAATTTATTCCAGCTGTTGATTTATATGCTTTTTGTTGTATATTCAAGCGTTTTCTAAGCCATATTTTTGTTCGTGTTCGTCCTGAATATCGAGGCACAATAATATTCGTTTTATTCATAGCCAATTCAGCTCCATATGTTAGTATTTTCTATTTTCTATTCGCTATATGCCATGAATGGTGATTTACATTAATTGAAGACATTTGGACACATACGACTGCCATCACACTCATAACAACAATCGAATCAACATGAAAAAAATAGAAATCGATATGTATTCCAGTTGCTGGAGAATATTTCGAATAATTTAAGGCCGTTATTTATCGGACAGAGTGTGTATAAATAATCATCTCATATATATTTAAAAGATTAGTAATATATGAATATGTAGAAGACAGATTTCACATATATATGTCAAATTTTATAATTGTTATTCTATTTTTTGAATGCTATTTCTGCATACATTCCTAACCTAACGCTTGCATCATATACATAATTCCTTTTATAATGTGTATGTCCTTAATAAATTTTCCAATATATAACAACAACAACAACAATAATACGCTCCTCATATTATAATTACGTGCCACAATTAAATGAATTCTCCAAATATAAATTGATTGATTTTGTCTTATAAATAAATGAACATTTTTATTTAATTAATCGTAAAAAAATTGAAAATATAAAAATTTTATTATTAAAAACAACATTAAATTATTTATTATTCATATGCGTTTTTTTTAATGCGTGCGATGCGAGCGATGTGCGTGTGTATGTGTGGAAGTTAAAAATATATTGTTTTGGTTAATTTCAAAACCGCTCGTAAAATTCGAATCAATAACAGAACGCCATTTAATGTTTTTATCCTCTAAACTTAATATTGTATTTGTAAATATAGTTATAATTATAGCGATAAAGACACACCGCACCACTTCCGTGGTTTTTATATATCACATATAGATCTATATTAGATGTGTGGATGTATTATCTGTGTTGTAGGTGCTTACATAATTAAACAGATTTGTTATAAGCTAAATATATTTCCATCGATGTGCCCAGGTAATCCTCAAAAGAGGACAACTGTTTTGAATAATTGGATTTGTATCATAAATTTCTGCAATACTGCACAGACTGCTTGAGTATAATTTGCTCAGCATAGCAATAGAGGATTTCTCTCACTATAGAAGACAATGTGGTCACAGCTCAATATATATGAATTTGTACAGCGTCGATATAAATTCCATGTCACGTAGACCAGTAACGATCGCCTTCATTTTCTGTCAATGAAAGCTATATGTGATCTATCTGGTTTTTGGTTCGCCCATCTCGAGGTTCACATACTTGTAAGTGTATTTATGTGGAAATATATTATTTGAGCACAACCCACATGCAAATAATTCTCCATATTAAATTTGGTTTAAATTTGTAATGTCTATTTGGTGATCCAATTTGTATTCGTCTCATAGTTGTTATTGAAACTCTACCAGTTTTGCATGTACATCATCCATATAAGCATTAAAATGGGTCTCTTTCTAATCTGCTCATTCTATCATTCAGGTACATATTTATGGTAATAGTTACTAAAGTAATAACATCGAATATATTCATGCTTCTGTTACAATATTGGTTTGGTGGGGATTGGATCATTTTTTTTTTTTTACCAATAACGTGATGAAATTGTAAATACTGATTAAGCCAAAAAGGATTAAATTAAGTGATGGAATAAACCAAGTATACATTCACACACTTAATATAAAAATAAAAACATATATTTTGGTTTTCCTTAATAATTTTACTGGTTTTTTTTTTACCATTACTTTTATGTAGGTTTTTTCTATTTAACTTTTGAAGGTTTATTATTTTGTTTATATAAAATATTTGTGGTATTTATTTTTTTCCAATTATTTATTGATATAGTAATAATAGCAATATAATAACTAAAAACGATAATAAGATGACTAAAGTACATTTTATAGCCAGATGAAACATTTTTTCTTTTATGAGTCACCCACACCATATTGATATAATGTGAAAAGTTCATATGTATAAAATAATAAAAATAATCTAAATTTATTCAATGAAATCTCTGTTTCTTTACAATAATTAATAAAAAAAAAATGTTTTGTTTACGTTTTTGCTATATAAATAACGTTAATTCTTTAAATAGTTTAATATTAACTTCACCTGTGCGTATGAAAGATAAGTTACGGAAAGGAATTTCTTTGCTTTTACGATAATTGTATATACTCTCAAAAGAAAACTATATAACTAGAAATTGCCAAATTACAAACGAATTACTATAATATAATAATTTGAAGTAATCGACACATCAAACGTTCATTTTACAGACCTCAATAAATCCTATTATTCCAAATAAAAACATTAAAGGATGGGAAAATCGTAAAAAGTGTATCTATCGCGCGGCCAAAATAAGGAAATTATGTTATTTTATCTTTATTTTCTATATCAACCCGTCCGCGTATATATTTAACGCTAATTTTGTAAAGAAATGTAAAATATTTGCGTATCTAATACATTATTTAAATTAAAAACTGAAAATATATTTTAATGTGTGACCTTTTATATTGTGTGCCTGTGTGGACGATGGCGACGGCGGCCTATTACATGTGTGTGTGGAATTTATTTCACCAAGGTTTCAGAAAAAATATCGTATATTATTTTTTGTTGCTTAAAAATATATCGCATATATGTGTATATTCAATCGAAAATAATAAATACTATATAAATTTTCTGCTAATAATTGTTAAACAATGAAAAACAATTTAAAAATTAAATGAAAATAAATTAAACATATTTTTAACATTTTTAAATAAATATTGTAATTTAAATTACGTTTTTTTATTTATTTATTAATTTTTTTGTATATATTTCACTCAAGCCGAGAAAATATTTTATTATGGAATGCGGATTTTTCCGAATTTTATTATTTTATGAAATAATAATAATAATAATAAATATTATTGTTTATTCTCACATCGTATATATTGTAGACAGGGAATATATAACTCATAAGATAGAGAATATTGTAATTGCAGTATGGTATATCGAAAGATGACATCGATATATAGATTTTTTCTAATTTAATGTAGGCGAGAATATTCAAGAGTTTTTCTTTATAATTTAGTGCTCCAACGTAGTCTTGTGTAGAAGCTAATTTGAAATTGACACGATCGTTAGGAAAATCTAATTTTGGGTGGGTCTTCCTTGACCGTAAAATCATTAAACTCAAAAAATCAAGGGTGAATCAATTGAATGGTTGTAGAGCTCTGAAACATTTACTAAGGGTAGGAATTTGGAGTGATGTAGAATGATTTTGGAAACATTATTTCAAGTAATTCATATCAAATGAGCTTAAGTTAAATATTACAAGATTATCGAATATATAATACTCGAGTTAATGTTCCTAATGCGAACATTTCACTTTATTGGAGCAACGTATTTTTGCCAAATATTAAAACCTATCAGTAAATACTTAAGTTCAAGATTTCAATAAAATCGGATGATATTCTATCTCTTGGAATATTTGGTTCTCAATAGGGATCCCATAAAACGTAAGATCATCTAATGGATTGTTTAAGCTCTTCGAAAAATACAAGAAAATCAGTTAAAAGATATAGAAATATTTCTATTGAAAATATTTGGATTTAGATAGTATGATAAGATCGGGCGGAAAGGACTTCCATTACCATTGCCACCTATTTCTATAAATATTTGAAATGAAATACTTAAATTCAAAATTTCAAAACAATGGACGAAGAAATGATTACAAAAAAAAAATCATATTTCTGTATTATCGATATTAAACAATAAAATTTGTGATGCCCCTTAATTTCAAAAATGGGCGAAAAATAATATGTTAAAGTGACATTTGTGACAAACAATATATGTGAATGAAATAATAACCAACTTCAATTTCTTTGTTATATTTATATTTTTCTTTTTTGACAACTAGAAAAGTCTTTTTTTTGTTAAAGTGTTCATTTTTACAAAATGTCTGACCTATTAAAGTAAGATAATAGATTTTAGTTATTTTTAATTCTAAATTATTTATAAAAATAGTTGGAAATATATTCATTTAATAAAACAAATTATTTATATAATTTAAAAAACAATTAATAATAATAAAATGCGATGGAACAATTAAATATGTTGCAAAAACTTTTTTGGTGTTAGGGTTATGTTTTTTTTTTTTTTTTCTGTCCAATGCAATATTTTTTTTTTTAATTTTTCATTTAAGTTTTATTATAAGTTTAAGTGTTTTAATTTGATTATATGTGAAACAAAATAAATAATTTAATAATTAATTTTATTAATTTTTCAGTGATGATTTATTAAATTATGAATTAGGTGATATTGATGAACATGATCACATAGATCATGATCTTGGTGATGAAGATCAATTATTATTATCAGATGAAGAAGGTAATTATTGGTTAAATTTTAGTTGATAGTTATTAAGAAGTTTTTTTTTCCTCACAGTTTTTAATTGTATACTATGTATTGTACTTATAGAAATTGAAATAAAACAAACAAGCAAATTGGAACCGCCACCAATTACAAGTAACAGTCCTCCTGAAAGTACTGCCATAGATGATATTCTATCAAATACTAAAAATGTTAATACAACTACTGCGATATCAACAACAACAACAACAACAACAACAATTGTAAAGGCTGTTAAAGCGGCGACCAATATAATTGCATCACAACCCATACCAATTAAAACAACAAAAATAAAAAATACACCAACTGTAGCAAAAACAATAGTAGGTGCTTTGAAAAAATCAATATCGGTTGAAGCTAAAACGATACAAGCGACAATAACAACACCAACAACAACAACAACAACAATAACACCACCTCCACCAACAACAACAACATTACCAATAAAAATACCTAACGAAAATGTTAAAGTAGCCGACAGTAGTAGCAGTAATGTAACTCATGTAGTAGGAAAAGAATCAGACGTTACAACAACAAATAAAGCTGTTGTAAAATTAATTCGACCAAATTTACAAAGAAAAGTTACTAGTACAAGTTCAAGTAGTGTTAGTGTAGTAGCTGCTGATAATAGTACTAATAAAAAGGATATACAAGGACAATCTAAAAATGATGAAGTTACATCATCAAATAAAGATATTGATGATAAAATATCAAATACAAATAAATTAGAAAATATTTTTGTTGAAGAAAATCAACTTATATCTGTTGCAAAAAATGAAACAGATTACACTGTTTCAAATGTTGCCACTTCCGCAGAAAAAGAGTCGCAACGAGAAGAAGATCCAGAAAGTAAATTAAAATCCGAAACAAACAATGAAGTACCATTAATTGAAACAATGGACGACATTGTGACTAATAAAAATGATGAAGATAACATTGATTATAATGTATTAGATGATAATTTTATTGATAATGAAGATTCAGAATCTGAGGAAAGATTGAATCCAAAAACATGTGTTGAAAGAGATACCGGTAATTTTTAAATACAAAACTTAGAATTTTTTAATACCCATTTTTTTTTAACAATATTTGTGTTTTTTCAGGTAATGAATTTGAAAACTTAAAAACATTTCCCAATAAAAATAATGTATATCAAAAACGTAATGAAGAACCAAACCCTATTGTAAGATATCCATCTAATATTTATCATAATCCAATTAATGATCCTTATAACACTCAATTACACAATCCGCAATTTAGACCTCAAATAATGAATCCTCAAATTTCTCTTATGCCAACACGTCCTGTTCTATTGCATTCAGGAATAACATCAAATAATATTATATTTGGAAATCGTTTTCCAATTATGGAAACATCATTTCCAAATAATTTAATACCACCAAGTAGTGTTCCTATGCACCCACAACAACAACAACAGCAACAACAACAACAACAACAACAGCAGCAGCAGCAGCTGCAACAACAACAACAGCAGCAGCAGCAGCGACCACCACAAATGTATCCTAATGAGTTTAATAATCCTATGTTACGTGGACCATCATTAATTGGGCCACAATTACGAAATACGCTACGCCCAATAGATTATCGTCAATTTAATGGAAATATACCGGCAACAGGGATACTACCAAGACAAATGGCGCCACATCAATTTGATTCAATGGTAAGTCCTAGAATGTCAGGAATTATGCTGGCGCAACAACAACAACAACTACAGCAACAACTTCATCACCGCCAACAACAACGGCAGCAGCTACAACTTCAACAACAGCAGCAACAATTTATACAACAAAATTTACAACGAACACCATTTGTACCATCATCACAACATCCAGGAAATTTTGTTATACAAATTCCACAACACCAAATGATGAATTCGATGACAAATACAAATTCATTAAATATGACACGTAAAGTTTTAATAAACCCAAATTTTAAAGGTGGTGTTGAAGCGGCTACAAGTAAGTTTTATTATTATATATTAATATATAAATTAAATTTGCTAAACCTGAATAATTTTTATTTCCAGATAAATTAATGATGGAAAAATTAAATAATAAAAATTATTTACCAGCTTATAATGAAGCTGAATTATCACGTCAGCAAGAAGCATTTATCAATTCAAATATGTTACAAATTGAAAAGCGTCGTAATGAACGTTCACCAAATCGTGAACGTAGTTATTCACCAACACCTGTACCATCATCACAACGACGTGAACGGCGACCATATAGCAGGGAACGTGATTATCGTCGGCAACCAGCGTTAAATACTTGGAATCGCAATGATGTTGGAACCGGTGGCGGACGTAGTCGACGAGCTAATAGCAGAGATACATATGATTATAGACATGTTACAAAAAGACGAAAAAGTAGTAGTCTTGAACGTGATTTCAAAGATATTGGCAATCGGGTATGTAATATATTTTCTTCTTTTTTTTTCTGTTATTCATTTTGTATAAAATAACAATTTGTAATGTGAACTCTTTACAAATATGTTCACCACATAATGATCCTTCCTGACCCAGAAGTTTAATATCTCACCTATCTCTGTGTTCAGTTTAATTCGAATTAATTAATTCATTTAAGAATGTTAAATTAAAAACATTTGATTAGATATTATATTAATATTTTATTATTGTTGTTATTGTTGTTAATAAATAGTCTGGCGATGAAGATGAAGAAACGCGTGCATATCGTTTAAAAATTGAAAAACAAAAAGCTTTGCGTGAACAATTTTTAAAGGATAAAGAAATGCGACGACGTAGAGTTGCTGAAGATAAAACAAAGGATGATGTAAATATATAATTAAAATTTCGATTAATTATTTTACTCGTTAATTCTATTATAAATAAGTTAATTAATTAATTTTCAATTCAAACAGGATATTAAACCAAAAGAAGATCCAAATAATAAAAAACAATTAACGCCATCAATGTTTACAGCAATTTATGTTAACCAAAAAAAAATCATATCATTAAAGAAAAAAGATGAACAACAAAATCAACAGCAACATCAACAACATCATCAACAAACAATTCATCGTTCAATTCCAACAGCAAAAATTTTACCAGAATCAAAGAAAAAGCTATTAGAAGTATCAATAACAACAAAACCATCATCATCATCGCCGTCAGCTTCATGTGAATCCACCACCAATAAACCAACATCAAAATCTACAATGGCAATTATTAAACCAGTTATGAAACGAACAATTAAACAAAAAAGAATAGATCAAAATCCAGAGTTGTTAAATGAATACGACGATGATGAATTATTAGAAAAAATACCAATTGATAATAATAATAGAGCAACAGCTACAAGTTCATCGACAATTGCTTCAAAAAATACTATATTTACATCAAATCGTCGTCGTGTTGTATTAAATTCAAATAATTATATAAAAAAAAAAGTGTTAAGTACAAAAAATTCAGAAGATGAATTACTTGAAGATTTTGATGATGATAATCAAATGCATACAAATGATGATATTAATATGACTGATGATATTGATGATGATGTTGATGATGATGATAACGATGATGATGATAATATAATCAATGCAAAATTATCAAAAGGAATATTTGATAGATTAGATCGTAAATTTAATAATAATAACAAGAACAATTCTAATGATAATAATAAAATTAGTAATATTGAATTATTAAAACGTAAAAATAAAAGTAATCCAAGAATTGTCATTCAAAATAATAATAATTCCGATTAAATTTGGATGGCGTACGCGTTGTTTCACCATTTATTAAGATAATTTAATAATAATTAATAATAATAACTTTGTAATAATATTCATTTATATTTATTTTTTTATAAAATCATTTTGAAATAATTATTAGAATATAATTTCCATACTTTTATTTTTAGAATAGAAATTGTTAGATATTTAAGAGGTTTTTTTTTTTTTTTATTTTTATATATAGCTGCCGGTTAAATAAATATCCGGTGCGCTAAAAGAATTGATTTTTTTTGTTTAAGGATGACTTTTAAACGAGTAATTTTATATTTCATGAAAAAAAAAAATCTTCATAAGTTTTATTGAGAATTTACAATTTTCGGAAATATACAATTGTTTTCATTATTACTTTTTCAAGTTATAATTGCCTGTTTAAATCAGCTCTATTAAATAATGGTCTTTACAAATTTACCTGTACCTGTAATATACAGCAATAATTTATAAACACGTCAACGTTTCATTAACTTTCTGTGAAATTTTCAGTTTCCAGGAATTTATTGTATCGTGAACATGTCTAACATTAAAAGTAATTACTATACATTTTAGGTACAAAAGCTATGAAGACCATTGAGCAACAGGGCAATATCTACGAAAGTTGTAAATTTAACATCAACACTTATGAAGATTTTTTTTTGTATAACTTTGATTTTAATATAAAATTACTATTTTAAAAGTTATCTTAAAAAAAAAACTAATTGTTTTTAACGTACTGCTATTACTTTGATTGCAGTTATGCATACACACACATATATATATATATATAAAATATTGTATAAATATGGTTATTATCTAATAAGCTATCCCAGATGTAACAGAAAAGGCTATATACGCTATGATTTCTAAAAGTTATAAATGTTACACAACGCAGTTGATAGAACCGCTCAATTGATATTGATTGCGTATATGTGTGTGGTGGAGTTTTTGTTTACATAAACTTAATGAATGAATATTTCAAGTATTTCGTACAATGAATATTAACGCTGCAAAAATCCCTAAAAAATTTACGCGTTTAAATGTATATTCTAATGAATAAGTCTATTGTTAAAGATATAAAATTTTATTGTTTTATATTTGAATAGTTTACCTATAGTTATATTTCACCAATTAAAATTAATTTCATATGATTATCTTTGATAAATATGGTTGGTGTTGGACACCATTCAAAGAATAAAAATTTCGGCACATACAAATCACACGATTAAAGAGACTTATATTGTTTCATGTGTAAAACGATTTACAAAATTTCGGCACTAATCAACGAGCTGCTGGTCTATTAGTGAATTATAGTTACTATTTCGAATTAAATGTTGTACATAATAGTAATTCATTGTAATGAGGTTAAAAGTAGCTTATATCAAGAATTATTTTGAAAAGTATTTCAATAATGATTTTCAACAATAAGAATCCTCATCTTTTTGTTGCCCGAGACAAATACTTGTGGGACTCGCAACATTCACATACTTATATACGTAACATAATACCGTTTTTCTTCTATTTGATTGAGTTATAAACAAAAAACAAAAAATAATGTAACACTTTTTATCATAGCGTAAAGCTTTTTCTAATATATAAATATAAAAAAAATTTTAATCTATACACTTTTAAAATAACAACAATAAGTATTCTACAAAAAAATAATTACATTAACAAGTTAATAATAGCAACTATAAAAATTCTTATTAATTTCACATATAAATTTATTGGTTGAATTATAAAATATGTTATATAATTCACTGGTAAAAATTTAAAAATGCGAAATTGATAAGAATTCAACCTATGCAGTAGTAAATAAGCGCATTTTTTTTTCCAAAAATCTATATATTTTTAGTTAATTTTCGTGTTTAAAAAAAAATGTTTGTTACGTTTTTTTTTTTTTTTTTTTTGTTGATGTTGTAGTTTTTCTAATTGTATTTTATTTGATCGGACATTTATCGTGTTTGTTTGTATATATATTTAAAATGATATATATTTGCTTCTTTTTCGAAAATGTAAATATTACATAAATTTTTACACAATTGACGATTATTTTCATTATGAAAAAAAAATGAAAGCAGCGTACGAGAGGTGATGGTGATGGTGGTGGCGTTTATTTGCAAAGCCATCATCAAGTCATGTGTTGTTACTCCCTAAGTGGAGCTTATGTGCGATGGCAGAAGCTACCAAACACATTTTTACATACAGACAAGATTGTAAATCATCGCACATATGGAAGCATATAATAATTTTACCAATTGGTCTGTAATTTATCGACAGATATATAGAGAGATGTTTCTCTTTAATTATAATTTATATTATATGACTGATTATAGCCCATAACAGTCCTACTGTAGATATTCGGTTTTTTTTTTTTTAAAACCAACCGGTATTTCACTATCGATTAGCATATGACCGCGATTAGCATATGACCGCTATCTACTGCGACACCATTGGGTGTTTCCAATTAAATATAGAAAATAATTATATTAGGGAAATATATAATTATTATTACTTTTAATTTTTAGGTACATTTATAATTTACGTTTTATTTTATTTTTAATTTTTTTTTTTTTGAATAATGAAATAATAATTTTTAATTAATGAGTAAAATAAATTTGAAATTTATTAATTTTCTATTTTCACATTATTATTTTATCGATAAAATAAAATAAAAAAAATATTGTAGTTAATTGTTTAGGTTTTTAATGAAGTTAATTCATTTATTATTATTATTATAAAGCACATACAACTCATATTAACACACTAAACACACACACACACACACACACACACACACACACACACACACACACACACACACACACACACACACACCACATAACCAACATAATAAGTGTTAAATATATTTAGTATTTAAATTTCATAAATTATAAATTATAAAAGAATAGCATTTTAAATCAGTAATTTCAAAGAAAAAAAAAATGTTCCACAGGATGGATGTATTTAATATAAAGTTTTAAAAATTGCCATTATATTATTATTTAAATTTGACGATACTTTTTGGGATGATAAATTATTTCAAACAATTGTTTTTCATGAAACATTGAATATTTTACAATGCTTAATTTTAGTGATTTATGATAAAATTAATATTTATTAACTACCATCAAAAAACATAATTATAATAATCAGAAAATTATAAGTAATATACAAATTTTTATTCGAATTCGAATAGGAAAAACAATTGTTTGTGAAGTATATGTTATCATCCCAACCTCCCAAACTAATATATAATTATTATAGTATTTCTTGTTTTTTTTTATACTTTCACTAAAACATAATTGTATAAGAGTTCCATAGTGTGTTACTGTAACAGTAACTCTATTATAGTAAGTTAGTCAAATTTTTTAAATAGATTTATGTTTATAGAAAAAATTTCTATCTAACAACAAATCTAATTGATTAAAAATTTTGTATTTTTTGTGTTTAATTAGTAATTTCCCGATAATATGTTTGCTAGCTGCTCTCTCTCTTTATCTTTCACATTTGCATATATATTTATAAATATATTTGCCTATTATTGTATAACAATAAAATTAAAACTAAAAGTTTATATTATATAGAGTATTAATATTTAATTTAAAATTTTTAATAATTTTAATAATAATTAATAATAAAGTATAATTATATAAATCAAAAAAAAATCATAAATAATGTTGGTTATTATTTGAATAAACTCGTATAATATTCTTCTTCTAAATCGTATAAATCTGCGGCCATATCATCACGAAGGGTCACTAATTTTCTATCACAATCATTTTGTGTTGTACGATACAACGTTGAATTGGCTGTAATTGCATCGTTAACAGAATGAAAATCATTTAATATTAAGTATTGTTTAATATCCGATACTAATTTCATTAATGATTCACCAGCACGAACTGAAAAAAATGAATGTGAAAATTCATTATACTTTATATTAACACGTTTAAAATTGTTAGTATTTAATAATTACCCATATTTGCGGCACGAACTTGCATCTCATACGTATCTTGTTCACATTGTGTTATCTTTGATAGTGGTGTTTCTGTTTCACCTTTTGCTAATTTAATAATTTCTACAAAAATCGATAGAATTGTAACAGATAATTAAGATTCTGTCACATAATAGTTAAGATTCATATCACTCAGGTGTACACTTATCTCTGTTAGTCCGAAAAGTCAATGACATTTTAAATTAGATTTAACTATTTAGGGTAATTTATAAGATTTGTTTAAACTACAACCGTAGAAATCCTTTCCTTAACGTTAATTAGTTGCAAAGAAAAAACGACGCACTAACACAAACATCAACCCAAGTTGTGTACGTTTCATTTTGTTGAAAAACAAAATAAGAAAAACAAGTTTACCATAGCATCCGACACGGCATCGTTTATGTTCAGTACTAATTGCTTACCAAACTGCCTTTGAATAATTCAATGTTTAGATTACCATGTTAAGAAGCGATGGTGCACACAAAACGACAAATATCTGCTAATCTATCATTTTGTTTGTATTTTATAATTGTTGTGGCCATAATTTAACATCAAAAGCTTTCAGTCAGTATTTTCTTCCCGGGAATCCGTGTGGAAATCTTTATCGATAATCACTGTATACAGTGTTACACACATCCGTCTGTCCATGCCGAAGTGTAGGTGTACCACAGATTTCCAATTGGAAAGAAACTATGCGATTGCAATTATTGAATCGGGCGGTTCGCAAAGCATAATCTCAATATATGTTCCAATACGATATTTAGGTCACTCAATAAGATAACCATCAAATGGGGATTGTTAAATAATGAATGTATTAACATACCAAATAAATAGGCGTTGAACAACGGGCTTAGTCTTTTTTGGGTACTAGTTCTCAGTGGTATTATGGAAAAATAAACTGGCCGACATGCACCGTTACTGACATTGGTCCGCAGTCATGTATGTTACCGGTTTCAAGTAACTATAAAGGGTATGGTATTGCTGGCTGGATAAAATAAAAGTTTAGATGTTGTCCAAATGAAGGGGTTGCTTATATGTTGTTGGGTATTTGGATTATAATGTACATATTAAAAGAATTTCTATAATAAATATACTCTATATACTAAAATACATACAAATGGGTCTTTAGATCTTAATCATTCATAAAATATACAAAACATGAGAAGAGCCTGATTTTGTATTATGATTTAGAATTCATGTAAATGATGATGCGATACCGAATACCGATATATATTGAAAATATAAATATAACGAAGTATAATATTATTTTATTATATTATTTATAGAACAATTCTATAAATTAAAACGAAATGAAGAAGTAGAGAATTCCATTTTTTTTTAACTAACTAAACTAAACCTTAACAAAATAATTTTTTACCTTCAAAATTTTCCAACATGCTTTTTACATCATCTTTTAATCTTGTATTATATGATTTAAGTAAAGCTTCTTTAGTTTGTAAGGAACTTCGGTGTGCCATATTTATCAAAAATAATTTGAAATTTATAGAAATAATAAAATAATAATTTTTATTTAACAACGAAATTGTGAAGTAATTAAAAAAATAAAATATAAACACAGAAATATTGAAATAAGCAAAATGTCAAAAAAGATCACACCACACTACGGAGTGCGTGGTGGTGAGGTTTGTGGCTTCAAACTGTGGTTATGTCAAATGTCATTTGTCAACGGCCAAAGAGCAAAGAGAGAAAAATGCTGAATGTTGCTAAAATATTTGTCAACAAATTGTCACAAAAGTACAGTACATATTCATACGTTTATTTCTGTCACATATGATATATTATTTGGCTCCAATTTTCAGTTAATGATGTCATAATAATATTGAAATACTCACCTAATCATCATCATTCACAAATACCAAATATATAAATATATTAACACAAATACTAGCACCAGCACGACACACATATGTATAGTTAAATAAAATAAAAACAAAAGTGTTCTTTTCCGGAAGATCACAAATAAATAAAAAAAAAAATAGAAAACGATTTCAACAAATAATACAACGAGAGTGTATATTCTACTACGAAAACCGTAGAAGTATATAAGATTTATCAAATAAAATTGATAAGGTTTAATTTTTAAATATATTTTTTTTCTTTAACAAAATTGAATTTTTATATATGAATTGCAGAACAATTTTTTTAAATATATATAATTTTCATAAAAATAATACTATATAGAAGAATATAATAAAAAAATTAAATCTAATAATTAAATGAAAACTCACCCACAAAACAAAAAAATTCCTACCATCAAATAGGAAAATATTTTTGCAAACATCAGTACATCACTTTTATTTTTATTACACAAAAATTTAAAAACACGAGCGACGCGAATATTATAGTTAAATTATAAAAGTAATACTATTATATTTCTACAAGAAATGTTAAGAAATTTAATGGTTCATTATCGAACGCATATTGCACAAACACACACACAACCCATACGCACAATGCATTTTGGGTGCAAGAAAAAAAAATTGAAAATTACACTTCTTTTTTTTTTTTTTTTTCATTGAAAAAATTACACAAGACCAATATTATATTTAAATCATAAAAGCAAAATACTTTTATATTTCTATAAGGAATCATAAGAAATTATATGATTATTAAAAGCTCAAACACACTTAGCAATCACACACGAACAATAGATATATTTCTTTTTTTTAACACTAATAATATTGAGACAAGGTGACTTTTTTTTTAACACTAATACTAAGACAAGACGGCTTTTTTTTTTCTTTTAACACTAATACTAAAACAAAATGATTTTTCTTTTTAACATAACCTAAAACAAAATGATTTTTTTTTTTTAACATTAACCTAAAAAAAAAATTTTTTTTTAACACTACTAAAATTTCTTCTGTAAATAAGAAAACAAAAAAAAAAAAAAAAAAAAAAAGTTTCTTTGAATAGAATAAAATATTAAAAAGATGAATTGTTTTTATTTTTTTGTAATTAAATTATGATAAATACATTATTATAATAAAATATATGATTTAATGTTAAACAATTCAATAAAATGATATCAAAAACGCGCACAGAAAAAATATACCGGCATCGGAGCCGCAAATTTTTTTATAAGGGGAAAAAAAAATTTTTTTTTATAAATTCTTTAAAAATCACACAAACTCGGCTTAAACATTAAAATATACTTAAAAGAAACACTAAATATTAATTTATAATAAAATATAATTGATTTAATGGATTTTTAACTATAATTATTAATAATTAATTAAACAAAAAAAACTTTCTCTTTTTTTATATGGATGGAAAAACTTTCGACGCGAACACGAGTAAAAATAAAACGGAAATGTATAAATGCTATTATGCCAAATCTGACATTTCACTAATACATTGGCAAAAATTAAATAGAAAACAAAAAACAAGAAAAACAACAAAAAATTAATAAAAATAAAAACGAAAAATTTAATTCGCCGGTCAAATTCAAATTTTTTAATTTAAATTTAAATATTATTATTTTATTATTGTAATAATAATATGATTATTTTATTATTTAATAATTTAAAACGATTTAGAATTTTTTATTGTATTTTATTTTGTTTAAGATAGTGTATTTTTTTTTATTATTATTATTAAATATTATTCATCACCCACCACCCAAAGTTAATTCTCATTACAGATTTCGTTTCAAGTTGGTAATTCATCCACATGGGAGTATATAACAAAATTCACCAATTATTGAAAAATAGATATGTTTCTATTTGATTTATTGGCTCGCTAACAATGTCTTGCTTGTGCAGAGCCACTCATTTGATGAATATGTGGCTGATCGATTAGAATTACAATTTTTAAACGCTTTTCTGGAAGAGGATACGAAATAAAATTGATTTTTCTAATTGCGTTTAGGTTTATAAGTACAAATATTGTGTTTTGTAAAACAGGTATAAACTATTAAAAATAAAAAACTATTATTTTTTATTTATTTTAATTTTTTTTGTTGTTTATCTTTTTTCTTTTTTTTTTGTTATCTGTTAATAAGTTTATTTGTTTTTTTTTCCTCTTTAATTTATTATTTATTCCCCAACTTTGGACCCTATACAGTTTTTTTTTTTTAATTATAATATAATATCCTAATCATAATTATGATAAGTACGTTTTATTTATTTATCAGGTAAAATTAACAATCATTTTTCTTATTTAATTATTTCAAACAAAACATTTTTATTTTAATTCAATTTATTTAATTTGTTGTTTTTTTGGAATGTTTTACCTGTTTTTTTCTCATGTTATATTTTTGTTAATTTATTTTATTTATTGTATATTTATTTAAATAATAAATTAATCATTTTTAATTCAGTTTATTCATTTAATTTTCTTTTTTTCTTTTTTTTTTATTGTTTTAAATAAGTAATTAATATTACTATTAATATTAATATCGGATATTTTATTATTATTTTCTTTATGTGTGTATGGATGTAATTTAATTAATTAATTATTTAAATTGTGTCGGGCAAATGAAGGGCGAATTTTATTATATTTTTTATGTATATTTTTTCTTTTAATTATATTATTAGAATATATTATTTCTTAAATTTTATATTATTATTATTATATTATTAATTATTTTTATTAATTTATATGTAATAAGGTTAAAATTTCTTTCATTTTTAATATAAATAAAAAAAAAGAAAAAAAAAAAAAAAACAATTTTATTTAAGGCCATTCCGTTCTGAATTGTCGTAGAAAATGTTTTATTTATTTTCCTGTTAAACGTAAAAATGAAAAGAGGATATAGACAATTAGAAATAATTTTTTAACTAAATAATGTTCGCGAAAAAAAGCCTATAAGAAGAGTGCAATTTATCTACAACAATTCAGAATTGGTTTTTTTTTTTCAAGGTGCACAACAAAAAATACTTCAACATTATAAAAAATATTAATTAGGAAATAATAATATTTTGATTATATTTAATTATACTTTGAATTTTGTATTTTATTAATTACAGGAAATTAACAACATATTCATCATCTTCATCATATCGTATCGTATCGATAGTACAATAGAATACAATTCAGATGATATGGTTAGCATAGAGAATTAGAGATATGCCAGAATGATTGTTTATATAAATATTTGGAATATTATAGGATAGGTTTTGTTCATCGTGTTTATTATGTTTACAAAACGTTACGAGTACGTTGAGATTGTAGTCGTGCATGGTTTTTCATCTTCAGTATGATGGAATATACTGACACCATCTTACTGGAATCATATTTTGGCAATAATCGTTGTTGTCGCTCAATTTTGGAAACACGCTAGTCATTCGTCTGTAACGATTAACGATTTACCGCATCGGCAACTCTTTATTCCTTCTTATGAAAGAAATACGGACCGATGATACCTCCACCAACGAATAATCCACATCATACATTTAGTACTATTATTAATATAACGTTGGTACAATGTGTCAATTCAAAGTATTTCTTGTAAACATTTTGTGTTATAAAAATATTATTGAACGTCAATCAGTAAGGAATATACGTTAATAATACAACAGCACAACATATATCAAATTATAAATATGAGAGCTACTTCTATATTTAATAATTTTGTAATTTGGATATGTCAATTAAATTGGTTCACGTGGTATCCCGATAATTATATATTGTATGAATAGCATCATGCTGAATTTCAAATTCGATTTTAATACATATTATTATTTATCGCATATATTGTAATTAGGACAGGGTTTAATTAAATAGTTATTTTTACAAACGCGCATACCATACGATATTTAATTTAATTACAAGCATTCAAATTGCTGGGCTATGTATAGTTTTTTTTTTACAATTTAAATATGGAAAATTAATTGAAAAAGATGTAAAATTTCTATGTGTATTTATTTGTGGTAGCCGCCCCCAGTTCGACTTTATCCTAACAATTGGCAACACATCATTTTGTGCCGTTCCGTTTTGTGTACGTCGCGCGGCGGTTGGTTGAGTTGCCTTTACAAAATTTGACCACAAATGTGAATAGTATTGTTTTGTTAATTTTACCCATTAATTGTAATAACACATAAATAAACATTTAAACTCTTTTTCAATATATTTTATTTGTTTTGCACAACTGTGTGCCGCGCCCGTGACTTTAAATATTAACTAATTTTTATACCCAATAAAATAACAGTTTAGTCTAATAATTCTTTCTGATAACAAAATATTGTATTAAAATTGTATCATCTAATGTATTTTTGGGGTAGCATGAATTCATGCATTTGTTAAAAACCTTTTTTGTAATACATGAATATAAGCGTACAGTTGCGTCTATATATACGTGTTCAATAATGCGGCGGATATTATTCATACGCAACTTGTTTAAACAATAACATAACAATTTACAATTCTATTAACTTATTAACATTCATAATATTAGTATTAAAAAGTTTAAATTAAAAATTTATATTTTACAGACAATTATTGCAAGCATAAAAATGATTCTCTTAATTTTTAAATTACATAAAATATAAAATCAATTTGGAAAATAATTAATAATTAATTAAAAATAATAGTTATTTTTGTTATAATTTTTTTTTATATATTTAACATTTTTAATTTTGTTAAATTATTTACGAAAAAAAAAAAAAACTGTTATTATTTTGTTAATTAATATCCACGCCACATTTTTTTTTTTCATTTAATTGTTTTCTTTTTTTTTTATTATTATACTTTTTAGTTTTTAGTTTTTATTTTTTAAAAATCATTTATAAAAAAATATGATTAAAAATTATCATTTAAAAATTTATTACGGAAATAAATATTGTATTTTTGTGTGTGAAAATTTAATAATAATTTTACGCGAAAGAAAATTATACATTGATTTTATTTATTTTTTTTTTCTTCTTAAAAATTAACTTGTGCACCATTTTTATTTATTTTAATTTTTATTAAATATATATTGTTTCTGTTTACGGTTTAACATTAAAAAAAAAAATAGACAAATTAAAATTTAGTTTTTTAACACATTTTTATATTAACGCAAAAAAAAAAACAAATTAAATTAAAAAATTAAAATAACAATAGGGAAAATTTACGAATAATTAATTGAATAAATAACTATTTAAAAAAAAAAAAAAAGGAATAATTATTATTTATTTATTTAATTAATATTTTTTTTACTATAATATTTATAAATTTAATTTTTTTTTTTGTTTTTTAATTAATTTTTTTGTATTTTTTTTTGCATTTTTTTTCGTATTTTTTTTTTTTTTTTGGTTAAATGTCTTCATCTATTTGACTAGGATATTACAATAATTACATAATTAAAATTTATTATTTATACCGATAATTTAATTAATATATATTTTGTATGTTATTTTTATTTTAACGAAAATAATAGCGCTCTGTGTTGATATTTATTTATTTTATTTTTAATTTAATTTTAACATTTTTTCTTCTTTTTTAAGATAATTGACTGCGGAGAGAAATTAATTAGTACACACAGAATTAATATAATTATAAAAACAAATAATTATTATGAATTACACACAAAAAATTGGTGTTTTGATAAAATTTGTTTGTATTTAGTGTTGTTGTTAAAAACTATATGCTTAAAACCAACCAATTTCTTATATACGACGAACAACAGTATTATATTCGTCTGACACTTTTTAGAAAATAGCTGTTTGAGACAACACGAAGCGACACATTTAATTTTCAGCAAATATTTAAATACATAAAAATTGATCTTTGATACGTCTGTATATTAACACTTTTAGACGACAAATCGTACAAATCGTCTGACAGCATTAAGTATTATATAGTGGTTGTTTTAAGCAATTAGTATGTGTGTGGTAATATATACCGAATTTATTACATTAAATTACATTAGTTGTTACGACTTTTGACTACATTAAATAGACAATTTAAATTTCAAAAAAGCAGTAGCTGTAGAATTCGGCGGCAATATTATATTTAAATTAATTTCTGGTTGTAGTAAGAATTGTAATTGTAATTAAAAATGTATTTTACTAAAAAAAAAAATTTACTTTCTCTGTGTAAATAAATATCATCAAAATAAACAATGTAAAATCTGTAATCTGTTGTTTGTAACGCATTTTTGGTTGTATAATATTGTTGTTAATTGTTGAATTTTAAAATTTTATATTATAAACGCTTATTTTTTTACTATATATAGTTATTATGTGTGTGTGTGTGTATTGATTTAATATTATTTTACTTAAAAATAAATTTAAAAATAATTATTATTAGTAAAAAGAAAAAAAAAAAAAAACCAATAATAATAGTAATAATAAAAATATAATAATATAATTTTAATAATATTTAATTGTTATACATTTAGTTTTTTGTTTTTAAAATGATTTTTTATTATTTTTATTATTACGCATACTAATAATAATAATAATAATGATAATAATATTAATAACAATAAAATAATTAAATATAATAAATAGAAAAAAAAAATAAATAAGAATAATAATTATTCTTTTAATAAAAATTAAAAGTTAAAGAAAAACAAACATCAAACAATTATTTATTAATTTTTTTTTTCCATTTAAATCTAAAAACCGCGCGTAATTTGCATATTTATTTATTTATTTTTTTGTTTTGTTTACTATTTTTAATAATATTTTATATTAATTATTATTATTATTATTATTTTTTATTTTTTATATAATTTATTTAATATTTTATTATACCTTAATTAAATGTTTTTATTTTAATTTTGTATATATAATAATATGTAATTGTATATATATAAATATTATTTATTTTATAATTATATAAATTATATATAGATATATTTTATTTATTTATTTTTTAATATTTAATCGGGCACGAACTGATATGTTTCAATTGTTATGTTTATTTTTTTAATTATTATTTATTATTTAGATTAAAAAATAAATCAAAAAGATTTCAAATGAAAACAATAATAATAATAATAATAATAATTAAAAAAAAAAAAAAAAAAAGAACCACAAATTAAAGAAAAATAAAAACAACAACAACAATCATTTTTATTTATGCAATCATCATTTTCATTTTTCATTTTAATTTAATAAATGCTCATATTTTTATAATACTTAAAATTTTAAAGACAATTATAAATTATTTAATTTTGAATGAATTATAAATTATTTTGTGGATTAAAACATTATAGTGTTGTATTAGAGCGACGGACATCGTGAATTTGTTTTCATATAGTTGAAAAACTGTTCAATTCACGCGTAACATTTTGAAATAATTCCGGTTAGAATCTATAGGCGGCTGCTATGGATAGAGCAATTAAGCATTTGCAGCGGAGGCATTTAAAAATCAACAGTAGATGCGGTTTATGTGTTTATGAATTGATATGTTTGTCGCGACATATGTAATCAAATTAGTACTCATCATAGAGATATTTTCTATTATTTTCATTGTCACTTCAAATATTAAATTACATATTTTTACATAATCTTATGTTGTTGTTGTTTTTTTTTTTTTAGACATGCATTTTTCTATTCTTTTTTGTCTTAAATATTTTTTAACATTTTTGTTTTTCTATTTTCTTTTTAATTATTATTTTATAATATAATAATAATAATTCTAATGTAATAATTTTTTATTTTTATAATATTTTGTTTACTTAATAATAATATTTTTTTTATTTTATTTTTTATGTTTTTACTAAATTATTATTATTATTATTATTATTATTATAATTTTTTTTTTGTTTTTTTTTTCATTTATATATTAAATATATATTTTATTTTATGTGTTAAAATTTAAACCGAAAAAGCTGATATGTTTTTTAAAGTTCCCACAATTTAATGTTTTCATTGTTGTTTTTTTTTTTTTTTTATCATAAATTTATTTAATAATTTTTTATTCTTTGGTCAGATGTGTACATTTTGCATATGATATTGTGTGTTGGTGTGTGCGTGTGTGTCTGTGTGTGTGTGCGTGCGTGTAATAAAATAAAAATTAATATTACATACACAACCACACACACACACAAATACACACGCACACAGGCACACATGCAAAAACATACACTCTGATATTGGACGGAATGATTATTAAAAAAAAAAAAAAAAAAGAATTTGTTTTGTTAAAAACTTATTTCTTTTTCTTTTTTATTTCTATATTAAATATATTAAAAATGTTTTTAATTTTAATTATTATTATTTTTTTTTATTTATTTATATAATTAACTGTGTTTTATAGTTCGATTATATTTTTTTAGTAGGATATTTTAAACGAAAATATTTTAACTAATAATGCAAATGATTTTTAAAATGACTTTATAAATAATATATTAAAGTAGTTTACACTTAAATGTTAAATATACATACGTTGGGGTCTGACCTAAGGATATATTATATTAAGTGATATTACTCCTAAGTGGAACTTATGGCATCGACTAAACATTCATTACAGCCAAGTTGGTAATTTATACTATGCATAGAAGAATTCACCAATTGTACTGCAGCAATTAACGAAAAATAGATGTTTCCATAATTCTATTATTTTTTATATAGGTGATTAGCCCGAACTTAGGATAGGACACATTAAATCAAAGCAGACTATAAGCAAGAAGTTGTATTACAATAACAAAAAGTGATAATCACGAAAATTGTGTACTTTGAAAATGTTTTTTAAGAATTATTATATATAACAATACGAATATTGATTCGGTTTGCGCCTTTGCTAAATTAAGGTGTGTGTCTGAACTAATTTTCGTTGTTTGATCGCCATTCTTATAGCCTTCTTTCTTTATTATATTTATTTAATACCATTCTTATTTAACATCTTCAGAGTTTTATCGAATAATTTTCGTGATAATAAACAAGTATCATATATGGAATAATAAAAGTGAAATCCATTTGTACTATTATATATTCTTTGTGAAATATTATGCGGTGTTCTCACCGGTGTGTGTAATGTTCAAATTACAATTGATATTATGAAACTATACGTATTTATTTTACCGATCACAAAGCATAAAAAAATATTCATATATTTTCTTATTGGAAAAAATAATAGTACTCTTTTAAACCAACCGGTTGGCAGTCTACTTATTAGGTGTTAATTTTATTGTAGTACATACGCAAATATTTTAAGTGTAAATTACAATATATATATATATATATTCGTTTGTCAATATTTTTGTTAATTATAATAATAGAGAGAAATGGACTAATATTGTTAATGTTTTTTTTCTATTTATTCATTGCGAACAAAAAGCCTTATACCATTAATTATATAATAAAAATGAAATGGTAATTTAAATTTAATTTTTTGTTTGTTGATTTTTTGTTATTTTTTTTTTTAATAATTATTATATCATAAAACAGATTCTATAAAAAGAAGCTCTCAATGAGTATTTTTACGAATATTTAATAACCTTTATTTTTTTTATGGTACTATTTTATCTGTGCGCGATCGATTTATAATAAAACATTTTACAAAAACTATGTCATAGTTAAAAATCATATAATAAAGATATGTCTCCGTGTGTGTGTGTGTGTGTGTGTGTGTATATATATATTTAAGTATATAATAAAAGTTAGAAAAAATCTTAAAAAAATACGATCGCATAAGACAAAACTAAACTTTAATTACCAAATTAAAAAAAAAACCCCAAATTATTCCATTTTTGTCGTCGTACAAATATATGACTTAACCCATTTTTATATATAAAATGTTATATTATTAATTTTTTATAGCTAAATGTAATTTTTATACAAGTAAAGTAAATAGATTTACCATAAGACAATAAATTAAAAAAAAAAAAAGGGAGGGTGGTATAAAAGGGCGATTTTTCTTCTACGCGGATTATTTTAAAATAATTAAAATAAATAAATAAAATAATAAATTAATTAATTTTATAAAATAGATACCGATAATCTACGGTTAAAAAAAATCGTATCGCAACACAAGCGCGCGCGGCAACCACATACACACATTTCTCTATTTTATTATATTTATACAACAATATTTAATTATTAAAATTATTATTATTATTAATTATATAATTTAATTTTCACTTATATACCCCAATAATATTATGTGTTAAAATATATTTGTGTTTTAATTACAAATACATATTAAATTAAAAAAAAACGAAAAATTAATAATTTTATTTATTGATATGATTTTGCTTTTTTTTGCTTTGTTGGTATTTGTTTTTATTATTTATTTAACATATTTTTTTTTTTCTTTTTAATTTTTATTCATTAAATATTGCTTACGTTTTCCCTTTTATTTACTAATTAATTTTTATTTTTTATATTTATTTAATTTTAGATTTTAGATTTTATTTTTTGTATATTAAATTGACTGTATTTTATATTTAATTAATTATTTAAAAAATTAATAGAAACTGTTATATGTTATTTTTTCTTAATTCGGACGATATAAAATAAAAATTTCATATTTTATAATTATTATTAGCCACCCTTCTTCGCCATACGGACGACAGCAAATTGTCATACTACTAAAAAATTTTCAACTGAATTATCACATTATCGCTTTTTCTATCTTAAAGCGAGAGGAACTATTTTGCGGCTAATGACTTGACGTATGGCTGAGTAATCAACCCAAATTGTTCCACTCGATAGGAACCCATACAATAGTGGCGATCGCTTTGACACCAAGCAACACACACACACACACAACACATATAGCCAAATTACCAAAATGGTATTTAAAATTATACATAAATTACAAGTCATTAATGACATTGCCCGAAAATATATGTTAAATTAAAACAAGAATAATATAATTTACGTATTATTGCTAAAGACTAAGCCGTGTTAAAATAAATTAGCAAATTAGCAACATTTGTATTATTATTTGTAATATAATTAAATGGCATAAAATAATAGGTATCTCTTCGTGTATCCTATATACAATCCAATATTAGCTATAACGTGATTCATATGTATTTAGTATTATCTATAGTTAATCCTATTGGATAACTGAAAAGTTATTGTTGTACGAATATTGGTTTAAATTTTAACAGTTGATGTATACATATGAGGATCATAAAAAATCATGTATGTATCGGGATAATTAATACGTAGCGTATAGCGGCGATCGATATAATAATACAAAAATATGAAAATAGTTATAAATTAGAAATAAAAATTAAAAATTATTAAATAAAAATGGTAAAACAAAATCATATTTAAATATAAATAAGTATTGTTAATTCTTCGTGTATACCATACACGCGCACTCTATAATCAACTTTATGAAACCCTCTAATTATCAAGTAATTGTTTATGTTATTTATAATGTTTTTTTTTTCTTTTGTTATTATTAATTTATTAATTAATTTTTTTTCATTTTTTTCATTTTTTTTTTGTTATTTCATTTTAAAAAATAATTATTAATAATTAAATAAAGTTTTGTAATAATTATAAATTTTGTATAATAAGAATATTTAATTTTTATTATATGTATTTAAAAAAGAGAGCTAAATATTTTAGGGCACATTTTGGTTATAAGCTATAAAATAAATTTTTTTTTATTTTTTTTCTTATTTTTTGTTTTGTTTTTTTTTTTTTTCCGTCATAATAATAATAATAATAATATTTATAAAATTTATAAATCTTATTTGTTAATATATATTTATGTTTTTATTTTTGTTTTGATAAATAAAAATTAAATTAATTAAAAAAAAAAAGGGAAAATAATATCGAAAAAAAATGAAACAAATATGAAATTTAATTCGGAAACGGAAAAAAAAAGGAAAGGATAATTATATCTCATAAGATTTGCTAGTTTTTACTTTTTAACTAATATTTATTTGTTTATTTTTTTTTTCTATTATTTTCATTGTAAAATTTTTCACTATCATTTTTTTTTTTTATCAAATTTATTATTGATAATTTCGTCTTTTTTTTTATTTATTTATTTATTTATTTTTTATTATTTTTATATAAATAATTTTATATCTTTTAATTATTTATTTAATTTTTAAATATATATATATTAAATAATTGATTGATTGTTATTTGCTTCATTTTTTATAAATTACAAATTAATACAAATATATTCTTTTGTATTTTTTTTTTTTTGGTAAATTAGTTAATAAATGTTTAATATATAATATTTTAAATTATTATATATTTATATTATTTATTAATATATATATTAATTATTTATAATTAATATAATAATTGTTGATTTGAATTTGTTGTTAAAAATTTCTTTCTTTTAATATATTATATTTTTTATCCCGTTTTATAAAGTTTTAAAGCGCAGTGATGATTTTATCTTATAATAATATTTATTATGAGATCATTTTTATTTATTATTATTATTATTATTATTGTTATTATTATTATTTGTCGATACTATTTATTATCGGTGATTATTATTACATATTATTAATAATACACAATAATAAAATAATAATGTTAATAATAATAATAATAATAATAATAATAATAATAAATAATTAATACTCTTTTATAAATAAAATTTATTTTATATTGGTAAAATATAAATACCGCTAATATTTGGTCAAGTTGTTGCCATCAAAAATGTATTTAAATCACGATCATTTTTTTTCAGAAATTCCGACCTTGGCTCCAAACCCGCACCCCTTTAAATAATAAATAAATAATATTAATAATAAAATTAAATTTAAAAAATAACATAAAATAAAATAAATAATAAATGCATTAATTAAAAAAACAGAACAAAATGATATTAGTATATAGAGTAGAGATGAGGTAGTATTTAATTAGTAACTAATAATATTAATATTATATATAAATAAAAATAAATACTATAATTAATTAAAATTAAAAATTAATGTTATGTGACAGTGCTCTTCTATATACAAGTAAATATAAAAAACATTTTTATAATATTTGAAAAATTATATAAAATTAATAAAATTAATAAATAAATAAATAATTTTTGATTTTATTTAAAAATCATTAATAAATAATATATTTAATTAAAAATTTATTATTTTTTTAAGCATTATCAGAGAACATTTACAAAAAGAATACATAAATAGATACAATTTATTTAAGGTTTTTTAATTTTTTTAACAGTGACGTGAGACACGAGAAAATGTTTGTTTATTTATTTATCGAAATAATTAATAAATTAAGTTTTTTTTATATAGGCGCGTCTTAATTCTTTGGTATATTCTTTCTTCATTCATAATACCAGCAATAGTTATGAATCTAAAATTATTCCATATATACAATAATGTCACTATCTTTTTCGTTGACATCATAATTAATAAGATACAATTTTTTTGGCTATCCTGAACGTATATCGATCAATCCAATTATAAATATTTGCTGCTAACTGTGTTAAA
This sequence comes from Bibio marci, assembly GCA_910594885.2. NCBI lineage: Eukaryota > Metazoa > Arthropoda > Insecta > Diptera > Bibionidae > Bibio > Bibio marci. The sequence continues at coordinate 2,571,868 of OU343116.1, read as the reverse complement.
TAATTTAACAAACATTTTCTTGTAATCACTTTTCATTCAATATCGTACATAAAAACGAAAAAAAAAAATATTAATAATTTAAGATATTTAAAAATTAATTATTGTAATTCTATTTATACATTCATTTTTGTTCATATAAACCACAAAACATACTTCTCTCCAAATATTATAATAACATTGTTGTGCATCGTTGGCTGCCATTTTTGATTTAGCAAATTCAATTCGTATGGCACCACGATCGGATGATAGTAGATATTTTCCTTGTAGTGCCATCATTGCTGAACCAGCAAAAGCAGCATCTTTGAATTCAACAAATGCTACAGGAATATTATTACCAGTCGTGCCATTATCATTATATTTATTATTATTATTATTTCTATTATTACCATCGTCATGAATACCATTACAATTACTACCACCACCACCACCACCACCACCACCACCGCCGCCGCCAACATTAGAAATTGAATTTTTTGTGTGCATTCGAAGGCGACAAAAGCCAGGCAAACTGCGTGCATAATATTATTAAATAAAATATTGGTACTGTATTTTTTTATTAAATTATAAGAATTTTTATTATTATTTACATTATTATTATGTATTTTAAATTTACAGACTGTCGAGTATGCGGGTTTTCAGAAAGTAACCTCTCTTAAGCTCAAAATATATTGAGGAACTCATGATTTGAGGTTTGATTATACTTTAGTGAGTATTTCATTATAATTGATATTTTTCTATAATAATGGTTGTATGAATTTTGCACCGGCTTCGATTGGTAAAAGGGTGTTTTATCATTTTCTCATTTATTTTTTATACACACCATATAATATATTAGAATTGATTATCTATTGATTTTGCTATAAACATGAATATCAAATTAAATTTAAATAAATGTTTATAAAATCACATTTTTGTTTGATTTATGGGTTACACGAAATATTCATTTATTTAACTTACAATATATGTAATATAGTACTTGGGGTATTAGTTTAACTTAGTAGGATATATTAAATGCGAGTGTGTACATAAGCGTGAATTGTTTCTAGTATATACTCTATACAACACGTCCACAATACAATATATACTATTCACATAAGTGTGTTGATTATATAGAGGCTATATGTTTTATAAACTCGCGAGCATTGAGGGTTAAAAATTTACATGTTACGACAACAACAACAACAAAAAAACATGAACCTGGAGTAATAAGAGACAGAGGTCGTTACATATATTTTTAGTCATATACGGTTTTTTTTTTTTTTTTTTTACTTTTTATGTTATATAAAAAAACATATTTTATGTATAATATATTTTTGATATCGATAAAACATGTTTTTGGCGTCATCTATCAATCTATCTATATTTATATACACGTAAATTAATGGTAATGCTACTGTTGCGATGGTGCGTGCGTGTTTATCTATTTTCTTTGTTATTTTAATTTTAATGAAATTTTATGTATAGGTATACGTAACCATTATTATTTTATCTACAATACATAAATATAAATAATAAATATGTATGTTTATGTATGCACCCTCTGTCCGAGAAATAACCAGGACGGATTTTCGCAACTGAATGAATTGGATGGGTTCACGTAAATATAAATAAGAAAGATACGTAAATAATTAATAGTAAATAGATTTCATCATCACGTTATCTTTTATAATTCTAATGTAAATTTACTAAAAAAAAAAAAAACACAACATGTATTTAGGATGCTAATCCGTATATGTGTGTGATGAGAAGATGTACAAAATACTTTAATAGTGAATTTATTTGTTACTAAATATAGTTCAATTCATATAATTATTTATAAATTTGTGCTAAATTTGTGAGTGAATATTTAAAATTAGAAATACATGTGTTAATATTATTAAATAAAATGTAAATTATATGTGAATTTTATAGTATATATAATTACAGCAGTGCGCTGATGTGAGTGTTGGGGCGTAGTTTTCAGTTTATTAAAACAGAAAGGAGTGCGTGCGATTCAAACAACTACTCTATACTCCCCCATAATAATTTCAGTGGTTTTTTTTTATTTTTCACCATTAATTGTGTTAATAATAATTAATTTGTTAAATATATAATGAAGGAAAAAAAATAATAAATAAAATTAAATAATAAAATTTGCTAAATATATTATTGTACAAATAATAAAGTAACGAAACTATATATAAATAAAATTGTTGTTAAAATTTACCTAGCAAATATTTCTTTAAGTTCATGTTCGGATACAAATTGTCCTAAATTTGCTACAAATAATGTTGAACATGGGGCATTTGCTGCGAGTGGCGGATTGGGGGGTTGTGACCCACCTGTTGAGCCAACTGGACTAGCCAAGGCCGGGCTTGGTAAAAAATGACCGGGTGGTAAGCCTGGTGATACATGCATTGATGATGGATGCATGCCTGACGCCGGATGTGGTAATGTCATTTGAGCCTGAAACCACGGAAAATTTGGGTGACAATACGATTCCTGAAAAATAAAAAAAAAGGAAAAAAATAAATTAATAAATGAAAAGAAAAAAAGAATAATTTTAATGTAGCACAAAAAAAGAAATGGTTTTAGTATTAAATATTAGTTGTTCAGTTGTTCGAGCATATGTAATTCAAAATTTCGAGATTACGCTGTTCTGAGCATTGAGATGAATTGTTGAAATCAATTTGTAATTGTATTCCATGCGGCGGAGTTACAATTTGCATAAATCAAACCAAGCTGTTAATTTTTAACTCTATGGTCAACAACTAACCGCAATTCGAAACGATCATTGTAAGAAGAATATACACCGAAGCATGATAAAGTGGTGGTTTACAAGGCACACCACACAAACGTTGAAATCGCTTGGTTGGAATGTTGGTTGAATTTATAAAATCAATATTATATACCACATTACAACTGAATTGGATGATTGTTTATATATAAATAGCTTATAAAAATAAATAAACAATATAATAATATAATATTTAAAAATACAAAATAATCACGACAAACAATATTTGAGTATATGTTGTACAACGCTATACAAAAATATATATATATATATATTTGTATAGGAAAAAATATGTTTAAATTTCGTGACAACGAGCATTATTCCATTTTGCGGTGGTACACTGGTACACTCTGGTACCACCGCGGCATTAGTTAGTTATTATTATATACATTTTTATGTTTGAAAATTGAAATATATTTTTGATTATAAAGCAAAATTAAACGCATTAATTCAATATGTAAATTAAATATGTATTTTATAATATAATGTATAGGTGGATGGATATATTTGTCCTCAGTCCACCATACCTACAACATTCAATAATTTTGTATATACATTATATTTAATGAAAGTAAATTATTTATAATATATGTATCTTCAACATGATATCAATAAAATTATAATAGTAATATGATATTATAAATAATTGTATACACGCTTTCTCATGCCTCTTCGCTACACAACAATTCCATATACAAAAAAAAAACCCATTTCGTTAATGCCGTCAGTATTTTTAATGAAAACGATTTTATATTATTATAAACAATATATTTATAGATATTGTAACTACGAGGGAGGACTGTCCCGGAAAAATTCTCGGTCTAACAATGAAAAACAATTGTTGACGTTTTAAACGCATTTTATTTTTCTATAAAATCCACTGTGCAACTACCAACGTTTTTCCAAACATCACTTATTGTTAAATAGTTAAGTCTCACTTATTTAATGATAATATACAATTAATTTAAAGTTTTCCTCTAAAAAGCATATATGATATTATAATTATTTCATATATATTGTATGGATATAGAAGAGATATGATAGCAAGTAAAATACATTACATTATATATAGAATTATACAGTCATTTACATATTTTATGATGAATTTAAACCATAAATTAATGTCAATATTGTATATTTGTCTTATGGCATAGTTACTTATGCATATACGGTATATTTATATAGAACATGTAATAGTAAATATAAATGTATATAATATATTTAGAATTAACATTAATGCAATACACTTCTTATATTATTCCCTATATATATATATATATGAACATATTTATTATGTCTCTATAGTCTTCATAATTTTCCATATTATAAATACGTTACGTACCAAAAGTATACAAGAATCAACACTGTTAAAATAAATGTAAATAATAGAATGGAGCGATATTATGGTAGTTTATGGTTTATATGAAGGTATACGAGTACGTTAATATTTAACATGTTCTAGAACTATTGTGCATTATTATTATTATATATGCAATGCAATATTGTACACATACATATTTTATATTATAAAATAATAATCAGTCTCTGGAGTAATAGTTTATGACGGTTATACAATATACAATTCTATACATTGTATCGAAAAATCTATGAATATATGTGAAAATCAAAACCCATGATATGGAAGGGTTTTTTTTTTTATTTTTTAGGTATAAAACATCAAAATAAAAAGTAAATTTAAATCAAATAGTAAATTTTTTGTATATATAAATAAGATCTCAATAAATAAATTTTTGATTTTATGTTAAAAATAATGTATTTGGGATTTCAAATATAATACATATGAATATCTCCAATGTCTAAATAAAATTATTTGTAATGCACTTTTTCATTTATAATGTATTGCCTTTTACTAACTTCTATATAACTAATATACGAATATAGTTCATAAACAATATATTTTAAAGTAACTTATAATATGAAAAATTATTATACTATTTGAATTTTTCGTCCACAGAGCTTTTACAAATTTTTCAAAAGCTTAATGATATATGTAGTTCCGCGCAAATCAGTTCCATTGTACAAATTTTCGAAACAGCAGGACTAGTGTCGTATGTGACCAACTATTAGGCACAAAAAACAATGGTATGTTTTTTTGGCATTCGTCCAAGGCTTTTACGAAAACGTGGTTATGCCATAATATTGTTAATTCAAAATTATTCGAATCATGCAGTCTGGTTATGTGTTTTTTTATTCCACCGCAACTATTGATACTGAACTGCTTGAAAATTTGATAGAACATATTCGTAAATTATCAACGCAGATACATTTGTGGTGATAATGATGAAATTTTGATTTTTTGACGATTTCAATTTGTCTTATATTGACTGGATTAATTCACATGATTTTACTTAATTCCATTTAATGTAATTAATTAATTTTTTTTGGATAAAATTTCAGTCGATTAGATTTCCGACAATTTAATTTTTAATTTAAATAATATACTTTAGTTAGTAGTTGCATCAAGTGAATTTGATTTTTACATTTGTCGCCGATCAACTCCACTTTTATAGTGTGTCAGATGAGGATGTTCATTATATCTTTAAACTTAAAAAAAATTTCAATATACCGCAAGAGTTATAATAGTAGTAATAGTAGATGTAAATTTATGCATTGCATTTAACACTTACTTGATGGTGGTGTTGCATTGGTTGCTCTAAAACTTTATCGGGATTTAGTCAGAGATAAGATCGAACCGGCACTTGGGGATGCAAAGCCGGATGAACTAATGTTGCATGTTGTAATGCAGCAGCGCCTGGTAAATCTGCAGCACTAGCAGCTGAATATGCTAACGGATGATGCCATAATTCTGGTCCGCCCGGAAAGAATGGTGCACCCAAATCTAAATTATTTAATTCGAAAAAAAAAGAATGAAATTTATAGAAAAAAAAAAAAAGAAAATAAATAATTAATTTATTGAACAAATTTAATTGTTTATGTTATTTTTATTGATACGTATAAAGATAAAGGTATATTGGATGGAAATAAAAATTAGATTATATATTAATTTTATGATAAATTAATTGTAATTTTTGAATGTGAATGAGCTGCACTCGTTTCATTGTAGTTTAATTATAAAAAGACAAAAGATATACTAATGAAATTGAAAAAAGTTTCACTTTATTAAATATAACTCGTCTGTCGCTTATTTTATTGATAATAAAAGTAAACTAATATGTAAAAAAAAAAATAAATAAATAAATAAAGGAAAAGATCAAACAGAAAAAATATTTTATTAAATAAAAAATACTTTAATAATTTTATGTGTGTGGACTTGATCTTCGTATAAATGTATATGAGCTTTTTTTATTTTGGAATACATATTTTTATGAACATATACAGAATATGTAAAAAGGAAGAAATGCGATAGGAAAAAAAATAAATAAACGCGGGTTACAATATAACAAAGAAATATGTTCAATATTGAAATTTATATCTTACAAGATAGATTTTATATTAAAAAAGTTTGTTATTATTTTTTCCTTCGTTTAACATTATTTTGTGTGTCCGTGTGTGTGTGTGTGTGTATGTGTTAAATTATAGTAAATTAAGGACACTGAATCCTGTACTTTCAATATGTTGTCTATAAAAGATGATAAGTTAAAATATGTTGATGATAATCATATATAATATACATTTCTATAGTATAAATTATCATGAAATTCCATTAAAATTACATTAGAAATATGAAGATCGATTGGTTTGAAGCTTTGATAAAAAAAATTCAAGTTATAGTTTTTTTACATCCCCATTCAATTCACAAGTAATAAATAGATAAAATTTTGTATACATCAGTGTTTTTTTTATAATAGTGATCTGATAATTATAGCTTCCCAACTGTTTTTGTGCATTACTTTTCCGTATATACTTGGACAAAAGTGTGTAGTGTAGTGTCCAATTTTAATTAAAGCATAGTAACGTTGCTCACATCTGGTTGTACGTCAATAAACAAAATTGCCGCATATGGAATGCATATGAGCTTCAACTGATAACACAAATTGCAAACATTTCAATCATCTCGATAACTATATGACGCGAATTGTGCATACAAAATTTGATCATTTAATTGAATAAACATAAAACGTTAGCAAAATAGATAAAAGTCTATTAGAATTCAGTGTCTTTTTATTACTTATTATTAAAATGATTGTATTTGTAATTGTAATTCATGTAAATAATAATTTTGGGCATGTCTTATTTGGTATAAAGGTAAAAAAAAATCTATAAGAAATTTACATGCTAAAGAATAGAATAATTATTTATAATGCATATAATGTTAGGTCGCATTCAACACGAATACAAAATCTACATATATGTTTTAATATATTTTGCATTAAATTGTCGAAATAAAATACAAATTTAATACCACGAATTCAAATCGAAATAATAAATAATTTAGCTAATGAAATTTTTCGTTCTGAATTCAACATATTTAATAATAAATTAAATTCGTACAGAATGCGATCGCATATTTTAATTATATTCAATATGATTTTTGGGTGTTTTTGTGGATAAATTTATATAGTGATTGTGAATGAGTGATTGAGTGAGTCTGTGTGTGAGTGTATATATTTGGTGAATGTGATAATGGATAGATTTGATTATAAAATAGCGATTATATGGCTGTGATATAATTTTATTTTGGTGAAAGTGTGTGTTTTGTGTGTATTTATAAAAAAAAAAAAAAAAAATTAAATGATTTTTTTTATAATAAATAAAATAATAATATTTTCTATTATAATAAAATGTAAATTTTATTAAAATGTTTTTTTTTTTTTTCTTTTTTGTTTGGATGTGTACTTACGTCCAGTAAGTGGGTGCATCAATGCAGGATGTGCGGCTGTAGTCGCTGTACTAGGCTGTGGTTTTGGTTTGCTCACTTTCGTATTACTCTTGGCGAATTCCAAGCGTATTGTTTGGGGCATATCAGGATCGAAGCGAACACCCTGCTGCAAATTAGCGTATAAATAGGCATATAAAGGTAAGGTATTTTGGTGATAGTTTTTGTTTTGTGTTATCTTTTTTTTATTTTTTTTATTTATTTTATATTTGTTTGCTGTTTTTAAATCACTAAATAATTCATTTTCATTTAATGTTAATTTATTTTTTTAGTTTTTTTTGTATATGCACTGTAAATTTTATTTGTATTAAAATTAACGAAGAATTTACTTTTGATAAAATAGTATACATTTTTGGAGCACGGTATTAAATATTTGATGATAATTTTAATAATTATTCAATCCCTTGTATTTATATTTTGTATAGATCGTTTTCGGACAAATAGATAACAAATATATAATTGAAAATGGTTGTGGTATGGTGTGTTAGGCGATTAAGTGAATATATCACTATTATTTTTTTGAAACTAATTTAACATTGTTTGTATATGTATAGAATTAAGCGATATCTGGAAAGGAAATAATTTGACTAGAAAAACGTACCATTATTATTGTTATTATTTCAAGGGATACTGTTTCATTCCCTTTTTTATTTTTGATCAGCATCAGGTTTTATATGTAATTAAAAATTAATGTTGCGCCAATAGTATTTACGAGCAGCGAGCTTATGTAATAATAATATAATAATAAAATAATGATTAACTTAAACTAATTTATATAGAAATTTATATAGATTTTATAATAATAGATTATAAATATAATATGGATAGTGTGCTATATTATACAATATATGTATATAAATAAACTACAATTTAATATTAAATTAATTAAAATTCACATTCCATTTTAATATTGTATATTATTGTAATTTTTTACAATATACCAAAATAGGGAAACAATTCAATTTATCTAATTTGTGCGTATTTTTAGGATTTTATGAAAATATACATAATGTATGGAATTATAGGGTATAGATAAATTATAAGTTCTTACCATATACTTAACATGAACAAACAATAACAATAAGTTTATTTGTTAGATAGCTGTAGTACAGATATTAGCTTCCATGAATTAACAGGGATAAGAAAGATTTATTCGTGTCACGTCTGGAATGTACATATTAAATTGACATGCAATTAGAAAATTAAATATAACCCATCGGTTCAATAATGTTTCAATGATAAATACAACCTCTGTTCGAATAAAAAACAGGCAAACAAAATTTTATTTGAATTATCCTCCTTCAATTGAAATATGAAGATTTACACGTTCATCGAGTGAGCATCAAATAACTTTTTTGTATCGCTGATTGAATCTTCGTTTCTGGTTTATATTAAACAAATTAACTCCACATTTTATCACCAATTAAAGTAATGTTTAAGAAATTATCATCTTTTCCAGCGTTTTTAATGATGATCACCATATATTATTTTGAAGATCATTCCGGTTCTTTTTTTATTCGGACAGAGGTTGTATGTACATATGTATGAAACATCTATGGCATATATGTTATAGCTGAGTTGATTCTGTACTGTTAAATAAATGGGAAATGTATATAGTCTTCTTGATCTATTGAAAAAATGTAATTATTGTACTCTTAAAAGATCAATATACTAAAAAATTTTCTTACAAACATAAATACAAATAGAAAAAGATTCAGTGATTTTAAATAAATGCATAAACCAAACCCAGAGATATAGGTGCTACTGCTATGTCTACTGTATTATTTATTTTATTATTATACATGTTTTTGATCACGAATGTGTATGTGTGTGTGTGTTTGTGTTTATGTGTGAGTGTGTTAAGAAGATTTTTTATTTTGATATTCTATCTATATTTTATTGTATTGAATTGGGCAGAATTTTTTTTTTTTGCACTGCGTTGGTGTAATATTTAGCAAAATAAAAATTGCACCGTGTATTTTATATATATTATAATTTGTTTTTTTTTTTATATTTATTATAAGACCAATTGTTGTGAAAAGCTTAATATCTCTCAGTGTGTTGTATATATTTGTAAATAAATATATATATATAATATAGAAATTGAATAATTTTTGTCATAAAATTGCCATTTTGTGTGAATGGAAAATTTCGTAAAAAATAAAATATATTGTAATTTTAATTCATTTACAATTTAAAGTGCATATACAAACTTTTGTGAAAGAGTGTAAATATTTTATATCTATATTTTTATTTTTAATTTTTCCTTATAAAAATATGTGTATTATTTACTAACAAATTTTCATAAAATTAAATAATTATTTTTTTTTTCAAATAATAATAATATCCTTTATAATAAATAGAGTTTCGTTATCATTTCACAATTTGTGTATCGTAATTTGATTTGAAAAGGTATGGGTGTGATCGCTGTTTCTATATTACACAATGTAATTAAATACGCGATGATAAGTTTTTATTATTTTTATTATGTTTACGTAGTAAAAAAAATCCCAATTCTTATCTTTTATAATATGTAATTACAAATGTGCATGTGAATGAATAAATTTTGCAGCAAAATTTCGAATTTCATTTTTAAATTATTATTTTATGTATATTATTTTTTATGCAATACTAAATATGATGTACAAAACTTAATTGACATTAATTTAGTCATTTAGTGTAATAATATATCTAAAAAGTGTATCAATCTCGACACGATGCAATTTATTTTAAAAATTTTGTAGTTATGTGATATAATTCAGTGTATACGAATTAACATTTTAATAATAATTTGTATTCACAAAGGATATCGAATAATTTGAATATAAACCTGCTTAAAAAAAAAAAAAAAACAAAAATTGATTTTTTATTTTAAATGATTGTTAGGTTAGAGTACACATCGAGTACATATATAAAATTACACACGTACGCACACACAGAGTATGTACGCGTGTACAAATGAACGCAGAAATGTAGGGGCGTAGCCGCAACGCATCTTCTATTCTGGCTTTCATTTTCTTTTGTTACATTTTTATTACAATAAAATAAAATCGCCATAGCCAAAAAAAAAAAAAAATTGTTTTACTTACATTTTATCTATAAATTAATTATTCAATCGACTTTTCTTGTAAAATATATAACAATCCAGATTCAGCAGGTGATAATAAGTGTAAAAATCCATTAAAAAACAAAATTATAATAAAATCCGGAAATTTTCCATTCGCCTGCTCGAGCGTAATAGCCGATAATATTCTTTCTTCTTACCAATCCAATCCATTTTCATTTTATGTGTATTTATTAACATTTAATATATTTAATGGTGAAATTATAATTATTAATTATAATAATTATATATCCGCAACAAAAAATAAAATCAAATAAAATTTTAAGGGAAATTTATTCCATTTGTTCTTTTTTCTTCCATGTTAATTCACGTTCACTTTCACTTTAACAATGAAAAAGAAACCAAAAAAAAGCGCTGGCAGAAAAAAGAGAGAAAAGAGCAAGAGGAAATATGAAAGGTAAATGAAAGCCGAAACAGCTGAAATTCATTTCATCCCACACATGACAACGCGTTAAAATAAACGTAACGTACGTAATTTAATGTACCCACCGTCGTTCTAAAAACCTTTACGCTACAATACATTTTATTGTTGTATTTTTTTATGTTCAAAGTTCAACGTTCATTTCATGATTGCATCACATTTTTAATTTTTTTTGGATTGTTAAGAATTAAGAAAATTTGTTAAAAAAAAAATTATGAATAAAAATTAAAATTAATTATATTAATGTAATAAGTGTTAATTAATAATAAATGTTTTTTTTTTAAATTTGTGATTTTGTTCAGTGTAATGATTGCAATGCAGATATTGCAGTAGCAATCCCCAAATTCAATTTGCTGTCGCTGTGGCTGGTTTTTCGTCCATTTTTAATTTTAATAGTATGGATGGAATTTATATGCAATTTACGATATAAATGGAATAACATTGCGAATAAAAGTAATATCTATTATTTTAATTAATTTCTTTTTATACACACTTTTTCTTTCAGATAGAATATATTTATAAGAAATAAGATGTAGATGGATGGGCTTTAAAAGAAAAGCGTTGAGCTTCTCCCCCTATATTTGTCTGTAATATTTTACAATCAATAGATAATAAAATGAATAATGAATCATCACACATGGTAAAAACGTGAGTAATTATAGGTTTATTAATTTTATCCTGATATATAATTATTAACTGGAAAAAATAATATTTTAACTTTGTGGCGGGAAAATAACTTAAATACATTTTACTTAACGATTATAAAAAAAAAATGGACACCTATATGGTTTTCAATTATGTTTGGAATATTTGATATCAACTTTATATGTAAATTTTGATAATTTTCCAAGAGTTGATTCGAATGTACTCAATGAAAATATTATTTAACTGTAGAATAACTACAATTGATCTATATATCAATTTTATCACACGTAATTTCTTCTATAATATTTGGGCTTAAAGATGGGCTTGTATGATATGATTTGAAATAATTATTTCCATTGTTATGCTATTCTATATTATTATTAATTGTTATCGAATAATTTCTTCACGTATAAAATCGAACAGAAATTACATTGTTGGTAAAATAAGACGTAAAATATTTTATGCCTATATTAATTACTATACACCTATCAATATTATTACACTAACATGAAAAATTGTTGTACATCATATAATTTTTCGTAAAATAATCGTAAAATATTGCTTGAACTGTTTTCACTTATTTAATTATACTAATAACTTAAAATGTATATGTTTGTTTTACTGGCGGCAGATAAAAATATATTTTTTTATTACATGAATATTAATTGTAATTATCAATTACGACTTTACGAGTAAAAAAAAAATATACTTCTTTTACTTTTTCGAAAAAAAAAATGTATATGTACACAATTTACATATAATTAATTTTATGTATTGTATTTATATGCAATATTTTATATTCATTGCAAAGCATTTTAGCAAATAAATATTAATTTATATTTCACTTAAAATATTAATATTCATTTACTAAAAATAAATAAATTGTATGGTGGTTATATGTATAAAAATATTAAAAATATTGTAGATATATTGAACTAAAATTCAATTATACCTGTAAATCCTGTTTAGCTGCTTCAGCGCCAGCTCTTGTATGAAATGTTACAAATCCTACGGGCTACGGGAAAGATGTTAATGGAAATGAAAATGAAAGATATTTAATAAAAAAACACTTTAATTGATTAAAAATATGAACAGTAAAAACTTACCGATGCTGTTTTTCCATTTTTACTTGTTACTTTTAATAGTGAACCTTCATAACCCTTTCAAAAATGAAAATAATGATAAATTATTATTTGTAAATACAATCATTACACACGAACACTCATATGAAATATTATATATTTACCTCATAAGCTCTAAATAATAAATATAATTCTCTAGGTTTTGCATCCATTGGTAATCCAGAAACGAATAGTGTACGAACCTGAAAAATTAAAATATTAACAATTAATTACATATACAATATATAGCGATTATATAAATAAAGCATTATCGTATTATAATACAATATAAATTGAAAAGCATTAAATATTCTGTTTCTGTGTAATGGTTTTGTATTAAGTAAATTAAGTAATTAACTTTTATTATAATATCAACATTAAAGAGTTTCATATCTAATCGTACAATAATAATTTATATGACAATATATGAGCTCGTATAAATTATTCCATATATAAAAATAAATACAATGAATACAATAAATATTTCTTAATCGATTAGTAGATAAATAAAGAATGTTACTGTATACAATATAGAATGATCAAGGATTTTATAAAATAATATTTTGTATATATTTTCTATAATCATTTTCAATCAATATTTTACTCCGATCAATAATAACACGAAATATCATTCAGTACGTGTTTGACATCGATTTCTATATTATATTACTATATACTAATTTAAATAGTAGCACAAACTCAATGTATGTGTAATATTGCATTAATTTAAATTAATATATTTATCAAACCATAACAAATGCACACAGAACACAGAATCGTCACATTCTGGGTCATAAAGTAGTTGAAAAAATATTTTTCAGACAATATGAAACGACAAATTATATGACAACTGTTCATCTAATAGCAATAGTCTATCTATCTAGTGGTTCATTGGGCTTGAATAACAAAAATGTATTCAATTCAAATTTTATGCTAAATCTCTAATTCTGTGTGCAGACATTGGTAATCATTGGGTTACGTGTACAACACCGCCTTTCCAAAATTTTCCGAATCCCTGATATAAAAAAATTATATCGCTTTGACATAATAACAGTATACAATTTGTGTATCATTCTTAGTCACTCGTCCTCGTCCAGACACAATTTTATTTTATATAGTAAAGCTTAAATTTTTACATTCACTAATTGCTAATCGTTTTAAATCTTTATTTATATTTATCCCTTTGAAAAATATATATAGGTAAATTAATTATTTTAATTTTAACACCATAGAATCTCGTAATCGTATTATATATTACAAATTGCATATAAATATTTTAACTATATGTATATGTAAAAAAACACTTTAAATTTATGTACTAATTATTTATACAATAGAAAACAATATATATATAGGCAGACGCACACAGAGAGACATACATATTGGAATGTGGATTATATATAAATGTATATATTTAATTATATAGAAAAAAAAAAACAAGATTACAATGATAAGTTTAAATATTAAAGGAAAAAAAAACATTCCCTATTTCTATACATATTTATTTATGCTCTCTTCTGTATTAGTACATGTACAAAAGATATTTCTTTCGCAAGCAGCAAACTGATATATTTATAAAAAAAATAATGTATATTATTATTTGATTTTTATTGTCCTTAGGCAATATTTAAGTCATGATGTTCATGTACAATATACAATGAATAAAACATTTAAATCATTTGTATAATTTTATATATAATTATTGTTATATTGATTGTTGTTTGTATATAATAATGTATACATGCATTTTCTTATATATAAGAAATACCAGTAACGATAATATGTATGTATTTTCTATGTATTATAAAATAGAAGAAAAATCAATACAATACCCTCTTAATATTGTAACATTGAAAGCATATATAATGTAGTATCACACCGACATTCGTGTGCGTGCGTATACTATTTTTTTAATAATACACCTACTACACCTACATTTGTATATATTTATTATTCGATTATATATTTTATGAAGATCTTTATTTATACAATAAATTAATGAAAATGGGTCTTTCGCTTAAACATATACATATATTGTAGATATGAATTGGTTGGTATATGGGGAGAAATAATTATATTGTTTGTGTATGTTTCTTAATTTGTTTATGTATTACATATGATTTTAAAACAACATATCCTTTTTGTCATCCCGTCAGTATAAATAGCGAAAAATAAATTGATAATTTTCATAATTTAGTAACAATTCACTAATACATTCTATCTATCCTCATAATGAAATTCATATAAAACAATTTAGACTATACTTTTTATCACATTGAGTTTTTGTAGTAATTTTACTTTTTCTATCTAATGATAGAAAACTAATTCATAAAAACCATAACACATTTCGTATATATATTTATAACAAATTAATGATAATAATTTTCCAATATTTCAGCTTAAATTATCTATGACACTATCTTCACAAATATATATATATATATATTATCAATAATAATATCAACATTAATGTATTAAACTATATTGTTTATATGTATAAATGATAAAGGGTAACCCATTTACTTTTCAACTATAAATATAGGGAACGGTTTTCGTACTACCTATTTCGTTCAATATTCATTATTGTAACAATTGCATCGCTTGCATATAGAAATTTACGATCAGCAGCATGCTTCTTATTCGAATACAATTTGTGTAGTAGAGGTTAATAGAAAAAGAATTTTGCAATGTTCAATAGTAACACCAGAGAAAAATTTTAAAATACTATATTTATATCGAGAGGAAATAATTCATTCAAAGCATTGCACATGATGTGCATAATATTATTTACCGGTCAATTTAACAATAATATTTACCAAAACGTTATATTTTTAATAATAAATTACATAATTTTATAAATATCGATAATTAATTAATGAAAAAAAAAACAAATTGGGGTAAAATCAGCGTCGCGTATATAATAATGGTTAATCTATAATGTCATTTTCATCGCACAAACTACATTAAAATACCTCATAAAAAACGCATTATGATTCTCATTCCGATTTAACGAGATCACTTAATAAAATTTTCAAATAGATCTTACAGCTTTTTATTCAGAAAACCCCGCAGCACATACTGAAAACATAATGCCTTATTTTTTTCTATATATATATAATTTTCACAAGTTGTACAGAACCAATAAATATGTGGTGGTTGATCGCACCCAATTCTATACGCCAGCATTGCAAAAAAGGTAAATTTATGTATTATGTATAACGAATATAATTTGTATTACAATAAATATTCCAATATGTGATGTAATGGAAAATTATATTATTTATAGATAGACACATAACATATACCTATAATATATTAAATATGTAAATTTTAATTTATATGCATTTGTGTAATTGCATTTGCATGCATATTATATTATTGTGTTTTGTAGTTGTTGTTGCTACTAACTTTTAAATAAAAATAATGGATTTTAATGAAAACCCAATGATTAAAATTTAATGGAATAATACTGTGGCTATGATTGCCATCGCCCGTTCTATGTGTATATGTAAATTTTATTTTTTTTATTATGTGTTTAACAAACATGGAAATGATTTTAAAAATAAATGATACAAATTATTCAATACAATATGTACGAGGGTGGGTCGCTAAAAATGATAAAAATCATAGAGATAACAGCAAAGCTTGATAAATGGTTATTCCGTTAATAAGTGATTTCATTGTGCTTCCGCGTCTACCGTATACCGTCCAGATTTGAAACCAAGAGACCTTTTTCACTATTCAAATATGATAAAGTACAAAGAAATAGATTTGATGAAATTTCGAAGTCAAGGATGCATGCAACAAACGCATAACTTATATTATATTTACCTTCCCAATTCAACCAGTCCACTTACATATTTTATTATATCATATATATATTGTATATATATATAATGCCATATAATATGTGAATAATTAATAAAATTGGTTTGTTATGTTTATGACAAGGAAAAAAAAAAATGAATATAGGTTAATATTTATTATCGGAAATAAAACACATCATAAAATATGAAATTAACTTTAATTTCCTTATTATTTATACATAGTCACTCTTTTCGATCATATGTAAAATATATACAATACATAGATTAATTTCCTTTACACTTTAAATAGTAACGATATTATCATTTCATAGATAATTTCAGATTATGAGATTTGGGCGAATGACATTCTAGCTTCGCATCAAAGTTTATCTGCAAATTTTTTAAATATTTAATTTTCAATGTTCAAAGATATAACATCTTCTTTCTTATGTCGTAACTTTCATATCTCGTCTTTTTTTCTTGAACCATTATAGAATATATATAAAGTATTTTATTTAATTATTTACTCTTAGTAATTTTATCGGGGACTATTTTTACTTAATTATTTACTAAATATTTATTACGATTTGTATATTAATTTTTTAGCAAACAGTCAACGTATAAGAGTGGGATTATACGCATTTATATACACCTATTGGTTGCTGTATAGATATTGAAATAGTATAGAAATTTTAATTTCATAGCTTTAGTTATATACCGAAATATAATATAATATCTTATTATATACGATATAAGAAAACACCTTTATTTAATTTATATATATATACGAAACATGAGTATAATATACAAACTCTATTCTATCATATAAAATAGAATAACCAGAGAATAAGTTTATGTTGATGAAAATGTTTTAAGTATAATTAAAATGCTATTAACAAATGAAAAATATTTTGTAATATATATATATATACGGAAAGATTTGTGTATATGCATGCGTGTATAAAGCATTTAATTGATATAAATTAAGATATTCGTGCGATATTAATTAATCTGTCTTAATTTTAACATCATCATCGTTATTATAATCATATCGCTTTTATTACATTTTATATAAAACGTTAAATATTGCTACTTTTCCGTTTTTTTATTATTGCTAATTTTCTTAGTGGGTGAAAAACGGACATTATATACGCAACACATTATATGATCGAATAGAAAACTCAATGATCATTATGGCATAAAGGTTTACTTTGTAAGCTTTAATAAACTAGTGTTTAAAATCGTTCAAGAAAGTTCACAAATACCGGATATAAAATTTACCAATGAAATCGGTTCCAGATATATTAAGAAACACAATATTATCATATAAGAAGATTCTGGGGGAGGTAAAAAAATAACTTGTGCTATCTACAACAACTATAAATCGAACATCTATATACTACTATAGACTACTGTCCCACAAAATTCATATGTTATATATTGTATTATGATGAATATTATGTTCAGTTCAGTATCGTTCACCTGTCCTATTATTTTCAATACCTAAAATATGTATGTGCATGGAGTGTGTGCCGTGTCTATCTACTATGTATTGCATAAGTAAATAGAAAAAATAATATCTCTAAAAGTCTAAAAACCTAAAGCATCGTGTACATTCTATTCTATATCAATATAGCATAGAAAAACATATTAAATTATCGATCGATTAATAGCATATATATATATATAAATAAAAAAAAGCAATATAATATATATGTACAAAAACTTTTTCATAATTTTATAAATCTACAATACTTTGATATTATATAAAATATAATTTATATAAGATATTATATACAGGGTGTATTAATATGTATGTTTTATACACCCACTATATATACCATATACATTTGAAATTCCTTATATGTTATTATAAAACTATATGTATAGAAAAAGATGCTTGAGTTCAATTTATAAAATTGTAAAATTGCACAAAAACGCACGACACAACTTTGAAAGTTACATAAAACATCAGGAATTATTAATGAAATGAAAAATTAATTTGTCCACACGTTATTAGTTTTCGACGATATGATTAATAGTAATCTTGCACTCACTTTCAATGTGTGTACAAACGTTCTGTATACGATATCATGAATTTTGTTGATCATTTGTTATATTTTGTTTTGTCATCACCGTATTTCAACGATCCAACCACCGACTGACTGTTGATTGATTGCTTCTATAAGATACCTATTTTGGTGATACCAATCACTAGGTTTTTTTTTTAATCAGAGTAGTATATGTAAAAGCGTGTTGTGCGTTTCATATTTATTGATATACGAATCAGTTTTGATTGCTTATTATATTATATGTAGCTTTCTATCTATCTATTTAGCTATCTATCTATCTATCTATCTATCTATATAGGAACGATAAATTAACGAAATGGTATATGTATTATTTTTTTCACTTTAATATATCACATTCAATTTACTTTTTGCAGATAGATATATGATTGAGATTGATAAGTACATAAATTTGAAGATTATAATAAAATTGAATTGTAAATTAATGAATTAAATAATTCAGTAAGCAATTATTTCGGAAAGTTTAAAAAAACAGAAGACAGAGACTATGAAATAATATTTATATTTATATTTGATTGTGTCTGTGTTCTGTGTGTGTCATTTGTTTATAAATTATATATTTATTTTGATAATATTAATGTCTTCAATAAAAAAAAATGTGTCAATAATATAGTTACGAAATTTTTTGAAATATTTATAGAACAAAATTAATTCGATTTCAAATACAAATATAATAATAATACATAAATATTCAATATTAAGGCATGTGTACATTTGAAATTTTTCACTCAATTTATAATTTTTTGTATACACGTGATGATGATTGAATTTTCTTGTTGTTACCCGCTCATAAAATTCGTTTCATATACAAACGTTGTTTCTAACGATACATTATATACGAAACCAAGATTTTTGTTAAAACTTTTCCAAATATCATCATGGATCTCTTCACATTCAGTCATAATCTAAATATGAATATTCGATAAACATAATTTCAAATGTATACATACCTTTAAAGAGTATAGTCTACATATTTTGTGAATAAAGAATGTTACAAACATTGTCAGTATAAATATAATGTTATTTCTATATATAAATATATTTTGAAGTGCTTGATTTGATGGCAAAGGTTATTTACTTAATTCATTAGAAATGAAATATGCAAATTTATATTATTAGAATGAAAATAAAATTAAACTTTTCAGTGTCTATATCTACTCGTATATATTTGTAATAAATATTATATATATAGATATGTAGAAATAGAAATAGATATTCATATTATTAATATAAATATATATATATATAGATTTTCCTACAACTAAAACAAACAAATACCATGTATATGTAGTATAATAGATAAATAAATTTTGTAATATATCACAAAATACCATTATCATATGTGCTATTTAGATAGTTGTTGGTTATATATATATTTACTATATTTACGTTTACGTATATGTGATACGGAATAACTTTATATAAAATATAGATCTATTTTCAATGATACTTTATCATATAAATAATACACCATATACAGGTTGTGTACGAGTGCAGCAATGCTATGATGCTGCAAGATAGTGATGATTTCTAAGTTCAAAAAATATACTATAATTGTTAATTTTTTAATTTGAGCCTCTCTGTTTTCGAGAATTTATTTCGGTAACCTTATCTTAAAGTAATATATAAAATATATAACTTCAAATTTATATTCTCTATCAAATTTTGAACTTAGAATTATATGCTCTGCATCATATTGCCAATCGTATGGACATCACCCTATATATGCTATATATAAATATATATATTAACATTAAATATAAAATCAATGTTGTATAACAGAACATTTTGGATGTGTACCATATTTATGTTATTTATATACTCGTATACGTTATACGTAACTAGATAATTAGCTAATTGTTTGTGTAACCTCGTTACATTATTAAATATAAAAATTGAATTCAATTCAATATGAATAATTTTACTAATTTATTCGTTATAATCAAATCATACGTTTATATATTAAAAAATAACAAAATTCCAATCTATATATTTTAATATAAATGGATTATCGCACATGCTTTATTAATTATTTTATCAATTCAACAATTTATGTTCTATCATTTAATTTCAGGCTAATATCACTCATATAAAAGTAGACCAATTATAGAGAATTGTTATTTATGTACTCCGGTGCGAAGTAATTTACCACCTTGACTATTATATGAATGCTTGGTAACAATGTTATGGTCCACTACATATAACTTTGACAATGATTCTATGTGCAATATTAAGTAAATCTAATGATGTATATCATATGAACCGTTATTTTTTTGAATACTGAACATTGACACATCCTAACAAAGGTTCGATTTCTACCTTCATCCATATAAACAAAAGAGTAGAACTTGCGATGGTGTTGAAAATCCAGCTACCTCCGTAACTTCATTATTTAATAAAACACATGCCATTTATACACAGATATACCATTATCATATATGAAAATTGAATTTTCAATGCCTGTTTTAAATATGTATTTGGTAAAAGTTAGTTGCATTACATATCATCAATTATTTATTCCTATGTACATATAGACGAGTATATACAAAATAATAATGTAATAAAACTCAATGGGTATACTTTTGCTGTAACTTATAAAAATTTAACACTAATTTCATTTTGTTGGATAAATTTTAATAAACCTTGTGTGTGTGAGTGTGCTGCGTTACAAATGAAAAATATAGTATATATGTGCAGATATATGTCAATTTATATATAGTTAAATATTATGTACAAAAATTTCTTGTTGTTAAAGCTTATTTAAGGATTAAAATTTTATTTGACTTTGTGACATTTTAATTGGCTAATGTGATTCTATTGTATATCACTTTTGTTAAGTCACATGACAGACAATAACATACCCGAATATTAGCTATATATATATTTAGAACATATATGCATCCATATATCTAATTTATAATTTATCAATGATATGATATATTATATATGGATTGTTGTTTGTTTATATAAGGAATGGAAAATGTATACGTATAGATATTATATAAATAACGTATACACACATATATAATGTAGATATATATTTATAAACTGATTAGAGCTACATATTATATATAGTTATGGTTAGTACCCTATAGGCAATGAGTAACACAAGTGCAACAAAAATGAAGAACCGACATGTTTGAGAGTTATATATGCAACGTGTAAAACGATACAATGGAAAATACTAACAGTTTGCAATCGCATTACTTTTTCGCTGAGCCGCAGAAGGCGTTATGCAAATTTTGGCTGACTGGTTTCTATACATAAAATATAATATAATATATATAGAAATGCATTTACAATATATTTAAGTACATGTATAAGTTTAATTTCATTCATATATATATATATATATTGTAATATATACGTCTATCTATCTATAGTATATAATATATGTAGTATGTGTACGTATACATAATATGGAAAATGTTGCCAATAATTCTAATAGAAGGTTTTGTGGTTATATATATATAATATTGTTATGCATATAATACAAATATTATTTGCTTCCTAAATATATATATAATATATTATTTATGTACCATATATTTGAAGAGGATATATAAAGTATATTTATATACATGTAAATATATATAAAATATTGATGCAGAGATTTTATAATATATTATCGCATAGATTAAATTATCCTGACAAATTGACTATGCATTTTAGAATTTAGGTTTTTAAATATATATATATATGTGTGTGTGTGTGTGTACATAAATATTAAATATTGAAAATGATACAGATACAGATTTTATTCTCTAAATTTTTAAAGCGATTATAATTATAATATATTATAATTATATAATTTACATATGATTATTATTAACACACCGCATTTAAATAAATAACCTGCGGTATTATTATTTCCTTTAAACAAACATATAACCTCATAATCTTTAAATTATACCTTAAATTTTCATCATTACCTCTTTGTAATATCGGTATATAAATTTACAACTGTTTTGGATAATATTTAATTTATTTACAATATATATATATATAACTTTAGTGCGTTCAATATAAATATATATTTATATATGTACAGTGAAACTGCTCCACAGTAAAGTATGAATTTCCCTATAAATTTATCTCTCCGCATATATATTGCGGTTATAAGACTTATGAAATTCTATAAAATTCATACCCATAGATGTGAATGTTCACGATATGCTCATATTAGGTTGAGAATCTATATCAGTGATGTGGTTTTTCCAATATTACTATATGGCGGGCTTCTTCTGTACATATATATATACCTTAACTGATAAAATATACTTTTAACTTCCCCAAAAATTTGATTTCCCAACAAATATATACACGCAATATATATATATATATATATTGTTATATATAGGAAAACTTTATGCAAAAGATTTGTACGTGTGATGGTACCACATCTTTTATACTTAATGGTTGATATGCGAGACTTGAATTTCTGTATATAATATCTAATAGCAACGATATACATATATATATATTGTATTATTTTACAGTAGAAAGTTTGAGTCGTATACTTGTATTTAGATATATGTTTTGAATTTGATATATTTTATATATATATTTGTATGTTTTATTGTATATTAGTAATAAATTATACTGTCTCAAGTTGACAACAAAAAAAAAAAGCGGCAAAAAAAAAATTGAAAACATTTGTGTATATACATTGCAAAGAGTACATGTTTCATTTCTCTATAAATAGTTAGACTATATAATATGTATATATAAAATCCTTGTTGTTATTCTGAAGGGATGTTTTTGACTTTTTCCATGTTTCCTATTTTATGTAAATATTATTTCTTCTCGCGGTGAAAGTGAAACTTTAAAAACCTCATCATCATAATATATGATTAGCTTATATATTTACATGTTAGCACCGTACGTAATCGCTTAATAAATATATAAATTAAGGATATTAAATATACTATGTACTATATATAATACAAGATACGATATGTTCTGTTAACGACATTGCATTCTTATAGATTATAGATGTTCCCTAATTGGGTCACACACAATTTATGAAAATGTAATAAAATTTACTAGCCATTTGTTAAACCCATATAAACTTTCTATTATATATCAAATTAATTATTTATCAATTTTCTACCATATATTTGAAAATAACTATCATCAATAATATATTTATTGTTAAACAAAACTAAATAAATTAGTAAATTGTAAATATTTATATCATTAAAATTAATTTGATAATCTCTCATTAAATTGTTGTGTTTTAAAAACACATATATTATTTGTATATAAAATGTTATGTTATTATATTTATAATACATTAAGCACACTAACTTTATATAAATATTACAGTGACGACTCCTGAGAAATTAACAAAAAGGATGATACATATATGCTCTGGCGAAGATCTGAACATATATAAAATTAAACGACTTCTGAAATATAAATTTCATACTAAATTTGCCGGCAAATCACATTTTCGAAATTAATACACAATACGTTTTACAAAGTATCGTGTCATTTTATTCCTTACGAAATTATTGAATTTTCAAAATATGTTTATTTTTTTTATGTGAATAAGAAAGAATATCATTTTATCCTTTCGATAGACTATTGTAAAATAATTTTCACGAGTCGTCGCTGCTGCTGCTACTGAACAACAATGTATTTTTTATAAATCACATAAACAATACATATACAATTGTATATATTCCAATGTGTATATGTTTTGCTGACATACTGACTGCTGTTAAATCCTATATATTTATATATGGAATATAACGAGATTTTGCTACATGGAATTAAGTAAATAAATATATTAATTACTAAAATGGAAACATATTTGTACACATATACTATTTGTATACTCGCTCGTCATCGTATAATATATAGCTTTCGTTTCGAATATATGATATGCGTATGTGTATATTAGGTAAAGGATGATGAGAATGGGTATATATAAATTCATTCATTCATTAATTGTTATATTATACACATGATGATTGAGAAACATCTATTGCAAAAATACAAACAAAATCTATAACACCCGCTGCATAAATTATTTGTTTTATTTCATACAATACAATAATCATTAATAAACTAACTTACAAAAGCATATATTGTTTTGTTATTATATTATGTATTATTTGTATATAAATTACATCATATTGTTGTTTCTTTATCTCTTAAAATATTAATTTTCATTTCGTTACTTGACATTGTTTGTTTGTAAACATATATATAGTCTTTCTCTTATTGTGTGTATATGTACATCGAATATTATGAAAGAAGAAAATGTTATGTTTTATCCATTTTTTTTTTTTATTTCTAATCCCAAATAAAATATCATTTGTTCATCAAACATGAACAACATATAAAGATGTCAATGGCATATATTTATATATTTACATGTAACACAAATATAATGTTTACCATTAAAATATTGTATATCTAATAGATATAATTATTAAATTATTTCATAGAATAACTTCTATATATTATTGATTGTATGTTGTTTTATAACATGTTATTTATTTCAGAAGTTAATCCATAAAATAATCATATTTTTTAGCCACAGCATATTAAATAAATTTATGTATTTTATAAACACTATATATATTCGGATACATAAGACAATATCAAAATTAATGTGTGATACATGAAATTTATTAAAAAGAGAAAATTGTTGATATTCGATGAGATTTATTTATTGTATACTATTGTAATGTGTATATATCAATGGACTGCCTACCGCCTCCAACCCACAATATATATATATATATATGGTATAGGAGTAAATAAATATAATAAAATAGTAAATGGAAAAAATAAACTACTAACAATAAATGGATAAAATCAAAAAAAAAACTGTCAAACATAGAAAAAGATTAAACCGCAATGCAGTCAACAAAAATGTTATAAATATCATTTTATCATTATCATATCATATTGCATATATATTATATACAATTATATTGAATGTATATAGGCAGGTATATAAAAATATATATAAATTACATTATATATATATAAATGATGTGTATGAATGGTACCTATAAAATCCATTAGTTTTTCGTAAAAAAAAAAATAAAAATAATTGAATTTTAGTTGATATATTTAAATACTGTATCATCTCTATAAACTTTTGTACAAATATGTATATTAATATATCAGTGGCGGTTCTACTTGTACGCCAAATCAAATGCTTGTACTCCAAGCACATACATAAATATATATAACACAACGATGGTCTATAATGTAAACCATCAAAAATGAATTTAAATAACTCAATCATTTGCTTAAAAAAGCATATAAAAAATAGCTATGAAATACAATTGTCATTGTCATTATAACTAATTTATTTTGGCTGTGCTTTCAAAAGATAAACAACTAATAGTAAAAGACGTGTAGCTAACTTTTACGTAAAATAGAGACACTCTGACGCTGCCAAAGATCTCAGCAACCGTCACTGATGTGTGTGTATGCATCGACTACATGCATATACCAATGAAACCACATACGAATATACATATTATTTTAAACAAAAACCATACATAAAATATATAATGTATTTATTTGATTACATTCTTTATAAAACAATTGTATGTTTTTATTTTTTTTTTTTTAAATGCCAAGGGACTTAATGAATTGACATATAATATTTAATTGAAAAATATATTGTGTGCATAAACAACTTGACCGACCGATCAATAATAAATAATATTTTTTTCAAATGCTTTATGTTTTGAACATATATTAAATAATTGATCAAAACCATTTCAATTCCACAATATACAATATTTTAATATTATAAAATTGAAAATGAAAAATTTTTAATTATATATTTTATATTTGAAAAAAATTCACATATTATGTTCATGTTGCTGTTGATATTCAGATAAAAATACACAAACTTATACGAAATTTAAAACCTTTCGAGAGATAATAGCAGTCCTTTCTCTATATACTAACGTTTTTAAGTTAATAAAAATAGAACTATATAATTTTACAATAAATCAAATATTTATCGGTTTTTTTTGTTCCTTTTAGTTCGTCCTTTGTGTGGCATGGCACGAGTGCAAATCACAAATTAATAAGTATATTTTACAAATATATATACATGCACAAGTGTGTGGCGCCGGCAATTTATCATATATATGTTGTATTTTTTATTAACTTCACCGAAACACTTTTATTTTATTATGAAAAAAAAAATTGTTTCACAGATGATAATATTTGTTTTTAAGCGAATATTTATTATGACATTGTGAAATTCTTTTTGCCCATGGACTACCGTCAATATGTATATATTTTTTTTGGAATATATATCATTTTTATTTGATTATATTAACAACCTGTGTTAGATTATTTTTTCAATTGTAATACATATATAAATAAAAAAAGAAAATATATAAAATACACATGTGTGAACGACGAACGACGAACATGTAATAAAACAGAAAACGAAAAGATCCTTTTTGAAATAAAAGC
This sequence comes from Bibio marci, assembly GCA_910594885.2. Taxonomy (NCBI): domain Eukaryota; kingdom Metazoa; phylum Arthropoda; class Insecta; order Diptera; family Bibionidae; genus Bibio; species Bibio marci. The sequence continues at coordinate 2,544,561 of OU343116.1, read as the reverse complement.
AATAAAAAAAGGATATTGTATTATTTTACAGTACAGAAAATATAATATAAAATAAATATATGTGTATTTGATTTATGATTTATTATCAGCATATACGAAAATGTAAAATTATATTGTTTTTTCATGAACTTCATCAAAAATTAAAATTTATACATCGTATAATGTAGAACTAGGGAAACAAAATTGTGGCATTTTTCCGAAAAACATTGACATAAAATTAAAGTCATAAAAGTTGATGCATAATCAGATTTTGTTCCATAACTACTATATATATATTTTACTAGAACATAGCTAGCTTTCAAGAATATCGATAATGAAACATTTTCTGTATTTGTTCAATTCTCATAAATTTACAACTCCATAATTATAATTTGTTATATTGTATAATAGAAAAAATGTAAGAATATATAATTTTGTTGTATGCATAGAATTTTCTGATTAAAGTTTTTCTATAATTTATATATATTTTAATTATACATATAATTTTATTGATATGTTATCCAAAGCCATATAGATATTATATGAAATTTATTTAAATTAATTTATCAAATGTCATTTTACATCTGACGAGCAATTAATGAAAAATCAATATATCAATCAAAGTTTTATTTTTTTGAAAAATAAAAAAGGAAAAGTTTCTCCATTGTTAAAATTAAATAGAGAACGGTATATTTGTAATATCGCACACCAAATACTCGTAAGATATAATAGAATTAAGATTACTAATACACAAACTTTATTGTTGATCTCATGTATAGAAAACATAAAAAATTTCTTCTGTAAAACTTTTTTAAACAAAGTTTATATATAGGGAATTATATAGAGATTCACTATATACTATACACTTACACATATTATAGATATACTTATTGTTAGTATAAATGTACCGCCGCCCCAAACTAAATAGTAAAGTATATACAGTATATATATAACTAAGCTAACTACGATAAATACTGACATGTGCATTATACTTATACTGAGTGAGTATACCCGTAAATACTATGTGTGGTATTTTCTTCAATATATAGTTTACATATATAAATATTTGACCCTGTGTCTGAAATATAACCAGAATGGTGATCGTTACGGTTTTGTTGTCTCGGTAATTGACGGTCTACATTTTAGCTCCACATGAAATGTAGGGAATAGAAAATTAGTCACTATAGGAATTATATCGTGTAAAATAAATCAGTGATAATTGTAGGAAAGCCAATAGAAATAAATGCATTGCCTGCCAACTGTCTGCAGGCTTTCTATATACATTAAGAAGTGTTATGAAAGTTTGCCACTTAACTGTATAAATATAAATCGATCAGAAACCGACAATAAATGGTCCATAAATTGAAAAGTCATTGAGCGGTTATTTTTCGGACAGCAGATCTATTTTATATATTATAAAATAACATTGAAAAGTTATTCGAAAATTATATATATAGAATATTTAATATGTCTAAAAAAAAAAAATCTCTTTAATATTTTAGTGTACATAGTCTTAACAACACATATTTGTAAAAAGTTATAGACCACAGTGCACACGTTATAGCATTTATACCTTTGTGCAATGCTGATTTCTGTGCGATAAACAAATTGTTTGGTTTCATTGTGGGTTATAGGGTATGGAGGAGGAGGCTAGGGAGATATTTATATTGTATACTTTGTTATATTTACATTACTATGTATATTATACAATGTTAAATGTACACATTGTATATTCACCGAAAAAAAAGTAATGCTGTCAAAGAATTTAAAATTTTCATACGTTATGTAAAACACAACTTAACTATGTATAAAAGTTAAGTAAAACGAAACTTTTTATTTTATTTTTTTTTCTTTTGATTTTGTTTTGCTAAATTATTTTAATATATTAATTTTGTATCTGATATACACACACACACACACACATCAGTACATAAGAATTAAGAAAGAAAACCACATTGAAATAAAAAGTTGTGTCAAAGAAGATTTTAAAAGATAAATAAATTGTTAATAACTCATTGAAATGGTATACTACATACGTTCTAACGCGATTATTTCAGTTTGTGAAAAATTATAATCGCATGAATTAATTACAGTATTTTTTGTCCCATTTTTTTTTGTTAAGTGTCGTATTTCCTTTTAATAATTGTATTTTTATTAGCGATAATTATTTACTATATTTAACTTTTATCTTCTATAATACATATGTGTGTAAGTGTATTTTATTTTTCTAAAAATATTATAATACCTTCACAAACTACTATGTATGTAATATATTAATTACTATAATTATTTTGCATTTAAAAGAAGTACAAAAAAAAAAAAAAAATTATTCAAAAACAATGAAAAATAAATTCTATATATATAAAATATTATTACATTGTTCTATTAAAGTATTTAGTTGTTCAAGGTTTCCCATTATAAACTTATACAAAGATTCACATGAAGATATAATTTTTTTAATATAACATTCTTATATATGTCATAAAAACATATAAATTATTAACATTTATTATTTTATAATTTATATAGAGACAACGTAATTTATATACGCTATCCGCGATCATGTTGTATGCAAGAAACTCGCCTATATGGAAATTGTTCAAAATTATTTTAACATTTGAAATAGTGAAAATTTGCAGAGAAACAGAAACAATATTTTGCTACTATTTACATATCTATGTATAAAAGAGTTACTAGTAAAATCACTGAATCACGTACTAAAGGTGTATATAAAAAATACAAACAAAGTAATAAAGTAACCTCTCTCTCTCCATCAAAAAATTGTTCGTTAAAAATATAATCGATTTTCCATATAGAAAATTCAATTTATTAAATTATATAATGCAACACTTATATCGAATATTTTTTAATTTATTTGAATTCATTCTCATATATATATTTATACCATTTTAATTGATATTCCAATACGTATTTTGTATTATATTATATTTCGTTATATTATTATTATTATTTATATATATATACAGACAATTGCATACATGGTATCCATACAATATTATCGTCAGTCATATATACCACATGGTTTATATTGTTATTTTCACATATATCAGTAATATATATATATGAGGAACTGTTTGTTGGACTTAAAAAAAAAAAACAAATAGTATTTTAATTAAGGTAAATTGATACCAAAGCAATATGATTCAATTTCCATGAAAATATATAAGTAAAATTTATATATATATATCGAAAAAAGGGGTGCAGAGAATTTATAACAGACTATAAAAAACAATGAAGATATATTATATATTGTAAAAAGAAAGGAAACCGACTATAAATGTATATTTTTGGTTATTATTATAAAAACAGTTTACATGCGAGATACAATTTTTTATGTTTTAACTTTATAATTTCTATTGTATATTTTGTGTGTATTATTTTAATGAAATTTATACAAAACGGAAGCAGGAAAAAGGTGTGCTGCCGCCGCCGCCGCCACCATCATCAACATCATCATCATCGCATATACCCATATATACAATAGCGAATAACAAATAATCTCAAACTATATATATATTTGTTTTTTTGTATTTTATTGTTCCATTTTAAAAATTTCAATTGATAATCTAAATTTAATCGAACACAGAGACAGAGACAAATAACAAACAAAAATAAAAATGTTATTATTCTTTTAGTAATTTATAGTTGATGCGAATAAATTTTCTTCATTATTCGTCAATTATTACAAATATTGTACTAAATATAGAATATATATTTATTTTTCATCTCCATCTCCTCAATAACATAATATGCATGCGGGCATTGAATTGTTTAACTATTTATATTGTATAAATGATTTGATTAATATATATATTATATGAGAAATTGATGGAAAAAATTTATATTGATGTATTTTAAATAAACATATAAAAATTTAATTATTATTATAAAACGCATTAACCATGTAACAAATTGTCAAATGGAAATAATATAATATAATATAAAATATATATAAATATATGGTATAAATAGATAGATAGATAGATAGATGATTTACGAATGAATAAAAATGAATAAATATATTTAAATGAGAATCCATAATGTTTGCTTAAACAGGAAGTATGGTTTGTGAACACAATAACTATAAAATAATATATATAAAAAAAAAAAAGAAAAAACTTGCGTGCTGCGATGTCTCTTTTATTTTAAACAACAATAAAATGTTAATTTATAATATAAATCTATTTAATATTTTTATATCTCATATACATATGCCTATCGAGGCGATACACTCCATACACTTTAATGCTATATGCAAATATAATATTAAATTGAAATCATATATATAACTTCTTCTTTATTATTATCTAATCTATTGTTATTGCCATATACGTTTAAGTATCGATTTATTTTTATAGAACCTACAACTGAGGGATTAGGGTGCGTGTCTCTATATAATTTGCCTGTGCCATATATATATATATATAATACCATTGATCGCATAACAACGAGATCACAAGATCTCACAACAAATTTGATATAATTATAAAGTTAAAAGTTTATAATCTAATATAAATAAATTGCCATAAAAATATTGCTTACCAAATTTACTAATAAAAACTTGTTATAATTTGTACTCACCTGAAATTAGAAAGAAGAAAAATTAATTAATTAATATACTAAATTTTATTATAGAAATTATGTGGATATGTTAAATTGTACTTTATAAGATAATTAAAAATTAACATATGTCATTCTATTTTAATGTATGTAACTTGTAGATGTGTACCTATGATTCGGTCCCTTCTTTCGTGGATTCCGGAATTTATTGTCCAGGAAACAGATAAAATTTCTAGCACACAATGGACAATACTTTCAATAAATTATGTGTTTGTAATCAATCTATAATGTTTTTTTTTTATTTATTCCAAACAGGAGGGACGGTGGTCTCATACATACACATACAATTTATTTTGTAATTTATTTAAAAATAAATAGAATGAAGAATTTTTGTTGTGCTACTATTTTTGTTGAGCTATAGTATATCGGATTTAATATAATACCAACAAATGTGATCGCCAATCACATATGAATATTACATATATATATATATGTAAAACAAAGAAAATAATATTATATAGAAAATGTTGACATTTTAAGGAAAAGAAATTTTAAATTTATCATTTGATAATGATAATCCCTTTTGATTAATTAACATAAAACATTAACTATATTAATTCACTAAAAAATTATTATTGCATATACGTTTCCATACGTTTATTTATAGATATAAATCATAAAATTATAATTATTATATTAATATATCATAAATAATATGACATATGTTATAAATTATAAATATATGTACAATTCTAAATATTATTAAATCGCAATACTATATGAAATTATTATGCATAAAACTAAATACATAAATAAATATACAATTTAATATATATATATATGTTACAATAAAATTAGCTAAACTAAAGTATGTAACAGTATCAATTAATTATAACAAGTGCATCAATTGCAATTAATAAATGCACAAAATCTTTGTATATGTACCGCGCGTATGCAAATGCAAATGTTCACCCAATTTTAACCCGTTAACGAATTTTGATTTGTATGTATGTTAACCGAAAATGAAAATGAAATATTAAAATATTACAAAAACATGTTGTTATGTGAGAATATTTATGGTATATTAAATTATAATATATACGGGGGGTTAACTAAAATGATAAACACACACACGAACACGAACACAAACACTATTTTCATAGAACATATTTATTGTAATGTTTTAAAATACATCAAACGCATAAGATTTATACAAAAAAAGGATGTTCAAATAGTTCACGGATAAATGGAAAATATTAAAAAAAATTATGTATTTTATTATCAATTGATATTATCATTATAGCAAAAGATAAAACCAATATTCAGGGCAACTGAATCTGCGCGAAAATTATTGAGGGAAACATTCGGATTTTCAAAAGAAAAACATGGATAAAAATTGAGTGAATTAGTTAATCTACAAAATTTTTGAACAGCCCACGTATATCTATAATAATATAGATTTTGCATTTAACTATTTTATTTATATAGTACATAGAAATACTCACTCGTATAATTAATAGGCAATATAATATTAGGTTGTCAACTATCTCCCTTCCGCCTTTTTGCTCTTTATTCAATGCTTTATAAAAAGTGTTACAGTAATCGGATTTAGTTCAAATATGCGCCGTTTTGTTCGATAATCTGTTTCCATCTAGACTGCAACTTCATAATACCTCCCTCGTAGAAGCCCCCCTCCTTATTTGCGAAGAACTCGGACAGCCACTTTTCACAAGCCTCTTTTGAGATCAACTTTACACCACCAAGGGCGTTCGCCATGGACAGGAACAGGTGGTAATCACTTGGCGCTATGTCCGGGCTATATGGTGGATGCGATAAAACCTCCCATCCGAGCTCCCGTAGCTTCTGACGAGTCATCAACGAAGTGTGTGGTCTGGCGTTGTCCTGGTGGAACACTACACCCTTCCTTTTGGCCAATTCTGGACGCTTCTGGTCGATCGCCTGCTTCAAGCGGTCCAGTTGTTCGCAGTAGATGGTAGAATTAAGCGTCTGGCCATATGGGAGCAGCTCATAGTGGATGATTCCCTTCCAATCCCACCAAACACACAGCAAAACCTTCCTGGCCGTCAATCCCGGCTTGGCCACTGTTTGGGACGATGCACCGGCCTGCGACCACGACCGTTTTCGCTTGATATTGTCGTATGTGATCCATTTTTCGTCGCCAGTCACCATCCGCTTCAAGAATGGGTCGAGTTCGTTCCGTTTCAGCAGCATTTCGCAAATGGAAATTCGGTCCATTAGATTTTTCACTGTTAATTCATGTGGCACCCAAACATCAAGCTTTTTTTTGTATCCAGCCTTCTGCAGATGGGTTAAAATGGTTTGGTGACTAACTCCCATCTCCTGGGCGATGTCACGAGATGCCACATGCCGGTCTAACTGGATGTATTCCATGATTTGATCGGTATTTGTCGTCACAGGTGTTCCGCCGGCTGGCTTATCCATGGTGTCGTTTTCACCGGCTCTGAATCGTCGAAACCATTCCTCCGCGGTTCGAAGTGATAGAGTACCATCCCCCAAAACACCATTAATCTCACGGAACGTTTCTCTAGCGGATTTGCCTTTAACGAAGGAAAACTTTAAAATAGCGCGAATTTCGGCGTTAGTGAACTCCATGTTTACACGTCTATAACTGTTGAACGCAATATCCAAACTAATCATACATAGCGTCGTTTTGTTTGTTATGTCAAGAGCTTTCAAATTATGTACAGTGTTGCCAGATACGAGCTCTGTAGCGCTTTGTACATAGCCGCGAAATTAAAAAGACAAAAAGGCGGAAGGGAGATATTTGACAACCTTATATATATATATATTTATTTTTTATTACTCGTATATATACTGAACTGATGTTGTGTCTAGAAAAATTTACTTCATAAATTAAACATGATAATATTAATTTTATTATGTACATAACAATTAAATAAACTATATGAATATAATTTGTATATTGTGTGACATAATAAATTTGGCATTTACTTTATTAGTTTACACACAAACACACAATTTTCTAACTTTGAAATACATTCAATTGTTGGTGTGTACGAAACCATCATCAAATTGTTTTGATTGTATGAACGGCTTCGGTAATGCGAATTTTAATGCAAACATTATTATATATTTATATTTTAGTATTATAAATTAGAAAAAGTTCGCTTTTTGCAGTTGGCATATGATTGCGTTCAACCAAATTCTCCAACATACATCATAAACTTCCTGCACAAATAAACAATGGCTTTCAGTTCAGTTTCATGTTCTAATTGTAAGATGAGAAACGACAGCTAAATTGATTATTGATTTAAGTTAATTTTTATATTGTATATTATATGCTATTAGCATAATTATTAATTAACAATAGTCGGCAAAGAACCTCTCATTGCGAATGTTTTTATGACGCATATATATATATTTAAAATCAAAATGAACCAATTTGATGTCGCACAATAATTATATGATTGTAATAGAATGTTACGTAATTTTAATTTTTTCGATATTACTATATATATAAATGGATATATGCAATTTAAAATCTAAATTCAAAATTTAATGATTACAATTATAATAATATTAATTTTCTAAAAAATCCATGTTGTCATTGAATATTGTAACAAAACAAACGACGTATAGTTTTTTATATTCGCATTTTATTATATATTTTTTTTTTTTTTAACATTGAAATGATTATATAATTTTCATTAAATGTTATTATAATAATTATATAATTTTCGTTTCAACAAAACTATGCAAGAGTATATTATAATATATAATAAATGTATAAATCATTATTATATATTACCATTAAAATACGTCGCAGAGCAACTGCTGCTGCTGCTGCTGCTGAAGTATAGGAAAAAAATAAAAATAGTTTATTTTGACAAAAATACAAATTTTTTTTTTTTTTAATTAACCAAAAAGTATTGTATAAAAATGGAATAACCAATTGTCATAAAAAATAAAAATAAAATAGAAAAAAAAATTGTTGAAAATAAACAGCGCAACATAGGAGCACACAAAACCCAACCAAACCCAACGGATGGAAATGACAGTGTGCGTTTTATATTAATGTTTTATGTGTGTTGTGTTACGTTATACGACCATATATATATCTTTTGTTTAATATTATATGTAACTAACTATATAGCAAAAGCAACTTTTGACATGCATGGTCGATCATGCAAACCTTCAACTGAAAATTATATACAATATTTTTAAACAATTCTCTATATATAAATTTAAAAATAAATATACTTATATTCTTTTTTATTTGTTTCACATTTTTTGTAATTCATTTAAAAAGTCTGCACAAACACACACACACACACACACACAGGTATAAAGCTAAAGGAACTCTGACTGAATTGATTCTACATAGAATTTTATATAGGGTGTATTTAATTGGCACACCGTGGTGGTATAGCAAACGTGATTATGAATTCAAAAATGGAAATTACTATGTGATGGCTAAATCAGGAAGTTTCTATAAGGATCGAATAATAGAATGGGTTATTGTTTTTATCCACAATGTTTATCAAATTTTCAATATATGTGCTTACCCTGTACGTACGTATGTGATATACTCGACAGATAAGTATGCATTACATACCAATTATTATTTACGTGCACATGTATATAAATATACAAAATGTATAAAGAATGATTGTTGATGCGTTAACGACGACGTTTCATTAAAAGATATTTAAAAAATAAAAAGAAAAGTAAATTTTTTGGAATAATGAGTTTTTTCAGTACTTTTTTTAAACAAAAATTATTATAAATATATATATAACGAGAAAAAGGGTTAAAATAAATAGAATGAATGTACATAGAATGTAAAAATAAATATGCATATACACAGGTGTGTTATTATTAAAAAATGGAACACACTTAAGGCAAACGTAATCCGTATCATTATTGGAAATAATATACACTGTATGATTTGGTGTATGTGACTGTGAGCAATCAACCAGAATATAGTCCTAACGTTAGGCCATCGAAAAAAGAACATAAAATGTAGATTATTCCACCTACCACCTATTTCCCATTTTTTTTTTCTTAGTATATAAATAGTGCCATTAATTATTCATAATCAAATAATTATTATTTTTCATTTACATTACAGAAAAAAAAAAAAAAACTATCCATAAATAATATAACTTTAAAAAGTATCATTATAAAATGTTATTTCTAAACTTATTATAAAAATGTGTTTCAGTTCTCATACAAATAAATTTGTATATAAATTGAATAAATAATAGATTTAATATTTGATATTATATGAAATTTGTCCTTAAACAAATACAGGGACACGACGATAAATAAAGTATATACACCATTTGTACGAAAAATAACCGAAAGGACTTTCTAATTGGCTGCTGATTGATTCATGATAAATTTCATTTGGCGATAACAACAAAATTGGTTTTGCATCAATTGAAAATCAATTCAACAACGCATTTCAATTGTAGCACCATAAAAAACGAACGCCATTTGATGTACCTTTTTTATTGAACTAAATTAGTAGTTAGTTTGCAAGTTATAAGGAATAATATTTCGATTAAATAAAAATATATTAATTGGTTTGTTGTCAGTTCTGTCTTAATCCATTTCGATTATTTTTCGAACAGAGACGGTGTATGTATTAGATTTATAAACTATAATAATTTAATAATCAATATTTTATTTTCAATGAAAATATATATGGCGTGGAAATTTCTATACTTTTTATTTTTCATGTTAAATATATATTTTAATTTTCTCTATTTTCTTTATCTCCATATAATTAGTATACATATTTAATTAATCACATGTGGCGTTTAATTATTTTATTTTAAAAGTATTTTTACCTATGTGAAGTATAGCGTTTTTTTTTCTTTTTTATTCATAGAGTTTATTCACACTACAAATAATCGTATTAACAATATAATATGATATGGATAATTTATTTCATTTATTCTATATACATATTATTAATAAATAAATCATAAATTTAGAATTTAATTTACATATAATTATACGCTCTATGCTCCGCGATATCATTTGAATTTTCTTTTTATGTTTTTATAGTACGTCGGTACATGCACAAAAAATAATATATTTAAAAATTATGTTATAACACTTTTTTTTTTTAATATAAATATATATTACAAACAATATAAAAAAATTGAACGAAATGACCGTATCGAAATACAATATTAAATATTTTTATATATAACCGGACATGCACATACAAGTTTAATATATTCTATATTGTGTATCTATAATATTTATAGGTTGATAACCCATGCTCTGTATATATATAGAGGAGATCTGTGTGGCCTGGTTCATTTTCCTTCTACCACATAACATAAGCGTATATAAATGTATTGGCGAACATACATAGAACATTTGCTAATTGTATTTAAAACTGTGGTAACTGTGTAACAGTAAGAAATCGCATTTATTTTTTTATTTTTTTTTGCTTAAAATAAACCCAATAATAACACCTTTCATTGTTGACCTTTACACACATAACTGAATCATCCTGTTTTGCAAAATAATATTTCAAAGATATATTACATAAATAAATAATATCCAAATTATATTTATATTGTAAAATATATACCATATATAACTTTTATATATCCTTTTGGGAATTAATGTAACAAATATTCGATTGTTTTCTGATATTATACCAATATAAATGTGTATTTTATCATTTTATATTCAATATATAATTTAATATAAAATATAAAAATAAAAACATATAGTCTATGTAATATATATTTTTGTAATACAGGATGTGTTCCGGTATATTGATTTTTGTAATAGTCCTTGTTTTGTTTTATTATATGTATATAGACAGAGAAATGACAACTTTAATAATGGATGATTATCGCGCAGGAAAAGGATCATCACATCTCAATACGAGATAATATCGAATTCGAAGTTATGATAGATAATCAGTAATGATTGACTGTGTGTCTTTTAATACATATACACCCTGCATTTGGTGTACCACAAAACAAAACAATTCAGATAAATACAAAAATAAAATGATTATTTATTGATATTGTGAGTGAAGTGATTTTATTGAATGAATAAGAAACAACAACAAAAAAAAAACGTGTATAAGTAATTGTAATTTTTTGTTTCTTTGACCTATAAAATAAATGTGTGGTAAAGGCTGTGTATAAATTGTATAAAGGACTAAAACTATATGCTGTATATATACAGACAGCCAGACATACATTAACATGTATTTGCGTGTATGTGTATATAAAAACTAATACATAATACTGTTTCAGGAAAATGCGTATACACTTACACAAATGAATATTTATAAAAAATATTTTATTTAGGTTAAGAATGAAAATGCCTATGTAGAAAAAGTTGAATGTGTTTATATACATTATTATTTATAAAACCTTTATATGTGCTATATAAATATATATAAAACTGCCTAGAGTACACAGAAACCTATATATAGTAATTGTGAAAAAAGCAAAAATTACACAAGACATGAAAAAAAAAGAAGAATTTTCTGCAAGCAATTATAGTTATAAGCTATTCTTTTTGTGTGACAAACACACCCTAAGTGCCGAAAATAATCGGAATTAATTTATTTTTACAATCACAATATTCTTAATATTTATTCGAAATACATCGTTTTGAATTGAACGTTAATCGAGTGCATTAAATGATTATTTTGTTATGTATAAATGATAATTGTTGCACGACCAGATGATGTGTATAATAATCGTGTTAATAATATCGATATTCAAGCAACAATATATATAATACAAAGCATTAATAGTCGTTGTACCGCCACGTCTATTTAAAAACAAATTCTTTGTACACCTTTAGAATTGTAAAAACAAGTGAGCATTAATTAGAAAACCATTCCGGTTATTTTTCGGACACAGAACAGGGATATTTTGTATATACATTTACAGAGCTTTCCTATACATATATATATAGATTTTTCTTTTATTCCATATCATATCCATTTCATATGTATATAACTAATAAATAAAAAAAAGAGGAATCTTTCAAGTATCATTAACCTTTAAAAAAAAAGAAAATTATATAAGTTAATTGAAAATGTATTATAAATAATTGTATATAGAAATCGGGTGAGGGAAGAATCCCATTTATTATAATTTTAATAAAGTTATACGCACACACGAAGAAACCACACAAAAAACCATTTGACTTACATTTTTTAATCATTGTTTTTATATTTTAAAATTTGTAAATTAATTTAATTAATTTAAATTCTAAACGTACGCACATTTTATCTATACTCTCGTAAATATGTATTTTATTTTTGTACGTACATTGATTAATATATTATATATGTCTTACACATAGCAATGTATTACATAACTTTGAGTAGTATTAATAAGAAAAATAGAAGAAGATATTTTTTTAAATAATTATATTAATAAATACACATACACACACACATAAACACATATCATCATTTTTTATTATATTATTATTATTATTATTATTATTTTTTTTTATTTATTTCTTTTAATCAAAATTTATAATGTTTTATTGTTGTAGGACGACGGTCGTCAGTCAAAGTTATGTGTAGCAAGCAACATACGACAATATATATGAAATGTATAAATTAGTATTATAGATATATACGTATTCGTATGTGGTGTATTCATCTTCATTGTTTTTATTGTTGTTGTGAATGCTTATTAGACAAATTAAAAATATCAGAAGAGGTCAAATGTACATAATTTTTATATTATTATATATTACGAATATTTTTATATCTATAACAATTTTATATTTGAGTTACAATATTGAAGGCGTACTCTGGTCTCATTAATTAATTAATATAATATAAATAATATAATAAATTTAACAATTATTTGTCATGTGTCATGTGTATGTGTGTGTGTGTGTTACGTACAAAAATATATAGATATTTAATATTTTTAAAATATGTACAATAGTATTTTGTAGAATAAGTTAAACCAAAATCGAAACATGTAAAAATAAATAAATAAAAATGGAAAGTGAGTCTCAAATATTATAGAAGAATCATATTTGTGTACTCAATAATATTGAAAATTTTTCCATTACGTATACTATTAAATTAAGGAACTTTTACATCGCAATTGAAAAACCCACTTTGGATTCGAAAGTATCCTCATCTATACTTTTATATATATATTGTTTACTCGATTATAAATTGTTGTGTATTATATAATTATTAGAAAATTTTTTTTTATAATAATAAGTTATTTTAAATATATATATGTTAAGCAGCTATAATCTCCTCCACTATATAAAAATTTAATTTATTGATTATAATCAAATTAAATTCATATCGTCATATCACTACTGCTGGCCCGTTCCAATAAATATATTGTATTATGTAACTTCTAATAACTTTCAAATATATATTTATATAATCTAATGTCAGACATCATAATTTTTGAAAGAAGCTTATTTATGTATATATTGTGTATATCTCAATTTGTATTATTAAGATTATATAAACAACCGCACAAATACAAAATTATTGATTATTATAATTTGTATATATATTTTTTTTTTTAAAATACCATCCCACATGCATTTATTTTCATATTATTAATCCCAAGAATATTATGTTGCACTTAATATTCATTAATAAAAAAAAAACACAGATGGGATATATACAAAGTATTGTACGTTATATAAATCGTTGGTGGTTATATTGTACAATATATATATAAACAATTCTTATGTGAGTAAGAAATAATTTGTTTAGTTAAAAAGAAAATATATCAATAAATATATGCTCTAAAACAAAATATCCTTGTTAAAAATTAAATACTATGTATTTTTTCATACTCCATTACACTGCCGTACATATTATCCTTTGATTGATCGCTCTCTCTCTATCTTTTTATATACCATATGTGTGTGTTAGTTTATATACAATATATATAATTTTTGTTATATATTTAAATATATTTTGTTATATACTTATTATTTGTATATAATAATATTTTCTTTTATATATATACCTATTAATTTTCGTTATAGATATAATAAAAGTATTCGCTTAATCGCATATATAAAAGAATTATTATTTGGAGCATAACATTTTTATACATCTAAAAAATGCATTTCTTTCGTCGTCTATATTTAATAATTTAATAATATATGCAAAGAGAAAAAAGAAAATATTAACATTTATTTTCTTTAACATTAGTATATTTTATTTGTGTAAATTCATAATCATATCGATGGTGAATAACAAATGCACGCACACAAAGCAGAAAAAGACATTCTGCAGTTACTAATAAATAATAAAATAATATAGTTTTTATCCAAATATCTGTCGAATAACTTCCAACAACTTTTTTTGTATTATTGTAATAAAATATAGAGAAAAAAAAAAAAAAAGTCACATAATAAATGTTAATTTCTTTTTGTTGTTATTTTGTTAACAATTTTTTTTTCCAATTTTATTTTCACTTTAATAAGATTGAATTCATATATTCTCTCTTTTTAAGCATGAAATTGATTTTTGTACGACTAATAAATATATAAATTATAAAATAAGAAGTTTATATTATTAGATAGCATTTATTATATTTATTCAATTGTTCAATTCGTTGAGGTGAAACAAATTTATCAATTTCTTTCATATTTTTATAATATTACTTTATATTTTATTATTATATTTTGAATATATGATAAAAACAATTAATTAATTTAATTTTTGTTATTTTATAAAAACACCTTCACCACACCAAAAAAAAAAACATTATATAGTCGCGATGTCGATGGTTGTATGTATTGGTCATACAATTTAATTATAAACGTGTGTATATTCTATTGTACAAATTTTTAAATGCAATTATAATTGTATTAAATTGTAATCTTTCTTATAAATATATGGGCTTTCTATTGTTATACGTTTTTTTTTTTTTATAATTTCATACTATTTATAAGTAATTTTTTCGATACTATATTTATATATTAATATAGTAGAGAATTTGTACTGTAAATGTTTAATTTGTGTGCATGTTTTAATTTGCGCGCAAGGAGCACGTAATAAAAATTAATTAAAAAAAAATTATTTAAATTCATAGTATTGTATGCCCGCGCATATATTCATATTAGAAATAAAAATATGTGTGTTTTGTGATGTGTAACAATTTTTTTGTCTTTATAAAATAATAAGAAGCTTTCGTTTTGTTAAAGAAAAAATAGATATAGGTAAAAAACGAAAAGAAAAAACTATTTGTAAAATAATATAAAAAGTTTATTTTTTTATTCCACGAAAATATATTTAGTTTCTAAGAGATGAATTCTAAGTAAAAAAAAAATTATAATATTTTTTTCTCTTTTTAGCTCTTCACACATACGCCATACGATAATATAGTAATTGCATTAAAATGTTATATACAAGCATTGACCGCATGCACAAAAATTTTAATAAGATTGTCAACATCACTGTTTTGAAATTAAACATGTATACAACGATATTAAGTGCGGCTGACAATCAGTTGTCCATTGTGATCATAGCTGTCTGTATGGGAAATCAAATATACCGACGACTGCACAACGAAGCAACAATAATACATTATAGTTTACAAAGAATTTACTATAAAGATATCACAGAAGAATTATTCTTACAATAAAAATTGGGCCGTCAAAAGGTGTTAAATTTATATAAAATTATTGGCAAGAATATATTCATGCAGTGGTAATGCGGTGGTGGTATATAATAATTGTACCAATAAATAATATGCGTGTAGAGAGTAAGTAAGAAAAAAAAATAGGAACGATGGATATAAATATTAAAAATTTAGTGAAATTGTATATGGATTATAAAGTATAAGGATTAGATAGATAGATATTTTTATTAGTAAAATGTATAAAATTTATAATATAATTTAAAATGAAGATATATATATATTTTATTATAATATATAGTATATAAAGCACACACACACCAGCACCAGCACAAAATATATAAAATATGCAGGTTTACGAGTCCCTTGTGATATAATAATAATTTTAATAATGTACAAAGAGCTCCATATATATATATATATGTTTTTATGTATATATGCTTGAATATGTAGTGTACATATAAATGTATGTTACATGTTAAGGGAGTACAAATAAAATGATGAAATGTATAACAATGGAGCTGCTTTTTTTTGTTGTTATCTACATATCAATACATGGTTGTTTTTTTTTGTTTTTTTAATATATACAAGCAAATGATGACAACATGCTAAATTCCAATTCCAATTGTCTATATATGTGCATACAAATTACTCCACATATAGTATGTAATACAGTGTATAGATATATATATACAAACAAAACAACCACTATAAACATTAATAGAAGATGACAGGATAATAATATTTTGTTATACTTGTCTGTATATTATATATTCTAACATGTTCTGTATGAAATATATTGCGTGTGGCATTCGGTTAAAATAAAATAAAATAAAATAAAATCATTAAACAAAGGTGAAATTTAACAGGTGACGCAATATTTTTTTTACTAATTTAGAAATAAAATGTAGGTGGCCGGTTGTTATTATTATTATTATAGTATTGTATATTAATAGTTATAATAGCCTATTGGCAAACATTGTATACATAATTATTAAATTATGTCTATATAATTTATATACGCACACATTATATACAATTAATTATTAATGGTATATGTAAAAATATAATATATTGTAGAAATAAAAGATGGTGTACACATACCTCTTCTTCATTACTAGCCGTATTTACTGAATCCATACTTTGTGATAATGCTAACGGTGCCATCGGTGTTAATTGCATTGAATTTTCCATATTTAAATTTGTTGTATTTGTTGTTACGTTGGTACGATTTGCAGCTGCAATATTAGCGGTAACACTTACAGCTGTTATATTTGTTAATGTTTGATGATTTATTGTGTCGGCAGTGGATTTTAATGAATTCACTAATTTCGGTAAAATGGATATAATTGGTTGTACACTGTGTTGATACTGTGTTGTTGGACACAGTCGTTTTGGTGATAAAACCTGAGGGGCACTCGCTGGCGTTATAGGCAGCGCAGGCCTGCGTTTAATTGCAGTCGACGAAATGGTGAATGATTTTATTATATCGTTACCGAATCGAACACCATGTGTCGATTCTGAAAATAAAGTAAAAATAATAGCATTGTAAATACATGATAATAAATAAATATTGTATATATTATATTGTATAGCTAACATTTAATAATAAATATATATATTTATATATAGGTTAAAAATGTTGTCTTTTTTAATGATAAAAAAAAAAAATATTGTATTAAAACATTGGTATTTTTTTTTTTTTTTATGAATTTGTACAATATTATTTTAGTAAAAGCAATTATTAGTTGTTACATTCAATTTTATGTATTGTACAATTGTATACATTGTAATCACAACAAAAAACAATATATAAAATAATAATAGAAATTAGTAAATGTTCATTTTTTATAAAAGTCATCAAATTAAATATTATTATTTACCATTTGCATACTGTTTCTAATGTACAAATATTGTAATTTGTATAAATTATTATTATTATTATGTATTATTTTTTTTTTTTTTTATAATTAATTCAAAAAGGATGGATAACAATTAATTATAATTAATGTAATATGTCGTTGTATGTAAATACACTGTCAACGTACCGAAACAATTAGTTTATTAGACGCATTAACAATGCCAGAGTTGGTATACGGTTTAGAAACGATTATGAATATGTTTTAAATGGTGCAGGTATATGAACTAGCTATATGTTCTATTAAAATAATCGTTTTAATTTAATATTTCGAAACTTATAGTATAAATAATACAACAGTTTTGCCTTGTGTAACGAAAATTCATTAATGTTTCGAAATTAAATATTTCCTGTAATTAATTAAATTAATTAATATATTGATATGGCGGGGCGCGGTGTATTAGTATAAAATTTTGCAAACGTTTATTTCATACACAGTCCACTGTAAATATTTTATAATTAAAATTTACATATTATTATTTATTTTTATCGTCGACGTCTTTCTGTGCACGATATTTGTATACGCACAAACAAATTGTTTGATAGCATTTTTTATTTGTTATACATTTTTAACTACAATAAAAAAAAAAAAAAAAACATAAAATATCATGCGGTGAATTTTTTCGACAATTCATTTTTACTCATAATATATTCTGCAACGTAAGGTATACAAATAAATAATAAAAAAAACAACAACCTCCGGTTCGGACATCACTTAACAACGATGAAAACGTAAAAGATTGGTTTTAATTAAAAACCATAAATTCTGCATATACCTTATTTTTTTTTGCTTTAGCAAACATAGATCACATTCAATATTTATATGTTGTTAATTGTGCCGAAAGATTTTGGTCGAATATCGTTGCAAGAACGAAAGTTATATATGGAAAAAATATATAAAATTATTTAAATGTTACCACTGTACAATGGCATTATAAAACCACACATATTTTACAACCTTTGGTAATTATGGTGGTAAATCTATACATAAGTCTGCATTTACTGAAAAACTGCATTATTATTATATATAGCAGAAATTATTTTTTTGTGATTTCAGTCGAAAAATTGATATATGCATAAACACATAAACAGCAGAAAGGTTTCGCTATTACTTAGCATTGAAATGTATATTTATACACTCTATTTTATTAATTTAATTGTATATTATTGAATTCTTTTATTAAATCTAACTAATGTGTGTGTTGTGTACATGTAAATAGAAAAAGAAAATCTTCAACTAGACATTATATATTATTAAATGTATACTACAATTTTAATTTAAAAACATGTCAAATGTACATATTTTTATGTCTATATAATACAATACAATATATAAGAAAATTTTCTATTACACATTTATTATAAACTATAATATACTTAAAAAATTTATCAAATGAAATAAATCTCACATATTTATCATTTTGTTAATTTATTTTCTATAATATATATGTATTTATTGTATAGTTATAGTTATATATGAATCGTTATATTGTTAATCTGTATACATTCACACATAGACGCACATTTAAAATAAAAGAAAAGTAATGTGAAACAATTTTTATTTTTTGTAAAATCTTTCTCGCAATATCAAATCTCTACAAATTTTTATGTATATGTTTATAATATGAACTCGTAAATTCTCACATACATACTAACTATATAAACAACCACAATATGAAATTATAAATAATAATAATAATAATAATAATAATAATAATAATAATACAGTCATACAAGTAACTAACTAAATTAATTTATATATAAATATATATATATATAATTGTATGCACAAGTACATGAAGTTTTTATATATTTTATATATATAGTTAGTTAGTCAGTTAGTTAGTTCAGTTAGTTAGTTAGTTAGTTAGTTATATTCAGTAAATAAATAAATTGTTGAATTAAATTTGATGTTGTTGGTTTTCGTGATGTTTTTAATTGAAACTTGTAATTAACGTAATTAGAATTGATATAAATATCTAACATGAAAACACATATGCACATACCGCACAGAATGTATTGTATATATTATATGACGCGAGTATGATGGTTATGTATATATATATTGCAAGAGTATATAATGTATAAAATAATATAATGCACGAAAAATATTTATAACAAATTAATGTTTTATTAAATAGAATATCTATGAATATGTATATGGGGAAAAAAAAAAGGAAGAAAAAATAGTATATGAAAGTTATCATAATGCTTATATCGGGAATGTCATGTTTTATATTAATATATATTACCATTTATATATATATACAATGAACATCATATCATTTTTAGGTTGTTGTTTGTATATTATAAATATTTTCTATACCATATATACTCGTATGTTTGTTATAATACTAGCGTCTATATATATATATGTATACCATCATGCAAGTGTAAAAGGATATATAGTCAAATCATAATGTCATCACTATTTTTGTTATATATATTATAATAATATAATTTTCAATTTGTATATATAAAACATATGTATGACAAATGTATATTATTATAAATATATTTATTTGCATGCAATCCATATACTTGAAATCATATATTTCATATATACACCACGCAAGTGTACATATATGTACTATATAAAATAATATGATTTGATTAGATTATAGCGATCATTTAATTATTTTGTTGAGTAATTTTTCATGTTTTTCATATATGACCCTATATAAAATATAATAAATAAAATATTTTCATATAATTATATATATTTTTTTTACAGGAATACCAATTTACAAAACACACGCATAGGTATAAAATAATATATAAATAGAAGAATAACAAAAAAAACGCCAGAGTGATGGATGGAACGTGATAGATAAAATAAAATAAAATAAATTATTAAATGAATAATAATAAAAATATAAAATATTGTTTCTCATTAATTAAGTGTGGATTAAGTTTTCTTGAGAACAATGGTCATAATTTATATGACGCAACACAAACAATATAATATATATACTAATTAACGAGAGAGCAATGGATAAAGATGGAAATAATTGAATTACAACACATATTTTCTTATATTGTATATACGAGATAAAGTATAGAATACATTTTATTTAACGTTATGCAAATAATTATACGCAGTTAAACTTGATTATTGATTTTACTTTGGTATTGTTAACTAATATATACCATTTTGGAATATATGTACTACCAATATTTAATGAAAAATGAACGTAACACACAATCAGTTAACTAAATTAATATTTCAACATATAATAATGCATCGCAACATATATAGGTGAGTGTTGTGTTTTATCATTTGGATAAAATAATATTTGATTTTTTGTTTACAGGCGAAAAAAAAACGATTGTGTTTAATGTATGGAAAAATTTACATCAAATGGTTTATGATGGACAACGATCATATCATCGATATATGCAATAACGTCAACACATATAAATTAATTTTATAAATGTTGTCTACAATATAATTGTAGACAAAATGTTTATTTTATATATGTTATAAGCAAATACTAAATACTATTTATTAACAAATAGAAAAAAGTATATATAACTAAATTAAATTAAATCATGAATTATGTAAAACAATATAATTTTTTTTATTGTTTTAATATAGAAAAATTTACATAAAAGACTATAAAAATATGTGTGTATTTGAATAAATAAACTATATGAATATATAGTGAAATAAATAAATAAATAAATAAATAAATAAATAAATAAATAATAAGAAACAAAGAAAGACGAAAAAAAAACCTTGAATAAAATATAACATTTAAACTAAAAATTGACTTCTTAAAAGTTAATTTCTTACGTGCTTTTTTGTACGATTACATGAATATTTTAGTATAAATAGTATAGATTCCATTTCCCCATTCATATATTTTTTATATATTTTTATAGTAATTATTTATATTATTATCCAAATGCCCATATTCATATTTTGTTATTTGTTGTATATATAATATATTATGTGCGGGGTGTTCAAATAGTTTGCGAAGCGATATCTAATATACCATATATAGAACGGATAAGAAGTGGACGCCTAACAATTGTTACAACATTAGACATATGATATTGTGGAAGGACGGTGAACAAACTAACAATCAAAACAATATCTACTCGATTTTATTATTAATATATATGTTTTCATATCCACATATAACATTTCACGTATGATGTCTTCGTATATTAAATATAAATTATATATTAGTAACGATTGTATTTCTATATACGCAATTCTTACCTATTTATTTATATTATATTATCCCTATAATAAATATGTAATACATGGACACCTATACCATCATATACAGTAGCGATCACAGAAAGGAATACATTTTTTAAGAGTAATTTGCAACGTATTAATACAACGAAATCAAAATATAAAATAGAACAAAACGAAAAAGTGATTCTAATAAATTTATTGTACATATTTTATGTAAATATAACTTTGAATATTTTCCTTTCCTTTATGTTGTAAATATATATACATAGATTTAGATTAACATGACAAGGACACGGATACATATAATATATTATATATAACTAATCGTATATACAATTATAAATTCAATTAACTTAAAGGGAGTATATCTTTAGGGAATAAACTGTAAACGACATAAAAAAAAAAAGAAAAGTCATTGATTGTTATAAATTATATAAAAAAATAGAAAAACATTCATCAATAAATAAATATCGTTTTTGGATTTATATAAGAAAGGTGAAATATTTATACGATTTCATTACGCATAAATAAATATCAATACACCAAATATTATTATTATTATATAACGCTATATAGGTATATGCGATGAATACCTTTAGTATCGTTAGACTATATTATCAAATAATATTTCATATGATTTAACAGCACCTCTTCTTTCAATGCAATACATTCATTTTATATGAATTCTTCTATAACTTTTAAATAAAGAAATAAAAATATATATAAAATCACATTCCAAGATAAATCATAATATAATATTGAGACTTGCATCACAAATTTTCTTTAACCTAATGCCTAACAATAATAAAATATAGTAAATCATTTATTTTTTTTTATGGGCATTATTCGTGTAAACCTTTTTGAATTCTAAAATTAATTAAGTTTTTATAAATTGATGTTAATATAGTTATTAATTAAATATATATATAAATTTTTGATATGACAAATAAGTCGACGCGACGCATCTCTCTGTGTACCGCAGAATTGAAGTCATTAACATTTTTTTTTTTTGTTTTTTTGTTTTTTGTTATTAAAATAAAATAAATATTTTAATTCTGAAAAATACAGAATACAAATAATAAATAAAAGAAGACCATATTTGCAGTACATTTTATATATTTATTTAAAATTTAAGTATTAATATTAAAAATATAACCAATATAATAATATATGAAATAATGGAATAATAAAAAAATAGCACCAATGACAACAACCAACAACAACCTGAACAATTCTCTGTGTATATATGAAAAATATACGAGTATAATAAAGATGAATATGACTAATTTATTAATTAATTTTTTAAGGAAAAAAAAAGAATAAAATATAATAAAAAAAAGAATGTTTATAATTTAATTTTGGAGTTTTTCTGTGCCGTTTTTTTTTTTTCATATTAATAAATAAAATAACATTCTTTATTCAGTTGTTCACAGACAGAAACAAATAAAATGAAATTGTTGTCTATTTATTTATGAATTGAAAATATACAATATAAAAAAAAAAACTGCTACTACAGATAAAATATTTAGAAAACATAATTTATTTTCCAATTGAAATGGCACATTATTTTTTTGTTTTACTGAAAGATAGATATATTTTTTTTATAATTTAATTATATTAAGGTGTTTTTTTTTTCTGTTTACAAAAATAAGTTCTCGTTTTTTATAAATTTTTTATGTCGTTTTACACTGCCAAAAAAAAAATTAGTATATCAAAAATTTCATTTATATACTACAAACTCACTTTTACCATTTTAGCTATAATAATTTAATCTTTCCTATATATGATACAGTATGTACAGTGAATATTTTATATTTAATTCAAACGGTGACGGTAACAAAAATATTCCATTGAATATAATAATATAATTTGAACACAAATTCACTTGCAATACAATATATAGTTTTGATATGAAAATTTAACACAAAACGTTACCATATAATAATAAATAGTATTTATTTTCATATATTAATTGAATGTGTGGTGTGTGTGTGTGGCTTGGATTATATTCACTTTATATAATTATTATTTAAAAACAGTGGTTATTTAAATTAACATTTGCATATATATATATACAGTATAATACACAGAGTAACATAAGTTATATCTTGAAATAATTATCATTTAGATAATTTAACTTATTCTAACAATATATATATATATATTTAAAATAATGGAAAGTGTTACTAAAATCAATGTTACTAATCACATTTTGTACACACATTTAGAGTAATGTAATACAGAAAAAAAAATATCCATACAATGGTAATATAAATTATGAAGGATAAAAAATATCGATTGTGTACCACCACACACACAGATTTTATATTACAAATATAACCTATTAATTTTTTCAAACCGGGCACGAAGTTCTTCAATCGTTCCAATATATATTTATGTATTTATAATTTACTAGCTATAGATAATAAATGGATATATGTAATGTGATGGATAATTTTAATGGTTATATTTAAAAATGAATTACTAATAATTGAATATACTGAACGTATTTAATATATATTTGATTGTTAATTATTTAATTGAAAATAATTATACGCACATAATGTTTTTGTATATAGAAATGCATAAATTATAATATACCAAACAAAACATACAAAAATAATTAAATAGAATAAAATACGCAGACAATTATACTTTAATAAATTTATTAACTTTCCATTTCAAAATTTATTAGTTATTATTACCATATTTATTTATTTATTTATTTATTTATTTATTTATTTATAAAACATATATATATTTGTAATTTGCATATTTATATTGATATCAATAATATTTCATAGTACTGTATTTTTTTCCAACTTGTTATATATTTTTATATATAAATCTTTGTAAGTTCAATTCTCTATATAAATTTATATATTTTTAGTGTATATTATATAAAAAAAAAATGTATAATACACTCTCTAGTGCCCCGCGCGATGCTTATTTTATTAGTGTATATATATATATATTTTTAAATTTTAACTGCACAACCACGCAAAAAAATACATAATTTCAATTTGTTGTTTCTTTTTTTTTTTCCTCTATATTATTATTATTATTATTATAATTATTATTATTATTATTATTATTATTATTATTATTTTACATATATAGTTGAGCGAGAGGTGTGTATTAGTGTTTTTTTTTTTTTATTCAAAATTAAAGAAATAAAAAAATATAAAGTACATATAGAAATTTATTATTTGTGTATGTGTGGTGTGTTGTGTGTATTATATGGTGGATATATGCAAATTGGTAATTATAGATTAAAAGGAAAGAAATAAAAAAAAAAAAAAATTGTTAATAAGCGAAAAATAAAAAAAAAAAAAAGAAACGTAACATTATAATAATAAAAACATATTGAAATAAATAAAAACTTCTGGAAAATTGAATAGTTAGGTGTATTTTATTATAAATAAAATTCTTTAACTAAATTAACAATTTTTTGTTTATATATGCGGTATTTTTTTTTTATATTTATTTATTTATTTATTTATTTATTTATAATAATTTAATTTTGAACCGCATAATTTTTCTCTCTATACACAAATAAAAATAAAATATAATGCTATACATATATATTTGATGCATATAATTACAGAAATAAACTATAACAAAATATTATTCTTTAACAACATAATTAATTGTTTGTTATTAGTATATTTTTTTTGTATAATATACGGCGCGAGATACCACCGATAGTTATTTAATATATTACAATTTGTATATTATAAATTAAAATTAATTATAATTGTGCGGGTACTCGCTTTTACCGATCGCGGTCTGTATCTCGATAAAACAATGAATTCTTTTATTTTCGAAAAAAATATATGCGATAGAGTTTATATAGAGATATTATATAATATATAGTTTTTTGTTGTATATAAAATACAGCATCTATATAAAATATTCACGAGAGTATTTATAAGTATAAATTAAAACTAAGAAATATGTTTATATTTAAGATCGTAAAATCAACAATAAAATATTGTTCCATATATATATATATATTGATGTGATCGTTGTTGTAACAAATTTTATACTAACTATATATTTAGTGACGTGCAGCATCTACCAGTCTATACATAGTCACTTTAAATAATAAATAAATATTACTTTTTTTTTTTTTTTATATATAAATATATTATTAATGGATATTATTGTTTATTTGATATATAATAAAAAGTATATTGTATATACAACGCTCACACACACATACATACAAAAAAAACATTAATAGTATAATATAAAATACGATTCATTTTTTCATCAAAAAAATTTCGATATAAGGTACAAAGGAAAGAGATAATATACAAAAAATAAAGTACATTCAAGATGAATATTTTCATAATTTATATACGAACAGAACACGTAGACACGTTAGATATTGAGGTATATGTGAAAAAATATAAAAAAAAACAAAATGTTCATATAATAAAAATTGTTATTTTATTCTAATATAAAAATATGTGGATAGCATACAAATGACTAAATTGTTTCTATATGTATAACGTAACGTATAAACAAAACACATATATATATATACACCATTTATATAATACCCGCTCTGGATAATTTACAGATTAAATATAGAATTTTAAATTCTTTTTCACCTTAAACTTTAACTTTCATTTTTTTTTTCTTCAATTGAAAAATAAAAGTCAAAAATCAAATCATTAAATTTTAACGTATATAAATTCTAATTATCAATTTGAATATTATTTGCATATATTCTTAATAATTTATTTAACCGCGCGATATTTTATAGTTAATTGATGACGCAGTGTGTGTGTGTGTGTGCGCGCGCTGGATGAGAATCTAATAATTTATAATTAAAAAATTATAGAAAAATAATTTTATGTTGATCATTTCATTGATCATTTTTTATACAGACAATTTTTAAGATCATATAAATAAATAATTTTCTATTTAATGTATAATTTCCGAAAATAAATATAGTTTAATCGGCCATCGGTCAGACCATCGTTTCTATATGTGAAATAGAATTCCGATGGTTTACCATTCATATAAAATTAAGGAAATATCTATATACTTTTTGATAATTGCAGAGCAATTGTTGTATATTTACTCACCTCGTATAGGTTGTTCATAAATCATTGGTATATATATATATATATATATAGATACCACCGTAAG
Organism: Bibio marci; assembly: GCA_910594885.2. Classification (NCBI taxonomy): domain Eukaryota; kingdom Metazoa; phylum Arthropoda; class Insecta; order Diptera; family Bibionidae; genus Bibio; species Bibio marci. The sequence goes on along the minus strand of OU343116.1, from coordinate 2,517,062 downwards.
CTCAATTATTGCTGTAGCATATTTAACTTGAGCATGCGAATATAACAATGAAAAGTATTTTTTTTATAGTAAACCAAGTTTATTTTATTTTAAATTATATTATGGTACACTATACAATTTATATATGCTACAAGATATTATACATTTAAAATTGTTAATCTTATAATTTTCTCACGGGTCGCGTAGCTGGCTGAACACAATAAATGAAAAGAAAATATAAATATAAATTGTATTCCATATGACATATTTGTTAAAATTGTAAAAATATATAAAACAAAATAATATCCAATTTTTAATCTGTAAATTCATATAAAATTAAAGTAAAAATACAATATAAGAAAATGTAACATGGGAATTAAAGTCATATATATATATTTTGTATATGCCATTTGTGTGTGGATATATAAATAAACATTCGTGTTTTCTTATAAATTGTATATTATATACAATTGCGTTTGTACATTATATATACACACACAGTGTCTCTTATATAGAACATTTTTGTAAGATAAATAAACAGGAAAATGATTTAAATATGTATTAAATGTATAAAATTATAATATTACCTATAGAATAGTATAATTTTATGTGACTGGCAGCCTGTGCGTACATATATAATACACTAATATAAAAAAAATTAAGAAATTTAATCTTATGACAATTTAATTCAAATATAAATTGTAAATTTATAATAATAAAAAAATGCCTTTAAATATATAAAGAATATATAATAAATAAAAGTATGTCATACAATTTTTGGTATATATATGACATAGAAAAACATCATATATTGATTAGTAAAAGTTAATGTGTGGGGCCGTCGCCCTACACCAATCAGTTATTTAAATTAGTTTCTGTAATATATATTTATATAATTAATTGATATGTATAAAATTTAAGTATATGTACACAGAAAAAGAAAGCAGTTTACAAAAAATATTAAAAATATATTCGTATAGTTGTATGGGTTGGAAATGAAGTCCTTTATGATGAGCAAAGGATGAAAATAAAGTTGTTACAAAACATGGTAAATTATAATCGAACAAACATTGCGATATTTCGTTCTATATAAATAAATTTTGTATCAAATGAAATATTTTTCAGTTGACAAAATAGGTTCGTTAATAACTACTATATTTATAAACATTTTTATAATTATATTTATATATATATAAGTAATATTAAGCAGTTAAATACGTATTAAGCAGTCAACGATAACATGATATGATAATATTATTATTAAATTATGATTGATGTTTAATTATCTCATATACTCTAATATTTATATCCTCCATTATTATTATTATTATTATTATTATTATAATTATTATTATATATTAATTTACTTATAAATCAAATATTATATGTTCATAATCATATAAGAAATATTCGAATACATTATATATTTTATGCACATGTTATTATTAATTAGCAGAACCTAAGAGGTGGATATATATATATAGAAAAAAATTAATCAATTTCATTTGAATACTACGCACCTAATAAAAAATACCCGTGGTCATTGCTATATTTAAAATTGTGATTTGTTCACATGTAGTAATTTTAGTATTTTTGAGATGAAATGGTCAATAAAGCGTTTGCCGCAAGACCATAGCTTTCGAGATGTTGCACCGTGTGTAATTTTCATCAAAGAATATGGCACAAAATATATGTATTTACTATGATTTTTTTTACGTGCCAAGTTTAATCAGAGAGGTGACTATGGGTATTTTTTGATAGGTTGGTAGTGTGTACACGTATATGTTTGATTATATAAATATGTTTTATTTTATTTTTTCACCATCATAAATCATATATAGCATGTAATATATTATAGAAGCATTTTCTTTTTACAAAATATATATTATAAGTATAGATAATTAATTTTTTCGCTTTGTTTCATTCATATACGATGCTAAAATCACATTTTTATATATATACACGTAATGTTAATTATTATTTAATAAATATATTCTATTTTTTAATATGCATATATATTTCAATATAATTATATATATATAGTGTAGTAATGTAACACCAAAAAACACCTGGTGTAATTACGAGTACGCGTATATGAATAATAATAATAATAATAATAAAGTATATTCAATTAATTTATATATAATTATAGCGATCACACACATACAAATAATAACTAATTTTACTTCAGTAGATGTATAGTAAATTTTATATGACATTGGGAATTTATGATGTAATTCTTATTTTATTAATTAATTTATTTTATTTATAAATATATATAATGTTTTAAAAAATTTCGAATATATACGAGAGCGTAGTATTGTATATATAAATGTAACACATAAACACAAATATACTATATATACAATGTATATATGGTGATCGTTGATCATATTGTATAACCACACAACCGCACAAAACTATCTATATATATATATATTATATTAAGAATTGAATTAATTTGAAATAAGATTTTTATGCGTTATACACAGTTGTGGCAATATTTATAAGAAAGCTATATACGCTTACACAGACAGAGTCCAAGTAAAGCAGTTACACTTAACAACATTTATTATTAATATTTAAATATTTTAATATACAATACCATTGTCACAGCAATTATTTACAATTACAATAAATTTCTATAAAATTGAATGAACATTTCGGTAGAATATGCTGAATTAACAATTAAAGTATAATTTTTATCTATATAATAAAATTATATGTATCTATAGATTTCATTAATAATAATAATAGATTGAAGTTATTTTATTAATTGTAAAGAAATGGTTTAAATCTTTACTATTTTTATACCCATATCAACCGCAATTTCTTTCTATATATTGTATTAATATATGAGACCAAATAAATTTATAACTTAAAAATTTATAGAATTTTACATATTGTACTTATAAAATATAAATAATACATCATTAATATAACAATAAATTTTTTAAATACAAAATAAAATATAATAACAATTCACGATAAAAAAAAAAAAAAAAATAAATGATATCATAAAATTGCACACATTAAAAATTAAAAACAGAAAGAAAAAATAATAAAAAAAAACGATTGTTTATTATTTATATAACCGCAACAAATAAAATATTATATGTACAACGTGATGTCCGAAAAAATAACCGCAATGGATTAATGTGAAAAAGAATGTAAACAATTGAAATAAGATTAATTTGGACAAGCGTTTCAAGAAGTTCGTATCAAACAATTTTTTTTTTATGTTGCTAATTGGTATACCGTTGAGTATGGCAACGGTTCATAATACATAAATCAATCAAAACAACAAATATATATGACATTACCACATCCTTTCGGTTATTTTTCGAACAGACAGCGTTCATAATATAGCATATAAAAAGGTTTAGGTCTATTTATTATTATTATTATTATTATTATTATTATTACTATTGTATTGTATTATAAAAATCTTATTATTGGTTATATAGTACACAATAGAATCTGTATATATTTACGTTTACATTACATTTATATATATGTTAAAGAAAAATATGATTATTAGAAATGTATACCGCGACTATTATTATATACCATAAAAGCAACACACAGTAAGAAAAAATTCTTATTTATTTATTTATTTTCCTTATTAATAACATATTTTTTAATTATTTTTATATGAGAGAATAACCGTAAACGGTAAAAACCATATAATACGTTTAAACTTTAATGATGGCAAATTGGTAAAAAATAAATAAATAAATATTGTATATAAACTTTAATCGTTCGTAAAAATAGAATATATATTTTTTGTTATCATTAAATAAAATATTATATATATATTAAAAATAATATAAATAACATATAGAGGAGAAAAATATAGATAGGTTTAAAAATTTTTTATATTACACAAATATTTATAATATATTTAAGAAAAAAAAAAAAACTAAACTAAACTAAATTATGTGAATTTAGATATAGGCAGAGAAGTAAAACGTATACGTTAAAACTAATTATTATACAATACGGGAGTGTATTATCTTTTGTATGGTTTCAATTCTTTATCTATTTTATAATATACAATATATAAACTATAGAAATCCCCAAATACATTGTGTACTCAATATATTGTATTACATGTACCTTTAGTAAAATAGTATGACATAGCCAACATGATAAATTATTATATACATAACTTTTATAGAGACTATGTACAGTGAAGTATATACACACCTATATTATTGTGATTTGTATATATAGACGCACAGGTAAATCTTAATTTCACATTCAGTTTTCTTTCTCTATTATAAATGGTATACGACATATGAATATTATACTCCCTTCCCCCATATGAATTAATAGACATATATATTCATATTTCATTCTATATACATTGTACTTGTATATATATAACAACAGGATCTTATATATATACTGGGGAGCTATATGTCTGGAATTTGTATATAACATACAACACAATATACGCAAGAAAGAAAATAAATAAATAAATAAATAAATAACAAAAAATATTAAACGATAAAGGAAAAAATCAAATTTTTTGCATAATTTTACTTCAATAGAATTTTTACAATTTATTTATACGATAAATATGCGATGGCAAAAAAAAAAATATTGATAATCTTTTAAACATTTTAATACTGATTTTATATAAAAATTATATATATAACAATTTTACAAAATCACTATTTCCAATGTTGTCAGCCTAAATTAAATATTTTAATATTTATTTTAAGTAAATCAAAGATATATTATTGAATAAAATTAATAACATTAATAACAATGCAAAACATTTCCATAACATACCAAAGTTAATATTTGTTTTATATTATAGAGAATTTTTTTAAACACACGAAACAAGCGTGCAGACATTATTATAAACATTATAAAAAATATATATGTACAATATTTTTAAAAATAAAATTTCACCCTAGACACATCGCAACAAAAGAAAATCGTATTTTATATTATGTATAAAAAAAATTATTAACAGCACTGTGTAATCTAAATGTGTTTGCAACACATATAACATATATAGAAAAAAAGGAAACCTATAAAGTTGTGATCACCCTCGTATAATCTGACCACCACCTGTTTTTCAAAGTTCAATGGCAGAAAATAAATTGTATATATAGTTATTTTGTAATTCAAAGTTAAAATTCATTTGGTCGCGTTTATTATTATACCTTGGTCATGACCGACCGACCGACCGACCATATTTGCATAATTCATTATTTTACTATATATATTTCTCTTCACTATATTTTATAACATAATCTATGATCATTTGATTGTCGTCACACATTGAAAATGTCATTATTTAAAAATTACCATATATATGAAAATGAATATTGTGATTATTTAATTCATAAAAATTAATCTTAATTTTTTTTTACGTGTTAGTGGGAGGGTGGTTTAATATTGAAAAATATTTAATTTTTAATTTTTATAATGTAACGTCAGAATTGTGTTGTGTGAAAAACTATTTTATTGTGATTTTATCATATTCTGATATGAAAATCGACGATGGTCTTTGAATGATATATATATTTCGTTGGTCTTTTAAATATTTCGCTTTCTTTATTTCGTTAAAATTGTATAAAAAAATTCATTCATTGTCAATCATTTTTACACGCAAAGGAATGTTTAGTATTTGAATATTCAGACGTTTTTATAAGATTACATAAAGAAGTGTCCCTCTCCTATATGAATTGTGGAGTATACATCAAAATTTTTAACATTTAACATCAAAGAACTATTATTTTTTTTTTCATTTAAACACATAATACATAACAATAAAAAATTTAATTTTGCAAAACACAAAACAATTTTTAATTTATATATATATTTTCCTCAAGTTTAACATAAAAAAAAAATGATAATTCTTAATTCAAGAGTTGCTGAGCATTCACATTTATTTAAATTATAACTGTGAATGGTAATATAAAATATTATGTATTAAAAGTTTAAATGAGTTAACCGCAGAAGACAAATAACAGAGCAAATTTATATCCATTTAAAATCCAGTATAGGTCATAAATTTGTAATTCAAGTGTTTGAGTCAAACACCTAATTAAGAAAAATAAATTATAAAAGAAAATCATTCAATTTAAAAATTGTAATTCACAAATTTTACAAATTAATAATATTTCTATACCATAAAAATACACTCGCTATTATAAATAATATATAAATGTTCAAGTGGTGCTTATATATTTCTAAAATTTTATGAGCATTGTGGATTTTATGTTATAAAATAGTGGAACTGGAGGGAATAAAAAAAAAAAAGTAAATAACAATTTATTCAAAACGTAATTTTTATATCATTATTGTATAAATAAATACCTGTATTTTAAGAAAAAAAAAACGGATTTCAAGTAATTTGATTATATTTTAAAATATGTGTTACGTAGTCATCTAGTATTTAAGAAAGAAAAAAAACCCTCGTCGTTGTACAATTTATTATCATACATTTATTTATCAATATCAAAAGAATAATTTTTTTATTCAGCACGAAGCACACATATAATTATAATAATAAATACTAATAAAATTTAAATATTGATTGAATTTATTATATATTCTAACTACAACACACGCACAATATAAATTAAATTATTATTTTGCTCTTTTAATTATAATAAATTAATCACAAATTTTAATATAAATTAACGTGAAAAAAAAGAAGAAAATAAAAAAAAAAAAATTAATAAAACCCAATTTATTAATTGTGTTACACTTTTATCATAATTTAATTTTATATATATTCTTTATTTTTGCATATATTAAATTTTAATTGCTAATTTTTTAATCATTTCTTAAACATCTTTTTATTTTGTTCGTTTATTTGTGTCGGTGTTTATTTCAAATTTTTTTTTTTTCTCTCTATTAAATTATACGTAACTCTCTAATGGAACATAAAATTAATATAACTTTTTAATAATTTATATATATATAATTTAATGCAACACTTATTATAGTATACACACAATTTTTTATTTAATTAATTTTTATATATATAATTACAGAAGAAAATTCAATGCAATGGCGAAGAACAATAATAAATTTGCAAAAACGCAGAAATAAAGTTTTCTTTTGTGAATAGTATAGTAATTTATGAATGTAGCAACAGCAGCAGCAGCAGTTAACAAAAATAATTATTAGAAGGTATAATTGTAATTTATTCTTTATATCAACTAGTTTTTACTGGTATGTATTTGTATTTATGTAATAAGTTATTCACAACTTCCCAGTCAATAGTCATATTTTATTTTTTTTTTCAATAAAATATACTCTCATATATAGTTAAATATTCAAATGTTAAAGAAATTATAAGTGAATGGTAAAAATTGGATTGGTATCAGAAGATATATACATAATATTAGTGTGTGCAGCAGTAGCAAACAGCAGATGTATAGTAGAGGAGTATAGGTGAGTGCGGTATAATAATATATAATTTTTAATGCTTTTGTTTTTGTAATGTTTTATTGCATATAATTTTTAACCCATATGTACTCGATTCAGGTTAGATTTGATATCGAAATGAAAATTTATGAAATCAGTATATCATTATTGTGTAATGGTTAATTAATCACAGTTGTGGTGTGGATTCACGCCGAGTATAATTTAATAAATAAAGCATCTATATGTAAAAATATATAATAATTATACAGAATAATTTGGCTGTAGTAATGTCTGTGGTATATCTATAGATGTCTTATAGAATGGCACTATTGTGAATGGCATACACATCCTCTGATAAGTGATTTTTTTCTATACCTAATACAATATAATGTTAATGAAAACGATGCAAAGTGAGTAAATAAAGTGTTAATTAAAATAATATTTTTTTTTTATATTTATATATACCAAACATCGGGCATAAAAAAAGAAACAAAAGCAATTGTTTCAATGTAAGGTACACTTATACTCGTGGTGTGTACGTACACTACTTCTTATTATATGTATTTTAATATATATATACCTATATACGACGCGGGGCACGTAACAAACAAATGTATATATGAAAAAAAAATAGAAATATTATTTATATTATTATATTAAAAATTGCCGTGTGTTATTATTTTGCTTGCTGCGGTGATGCGGTGCGGTAAAGAGAAACATTATTATTATTATTATTATTATATAGAATAATAGATAAGTGTACATATTATAATATTTATATGAATATCGCTCATTATTACACCGATGTGGTTATTCCATCCATGACAAGAATAAGGTAAAAAAAAAAAAAAAATATATACAAAATAAAGAGAAAAAAAAAAAAACATTAAAAACTAAAAAAAATTTTTATAAGAAAATAATATAATTACAAAATAGAAAAATATAATAAAAGAATTATTAGAATTATACGCCTTGAACAGAACAATTCAAATAATTATAAAGAAATATGCGGAAATCCATCAAATGTATATATAAATAATGAACAAACGTACAGAAAGAGAGAACATTCAAAATCATATAAATACGATTTTATTAATCCAAGAAATTAATTTCTATAAAATATGCACAATTAAACAACAACAACATTAAAAAATTAAAAAAAAAACGTGATTTAATTCTAATATATACAAATTTGTTTCACAAAATCAATCTTATCACTTCCAAAAAAAAAATGTACTTCACTTTATTTTTGGCGATATTGAATTTTTTATTAGAATTTTTCTTCTGTAATTATTTATTAAAAAAAAATTAAAAAAAATAAATTTCACTATCAATTAACTAAATAAATAAATTAATTAATTAGAATGAATTAGTGAAACGCGCTGCCTGCCGCCCGTTAATATATATTTATTTTTTTATTTTTTTTTTCATTTATTATTCTATTTAATTAATTTGCTTACTAAATATTTACATACATAAATATAAAAAAAAAAAAACAAGATTTAACAACACTTTATTGCTTCACTGCTGACAGTAAACTAAACTGAATTTTTTCTATATGGGGTCTTTTCAATATAGAGTCTATAGACACTGGTCTGTTTTTTTTTTTCTTCTATATTATTATTATTGCCATATAAAATTATTACAATATATAGTCAGGCAATATGTTGGTATGTATAAGAGTTGAAGAGATGTCGATGTTTGTATATGTTCGGTTTGTATTAGTGTTATTGTGAGTTTTGTGACTTTACTTTTGTTGCTTTTTTTATTTAAACATAAAAAAAAAAAAAAGACTTCATAAAATTAAAGAAAACAAACACAAAATTTTTTTGTTCCTATTTTGCTGCCCACCTGTACAAGAGTAGTACAAAAATATATTACATACATTTTTTATTTATATAATACGAAATATGATGAATATATATAAATGTATTTACTATATATTTTTGTTCATATATGCATTTAATCGTCGCCCCGTGTCTCTAAACACAATTTCTTCTTATATTATTTTATGGTTTTTATGCTCATGAGAAACTCTGAATTTAATATATATAAAATGCTCTTTTCCAATTTTACATATAAATAATACATAAAAAACAAAACATATATATAACAGAAAAATAAACATAAATAATATGTGTGTACATAAAAACATACTGTTCCTTCTCTTCCGCCCCCCCTCCCTGCCCCCTGCCACCGCTTTTATTTCTTTTCCGATAAACAAAAAAGAACATATGCCGTATGAATCATATATGATTCATAATTTTTTCCTATATATAATATAATACATAAATAAACACATAAACTAAATTTTATGTAAACTTAAATTTTACACATACGTTATTTTATATACAATATATATTAAAATTCAAATACCATGCCTATACCAATGCCGCCGTGTAATAAATGAAATGGTTATATCAATGTGAAAACAGAGATAATATTATGTATTGGAAAATTCGGCAAACGAAAGAAAATGTGTGTGTGTGTGAAAAGAAAATTTGTAAAAATATGTATTTTCCTATTTTGATATGTACATAGGAGAAGAGCGATGTTAATGTACGCACGCACACGTAGCACATTGTTTTCAATCGTCCTCTCGTCCGTCGGCGATAAAAAGAGATACAAAATGTTTGGCACTGCTGCCTGTTAGTTTTTGATTTATTTATTATTACCAACAATTTATCCAGATAAGAAGAGATACGAGATTATGTATGAAATATATATAACTCGTGTGTCCGTCTGTCTATGTGTGTGTGTGTGTGTGTCTATATACAATATGATATAAATTTTCTTTTTCTATATACATATTTTCTTTTTCTCACATAACACATACCTGTCGGGTATGTTTTTTTTTTTATTTTATTATTTGAAAATTAATATAATGATATGGAAAATAAAAAGTTAGTGAATACGATTAAAATTGGGTGGGTATGGGTGTTGATTGGGTTTTTTGTGGTTGTGGTGGTGGTGGTGGTGGTGGTGGTTCTGTTGGTATGTGAGAAAAGGTAAATAAAAAGAAATTATTAAATATATTAACATATCGAATAACGTACCTATACATTTTTGAAACATTCTACAAAATATATACATGTTTTTTATTTATTATTTTTTTTTGTATACACATACAGATAATTCCAACGATAATAGAGAACCATAAAATTATTAATTAATTAATTAATTTTGTGAAATAAGGACATCCGTTTCTGCGTATAGATGGATTGGCAATACAAAATTATGGACGGTAACTAGTAAGGCCATTTAATCGTTTATGCGATATTCGAGCTGAAGGATATTATATTTTCAAGGAAATATTTGTGGTGAACAGGAATTATTAGATGCGTCCTCCTAGTTGTTATTTACCATTTGATCGACATTCAACGTAATTAGGTATAAAAACAATATTTTTTTTCATTTATTTTTGTTCGATACTGTTGTTCTATATGTACTAGCTACATTTTACAATACAAAATATAATCCAAATTATGTATTATTGCATGAATATCTCTCTACATCTATATCTATGGTATATATAAATACAAAGTAATTGTAAATACATAACATAATAATTTTAAAACCGTTACATTGTTACAGAAATAAATAATATGTAAGAAGATGACCTCTGAAATTATGTAAAAAATATATACAGAGAAATAGATGGTAAAAAAAATAAATATTTATAAATAGTAAAAGAATAGGCAAAATATAACTGAAGAAGAGTTGTTTTGTTTATAATAAATATATAATTTTTTTATAATTTATTTTTATAACCAATTTTACCACGAAGAATGGCGATATGTTTTGTTATTGGTGCTAAGTATATAAAGGCATAAAAAGGTAACATAAAAACAAATGTTGCATAAACAGAGTATACCTTAGTGCGTATACATAATAATAAAAATACATAATATATGCATATGCGTATGTTTAATAAATAAGACATTTAGCAGACATTCACCTTTATATATATCGTATTTTATGAACGCGGGAGTAGTTCGGATGGAATAAATTAATCATATGCGCCCGATAAACTATATAATCCATATGATAAAATAAAGGAAAGATATGTTGTATCAATAGTATATATATTTAAGTACATAAGGCAAGTATATAATATATAAAGATAAAGTTATCGACACTATTTATATATATAGAGCAAAATATGTTATATATAAATTTAGTAAGTGATCCTATATATATATGAGACCATATACACAATATAAAATATGTATAGAAATTATAAATGTATTGTGAATAAATTTAAATTGAATAAATTTAATGGAGAAAATAACATAAAATGTGCATATACACCTATAGGTGAAATAACATATATATCATTTTATATAGACACAAAGCAAAAAGGTAACTCCACAACTACAATCTATACATTATTGTTGTATCCATATATATATATATATGTTATGTAAAGTGAGAGAGAGTCGTCTCTAAAGCAGGTGAATAAATATAACATATGCCAAGAATATTTATTCATATATAATTTAAACGCAGCAGTTCCAAATCTAACTATATATGAATACAATACATAAACATATGATAGCGCATATATATGTTTATAAAATTTGTTTGCATATAAATATATTATATAATATTACGTATATAGAACAACTGACGTTTTTTATTTACATTATTAAATTTGCGTTTTATATACGTAAAGACAGGGTGTATTAAAATTTTTATGGAAACACAAAATTTAAAGTTCTGAGCATTGACTTAGAAATTAAATCCATTAATAATGTCAAATAATCACTGAATTGTCGGTTAGACGTGTAGGTATACCTTCTACTATACACCTAGAGGTCTATCTTATCTTTTTTCATTAATCCAGTGTCGATACATATAACTAAAAAAAATTAATTATATGATTAATAATAACATTATAATTGTTCTACGATAATAATATTATAAGAAAAATTTAAAATTTATTATTTTTATATGTATTTGTTTGCATAAAATCTTACGTAAATATAAAATATATAAATTGTTAACGATGAGAAAAAATATGTTCATTGAAATAGTTATGCTATATATAATTTTATGCGTATATATAGCAACATAATGGTAAAATGCGCTGCGTTAACACACACAACAGATGTATTTTATAGTGTGTAAATAAATGTTTTGCGATATTGTAACATCGCATGTTTTTTCTTTGCGTACAAATACATGCTTCATGCTTTTTTTTATTGTCTGTGCGTATTATCGTATAATTTAAAAATATTTAAAATTCAATTACGAAATAAAAAACTATTTATTGTGAGTATTTTTTAAACATGTATAATTCCTGTATAACTAAATGCAGTCATAAATTGTTGGTATAGAAAAGTTTATCGCTTATCTTTTACTATATAATTTGTATACATAGAAATAAGTTTAAAGAAGCTTTTGTTATACAAATAGATAGCATTTTAATATCATAAAAATAAGATTAAAGATATATTTATATATATATAGGCAGTGCTGTGTAACGTAATGTTCTATATTCTTTCACTACTGTATACCTTTACATTATTTTTAATCTTATATCATATATTTATAGGTTGATCTATGCACATATATATATATAATTGTAATATAAACACACTTACTATATATATATATATATAAAAGGAAATTACATGAAAGGATCATTCTAATAATAAATATATGTGCGAGTCATTTAGTAAAAATTTATTTACTGTCAAATAATATTTATAATAATTGTATATATACAATATAATATATATATATATATATGTAAATAAAGATCATATAAAATACGTACACAATCAACTAAAAATATAATATACAATAAATATTTCGAAGCAAAGAAAACTATATTTCATTGGTCATTGAATCAAATCAATAAAAGACACATTAGTAAATTTTATTATTATCGCAGTTTTTTATATGTTTGTTTTGCCCAATGAATTTTCCAAAATAATATTTACGTTTACTATAATTATATATAGTATAAATCAATATACTTATAATAATTACATATACATATCTTCTATGTATGGCTGTCCGAAAAATTACCAGAATGATTTTTTAAATTTATATACGGATCCTATATGATAACTCCATTGTATTGTGAACCGACGAAATAAATTCAAATTTGCATGCCGCGATGAAATATACTTCAAAACACTAATGGCATAACCATGTTTATCCAAAATAAAACATTAACAGCATTTCGGAGGTGTGAAAGAATATTATTCGAATATAAATGAATTCATTCTGGTTATTTTGCGGCCATAGGACTGTTGTATATTTTATTTATTTGTCAAGTAAATAATTTACCAACACCAATAATTCATACAAATTTATATATAAATATACTAAAAATGTACGTAATCATAGATATGTGGATATGAGTAATTGTTACAAATTATTAATATATACGAATTCGTAAGTTAAAATAAAAGGTACATATAATTATATTTTATTTATATTAAATATTTAATACAGACGGGATCAAAATAATGGTTTGTGATAAAGTAATAGAATAAAAACAGAAATTTCTCCATTGTAAAAATATGAGACCATTATTTATGGATTGGGCAATATCTATGAAAGTGGTAAAAATTGTCATTAATTAATGTTCCATAGAAAAACTATGGTTTTTATTATTTTGGTCACCTTATGTACTTATGTCCACCACATTTATATATAATTAAAATAAAAAACGAAACATATTTTCATAACTAACAATATATGGTCTGCATGTAAACGTAATGACTTTTATAATAAAATAACACATAATTTAATAATAAATTACTTATAACATTTTGACCTTATATAGTCTCTGTGTATATTAATTTTTCTTTTGTAAAATATTATTAATTTTATCTTGATTCCTATATTTTTTTTATTTTTAATGATTATATAGAAGAAACACAAAACATTAACCAAATTGATATTTTGAATATAAGGTATTATTATTTATTGTATTGTAAATATATTTTATTATATATGATTCTGCATGTGTATGTTTGAATTTAATAATACATTCATTTGTGATTTCCATATCAGGTTGATGGCTGATATTAATATATTATGATTCTATCGTATAGATAATTTTAATTCTTAAAATACCGCTTTGTCTATTCGCTATATGACTATATATTCGACGATGATCCGAATGAATCCAATAGATAAATATATATGGACTACATATAGACGAATATTTAAAAAAAAATAATCCTTCTTCCAACACACATCTATAACATATTTTTTTTTTTTGTTTATAATTCATCCGCATAATTAATGAACACAGAAAAATGTTTAATAGTATATGTGTAATTTTTCGAGTATCCTGACGATACAAACACATTGCGTTTACATGGCCTTTGAACTTTTGCTATACGTGCCGATATATATTGTATATATGGAAATCATTAAAATTCAAATAATAATAAATTAATAGTAAATGAGTACCGCCTATACGAATATATATGAATTTTAACAATTAGAACAATTATTATTAAAACGACTTATATTATTTATACACAAGGACATAAATTTTGTGTTTCATGTAAAAAAAAGTTTTTCTTTTTCGTTTTTATTTTTATTATTTTTTTTTAAACTCAATTATTTAAAAACCATTAATAATTAATTTACGGTAGGTATATAGAGTAGCGATAGAATACTAAGGAAACACTATATTATATTCAAAAATTCTTATTATATACCTGCCTGTGTATTGATCCGTTTTATTTTATTGAAATATAATACACGTATTATAGAATATGTGAATGTATATATGGATGACACTAGTAGTACAACAACAACAACTACAAAAAGTCTATGTCTCTGTTAAATTCAACCATTTTTTATTTTTTATTATTTTTATTTATATTAAATAATAATAAAAAGGAAATATCGCAGGATGTTAACCCTACATCAAACAACAACAACAACAACAACAACGCTATTATATATTTTGAAAAATAAAATACCCAATCTATAATTTACATAAATATTTATCAATTTTTGGTATTTTTTTTTCTCCCCAGTTATTGTATTATTACAATGAAAAGCCGTCCAAATTGTATAAACATTTTTATATTAGTTACATTTATATTTAAATAAAATACAAAAAGTATTATATAAATAACACATAAATTAATTCATCCAGTATCACCTTTAAAATATAACAGGTGTCCTTTTGTAAAGAAAGAATAAAAAAAAAAAAAAAAAAAAAAACGAAATAACCTTTACCGCACATTTAAGGAAATTGGTATATATATATTAATATTATATTATTATGACATATGAACCAACAACAATATAATATACGAAAGGATAAACGAATATTAAAAATAATAACTACATACACACACACACACACACACACACTCATACACATAGTACATGTATATGTATTGAAAAAGGATATTTTTATAAAACCATTTTTTTTTTCATCTTATCATATATACAGATTTTACTTTGATGTAATAAATTTTTATTACATTGTGCACTTTTTTTTTTAAAATTTAATATTATATTACCATTACAAATAGTAGTTAAGTGGAATGTCATTCAAATAAGAATATATAATATAGAAAGGAAACTTTTGTATTGCTAGGCGTATATAAATATAATTTTATTGCGTGGGAGGAGAGGGGTTAATCATGATTTAACCACTTTACTATACTCATCGGTTTTTAATAATTATGTGTAGGAAAAGATTTTTGTTCCTGTTTAGGATATAAGGGTTAAAACTATACATATTTGTTGGCGCACAAAAAAAAATGCTTAAAACAACTATAGATATATAGATACGGGTGGCATTATATTGCCGGTAAAACTTTTACTAAGGTGTACCCAATTTTCTGGAAAATCGAAATTCGAAATTTTATAATTCTAATTGTACTATTTATCCGATTTTCTTGAAATTCAATTTTATGTTGAAATTTAAACATGGAATTAACTATAACGATTTAAGTGGATAGATGGAAATAATGCCGTCCTTATAAAAAATCATCATTATGAATAATTTAAGTAGTAATAGTAAAAAGAATGATAGAAGAATTTCAATGTGTGGTAAGGATCAGAAGAATTTCTGTGTGGGCAAAGAAATCCTAAATTTGTCTATATAAAATATGACAAAACGTCATCGAATTGAAATGGACAATACATTACTAAACAAAATTTATTTCCTTCCATTATAAAAATACCATTTTCTTATCATTCGAATGTTAAAGCCAATGCATAAATGAATACGTGTGTGTTTTTTAAAGTATAAAGCTTATTTATACAAAACCTTTAATATCTTTCACTCTAAATTTTTTTCTATACAATATATCAATAATATATATTAAAGATTTTGTTGTTTATTTGTTATTTGTAATAACATTAATTTATCTATATACATATGCATTTAGTATGGTCTCATATGGAAAATTCTTCAACGCTTGTATACTTGTACATCCACAATGTCTGATCATCACAAATGGATTAGTTAATTTCTTTAAATTACGTCATGTATACGTGCGTATATTCAAACACATATCATACATCACATCAAAATATATATATATGTTGTGCGATGACACAGACCACCGGTAAATTATTTTCACGAAATTTTCCATAGTATTATAAAAAATATAAAATAATTTCATATATCCTTTTTACTAGTTTTCACTAGTAATATCTAAAAATTGAATTTTATACGATATCGATTGCTATAAAAAAAACAACAACATAAAAATGTTGCTATAGTTATAGCACATACATTATTATTATTATTATTTTTATCGTTAATGTTATGGCAACGATTTTTGTTTGCGTGTTGAATGTAATTATTATGTAGAATAAAAATTTCATTTCATTTTAGGAATAAATATAATAAAATGTATTACCATAATATACATATATATGTGAAGTAAAATGAACATTATATAGTTTGGTTTGGTTTTTTTTTTACTTTTTTGTTTTATTATTATATTTTTTTTTTATAGTTAGTTATATAGGTTAGGTGTAGGTCGATTCCGGTCGCTTACCTCACCTCGCGCGCGTACATACACCAATCCTATTCTCGCATTAAAATTCCCATTCCGCAAAAATATATTATACACATTACAATATAATTTATTATTGTATAATATTCAGTAAAATAAAAAAAAAATAAAAATATATTTAGTTAATTGAAAAGCTATATAAAGTCATAAAATAAATAAAATAAAATGTGATGGTGGCACACAACACACACCGCCACCAGACACACACACAAACACACACACTAAATAATGTGAAAGGAGAAAGGAAACAAATAAAAGTATATACCTATATTTAAAGGATGTAAAATTATTACTTACAATTATAATATTTCTCACTTTTTTTGGCCTCCTGACGAATCGCATATATATTATAAATAATTTATTATTCGTATGCGTATAATTATTATTTGTATAATTGTTTGTATATTTTCGGTGGTATTTCCAAATATGAACAGCAAAGTCTTAAATATCTACCGCTTTTTCATTAACCACCCTGTTGTTTATTATATTTATATACAAATAAAAACAACGAAAAGAAAATCCCCTTTTCACTATATGTTTTTCTATATATATGTTTTTTTTCAATTATGTATTATGGACACAATTGTGTACAAAAATGATATGTATAAGATATGATGTATATATTAGATATATATATATATATATATATTGATATGTATATGATATGATATGATATATATATTATATATATTGATATGTATTTGTGTACATGTTTATATATAAAATAAAAAAAAAAAAAATATATAAAAAATTGAAAAACTTTTACACTTTTCTGACAAAAAATTTTTCCTTTGTTCGTCCTTTTTCACTTTATATATATATATATATTTTTTTTTATATTTTCTTATATACTAAAAACATTAAAATAATTTTCTAATTTTCTAATTATAACTTAACTATACAATTATTATATATGTATATATATAAAAACACTAAAATCACAATGATATGATATGTATTGTTGTGAATAATTTTAATTTTATATTATATTATTATTATTTATATTTATATTTATATTTATATTTAATTTAAAAATTCTAAGAAGAATGGCAGGAGGCTATGTCGTGAGAGAGATAATTTATAGACTGTATATTTGTAACATTAAAATATAATGATGGCGTTTATGTGGGTCATGCGCTCATGTTTTTCCAATTTTTGTATATACAATAATAGGATACGATATATATATATATTTATATATATAAGGATACTCTACCTACATCAGTAGTTATATTGGTGGTACATTGTATATGGTGGTGAAAAACGATGACATTTCGAAAATAAAATATATATATATATGGATGTTATGTTATGATGGCGTACGGCGGCGGCGGCGGCGGCGATAATGGTGATGACAAAGACGACACGATATTTGCCTAATATGAAAAAGGATATTTTATTTTCCGAAGAAAATAAATGAGAAATTTTCAATTTTTAGATATGGTATTGCCACTGCTGTGAAAAAAATATATAATAGGTTTCTTATTTTTGTATTCGTCGAATAAACCATTTTTTACACTTTAAATAAATCAATGCAATCTTTCACATTTATTTATTGATTGAAATGATTTTAATAACAAAATCGGTTGTGTACAGTATGTTAACACTGTATATATTTCTACGATTCCCGGCATTGATTAAAAATGTTAACATTACAATGCCCTCCAGGCAATTCGTCTTTTATTAAGTCCTGTTTGTTATTTTATTTACCAATCAATATATATAATTTTATGATCTTCGTGAATTTCTTGACACGGATTTCTATATGGGATAATTATTTCGGTGACTTTAGCTTTAAATTCTGTTGTGTTATTCCACGGTATTGTACATATTTTTCGTTAGTGTATTACTACCAAAGTCTCTCTAAAACATTATGTTAAACATAGTACTACAATGTGTTTCCATGTGGCAACTGTAGAACGATTTGCTGTTAATTTACGAGCATAAACACTGTATTATAACGATGTTAACGGGCTTTTAGAATTTTATATAAATACACAAATATTTACTAATGCATTTCTGTGAAATTAATAATCAAATGATAATTTTACTATTTATTATGTTTTCAATAAAATATTGGTATGTCCTTTAAATGAGGATCAACAATAAAAATTACGAAACTATATATATTTGCATATACAAGGTAAAAATAAGAAATTTAAAATACAAAAACTATAACAATTATTATAATATCATTGCAATATAATATTTAAAAGATAATCAAATGGAAATCCAAAAATAAATATAATCCATATTAACTTATTTATTCATGGTGAATTTTTTTAGTCATGCATACGTTAGTCAACGTTTGGTTTGGTTTTTTTTTTTTTTGTTCTTTCTGTTCTTGTCGCATTCAATTCATTCAATTCTCACATACGCTATACATGTTTATACGTTACGTAAATGTAAACTAAATATATATATATATATAGAAACAATTTACCTTTCCTTGCTTTTAATGGTTTTATATACCATATATA
The DNA here is from genome assembly GCA_910594885.2 of Bibio marci. NCBI lineage: Eukaryota > Metazoa > Arthropoda > Insecta > Diptera > Bibionidae > Bibio > Bibio marci. The sequence continues at coordinate 2,497,183 of OU343116.1, read as the reverse complement.
TATTTCTATAAGTAATATAAGTATATATATATATATAGGTTTTAACATTATGAGCTAATGTATAGATGGTATGAGGAACATATATGAAGAACAAATATACATAGATAGGAAAATGATATTTTTGTGCGTATATATATGGGAATTATTTATACACATATGCCGAGTATAGGTTAGGCACATATATATATATCTGGTATGCGTCGTATAAGAAAACGGTTATAAGAAATAAACATTTATCGTAACTTTACTTTATAGAAAATGGAAATGAAAATGTATGTTGTATTACGTGTAGTTAAATATTTTAACATACCATATATAGATTACAACGATATTATACGTATATATATTTGCGCGTATTCATAAATTATGCACAATTTTATATATATATTATATAACCATATATTGTACAATACATTGCAATTGAATAAAATTCTTATAATACACATTTTCAATTGTTTAATATATATATTGTACAATATATGGTGGTTAGGAAGTTATATATCTTACTGGTAAAATTCGGTTATATATAATAGGTAAAAGAGAGACTAAAGATAATTAACATGAATTTTACCATATTTATTATTATATATTATTTAGGATAACACACCATTATACCTGACATATTAAATATAGAAAAAATTTGGTTTTTCTTATAAGTTCAAACGATGTAATGTATTCGGACAACATTATAATTTTTTTAAAAATACTAATAAATTTAATCTTTGCCAATTGCACATTTATTTATTTCTAAAAATAATCTTATAGGTATTTATACTTTTAAAATAAATATTCAAATATTTTTATTATTCTTTCTGTATGGTATATGTATATTTGGCAACATGATGTGTGTGTGTATATAAGAAAAGAAAACTGCAATTCACCAAAGGTAAGAAAAGCCTTCAAGCATTTTTTCTTTTAATTTTCTATACAACATTATCGTTTGTGTACCATCCATTTATATACAAAAGAAAATACAGACAAATTGGAAAACATCGTAGCATATAGTTCTGTTATACAAGTTTTTTGTTGATATTATGCTATACGGTGGTGCTATGATGAGGTGCGGTTGGTTATAATAAGGACGAGGTTAAATACAGTGTACATATATATCATAATATTATAATAGAGAATTTACAAGTGAAAGATATTTTTTGAATTATAAATATTTGTGGTAAAAATATGTTCACAAAAGTATATATATGATAAACTTTTGTACCATATATATATATTGTAGTTATATATTTTATATGTTTAGATATATATATAAATATTGCACAATATTTATGAAATTTGATATATAGATATAACGACAGATTTTCTATATATATATATACAATATATTATTAGTGAAAATAACATATATCCTTTAAATTAACTTTTTTTCAAATATTTAAATTTAAATTAAATTGTAAAATATATATATATATATGGTATAAGTTTTAAATACGATATATGCGATAAGTATAGAAGATGACAGACATCATCAGCAAATATATTTAATTTTGTTTTCAATATTATTTTTTTTGAAAAAAATTGATGTATATAGAATTTTTGAAGAATATTTTGAATATAATGTAAATTCTTTATATATAATATTTATACATACTATTAGATTATATATAGAGTTATGTGTAATTCAATTCAATAAAAGCTTCTTATATAACGAAACTTTTCATTTATATTATTTATTTATCTATTCAATTATATATATACGTTTCGAGACAAGCGAACGCTTTACAATGTATATCTAATAATGGTTTTAACTTTGGCGATAACAAAATATTACAAGAGTAGAATGGAACTAGGAATGATTTTAATCTGGGAATCGCTATTTTTACTGTACACATGTGTCTCTATAAAACTTAATACATATATTATATACAAATTAATTTAATTAATTGAATTTCAACCAGTGTAAATAAATGAAAATATATAAATATTTGATTATATGTATACGAAAATAATACCACATTTATAAATATATATACAAATACAAAATTCATACATATATATACGGAAATCTCAATAAAATCTTTTGGGAAATGCTTAACATGTTTTCGATTTTAACTTTTCCACATTTTAAAATAAAAAAATAAATAATATAAGTTTTTGTGTGGCGATAATATGTTAAGAAAAATATATATATAACAATTGTCCGTGTGTGTGTGTGTGTCTGTGCTATGTATACATAAATATAATAAAAGAAAAGGAATATATGCTTTTCTTTTTTGTTTGGAAAATTTTTTATTTAAGTTACAAAACTTTTTTTCCGTTGCCACACACTTTTACAACTTATATATTTATATATATGTGTGTATGTTGTATATTATCGTTATTATTAAAGAATAAAACATATGTCACACAAATATATATTTATATAAATATGAAAAATTAAACAATATATGACTGACTGACTGACTGACTGGCTGACTGACGACATAAAAAATGTAATAAATATAAAATTATAAAATATTTATAACAATTTTCCCTTGTTAATAGTGTATTATTATATAAGTATATTAGCAGAGGGATGACCGGCTGGGCGGACTATATTAATTAATTTTTACTTCAAAAGTCATTTATCTCACAAAATATATATAAATTCTTCTAACGTACAGTTCTCTGAACAATTTTGTCTGGTTAAATTCTTTCACATATAGAGAGAATGTTAATCAGAAATTGATAATTAAGTAAATATTTAACCACAATTAAGACAATGTCAAGTGATTCATATTTATAAAACGATGTTATATATATATATATATATGAATCATCAAGTAGTGGCATATGAATGAATGTCCAATGTGACTGGCATTCTTATTATTTTTATTAAGCAGAAATCGTCAATGATTCATATAGAACTGCTCGTTCATCCCTATATATAATAATATACATTTAATTTTTGTATTCAAATTTAACCTATATGGATTTCGTATATACTTAATGTAAGTATATTTTATTTTATAAAAATAAAAACTATATATGAATATTATTAAATTTTCACATATGTTAGGTTCTCTTAATTTTCGTCCATTTCCTTTTCTCCTTCATTATGTTAATTAATAAAATATATGTTTTTTTGTATGTAACAACATAAAAAAAAAAGTATAAGTATTTTTATAGTTTTATTATTTAAAATAATAATTAACCTAAATACCAATGTTATATATACATTAAATACCACACATACCTATAGTTAACAATATATTCTTGTTTTTAAGTACACAGGTAAAACCATACATTTTATATATATATTAATAATTATAATAATAATAATAATAATATGTATTATTATTTATATATCAAATAGACGCTATATACAATAATTAGAATAAAATAGAATTTATACAGTATGGCACAGAAGATTTATTTACAATTATATTCATTGTATAACAGAATTACACCACGTGTACCAAAGTTAAAGTTATTTAAATAAGAAAATCTCAGCTGTGTGTAGAATGATCTTATTTTTTTTTGTTGTTATTACTGTCTGTTATTATATTTCTCTCTATAACAACAAAGATTTTCCAATTTTATTATAACAATATACCAATAATTACATATATGAATACATATATATGAGTGTTATATTTTATATACAGGTAACTAACAACAACAACAACAACAACAATAAAATAACAAAAATATATATTGCACATAAAGTATATGTCGAAAAAAATAGAAAAAAAATGGAAATAAATATACATGAAATATGAAATATTATTCAGCATGGCTGCCGTAGTCACGCAACAATTATATGCGGTAATGGAGCTGAACATGAACATTTATTTTGTGTATTATAATGCCATCCTATAATATAATAAATAATATATAAATTTTTATATATATTTATTTTTTTATTATATATTTTATTTTTTTTTTGTTCACATATTTACAATATTTAGATTTTAGGAACGAAAAGATATTTGCTATAGAAAAAATGTCGTAGTAAATATATATAGAAAAAAAAACTTTGGTTAAATATTAAACAAAAATTAAAATAAATTGCGTAGTTGTACAACATAACCAACATTCATTCTATGCACACACACACAAATATTAATCACATGATTTGTGTATGGAAAGAATGTTATAAATAATAATAATTTTATCGATATAGTTTATAAAGAATTTTTTTTTGTATTTAAATTTTATATATAAAAAAAAAAGTTTATTATTTATAATAAAATGGGTTGAATACGCGAGCAAGCGAGCATAGCAATAAATTAATCATAAAATTTTTTTCTACGAAAAAATGTCATTTATTAAAACGTTTTAAATTGATTCAAATATTTTGAAATAAGATTTACAAAGAAAATTTGTTGAAAGAAAAAAAGAAAAAAAAAAACTTATACGAATATCCTTTCAATCCTTGAAATAGGACTGTGTGTGATATTTTTAAATTAAGTTAAAGAATTTTAAATATTTCTTCTATAAATGAAATACCATTAGAAATTGGTAAAATTTTATAAATTCTCAGAAATATTATAATGAAAAATCCATTAAAATTATATATAGCACAAAATTCAAAAAATTAATAAAAATTAAATTTTAAATCAGAAAAAAACGACTATATCTATCTAAGAATTTATATTATTCATTAATAAATCCTGTATTTTAAGTGGTGCAACAATATTGATTGGGGTGGGGTTCTGTCGATAGGAAAAACTATTAAAAAATTATAAATAATTTAAAATTCAGTGTAACAATTTGTATTTTCGACATAGAATTATAGTCTGCCCATCACCACCCCACCCAATTATTGCACTCATGCACTCATGGACTTTTCAATTGTCATTTTCTTGTCGGTTTATTTATTTTTTATTTTTTTGCTCCATGTACAAAAGTGTTAAGAAAGGTTCAATTTCAATTTTTTGACAAATACAAATAACAAACATCTTTTTAAATATGTACATATATTTATTTTCCATCTTATCTATATATTTATATATTAATATAATACAATATATGGATATGCATATATATAGATAGATAGGATATAGATACGGTCGCATCAGACACAACACTACACACACCAATATATTCCACCAATTCCGTAAAACTATAATATTCTATAAGATTTCCTCTCCTCTGTGTATAATATTATAAATATAAATAAAGATATATACCATATATAGGTAGATAGATATACTTATAGTTTACATATATAGTTATTGGTTTAGCTATTTCCTTGACTTCTTATCTCTCAATAACTTCCTTTAAATGTTTTCATGCTATACAAATCTTTTTATATATTTGAAAACATAATATACACGTACTATGTTTATTTATACTATATATATATGCGGTAAGTGCTGGACGTTTTTGGGGTTGGGAAAATGAGCATATAAATATATATTATAGATATATATATATAGACCGACAATTTAACATGTGTATAGGATATACACATAGTTGTGTATAGTATTTGTTGATATTTATAATAGAGATATATATATATATACAATATATTGGTAAACAAATACAGTGTGACAAATTTTAAACGTTGTCTCATGAAATTACTTAAAATATTGAATAGATTGTTAGGTGGTAACTATATTACAATTGAATGATACTAAAAAAGCACAATACTAATTGAAATAAAAATTATACAAATTTAAAATTTGTATATATAGAAAAACACTGTATGTATACACTTTAAAAATTTACATACGTATATATGACCCATTGTTTACACACATGCAAATAGAAAAACTAAGGAAAAGCACAAATTTTGTAATTCATATTATATTAAGCTTCCTTGAAATTGTATATAAAATACAGTCAGTGTTAAAAATATTGATAGAAATTATATTCGTTAAAAAAGGACCTTTTGTTTTAAGAAAAATTCCAAATGAAAAACACTCATTAACAATCAATCAACATACTAACATAATTTTTGTTGAGTTTTTGAGTTCCACCCTCTTCTGTATAGAAATAATAATACATATGTTATTATCCACTTTTTGGTATATTATAAATATATACAAGCAATTTTCCTTTTACAATGTTTTTTTTTTTATTGTGAAACTCTTACACTTAAATGTTTTACATATTCTTATTTATATATAAATACGATGTTCGATGTACCTTCGTTTTTATTATGAAAACCTAACCAGCACACATCACATCAATTATTTCGTTTAATAGAAAATTTATTGTATTTCATTTGGTAACCGTATGGTTTTTTTTCCCGTATATACTATAATTATTATAGTATAATTTTGGTATTTGTTAAATATGCTCCGATTATTTTTGTTGTGTACATTATTTTTATTCAAATTAAATAAAAGGTAAAATACAATCTAATCGACATATCGTATACATACACCTATTATAAATTACAATTACATATGCTATTGTTTGTGTAAAATTTGTTAATTTAATTATCACTATTTAATTTTTAATATACTGTCTACAGATACAATATATAAATAACAAAAAGAGTCTGTCAATATGAAAATACCAAGGGACTTTAATTTAAAATATTTAAATTTTGATGTGTGATATTTAAAAAACTGGTAAGAAAATGACCGACGAAAAAAAAACCTCTAACTTTATAATGCTTCACAATTTTTTAAATCATAGGTTTTTTGGTAATTACAATTTGAGGAAATTAATTTTGTGTGTGACGAAAACATCTTATTAAATGGAATTTACATTTTAAAGTTACCATAATACTTTGTTTTTTTAAATTATAATGAATTATATAATTATTTAGAACTAATATACAAACAAAAAAAAAAAAAACAACCGAACAGCATTTGAAAAAAATATAACAAAATGATAATATATTATTACAATTTAATCTCTCCCTCATATTTTAATTTCACTTTTGATGAATGATTGATGATTATCCCATTTATCAAATTATTGTCTGGTTTTAATTTTGTATATTTTTATAATATATTTGCTATATAAAATTTTATGTGAAAATTAAATTTATTACTCTTTGCACATATTTGTCCGAAACCCACCAGCACCACCACCACCACCACACCTCCGCCTTATATGTTTGTATTGTATTTATACCTTATTTAATCCTCCCTATATATTGTATCCATGGTATTTATATGATATATATGGGCTATTGTATATCATTTGTAATATAATTATTAAAGTTTTATTATAATCGTCCTTCGCCTCATCACCATCATCATCATCATCACACCATTATATTATATACCATTCTTATAAATGTCTACTTTATACAATGAATACCTATTGTGTGTGTGTATTATGTCGGCTGTGTATATATATATTTTAAATAACGGAAGTGATTTAATATTGTTGTTATTTTTAAAATTAAATATTTCATTCATTATTTATAATATAATAAACGCGTTGTATATAAGAATTATTATAGAATCATATATACAATAGAGATTATAATATAGAAAAATGTTATGGGGTTGTTGTTGTTGATGCACAATATGTTGTGGCAGGTGAATTAAATATACAGGTGTATATGTTGAAAGTTAAATAAAAGAGCAATAAATGATTTGACAATTGTTGAATCAAATTTGTGATGTACTTTGCATATGTATAGAATGTTTAGAATGGGATTATTTAAACTCCAAAATTGATAACTCAACAGGAAATGTTTCATGAATAAATATTAAGCCGGGAGCCTGTAATACCATTTGGATATTTTTCATCTGGAAAACAAATTTGCTACGATAATTTTACAAATTCAAATAGAACAAAGATAATAATACTATTTGTATGGATATTTGCAACATTAATTATGATGCATTTGATAAATACCAATTATAATATAAATAATATTAATATATACAATACTATAAATAAACGATGGGTTAATATCATATATGTTAACATATGGACAAATAACAACGTTAAAATTTACTGTATATGTAAAAATGAATAATTGTATTTTTCTATAAATAAATACAATAAAATCCTTCTATCTTTATATTCAATACATTCAAAAATACTTCCTTTTACTACTATATATATATATATATGTAATATTTTGTACATCCCCTGCACGAAAAAAATTTTATATAATACTCTGTGTGAACAGCAACTATATTTTCCTTCAAATATTTAAAACATTTATATATGGTACACAGTCTGTTTTGATATATATGTTATCGTCGAATGTTTTAATAATTAAACATTATTTAATGAGTTTTTCTTTTTGTAAATACATATTGTAGATTTTACTGTATATATATATGGCCGCCGTTCCTTAATCCCTCTCACTTACACCTTGCCGATATAAAAACAAATCTACACATGCCACTCTATACATCGTACGTATATAAAAACATACATATTTGTATATGTGTAAGGACATTCATTATATATTATATGAATTTATAATAATAGTTGTATATAAGGAAAAGCTGAGAAATATGAGAATATGAAAAACAAAAATTTACCAAGTGACCTTAAATATTGTATTAATTTTAAAAGTTACAATATATAATTAACAATGCTATGTGTGAATCGACACGATTTGTAAACGGTGTATTTGATGGGGAAAAAAAATGTTTACCCTCTGTTCACCCTACATTTTTTTTCCTGTACATATGTTACCTGTGTAAATTATATAATACATATACTGATATATATATATATATATAAAGTCAAATTGATATACCGGTATAAAAATAAATGTATTTTTTAGCGCACGCGATGGAAAGCAGCACGAAAGATATTTATTTATTTATTTTTTTCAATATATTTTTTAACAACCAACCAACAACAACTACAAAAAGGACTAAAATAAACTATAGATATATGTAATATACAAAAACTATATACATATAATTTATAGAATTATATATGTATAGGTATAGTTATATTTATAAAAAAAATCGATTGACGAGACATTCAATTTAACATGCATACATTGTATTCCATATATATATATAAACCCTCTGTCCGAAAAATAAGTTGATCTTGTAACTCAATCTATTGGCTATTTATGTATTGCGTACCACTCTGTTATAACAAACTGTTTCCCATCAGTGTAAATCAAAACACAATGTATTCGGTGACAGAGTGATGACCAAAAAAACATTGCATAACGAGCAAAGTGCCAAAATCGAATGCTATTTTCTGTATCTATTAATTCATCCCGGTTATTCTTCGAACAGATGGTTTATAAATATATATATAAAAGGTATATAAATGATATATAAAAGGAAATAAAACCTGTCAAACCATAAAACGGGGTGCGTCGTTTCATCCCTTACAAATTTATTTATGTTTCTATAATTGATCATATGTTTTTTATTTGCTATCAAAATATAGTTGGTGTGTGTGTGTGTATGATCGATCATACGTTTCTATAGGTGCATTTGAAATGTATCAAATGAATCTTTAAGATATACCATCTCTACATTTCAATGAAATTATTTCAGAGTATACATTGCGAATATAATATTATCGATATTAAAAAAAAAAAAGGACAATTTTTAAGGATAATCTTTTTTGTTGTCCTTTATCTATAAAATTATGTAAGCTTTAAATTTATTGTATGTATATGTATATGTTTTTATGTGCGTATAGCAAAAACAAAAATTATATAATATTATAATAACTATCATGACATTAATTTACCTTTAACATATTGTACATAAAATATGATTCCACAAGGACTGTATAATAAAATACTATAACAATTTGTCAATATATAGATTATCTTTTACATCAACATATGCGGTATAGTATATTAAAATAGAAAAGAAATGTGACCACACCATAAAATATATATATATAATTCCCATTGGAGTGATTGCAAGTTTTTCGTATATATAGTGAGTGTATTTAGTTGAAATTATAAAGGAAAAATATATTATTTACTTTTGAAAGTTATTCCACTATATATAGACTTTTATTTACCGACTAGTAGTAACTATTGGTACAACATTAGTGTCGTCTGTAATATAATTTATTTAAAATAACAACAATAACCCTTTATCGGATCAAGAATCTATATATAAATATATTAACGATAATATATAAAAATAAATAATGTAATATAAATTAATATGCTACAAAACATATTTGTTGACCATTAAAATTTTTGTTTGATTCATATATATTAATGTGGTAACATAAAAATGATCATCTTCATTCGTATTCATTAAATTATTCAAATATGTGTATATTAATATACTTATACAATTTCACTAAATACAAACATGATACATAATAATATTTCAAAAATAATTAAGTTAATCATTTCGAAGTTCACCAGCAGAAAAATACCATGAGATTGAATGAATAAATATTAAATGAAAATGTATATAACTTAAAAATATAAACAAAAAATCTTGAATAACATCCATAGATATTAAAATTTATCTCCTTGATGTGCAATGTACGATGGTATATATATAGAGGATGTGGATTTTAAATATACGGGATTGGGATGGATGGAACGCAGTTGTAAACAAAATGTTTTTATAAAATATAAATTACAAACACACACACACACACACACAGAGACACAGAGAGAGGGTGAAGAAAAAAAAAATACGGTTGTTTTTTTGGGGTGTTGTGTATAAAGTACATGTTATATGTATCAGGTAGATAAGGTAAGGTGCATAACCTTTGAATTGCTCTCTGAATATCACATACATATATGGATCGTTGTGGTGTGATGCTATGGTATGGTAATGGTATATATGCGGTGGCTGTTGTATATATATATATAATATTTTTCGAAGGACCATATAAACAAAACTGAATGCATATATTCACATATATATTATTATATATAATTGCAATTTTATAGTATATACGCCGTACACGATTACATAGTAAACATACAAATAAATATGTATATGATTGTTGAATCTCTCAAAAGCAAAGTAATGTAAAATTATATATAAGAATCCTTGTACAGTTATTTATTATAAATGTATACACACAATAATATGAATCCTTTTGTATATATATAATATGTTTTATACATGCAATATATCACATAGCAGTTAGAAAATTTTATACATATATATATATGGAGAAAATCTATTTGAAAATTTTGCTTCTACATTTTATTATGATTTTTTTGCTTTCATTTTTAATATGTTTTCTATTTGTATACACATCTTGTAAAATAATATGTTGTATGAATAAGTGTTAATACATTTTAATGTTATCTTCATAGTGTTATAGTTTTATTTATTTATTGTATTTATTTTTATGGATTACACAACCACATTTCTCGGTACATTTATATATCTGAAGATATTAATTACACAATGATGTTATAGTATATTGTCGTAAGGATTTTGAGGACAGCCATAATTTAAATATATTTTTATTGTTATTTTTATTCAATGGATTTGCTATCTATTACTTAATATTATTATTTTTACTATCGTTTTAGTGTGTTGATATTTATGGTTAATCAATCGAATTGATTATATATATATTTAAAAAAATTTTATGCATTTCATTTTAAATACTGTAACATATCATATTTATATACATTTTTGACTATCTGCAATTTTCTGTACATTTGTAATAGAATATGTTAGATGCATATACATGAATTCATTTAATATTTAAATATAATATACAAAATATAAGCTCCTTCCGTCTCTCTATACATATTTATTTAGTATAGATATGCATATAGTAAGTAGTAGTAGTAAGTAATATATATTTAAGTTATTTTATTATAGTATGAATAAAAAATAAAAAAACTGGTATGAATAAAATACACTTTATACAAAATTTCTTCCACATATATGTTCCTATAAAATTTAAAACATAAATATTTAATATTTCTACATATGCTTCAAATAATAAAAGTATATTTGTTTGTATGTAACAAAATTTTATTACATTACACAACACACATTAATAATATTTATTAACCGCTTAAATGGATTTATTTAATTGAACTTTTTGGCAAATTACCATATAATATAAACGCCACTATAAATGCACATATTATATTGATATTTTATGCAATTTTTCATTTAGAATTATAAATTATTTCTTATACTATACACATGTATGCATACGTATAAACAAATATATATATATATATATATATAAATAAGAAAGTTACTAGTTGAATATTTTATTATATATTTTTCATTTTATAATAGAAAATTTCATTGTATTAAATATTAATACGTAAGTAAACGCAAGGAGAAATTTAATAATTTATAAGAAAACTGCTGTACCATATATCTGCAATATCAGGATTTTAATGAATGCGTTTTATATGCACAAGACGTGACAACTTCTGACTCATTTCGATCGATTCAACATGATGCTCTGCAAACAACACTTTAATTCCTTCAAAGAAGTTAACAATTGAACTGATACAAAATAGGCTCTATAAAGACAAAGAATTGTATATATTGATGGGAAAATTCATTCAAATTCGGCTCTCGCGAAATTGTTATATGAAATTCTATCAAAAAAATATATATGTTTACATTGGAATTTATACTTATTTGACAACATTTTTTAAACACTAATATTTTGACATATAACAAACAGAATTTCTATATGATATGTACAATATATCTAATATACATTCCATTTACGCTAAATATATTTATATACACACACCTATATTATTTAATTATAAAGAGTATTTAGATAGGAAATTAAATTAGGTAAATTTACTTCAATGTGAAATTCATTCAATTTTATAAGAAAATAGTAAAATATATATATAGAGAGAAAAAGACAAATTTTCATACTATATAGAATAGAAAATATTAATTACATAAATTCATTACCTAAATGTCTTCTTCATTAACATATATAAGTATATGCATAACATATGTGTGTTAAGAAAATTGTATTTATGCTACAATATATATATAACGACACGACGCCTAACATACATATGATTATTAAATACAATATATATTATACATTAAACTCTATAAACATTATGTATAATGTTATATATATGTTATATGTTATTGTACATACAAAATACATATATATATATATAGTATAAAATGTGCATTAATGTATGTGTATTTAAAAAGGAATACTTTGTTTTGTATATAATATATACAAAAAGTAGGTATAAATAACCGAAAGTATAATAGCTCCATATATACAATATATAATTTTAAATTCTAATATGGTTACATATACTGTATATATAGAGACACACCATCTATTATATATAGCTATCTATTGTAGACTATAGATAGATACCATATGGGACAATGCCAAGAAAATTTCTTTAGATTTTATAATTTCGGCGTGGCGCGGCTATATGTGAAAAGAAAATGTGTATATATATTCATGTACATAATATACATAAAGTGGGTATATATAAAATTTATATGGCATACGCCGACACCATATACTATGCACATAAATTATATAACTTTCTTTACAGGTTAATCAGAAAACTTATTCTAATTAAAATTTCCAACAACATTATTTCATCAAAGCAAAGTAATTTATATGCATATATTCCATATATTTATATATAAATATATATATTGTATGAATATTCTGGCTGTACATATTTGTACATTTAGTTTTATCCATATTGACATATATTCTATATACAATATATTTATAAAAATTAATATATTAATATCTGAATAATAATTAGTATATGTGTGTGAAAGTCCTTAATTTTTTGCATTGTACAAATAATAATATATTTTGTAGAATCGAATTGTTACAATAATTATAAATATACTGTTTGTTCGAAAAATATGGGAGTACAGGTGCTTTTAAAATGTGTAGCGTTTTTATTGATGAAGGATATATATGTTGTGTTCGTTTTTTTTTTAGTTTTCCATACAGCAACTACAATTTTAAAAAGTATAACTTATAATTTCTTACATCCATACCTATTTTATGAAGCCTATATTTTTTGATTTGTATATGCAATTTTATTATGGACATCATTATTATATCATTATACGAAATCAAAAAAAATATTTATTGTATAGCCATTGTATTAAATACTAATGGAAACCAAACACATATTTATATATACATGAAATAATGGTTTTCTTTTGTGCTATAACTTGTTTAATTAATGATTAACATTAGCTGACGCTCAGTCATTCATAACATTTTAACTATATATATGTTATATACTTAAAAAAAAAGTTTTCTATATAACTATTAATTCTATATACAAAATATATATGTACTACTAATTTTTTGTGTATAAAAAAACAGGATGATTCTTAATTAGTCGACGATGCCGTGCGTTAATATTTACAAAAAAAAAAATTAAATGTATAGCAGAAAAGCGCTACAAATATGTATAATATATATTAGCTGATATATCGAATGTATCCACAAATTATTTTTTATTTTTATCTATACCCTGCATCATCACTTAACTTACGATGATCCTGTATAAAATGCACATTTAAAGCTTTTTTACTTCTTGCGAAAAATAAAAATAAAACCAAGTGAAGATAAGTACAATTAGTGTATATATATATAAAGGATAAAGGAGTGTGTATACAGATAGAGGGGTATAGGTATTTATGGTAGAATGGGTTATATATACAGATTTTCTTTTTTTTATATATATATATAAAATGGATGAAAATGGAGAAAAATATATATAATGTTTTTAAATAATAAATTTTCTTTTCAAAACAATATGAAAAAACTGAAAACTTGAAAAAATTTAACAAAAATGTTTGTACAAAAATTGCATTGTACATAATTTAGTTTTGTATGTGCTATTGTGTATAAGTTATATATTTTATCATATATTTATGTGTATATGGAATGCAGTCAGGATGACAGGCGCCACAAAGTTTTATAGTTTTTGGCTGGTTATATATATATAGAGTTAGATGCATTTTATATTTATTAGATACGAATTTCATTCAGATATACATAAATATATATATATATATTTATAATATACTGCAGATTTTGATGAAATGGGACTAGACAGCTTGTTTGAATGGTGAATACATAGGATAAAAAAATTATTTTCGTCATATAAATATAAAATGTAAATACTAATACAAAATTTATAAAGTCAAATAACAAAACAATTTGTAAGATGGAAAATATAAATTCATTCAAATTCATTAAATATTATATTGCCAGAGGTATAGGCTATCGCTTTTTTATGTTTTTCCAAAACACATTAATAATGTATGATAATTGACTATAGTCTATAGGGATAGCAAAATTATTGCTTAACCGGATAAGTCGATGATGATAATAATGATAATGGATATCACTCAATGACACAGAAATTCCTAGTAAAAGGTTATAATTTATTTATTTTTAAAGTATAATTAATCAAAGAAATTATATTTTAAACAATTGTGTATGATAATTTCTATATGAAATGTGTGTTTGTTAAATGGCCAAAAATTGGAGACAGTATATACCCTATCATTTCATTGCACCTTTTATATTAAATAATATGTGTATATTTTTTTATACCTATATATAAAAAACAAATCAAATTGATTTCAATGTGATAAATTTAAATTATATTACAATATAATATTATATACAAGGACTACGTAATATCGACATCGATATACGACAAATGCATAATGTATAAAACAGGTAAAAAGGTATATATAAAGATAAAGGCAGGCACTAACAAAAATATTTATACACAACTATAAATATTGTCCTCTCTTACCGATAATAAATCGTATATATTCCAAATATCTCTATATAAAATGTCAATCAAATTTAACCCAAATCAATTTTCTTCTTTATTCAGCCAAATTTTTTCGTCTCAACACCATCCTTTCCGCATACAATACTATTTATTTATTTATATATATATATACGGCACACGATATATACACATTTAAATAAAATATTGATAATTTTAACGAAATTTTCCAATTTTATTTATTAATAATTCCTATTATATAAAAAATTAAAATACGTTCACGAATAGTATAAAATAATTTATATAAATTAAATTTAATTAAATATGTATCGAAAAGAAAATCGTATATATAGAATTGGAGTATTAAATAATGGAACACATCGCTCAATATACAGTCAAAAATTGCAAAAGATATTAAAGTTATTGTGGTACATAAAGGTAAATCCTCAGCCTATGTTATTTTAGATTTTAAAATTATTATAATTGAATATAGTAAATAAAATAATAATCTATGTAAGTGTATTTGTATATAATTTTTCCCATTTTACTTATACATAAGATATATTTTGTATATAATGTATAGTATATTATGTTATATAGATTATATATTATATATATATATAAAAGATAACACTTATGTGTGATGAAAAGAATTTCATATTTTTTTTTACTGTGATGTGCAATAACGATAACATAAAAAAAACAATATTATTATCAAAATCGATTTCATGGTTGATGAATTTAGAAAATACTCATCGTAACACACACCAAAAAAAATTGTGGCTAATATATTGAATTTTTTTTCTTCAATACAGAAGAAAGAAGAATAGGTTTTTATAGCGTGCGTGTATAATAAGAAAACACATTTTATATAAATATGTTAAAAGAAAAAGTTAAAGGGTTACATAAGATACAAAATGAAGTCACATATACATTTATAAATAAATACCAAAGATAAAAAAATGTTATATATTATAAAAGTCATATAATAGAATGAAAATTTATATTTTATAACACATAACACATTTTTGGTATAATATATAAGAAAAGGATTTTTTGATGTTACCTCAAAAATGCTAAGTAGTTATTTATAATAAATTGTAAAATAATAAGTGATTGATGAAAGAAGAATTTTTCTTTCTAAAAATACTTAGATTTTATATATAATTTATTTATTATTTGATTTGATTTAATAATATAGAGAAAGATGGAAAGGCATTAATTTATTATTGTATATGTTCACAAAATGTATAAATATATATAGAAACGAAGAAAATCAAAATTCTTTTGGTTCTCTAATACATGAAAAAAGGACATTACACCATAGCACTTAATCGATATATAGTATGTGTCTCTGTATTATCCGAATGATTATACTAAACCGCCTTTCTAAAGGCATATTTGGATAGATGTTTTCATTAATCCAATTAATTATAACAAATTTTATTACACGGCTGTATAGAATTAAGGACAAAATATATATTATATTAAATTTATCAAAAGGAATATCGCGAGCAACACCCAGTTTTCACTTTCATCAACTTCATTATATACAATATATTATTACCCACTTATTACCTGATTCTTAAAAAACCAATTAAATTTTATCCCTTTTAACTCCGTACCATTTTTGATGGAAAATTCATATAATATAAATAAAAATCACGTCATTTCATTCTTTAATATATATGTGTTTATGTACGTACATTTATATATTTTTATTTATACCATTATTTTATTCCCCAAAGGCATTTCATTAAATGTAAGACTTTGCTTGTGCTTGGTATATATTTATACTCGAACACAAAAAATAATCATGTTCCAATTAGCAACTATATTATAGTCCCTTTATTCACATATATATAATTTTACACAATATAAAACTTATATGACATATTGTCATAATGGATAATAATTATTGCGTATATTATTTATTTTATCCCTTTAAAACTAATGTTGTTTGTTCGCTGATGATATTCTTACTCGTATATATATATATATAAGAAAATAATACAATCTTCAAAAACTTCACTTTTTTATATAAGGCGAACGTATATAATTCGTATATTTGTTGATTTTTCGATATGTGTACAATAAAAACAGCAGCATATTGTCCAAAAGATCAAAAGTTAACTTATACACGCAGTGTGTCAAAGAATTTTTAAGACTACACATCTGATAAATGGATGCATTATATACTGGAAACCATTCATTTATTATCATCTCGATATACTTGACGAATGCAACGTATTCTGATCATCAAATGGTTCAAAAATATTTAAATAATAATCACCGGTAAAATGTTTGTCGCAAGTTGGAATAAATTCTTTGTGGAAAATATCCTGATGTAATTCAATTAAACAAAAAATTTTTACTTCACTAATGAATATCGTTTCAATTATTGTTTAACAAATGTATAATACTTTTTATATTCTTAAAAATTAAATGACACACTGTGCGATAGTTTTCATATATTTAATGTTTTATGTGTATTATTGTATATTGTTATATTATAAGACAAACTCATTATCGGCAAAATTTTGTATATGTTTGTCTTGTTTGTTTAACTTTTAAACATTTAGTCTAACCAAAGTACTATAATATGATATTGTATCATACAAAAACAATACATGATATATATTATCTGCTGCTTATATAACTCATTACACACTTATATTTATTGTGATGAAATTTGATGTTTTCTTTAGTCATCAGATGTCTATGGAGCCGTTCTGGTTTCAGTATATCTTTTACTAATTCACAATCACTTTTATGGCTCGAATACCATCGCATTAAGTGTTGCTTTCAATATAGCACCCCACGAAAGCCATAACACCTGGTGACCAGGCACTTTTTAATAGTGGTAGTATATTATTTTTCCCTCACAAATACACAATATAATAAAATTTTAATATGCGAAAAGGAGTATATATATATGTCAATAAAATATATTCAAAGCTTTATCGATGACCCACCCTAATTTGTATAACAGACCGATAATTTTTATATTTTTTATTTTGTTACTCACCAGACTATACAGAAATTATAAATGTATAATATCTCTATTGTAGATATTAGTCTATATATAATATACATAAAATTTAACCTTATACACATAACAGATACACAGATAGATATCCTTAAAGGATATAATATATACATATCACTATTTTAATATATTTTATCGATCAAAAGATTTGTTTCTTTTTACAAATTTCATCGAAAAGAAAATATTATAGGCAAAATAGTTTGTGTATTATTATTTTGTTGATGCAAAAGTTCGGCATCTTCATTTCTCCCTCATCATAGCTATGGTAAATATTTAACATAACATCACATTATCAGTGATGAGCGATGGTGGTGAAGTGACTTCTGCATTTATAATTTTATAGTATTATATGTAGAGTCTGTTCGAAAAATAAGCGGAATAGTACTCTATTATATAACAATAATATTTGTATCAACATCGATTTGCACCACGTTCAATAAGTGTCGTTGTTCGTAATGTTGTTCATGTAACACTGTATTACATTTCAAGTGTTTCGATCGAATAACAAAATATAAAAAAATCTGCAAACAATTGATGGCCATATCCATATTCCATATATAACAAAGTCATTGCGGTTATTTTTCGAACAGAAGTATTTCATTTTTATATTATTATTTCCATATCATACGCACATACATATAATATATTTTTGTTCAAGTTATTATATTATTGGATTGTCACTATATTGTTGTCAAAAATGGGATATATGAAATTTGTCATATCCATATATTATAGTAAACAGATATAAGTAAGATGAATGAATATAGATATCATTTTATTATTATTGATAAATTAATTTTATAATGAAAATGAAGGTATGATATTATATGTATTTATATTATTTATACCGTGTATTGTATACAAAGGATGCACATCAATACAACGCGAAAGAAATCAATAGGATATAGGAGGAAAGGACTTATAATGCACATAACTCTATATGTTAATAAGATTGTATACTGACACCATCAGTGCAGAAGTTACTATTACATTAATTGTTATGTAAGAAATTTAATTGGCATCGATTTTTCTCAAATATTTATACTTTGTTGAAATATAAAATATTATAAACAACACTTGATGATTATGATAATTGCCATAGATTAATAAAAGTTAAAAATTTTCACCCCTAAGTATTTAAATAATATAAAAAAAAAAGAAAGTATACTATTAAAAGATCCTTATATGAATATTTACAAACAAAATAAATTACCAATAATAATAATACAATAAAAATAAATCATATATTATTAATTAATGTCCTTTATATAAATAATGAATATTAATAATAATAATAAACCTGATATTATATTCAAATTCTAATAACTATATAACTAAAAAGGGTATAAGTATTTGTTATGTACAATAAATTTGGTTCATTTATTTTAAGCATTACATTGATGATGATGATATGGTAAATGTGCCATGGTTAAATATATACACAAAATTCAAATATACTTATATCGGAAGGACAAAATAATGTCAACTTCATCAATCAAGTAAAATTCATTATTTTATTATTCATAACATCTACTCACTCACTCACTCTTCAGTATTATTTTATTATTTATTTATTTATATAATACAAAAACATATACAGTCAACTCTTTACACGGCACGGACAATAAATCAAAGATTAATTATATGTTTGTATACATAGAATGAGTTACAGATAATTACTATCTTACATCATTTCCAAATTAATTTAATTTATAAAATTCATAGGGGACTTCTAACAAAAAGATGAACCAGAATCAGCTATATACGAGAATTCACATATGTTCAAATAAAGTCTAAGCGGAAAAAAACACCCTTCAAATACAAAAAGGTATACGGGAATGTTAGGAAGAGGGTGTTAATCCCAAATTATTACAATACAAGGTTTACTGTTATATATATATTAATGTTAATACATAGTTGTAGTACGAAGGATATATAAGAGGAAATTTTTGAGTGGTTGTCCAATAGCAATTAAAATTATGGTATATAAAAATAAAGGATAATATACATATAAATATCACATGTTTTTCATATGTCAATAATTTTCAAAATAACATATAGAAAATCATCCACTTAACACTCATACAAACATTTATAAAACAAAAGACAAATGAGGGAAAATAATTACGTATTCAATAACACTGGCCGGCGATAGTGTTCAGCTTTTCATATCGCAATATTTTTCATATAACCTTTTTACTGATATTATAAAGTGAAAACTTTTTTATGCTTAGCCAGTGTGTTCAATATTATTAAAATAAAATATATATTGATATAAAAGTGTTGTATTTAAAATGTTGTAAATAGTTAAAGGGTGTTTTTGAGCACGACCCTATATATTTAGTTTATAATATCAGAAAGATAAAGGAAAATATATTATATTTATATAGCCACCGTGTTTTACTAATCAACACTTCATCAATATATTGAACACCCTACACTGCTGCTGTATTATATAAACGCATACATATATACAAAAAATCAAATATTTTGTTGATTAAAATACACACTATATTAATTATTTTGAATAAATAACAAATTTTGGTTGACAAATATCCCTGTTCCTTATTCCGGAAATTTATAAAACTTTTTCTTTTATATTGCATAAACAGATATGTGTTGTAATAATATATAATAAATTAAGTAGGCTGTCTGAATAGTTCTCGGCCTCTGACACATATATATTGCGTTAGAAATTATGAAACCATAATTGTATTAGAAAGTTCCATACTTTATATAAAACACGTGTGTAACCGCCGTTTTACATCAAATGAGAAAACTATATTGCAGCTGATAATTGGCTATTTTGCAGTCTTTCACGAATTATACAATTAATGGTGCTGCATTAAATTATATATATTTCATGTTAATTCATTTCAAACACTCCTCGTATACTATATAATATAGAAAGTACATACATAATATTTACAAAGGAAAATAAATCATTTCTTTGATATTGAATATATGATAAAAATAAAAAAAAAATCAACAATTTTGATTTGTTATTATAGCTAAAATATTAGTAAAGAAACCGGAAATTAATTTGGTTATTATACTCATATATACTGTAATATTTTGTATTATCTATATAATATATACGAATCGAATTAAGTTTTATGTTACAGATATTGCTATATATATTTTATGTATTTACATAACATACGATCACGATGATTGGAATGCATTGAATTACATTTTAAATAAGCTACAAATATTCATATATTTTAAAAATGTACTAATAATTAATTAACTATTTATCAACGAATCAATAGATTTGACTTTTATAGTGGTGGTCGTTGGTTTTCCAGATGAATCTTTAGGCATTAAGTGCATATAAAAGTTCATATTTAAATTACATATAAAGGCTATGTTTGATGCCGCCACAAATTTATTGTCACAGTGAAAAAATAAATAATATGTAAATGTGAGTTTCATTGTATACACATTTTTTTATAGCATAAAAAATATCCACTAATAAATTTTTACTAAATATACTATTTTATATGAAATGTCAGGCGGTTGTTATAAAATATTTCTGTATTTTTTTTTTTTTTATCAACAAAACTGTGCGAAAATTAGTTTATGCCATTAAGGATAAACATAAATTATATTAACATACATTTGCATATTTTCATTTTTATACAATCCCATTATACATATATATTGTGGGTTGACAACTAAGTGATTGCACATTTGAATGATATATAGGTTTAGTTAAATTAATAAAACATCTGGGCTATACGTAAACAATGATGTTGTTTTATAATGTTGATGCTCCAGCTTTGCACTGGACATTGGTTTGGTTGTATTACCACATTCACCGTATAAATATAGTTCTTAGCCTTGTACCATCGGATTACAATTTATTTCATTGTTTTCAAAACCTCTTGAATGGTAGAAATTACAATAATGATGATGATGATGATGATGATGTCAACAAAACGTACTTCAATTTTTTTGCTGCTACAGCGATAATGACATTGTTATCATACAAACCTAAGCAATCATTTAGTTGTCAACACAATAAAACAAATATGAAAATATATAAAGAATATATACATAAATTAATAAATGTACAATATAATAATTATTATATTAAATAACAACCTCGAGTCTTACCATATAAATAACCTTTCTACAAAAGTGAAATTCCAAATTCAACAACATAAATAAAGAAAAAAACTGAATTGATAAAAAAAAATTTCATAATACCCACACACTATTTCATACAATAAAAACCAAAAAAAACAAAAATGAGCTAATCACTCATATAAAAACAATGCGTTTAACGAAACATCTACATTTCGATAATTGCAAACCAGACAAGATGCCAGATAAGCTCCACTTCTTGAAGCAACATTGTAAAATAATAAAATTCTTAGGTTAAAGTTATACTAAAATTTACATATAGCATATAAAATCGTGATAATCGTGTTAATCGTATTATTAACGTCATCAATTTAACAATATTTATATATTTGTTAAATATTTTAATATTAAAATACTACAATATTACATAAAAAACGAAAAATTATAATCTTTTATGATACGTTTTTTGGTTTATTTGGTTATTTGTAATATTGTAGTAACATAACCACGTTTTTATATACCTGTTTTTTTTGTGTGAATTTGCGCATTTTTATGGGGACACCTGAGTTGAATTTAACACAAAATTTATAAAATCTATAATAAATCTATATTTATCTATTTGCCAACATATCTGTTTGGTCGATTAAACTAAATCTTTCCATTGATAAATACAAAAACAAAACACATGCTATGCTTTCAGTCAAAATTTTGAATTGCATTTTTACCATACAATTTTGTACAGGATTTAAATTTTATAATATAATCAATATATTTAAAAAAAAACATTAAAAATGTACTCACCAGCATCAATACAACAAATAGTCATCTACATAAAGGCAGCATAATTGAATAAAAATGATATAAACAGCCTTTTCAAAATCCAGTCCAATCCAGTTTTTTCATACGATGTATAATTACATGATATATCATGTATTTTCACAAATAATATCAAAACTGATACGACAATACATACAGTCTACAATCTACATGCAATTAATTAAAATAAAAAAATAAAATAAATAATAGATAATAAATAAATTCAATAAAAAATCATACTTTTTTAATTATGGACATCGTATATGGAAAAGAAAATAAAATTAATGTACAAGGCGTAGTTTGCTTCTTTTTTTTTCCTACATTTTTACACACGTACGAATAGACACAAAAATATCAAAATAACCATAAAAAAAACTATTATAACAATTAATAATCTATATTCTAAAGTATTTAATTAATTTAATGTATTTTAGTGTAATGATTAATTAAAATTTAATAAAATAAAACAAGAACAAAAAAAAAAGAACTACTTTTTATACGACGCAAACACTATAACCCTCAAAAAAAAAAAACAAAAACTAATAAAATAATAAATTGACAATTGAAAACAAAATACTGCAATAAAAATAAAATAAATATTTTTTTATAGCAAATAAAATAGTTTTAGATTTAAATTTTTTAAATATAAAATTTAACGATTTTTCTGATATTTTTTTTATAATAGAAAATGTATATTATTAATTAAAATTAAAATTAACCCTTTCCGAATTAAGACTTTTTTTTTTACAATATTTATGTTATATTTATTAAAAAAAAGACTCAATGCAATAACATACAATTATGTAAATGGTAAATAAAGTCCCTTGGCAATTTACCTATGCCATCGCCGAGTTTATTATTTATTTTCATTTCATTTTTTATTAATATTTGCATATAGCAAGCAAGGATATTACAGCAAGGGAAAAATATTTATCCCGTTTTTCTTTTATCCCTATATATTTTTATTTAAAAATTTTTCGTTCGTCGTGTTAATTTCAAGATTATAAGATAGGACACGTTTTTAAACCAATTTAATCTGCATTTTCATGTTTACCGTATGCTAACAATAAATAAAAAACAAATATTAAGCTTTCATTTTTTACCTATATACATTTTCATGAAACCAAATTAAATTTAAAAAAATTGTTCCAACTACGACATTAACGTTACGTTCTTGTATGCTCTTGCACAGCTTAATTCTAATCTCATCTAATCTAATCTTTATATAATACCAATATACGTATGACATAGGACTATATAGAAATTCGAAATTGCGAATGCAATAGTTTCGTCAATTGATGTAATACAATTTTCAGATAGATATCTTTTCAAGTTTGGATACAGATAATAGTTAGAGCAAGGCAAATCTGATGAATACGCTATGATGGATGTTCCATTCTATTCGTAATCTAATTCGTTGAATTTGACTGTCGTCAGAACATTTGCGTGCAATGTACGTAATTGTGTTGCCACTTCTCACACATTACATGATATTTATGAAAAAACACTTATTGAATGGTTATAAATAACAATTTGTGGGGTGGAAGGACGCTGGTGGCGTTCATATCATATCGGTGGTTTGCAATATTACAATATATTTAATTAATTTTTAATTATAGATATAGACATAAAAATAAGGAGATTGGATGTGGACTTTTTGACAGGGTCAAAAAAATGCACAAGTAAATATTAAAAAAATATTTATATATATTTCAAATTGGATTTATCCTTTAAAATTAACCGGTCCCTTACTTTGTTGTTGTTGCTGGTGATACGCATACATTGCCTGTGGATTATATGAACAATCAGGACATGTACCAGGTAATCCACGTGGTCCAATTGGTCCTTGAACACCTAAAAAATAAATCATTGTTTCATAAAATAGATAGATATACTTTCGAAATAAAATATTCGTATAATGTATATTAAATTAATTATTACCCGTCCTGCCAGCTGCTCCTGGTTCACCTGGTCTACCTGGTATTCCTTCTTGTTCATTTCCCGGTGGTCCTTGTACACCCGGTATACCTTGTGGTCCTTCTTTACCAATACCAGGTTCACCACGATCACCCTTATCGCCTCTTTCACCTTGATTTCCATTTGGTCCAATGGGTCCTGGTGGGCCTTGTATACCGGGCATACCCGGTAATCCTTGCATTCCCAAATATCCACGATCACCTATTTTTTATTTTTTAAACAATAATATTTTTAATTATAAAAAATCTCTATTTTCTATTAATAACATAATTTTGTAAAGATAATAATAATAAGGTAATTTACCTGGTGGCCCTGGTGGACCCGGTTGACCTGGTCGTCCTTGTCTAGCTTTTCCTGGTGGCCCAGGTGGACCCATAAATGATGCTGACAATTCGATTAATTGTTCTGTGAAATTAGTTTAGTATTATTATCTTATATTAAATATGTATGTGTAAATTGAATGAGTTGTATAATGACCTTTTATGACAGCTTCACAAATATCACGAATATCAAGATCACTATAAAGATGTCCTTCGGCACCGGCGATTCCCGGTAAACCAGGAGTTCCGGGTCGACCTGGTGAACCAGTTTCACCGGGTATACCATCTTTACCAGGCATTCCGGGCATTCCCGGAGCTCCTTCAGGTCCTCTGTCACCCGATGCACCTCGTTCACCTGTAAACATTTATACAATTATTATTTATAAACAGGAAAAAACAAAATTGAACGTAAAATATTACCAGGCATTCCTGCTATACCCGGCAAACCTCTTGGACCCGATGGACCAGCATATGAACCACTGTCAACAATGTAATGTGCATTGCCAGATGAATCACCAGGTGGTCCTCTCTCTCCAGGCGTGCCCGGTGTTCCAGGTGTTCCTGGCAAACCTGGTGGACCCGGAAAACCAGATTGACCTTGTGCTCCAGGATTTCCATCACGACCAGGTTCTCCTCTCAAACCTAACAATAGCATTTTTTTTTAAACATATTATTTAATAGCGAAACTATTATAAACAAATAAATAAAAATCCTTTTTATATACCTGGTAAACCTTGTGGACCTATTGAACCATCTGTACCTCTAGCACCCTGAGGCCCGGTTAAACCTAGAAGACCATCCATACCAGGTGGTCCGGTTGCTCCAGGTTGACCCGTTGGACCAGTAATACCTGGAACACCTGGTGAGCCCTGGGTTTTAGCGTAAATTTCATTTGATAAACAATAATAAATTGTATGTATATAGTAAAAAAAAAAAAAAAGAATACCTTTTCTCCATCTAAACCCGGTGTGCCTGGATGCCCTTTTACACCCATAATTCCCGGTGGTCCTTGAGGACCCGGTGGACCTGATATAGTTTCAATTACACCTAAACCTTGAGGCGATCGTGTCACACCTGGTGGTCCCGGTGGTCCCGTCAAACCTTGTATGCCCGGTGTTCCTTGAATACCCGGCACACCTGTTAGACCAATCAATCCTTGTTCACCTCTTTCACCTTTTTCGCCTGTCGCACCCATCAAACCAGGCTCACCTTTTTGTGCTGCACCAAATCTGAAACGACTGTCACCACTCCAACCACCTGGCTCACCGGGTGGTCCCTTTTTATTATTTTTTGGAAGACAAAGTAAAAAATTATAAGTATTATGTCATTAACAATTTTTCTATTTTCAAAAAAATATTCATTTATTTACTCGTAATCCCATTTCTCCTCTGTCACCCTTCTCACCACGTACACCTTGGATACCCAAACCGGGTACACCTGGTGGACCAGTTGCACCATCTCTACCCGTTGGTCCTATAATTCCAGCACTACCTTTTTCACCTTTTGCTGAAATGCCACCACGACCGATACCCGGTGGACCAGGCGGTCCTGGTTCTCCTGGATTACCTGGTATACCTCGAGCACCTGTAAATCCACGTACACCAGCTTCACCTGGTGGACCACGTATACCTGGTATTCCCTAAAATGATTTGCATTATAAAATTGATTTGTAACATAATAAAATAAAATGATTAAAAAATAATTATTCATATAAATACATCGGTGCCATTATATCCGGGTGGTCCTTGAGGACATTGTTCTGGACAATCTGCCGTAAATATTGATGATGGTGGTGGATGAACTGTTGAATATTCTGGTCCAACTGATGCAACATAACTCTAAAATATAAATATATTATTAAATGATCTATTTTTCTGTTTAGTCACATGGCGACGCAGCAACTTGTCTTACCGGTAGTTCTTCACATCGTTCTCTAGAAGGTCTTGTTGGATCACAACTAAGTACCATCCATTGTAGATCAATCTTTGTTTCGTTGTTTTTTTTTTACGGTGGTTATTAAATTGACAAAAAATTTATGTTAAAATTTTAATTTAGATTTATTTAGATGTTTTTATTTACATAGAAGTTGTTTATAGAACAGAAAATACATAAGAGGAGATAAAAGAGCGATAATTTGCGATAGTATAATTTTGATGATGAACTGCGAATGCAAAATGCAAAATGTATAATATTGTATATATTCCATAAGAATGCAAATATTTATAAATGCATATAATGATGAAATGAATTTTATATGTTTTAATTATCACTATATAAGTTTACGACTAGCCTCTCGGTATATGTATATGCAGATATATATGAGAGATACGATTGCAACTATACATACTTGTATATATACATAAATGAAGTATAAAAATGAACGATTCGTATGAGTTAAATGTGTAGAGACAAAATTTCAATCATGATTTATTAACAAAATGTTCTTGGATTAAGGACAAAGACAAATGTGTTTGTCTGAAAAATGTATCGCTAGAATATGTATACACGCAACAATTTGGACCCAGAATTATTTAATTCAGAACTACAGGTCTGTAGAGATGCCCGTCGTCATGACAATTCTGATAGTATATTAGTCGATGTAATTGCGATTCGTGCCCTAGAGCTATATGTTTGTTGTTGTTAAAACATTATTAAACCGGAGGACACAGTCATCATTCGTCTTTAATTTTATCCATGCGACTTCTTGAAAGTTTATAAAGAGATGGTGTACTAAGCGTTATTAAGCAAGTGATGAAGAATCAAAAATTGTTTAATGTATGTACTGATCCGATTAGCGGTTGCCTGCATATGAAAATAGCCTACGCATTTTAAACATGCTACCATTAACAGCAGTAGTATGCAGATTAAAGTTGTAAATATAATAACAATTAATGTAATATAATACATTATTAAAATTGTATAAAGTTAAATGAAGATGAATCCAATTGCAAAGTACAATTGCTATTGTATTGGCATTAGTAACTATATATTATACTTGATATTACATCATATTTAATGTAGTGCATATCTCATGTAAAAATATAAATATGTAAACTTACTAGAGGCGTGAACTGAAATGAAAAAGAAATAATAAAGCAGCATAAGCAAATTATTGTATAATCTTTGAGGTAAATGCTAAAGCTATAATAATTAGAGTTAATATTTATTGTATATTATTTCATATTATTATTGTACATACAGGAACCGTAACAGGTAAATCAACTAATCGAG
Source organism: Bibio marci (assembly GCA_910594885.2). Classification (NCBI taxonomy): domain Eukaryota; kingdom Metazoa; phylum Arthropoda; class Insecta; order Diptera; family Bibionidae; genus Bibio; species Bibio marci. Next base: position 2,468,103 of record OU343116.1, on the reverse strand, counting down.
ACACATATAAATGTCCACCGGTTGCATCAAATTGTCCGCGTGGTTCTAATGGTTCAATTAAATCACCACGAATACCATAAACCGGTTGACAATCAACCCATAATGTTGCTTGATCCTGTGACACACCTAACATAATTTTATGCCAACGTCTATCGAATAATGATGAATGTCGAAATGCAACACGTTGCAAATTTCCATCGACATCAGGTAACGCCAATTCAAGTACATGTTGTCTTGGATCCATTGTTATACTTAATTGTGAATCTTCATAATAATTGGTTAAATGAAATAAATACCATGGTGTTGCCGGCTGCATACGTGCACGAAATGTACATTCAAATGAAAATTGATGTGGTACTCCTAACAGAAAGGAAAAAAAAACAATTAATTTTGTATGGTCTTTATTGTAGATTCAATAAATTGCAGTATATACAATACCTCTTGGAAATGCTTCTATTGCACGTAATGTTAAATTTGATTCTTGTTGTAATTGATATGCTGTTTGTAATACACTACTACCTTCTACTGTTGTCACACCCTCATATCTTGTTTCATTGTATTCATCTAAACGAAATTCACGTATTAAATCAAATGTGTTTAAATCAGCATCACCTGGACGCCATCGACCACATGGACTATAATCATCATATTCATATCCATCTTCTGTAAAATAATTAACATTTAATAATATATCGAAAAAAATATTGATAATATTAACACACAAAAACCCGCTTCTCTCTTTCAGTCTCTGCCATTGTATTTACATAAATTAAACTATAATTTAATTAATACATAATCTAGGTACTTTGTTATATCGTATAGTAAATTATGAGGTAAATTTACTTGAACAATAACATGTACCTTTCATACATTTGATAATTTAAATATTCATTAAAATGTTATATAAATAATATTTTATATTAGTAATTTAATTATGTACATACTCGTGCATTTATAAATTGTAATTGCTTTGAACTTTATATTTATTAATTTAATAAGAACAAATAAATTACTTACGTGCTAATATTTGAGTAAAATATGATGTAAAAATAATAATTATTGATCTGTAATAAAAGTAAATAGATTTAGTAAATTACTATTAATTATTTAATTTTATATACTAAAAATATATAATAATAATAATAATAATAAAATAGAGGGCTGTTTTCTGAATTAATATATTTAAAATTGTATTTCAATTACTTTGAAGTAATATTTAGAAATAATTTTAAACTACATACAATTTTGGAGCATATGGCACCGGGGTGACCTTAGACGAAATATTCATTCTTTTAACATGTGCTATAGAGTTACCTAATATCACTGAATTCATATATATAAGTGTGAATCAAGTATCTGTTCATGTTATTATGTTAACCAGGAAAGGACGTTATTCTTCTTACATTCATTGTGTTTATATTTTGAAAGGACATATAAGTTCTTTGAAAGTAATGATAATGATACACTGATACTTTTCACACATACCTATATGAATTCCAGTCAAATCACTGGACTTAGATTATACGGTTGTGATATTGGGTAACTGTATAACATATATTGTAGATTAAAAAATAGAATATATTCCTTCAATAAACAACGACATTCTTATTCTATTCACTGTGTTTGCATATTTGATAACATACCCAAATATAAATAAATTATACATTTTTTAATTGTTTTCTTTGATTTTTGAAAATAAAACCGGATTGGATTACAAATTTATAATTAAAAAATAATACGTTAACTATAAAATAATAATAAACATCACATTTTTATATTATAAATACTTAATTAATTTTTGTAACTTTTTTTTAAATGAAAATTAATGAAAAATTAATTTAGTAACACATTTCTATTTTATTTTCTTTAACACAAACCACTACCCAATTATTTTTTAACCGACACCAACCACTTATTGTTAACAACTAAATTTTAAAATGATAAAATTATTTTTAAATAGCATAGAGAAAATGTGATCTTGACTTCAACTCAATTTTAATCTATATTCATTATTTATTTATTTAACATCTGTGTGCGTCCGTCTATTCAAATGGAATTGTGTAGAATCGTTTAATTATTATTATTTTATTAATATTAATTATAGTTTTTTTTTTTAAATAGTTTTACAGATTATTTTTTTTATTTTTGCTTTTTGTTATGTATATCATTTGATATACACGTACACATCATCAAAATATTAAAATAACTTACACATTCTTTACTCTTTAAGTCGCTACCAAAGTTTTTAATATATATGCTAATAAACACGCACAAATTGTCACATAATGTATAAGTAATAATTGTTGTTTGTTTAAGATACATGGGAATTGATACCAGTTTCATTTTTTTAATAAAATCCCTACAAATTTGTTCTAAAATTAATAATGTTTAACCCCCTTTTTTACGTTTATCAACAATAATAAAAATAGAGATATGGTGACCATCGAATAACCGCATAAATTAACGCAGGTCTAATTGCGTATTTCGATTTCGATTGGATGGTCACTGCTACTATTATACAATATAGTATAAATTGTCGATATACACAAAAAAGGGTTAACAAATGGGATTATGTAATGTAAGAAAATAGGAAAAAATAATAAAAATTCATTATTTTTTATTATAATTTTTATTTTCACAGTTTTATTGTCGTTTCTCGACGTCTTCATTCAGTCGAGATGAATTTTTTTTTCATTTCATAGTTATAATTAATTAATAATTTATTTTCTTTTATTTATTCTATATATATATAATTAAACTTAACAAAAAATTATGTTTTGATGACGTGTGTGTGTGTGTGTGTTTGTGAATTAAATAAATAATGATTAACAAAAAAATTTATTGTATATTCGATTTATTAATAAATTTATATTTTATCTGGTATCGTAAATTTTCTTAAAGTTAAACTATATGAAATTTAGTCAGAAAATTAGAATAGTACAACTTTGAACAATAATTGATCAAAATGAACAGTGCATTTAAGCGAAAAATTACAACATTACAATGAAAATTCACATGCCACACTGTCGTATTCAACAGATTTTGCTCCATCAGTACCGACACTTTTTTTAGCGACGGCATCTGAATGATGGGCGAAAGTCATATAGAAAACAATGGTCGATACTTTGTATAATTATATTTTGCCAATTTCTTTAAATATTCATTTTCATGAAAATATCCAGTAAATTAATTTACACAATTACTAATTCAAGAAAGATATGGATAATATTGCAACGAATGTCATGTCTAGAAAATGCGGGTTAAAATTTGTCAATATTAAAAATTTAAACAGCTACAATAAATTACTTTAAATTATATTTTATATATTTTTAAGCACCATTTTTGAGATATTTTGAGAAATTGTTAAAACTTGTATCGAAAAATGTGAGAAATTATTTTAAATTGGCAAATTATAACAGTTTTTTGTTCCATAAAAATTTGATACCAAAAATGTTACCGATTTTTTTAGTTTCTTTTTATGTTTTTTTTATTTTTTGTTGCTTTTTTGACCAAAGATAAATCTCATTTTATATAAAAAAAAAATAAAAAGAAAAAAGAATCGATATTAGCACACGAAATTACTAAATCGCTTTCATATCGTTATATATAACATGTAAATTATATCTTTGGCATATTTTTATATTGTTTCCATCATTATTATGTAAATATGTAAAACTTAAAAATTTAATAATATTATATGCTCTCTTCGCCCTCAATTTTATTTACTTATAATTAATTAATTTATATATAATTTAACAAATAAATTATAATTATATAATACAATTTTTTAATTTGTTTTCATTTTAATCGTAGGCGAAGAAGGGCACAATAAATGTGTGCATTATTTATTATATAATATATTTATTTATTTATTTATTTATTATATACAAAAAAAAAATTATTTAATTATATTTACAATTGCTTTATTTAACAATTCAAAAAAATTAAATAAAATTAATAATTTTTTTTTTATTTAAATGGCAATAACCGCGGATATTTAATGCAATAGTTTTTTTTTTTATATAAATATATATTTTAATAATAATAAATAATTAATTTTTGGTGAGAAAAATTAAGAAAATGATATTATTTAATATAATTTAAATATAGGCCATTATTAATTTAATTTTCTTAATTATTATTTAGTATTTTTTTTTTTATTTTTAATTATTATATTATCACTTTTTCGTCTTTTTAATTATAATAATTATAATAATAATATTTTATTTATTGACATAATATATAATAATAATAATAATAATAATATTAAATAATTAAAATAATTTTTATCATTTTATTAATTTAATTTTTATTTCAATTATTTTTTTATTTTTTTTAAGGTACAAAATTGAAATTTTTATTAAATTTTATTTTTTAATTAATTTTATTATAATATAATGGGCGCCGTGGCCGTTGTAGAGTTGTGAAATTGTTTTTCTTGCACAAAAAGGGTTGATTTTATTATTATAAAATATACCTATTATAAATATATAAATTTCCGATCACCTTTCCGCAAATATTGCATTACATTTACTATACGATTTGTTGTGTGTAACATTTAGAACACAAATGTATGGTGTGAATTTTGGATATATGAGTGGTATGTTGTTTTACTCATCCAAGATTCAAACCATATAACAAATGGTTTGCAGAATCGTAGAATTTATATGTTTCATTGACAATTTATATAACAATTCGGCTTATGCACATACACGTTTGTGCTCATTTTTTACTAAACAAACACGTCTTTATTATGACGGTACTGCTTGTGAACATTCCTGCTCACATTTTCTTTTAGTAAATTTTTGACGATAGCATGTCACACATTTGTAAATCGTACGCAGAAATGTGTCCGATTTGAGTAGCATTCGTTCTAACACTTTTGCATGCTCAACAAATGCATCACATAATTAATTGTGTGATGTGCGCGTGTGTTATTGTTGAGGAGGAAAAGTGTGATGGTAGCCGGAAGTTGATGGAAAAATTAATAAATTATATTTCATAATAATAATAATAATAATAAGCGCGCAGCAACAAATATTTTGTACCTCAATTTTTTTTTAATATTAATATTTTCTTTTTTTTTTTTTAATAAGCTCTTTTTGTTTTTAGCTAAATTAAAATTAATAAAATAAACTATTTATTTACATTATAAATATAATTAATTAATTTATTAAAAAATATATATTCTGTTTTAAAATATATACTTTTTGCGTCTAACTCTATTTTTTTTTTTCAAACAAACAATAGTTTTAAATCAACCCTTTTTTTAATTGTTTTTTCTTTTTTTTTATACAAAATCACACTCATTTTTTTTTTTTTTCTATTTTAAAAAGAATTTTTAAATTATAAATGTTTAATTATAAATTTTTTATTGAGGTTGATATGTACGACGATTTATTGCTATAATATTTTAATATAATAATAAAAAGTTAGAGTTAACTTTCACTCTTCTTAAACATTATCTTTTCGTGTAATATAGGTGTAAGTGCGCGTATGCAAAAACAAAGACATATTTTCGAAATGTTTCACAGTGGATAGAAGAGTTAATTCTCGCACCCATAATGGTGTGGTACACGGTGGTGTGCTTCATATATCAACCAAATAATAATAATAATAAAAAATAATAGAGCACATATAAAGTTTGAAGTTATATTAATAATTATATATGATTGGAAAGAAGCGCATTTGAAATTTTCGTTATGCATGTTTAAAATTTAAATTAATTTAATTTAATTATATAAGTGTAATAAAAATTTAATTAATATTATATATTCGATGAATATTCATTCGTGGCATACGAGGGTAACAAATAAGGCCCACAATTAATTACATACAAATTACAAACTATAATATAAATAATAAATGTAATTAACCAGTGGTAGGGATAAATAATGAGAAGCCAAGAAGTTTGTTAAAATTATTATAATAATATATTATATTATGCGTGAGCGAATCTATTTTAAAGGTAATGTGATGGAAGTGTTATCAAAGTTATATTAATACCTTCCTCTATTGTTGCCCTTCAATATAGATCCACCTGTGTATATGTTTATTTATTTATATTAATTATTTAGTAAATATTATATTATATAATTTCGTCCGAGATATGGTTATATGTTTTGTTGTTTTATATGCAGTGTAGTTGAATAATAAATATGGATAATAGGTGTATATAGAAAGTGAAGCTGCTGTATGGATGTGTCTATATGATTTTGTACATGTGTGTGTGACGTGTGTGTATTTTAAGTGTTCACATTAGAAACAATATAAACGGCTTGTTATATAATATTAATATATCGTCGATGCTTGAAAGGATTATGAGGTTTGCAATGATACAGCCATAATGTTAAATTGCATGTGCAGATTGCATTTAAAGCGGTTAAAATAACAGATACTTAAAATTTAACTTATTGGCGAGTTTGTGACAACTCATTATAAATACATATAACAATAACATTACGAACTGAACACTGATTTTCTATAAAATAAAAAAATCCCCAAATTTGCAAGCGTAGTTGAAGTGTTAAACAATCCATGTGGTTTTTTTATTTTTTTAAAGTATACTGAAAGTAAAAAAAAATTATTTATTTAAATTAAAACAGTTTGTTAAAAGTTCTATTATTCTAAAAAAAAAAAAAACTTACTATATATTGACGTATGCGATGTTGCTATTGATTTGATGTTTAAAATGGATTTGTTGTTATGTTGGATTTGGCAAATGATTGTACCATCAGTGGTGATTTGAAATATTTCTATAAATGCTCATGTTTTTTGAGTGGCACATAATTTCTTTGAATAGAAGCACAAAATGAAGCTCACTGTTTGAAGAAGAACCAAAACATAGCATTAAAGCAGCCGGAACCACAAATCGTATTTACATTTGTTGAAAGCATCGATTGACAAATTTCATTTCAAATAATTAGTGTTCTTTACAATTTAATAACTTAATGATAAACAAAACATGTATTATAAAGTGTTCGATGCAATATGTTCTTTTGATGATTGATGAGATAAGTTGTACAATAAAAAATATCGTACACGTAAATCTTAATGAATTTATTGTTGAAAAATTGTTGACTGCATATTCCAAATGTTATAGTAGATATGAAAATAAATCAAACGTAACGTTAAAGTTGCTGTATTGTGTATACATACAATTTGGTTCTTTTTTAAGGGTTATGAAATCATTTAAAAAAGATAATGTTGACACAATTTAATGATCTTCTAAAAAAAACCATATATGGTGATGATCACACAGTTGATTTTTGATGGTGGCAAATATCTTGTTCCATTAATTATTGATTCATTCATTTTTAACAGTCTGCAGCTTTTCTGGACGTAAACGTTTAGATTTCGTATGAACTGATGGTTTCAATGTGATGTCGTGTGATAGTTGATATTCTTGCAATAGTGAAGCACAAATGGTTGATTCTGTGGTTTGGATTGGTGAACCATTCGCAAACTTATACAACAAAATCACCAGAATCAATTAAAAATGTATAATTATCATTCAGCATTTCTATTAAAATCTTTATAGTTTTTGTTAGATGATGTGATAGATATATTTATTTGATGGCTATTATCTGTATAGTGAGGATTTTTTTTAAATGAAAACATGTGGTTGATTGTTCTTATGGAATTTAAATCAAAAATTTGTGTGTTGTTGATCTGTTCATATTCTTTTTTTGCTAAACTTTTTATTATCACAATGCCTGCATAAAAATAATTGATAACAAATAATAAAATAAAATGAAAAATATAGTATTAGCATATGAGTAATAATTCCATTGCAGTGTCAATAAAAAGATTATTCAGCAGTGTGTGTGTGTGTGTGTGTGGGGGTATGCACAAAATCATACTTTCGCCGATTTTGATGAAATTTGAATATGTTATATAGAACTCGATAAAATATTACCTTACTTATGAGTGTAATGCTTTTACTATTAATTCTCTGAGTGTAACCGATAGTTATATGTAACATATTCAAATTATATGTGAAAATCGTCGTACGTATTAATACTCATACACCCCTTGTAATTATTGAAATATTAGACTGTTCGAGTCCAAAAAAAAATGTTTTTTCTTTTATCGAATATATATTAATGTTTTAATAATACATTTAAAATTTCTAATGTGCTTTTGTTAAATATTTTTAATATGATTTTAAAAGTGTCGATAAAGTTTATATTTTATGCTATTTATATATGAAGATCATATTATTTGTATAATAAAAAATGTAATTTATCAAAATGTTCATAATAATCAACAATTATAATTTTATTTTTAATATATATTTCCACAATTTCCCTGTAGAAACCTGACATTTCTTCGTTTAATTTATGTTGATGTGTATATTTTTTAAAAATATTAAAATATTTAAAGATATAATAGAATTAAATAAAATCATAATTGTAATTGTAAATTATTTAATGTAATTTTATTTATTCGTCATGATTTTAGATTACATAAGTTAAAAAAAGAAAGCGATTCTTAATTTTAATTGATATTTTTATATTATGACCAATCGTTTTTAAAGCTGCTACCAAACCATAATGCAGAAAATGGATAAGATTTACTCTGTTTATTTGAGCAGTATTTTTTTTACAATACATCAATCGATATGAAACTATACCTAAGTTTTTATAGATACTATGTATATTGTATTTATTTAATTATTATTAAATAGGCGAATAGAATATATATTATTTAGATACATACAATTGAGAAATTGTTAATCTTTGAAAGCGACGCCAACAAAATAAGATAAACGGACAAATAGTAATTCAATTAAATAATTTATAGTATAGTTTTTCTATGTTAATATACACAGAATTGAACTGAACACGTACGGAGGATTCAATGAATTGTACTTTAGCCACTGTGCCATTGAAAATTAAATGTGAGTGTGTATTGATAAAATCATGACGAATATAACAACATGTATAAATAATTTCATTATGTAAATCTTACACTTACGAAATTATATAGTATAACATAAATTTTTGAAATAATTATAAGTATTCGTATTATTCGTATTATTGGTATTATTGGTATTATTATTATTATTATTATTATTATTATTATTATTATTATTATTATTATTATTATTATTATTATTATTATTATTATTATTATTATTATTATTATTATTATTATTATTATTATTATTATTATTATTATTATTATTATTATTATTATTATTATTATTATTATTATTATTATTAATATTATTATTATTATTATTAATATTATTATTATTATTATTATTATTAGTTTTCATATTGTTTTTCATTTTACAGACTATAAATTAATTTAATTAGTTATTATTATTTTGTTTATGGTAAAAAAGCTGTGTGTGTTTAACATTATTTAGTATATACATTTTATAATATTTTCATTATGTATATAATATATAATTTAGTTAATTAATTATACAAATTTAAAAATCTATATATATAAGATTTATTGTGGTGTGTATGTGTGTGTGTGTGTGTGTTTTATTTTTTTTTTTTATATATATTTACAGATATTTATTGTTTTCAATATAATTTTATATGAAATATCTAATTTTTAATAATTAATTTACATAATTATTTCAGTATATATATAATTAATATATAATTAATCAATTCCAAAAAAGCATTTAACTTTTGTATATATCGTTTATTTATTAATTCATTTTATTTATATTTTTTTTTAATATCATTTTTTATTTAGCTATTTTTTTCCGGGTACAATTTATTTATTAATGTATTTTTTTATTTATATAATTTTATTTCGTGGTGTATTTTTTTGTTTTGTTAAATTATTTCGTTTTTATTTTATTATCTTTTAATAAATTTAATTGTTTACTGCTGGGCGATGACGAGGCCACGTCGTTGGATGTGGACTTATAAATACATGTTATTTTAATATCATGTATACGTGTGTGTGACGTCTGTTTGTGTGTGTCATAATAATTATTATATATTTTGAGCGTGTTAAAATACAATTTAATTTAAAAAGTCACTAAAATGTACAGTGAAGAAGGTTAGGGGTTGACCAATTGTAAATGTTATATTTAAATATTGAATATTATTAATTGCAATGTATAGTTGTTGTATAAATTTTGTAGATACTTTTTATATATTATTCGAAATTTTATTTATTGTTTGCAATTTGAAATATATTTTATTGTTTTAATTATATTATTATTATTATTATTATTATTTTAGAATTATATTATAGTAAAATTTATATAGAATTTTTAGAATGAACATTTCATAATTTTTACATTTTTCTTTTCTTTTTATATAAGGCAAAGTACTTATTCTCAACAAAATGTGAAAATCTTGTACAATATTATTATTCTTATTATTATTATTATTTTAATAATAAATATTTTATCTTTTTCGATAATAATAATTTTTTATTTTTTTTTTATTTAGGTAACAATAAATACAAATGAAAGAAAAAAAAAATAATAATAAATAATACCGATACAGCTAAAAAGTCTGTGCTGTGTGTTTTATATATAATCATATTTGTATTCATATTGAGAATATGCATTTGCAATATGCGAAAGGGTAATCTTAAATATTTTTATCATTATATTCAATGCTTTGAACATCTGAGAGACGCAACAATATTTTTTTCATTGTTGTTGGATATGTACTAAAATCAATCAATGAAATATTTAGATATTATTATGGAAATTGTTATTTATCACAATTAATGCGTGAAAAGAACTTAAGGTATTTTTTGGATAAGGTAATTTAAGTATAGAAGTATAAACGAAAATATTAATGTATGTGAATTTATCATATAATCAATAATGCAATTAATATGTGAACGTATCAATAATATGTAATGGACAACTTAACAACAAATCCATTACAATCTGAAATTATTACATATATATAGTATAATATCATTCTTTTATATAAATATTAAATGTTTCCATCTAAAATACTATGGTCTAAGTGTTGGAAATAATTAACCTTTAACCAATAGTACACATTTAACAATAATAACTTTTTATTAATTATGATTTCAATACACATTTTATCAACTGCCATAGTATGGATATTTTCCATACAAAACTGCACTGTAACCATGGAAATTTCTCGTACGTAGCTGTATTGATAAAACGTGTATTGTGAAAAGATAGTTAATCTTAATATATAATTATATTCCTTTTAAAATTGGGTATACATTAAAATGATAATAAACTGTATCAAAATGTAAATACAAAAAAAAAATAATATATAATTTAAATAGAAAAAATTATGATTAAAAAAAAATTAATCAATAATTTAATAATAATAATTTAATCAATTTTTCTATTTTATTATTATTATTACTATTATTATTATTATTATTATTTTATTATTATTATTATTTTATTAATTTATTATTATTATTATTATTATTATTATTATTATTATTATTATTATTATTATTATTATTATTATTATTATTATTATTATTATTATTATTATTATTATTAAAATAAGTACTGTTTAACGGCAACATATTTATTATATCACTATTAATAAATAATATTATCATTATTATTTAATTATAATATTAATAAATTTATAAAATATAAATAATGTTTTATTTTTCTTTAACAAAAAAAAAAACAGATCACGTGTTTATATCGTTAATTTTTTAATAAATGTATATTATTTTATTTTTATATTAAATTTTTTACTCTATAATTTTAATTTTAATATATATTTTTGATAATATTTATGTATTTACAATTTTGTTTACAAAAATTTAATTTAAATATTATATTATTTATTTTTCTTCTTTTTTCTCTTTTCATTTATTTTATACAAATTTAAATTAAAAACTGATAAAAATTATTATCGTACAATAAAATAAGTAATTACAGATGATTATTTTTATAATATAATATACATTATTGAATTAATAACAATTTTACGATGTTTATGAATTTTGTTTTTTTTTTTTTTAATTTATTCTTATATTTTAGTTAAAAAAAAATTAAATTAATAAATTTATAAATATAGTTTGGAAGGTTTTTATTCATTTTAATTAATATTTATTTATTTATTTATTTATTTATTTATTTATTTATTTATTTATTTATAAATAGATTATTATAATAATTTTATATTATATTAAATAATATATTACTTATTATTAAGTTTTTATTTTATTATTTTTTTTTTAGAGAATTATGAAGGAGGAGGAGAGTTAACAAATAATATTTTTTTGAGTCCATTAAGCAACGTTGTTTTACTATAAGGAAAAAAAATTATAAAATATATTAATTATAAAAATGAAAAAAAATTCAATTTAAATGTAACAAATAAAATTAATATTTAAGGATATATTTATTTATGCATACAATATATGATAGTCTAGAAGCGAGGATTAAGTGCATTTAAAAGGATATACATAATTAATTGATTTGTTGATTGTTTGAAATTGTATAATATAAATTCTATACACCGGTGATACGGTTTAATAATTATAAATATAGTTTTTCTTACGGAATGACTATTATGGATCTATGGTAACATCCATCTATTGATCGCTGATTCATTTATGTATTGTGATATATTAAGAAACTGTAGCGTTATCCATTGGGGTTGTAATACACAGCAATTTTTTTTAAATTTTCATATTGAGAAACTCCCAGAACATTTACATTTTAGTGTAAGACAACGCTTTTGGGCATCAGTCGAAAAATGTGTACAGAACAAATGAGTAAAATCGCTTAGTAACCACCGGAAAGTATGATCTTTCTATTTTTATCAATGTTGTTGTAAAACTAAATAAATTATATAGCTTTTTCTTAATCCATTATAAAGATTTCGTGGTCAATTTCAAATAGGTATAATTGTCAGAGTATAATAATTATAAACCGTAAGGAAAAAGTACATCAAAAAAATTCGGTTACGTATACGATTTTATTGTGGATTATACATTCCCAGAAGGTATCATTACACAATACAAAAACACGACGATAGTAAAAGGATAGGCTATTACAATTTGGAAAATATCTACGTTATGCACACAGCATTTATCTTTAGCTATTGTATATTGAAAATCATGCAATTAATTGTCACATGCTATACGATATGTATACTCTATCTAATATGACATACCTATTTATGTACTATGTATTTTAATGCAGAATAGTTGATCCTATTATAAATTTAGTTTTATTTATATGTAATTTATTGTTAAATGAAAAAAAAAAAAAATCTTTCAAATATATCAATTTCTAAATTTGATAGTATAAGTAAAACTTCTTTTTTTTTTGTTTCATCTTTCATTTTTTTTTTTTTTTTGCTAATAATGTGTAAAATATGTATTTTCTACAATGTCTTAATAATTATATAACACACACATATCTCTATTTTATTTATTTTTTATTTATTTTTTTGCAAGAATGAAATATTGAAGCGCGATTTCAACTAAAATGAAACGTAGAAATACAAAATAAATGAAAATCATATGAAAATCACTTGAGAAAAAAAATTAACTAATAGAAAATTTCAAAAGAAAATAAAATCATAGAAATAAAATAATAAATAAAATACAAAAAAGAAAAAACAATAAAGTATTGTCGATTATAAACAATTATTCGTGTGATGTAAATTGCCTGATATGAAGGAACGATGTCAACAAATAAAAAAAAAATTAGTTAATAGTCGAGACTCGAACCAGAGGAAAAGAAAAATTGATGGATTGTGCATCAGATGATTTACAATAAATGCGGGAGTGGTAAATTGAACATCGTCAACGGAGGACCACCAGAAATGAAGATGGATGTTGTGGAGTCGGCCAAAACCCACTTCCATGGTTAGAATGACTGATAATTAAGCAAGTAATTAAAATACTTTGTTTTCTTAATACATAAAAATTCACATGTTTTATCAACTCTTTATGAAATTAGAAAATTATATACTTGTGCAAAACGAAAACAAACAGCAAACAGAACACGCATATTAAACCACTTATCGAATTGATTAATTGATTTGACAGACGAATATTATTTATATATAAATAATAATTAAAATATAGTATAAATATGGTATTTATATCGTCAATGATCTCATTTCTAATGTGTTGCCTTTTTTTTTGTCTGTAATAATACATAATAATTGCAAATACATAAACTACACGCGGGCACAAAAAAGTATAGCACAACACACATATATTTATATAGCACATAAGGAGTGATGGGCTGTTATGTTTGTTAAATGCTTTGAAAAGCAAGGTACCATATTATGGAAGAATCGTTTGTGGCACATGTAAATTGAATTCATATAGAGAGGTCAATCACAACAGGTCCTCGGCGTAAAAATATTATAATACATTAGACTCAGCGTATTAATCGTACCCAAATAATTATTTACAATCACATAAATATGATACTGTAATTTTGTCACTGAGTGTATCAAGAATATATTTTTGTAATTAATTTATTATGTGTACGGATCGTTTAAACAGATCGACTTTTATTACATATCATCCATATAATAAAGTATTATATAATGCGATGAGTTATGTCGAAATATTATATTATAGCTTTTTTTTTGTTGTATTTTGTCAGTCTCTCATTAAAATTAATATCATAAAAAAAAAAAACGAATATATAACGCAAGTAAAAAAAAAAAAAAACCCATAAATTAATAATAAAATAATAAAAAAAGATGATAATGAATTTTACAGCTTAAGTGAATCTAGTGATGCTATTGAAGAACGTCTAGATGTTAGACCCACATATGGTGGTCCATCGACCAATGATGAGGTTGGAAATAATTTGTACCATCCAATAACAACTTCCGTTAAATTTAATTCATCTAATATAATTTGGGCAATACCCATAAATACTTTACGTCCTTCAATACGACCATAATCACCCCAAACGGTTACCTATATAAATATATATAAAACAATAAATTTATTTAATTTTATAACTTATGTGTTCACACGCATTGTACAACAGTAATTATGATAAATGATAATAATAATAATAATTAAATTACTTGAAGTATACATCCGTGATATGGTTGACGAAAGGCTAATTGTTGTTGATATAATGGTTCCAATGTTTTTCTAGCAGTCGTTGTTTTAGCTTTGACTATTAATTTTTTTCCCTTTACCATGTAAACTTTGACATAAGGTGCTGGTAATGTTTTACTTCCGGCACGTTGCTACATATATTTTTTTTTTTTAATAAATATTAATTATTAATTATTAATCATTCTGTTACCACCACCATACAATATACATTTTTATTAACATACCTGTAATCCTCTGGCACGTACAACTTCAACTTCTAGATAACCTTTTTGATAGGCAAAACCTAATTGTATATCACCTAAACTAGGAGTGCCTAATACTTGACGTCCAACCAATTGGCCGGGACCTAATCCTTCAACAAATCCGGCTATTTCTTCGCCTTCATTTCGTAACGATGGTGAAAATCTATAAATTTTGGTATGAAATGATGAAATTGTAAAAAATAAAAATAGATTAGTTATTGAATGACTCTAAACAAAAAAAAAACAATAATAATAATAATAATAAATAAAGAAACATAAAAATTATAATAAAATTAAGAAAAATTAAATACAATGGACAAAGTAAAAATGATAAACAATTCAAAATTTTAAAAATAATGAAATATGTACTAGTATGTGTTTTAAAAATTATAAATATTAGGTTTTTCTGTTTCGAATACAGGGAGAAATAGATTTAAAAAGCGTTTTTTTTCTTGTAAATTTCTAATAAGCTATTCTAATAATTAGCTTTAACATAAATACTTAAAACACAAAACATAATTAACGTATATGAGATAAAAAAAAAAACACTTTAATTCGTTTAAAGGATTCAAAGGTGTAAAAATCATTGTTTTTGAATCCTTTAAATAAATGTAAAATGCAACTAAGTTCATATTATAGTTTCGAAAATAGTAATAAGCATCAAATAAGTAAAATCATATGTTTTTTATTCAAAACATATTTCTACCAATTAATGTGACTATGTCTTAGTCTATTTTGATGAAATTTTATATGTTATGTTTTACGTTTGTAGTGAAAAATATGATCAGCTTCTGCAACCACAATTTATAAACAATTAATTTGCAACCGATTATGAACACGACATTTCTGATGCCGTTTTATAGTGTGCGACTAGAAGAACTGTTTGCCAGGACCTCAGTAATTTGGTTATTCTTCAGTCCAATGATATTGTGTAAGTTATAAATTCGATTATTCTGAATATAATCCTATAATTCCACTATGCCCCATAACATACAAAATGTTCTATCAAATTTATTAATAATAATAAAAAAAACCAACGTAATTAATACTTAAATTTAAAACTATATATAAAAATACGCAACAATCGCATGCAAATTAGTTAACAGAAAAAACAGCACATTATATAAAAAAGCAAATAAAATTATTGTTTGTAACAAATCTCTTATTTTTTCGTTTTAGCAAATGATATTTTGATTGTATCCAGAAGTTAACTTCATCAGCAATAGTTTACGCGCATCAATCGAAACACAATACGTTTTCTTTATTTTTCTCTACTATACAATATTGCGTTGAAAATCTCCACATCAAAACATCAATATAATATTATTATTATTATTATTATTATTAAAACACACATTGAATATAAAATAATATAATTATTATAATTATAAACTAAATAATTAATACATTTATATATTTATTTTATTTTTTAACAAAAACAACACTCAGTAAACATTAATCAGCCAGCCACAACACGCAATAATTGTAATATTTTTATATTAATTAATTAATTAAATAAAAATAAAAAAAAAAAACAGCTTATCCTTAATACACACGCACAGAAAAAACACATTACAACATTTAGAAAAATTTGGAACTAAAATTTTTTAAATTAATAATAAATAAAAATAGAGGTTATTTTTTTTTTTTTTTTTTTGAACACACAATATTGCTGAGACAAAAAATAAAATAAAATAATATATATAATTAGCCAGAAATATAGCCATAAAACAGTATATAAATATACCCTCTATATATTATAGATTATAGATTAGATCATATAGTTAGGTGGTGGTGTTAGTGGTAGTGGTGGTGGTGGTGGTGGTAGTGTATAATAAGGAAAATTAAAATAGAATTAAGAAAAATAAACAAATAAAAACTAAAAATAAAATAAAATTAAAAAAAGTAAAGAGAAATAAAATATTTAAGGATACGTAAAACATATTACTTTATATATAAATTGAATGATCTCATATACGAGTATATATAGGAAGATCATAAATTATATATATAGATAATATATAAATGAGAAGATCATGTCATTGTTGGTTGTGTGATGTGTGAAAATTATTGATATGTAATTTTGTTGTTGTTGTTGTTGTTGTTGTTACGTGGTATGTTGTGTAACATTGTAAATTAGTTTGGTTGGATTTTGGTTTTGTTTGCGTTTGTTTTTATTTGTATTTTATTTTTATATGGAACTTACGATGAACCTTCGGAACTGGTAGATATAGAATGAAGGCTGCCAGTACGGCATGATGATGATTGAGCTGAAGCCGGCGATACTTCTACAGATCTTTGTATACATCCTGAGGATGCCCGTTTTTGTTGTGATGATACTGCTTTTTCTGTGTGTGTATATATATACATATCATATATTTTATGTATTGTATATATCTAATTTAATTTTTTAATTCTAATATGCAAATATTTTGATAATTTTAATTTGTTTTTATTATTTTTATATTTTTGGGAATTGTTTCTTTAATTTGTAAGGATATTTTTTTTTTTTTTTATATAGAAACAGGATGTTTTTTAAATTTAATTACTATATTATATATTTTATTTTATATTGTATATTATTAATTTTTCATTAATTTTATATATGCGTTGTTTTTAATTTTTTTTACGTTTAACAACAAAAACAATTAAATAATAAAAGTAATAATTCTAATAACTATAAAAAATAAATGTTTCTTCTTCATAAAAAAAATCGTATGAATTGAACCCGGTATAATTTGTGGCATTGAATAGTTGAAGTGATCCATAGCCGTCAGTTTTCGAGAAATGTATAATGAGGCAATCGCTCTCAAATTTCAATTCTAAACATGCTATCCTATCCTACCGAATTGAATATTCTGTTTCTAGAAATTACCCAAGGATTCTATTCCGATCCAACAATATTTACGGATCATTTTATGAATATGATGAATTTGTGTATTATAATTAGATTTAATTTGATTTAACATCATCTACAATATAATTACCCATTCTGATATATAAACATTTATACATTGCACGCACACACACGCCGCCATCGGAGCAATTAGTGGTTTAATGATTTTAAATTTATAAATTCGAATTGAATTCTTAAAATAAAATCATAATCATTAATTGCTTTCTTTTACTGTCTTATAAATCATTCGCTGAACTCACCAAATGATGCTCAACATAGATTACTACCTATATTCGCGTTCAGATATACACTATATTTTGATTTGGTGAAAGAGTAATCATATTAAATTAAATAAATAGTAAATATTTATGTAGCAAAAGTTAAATTACTATAACGATTATTGTAAAAAAAAAAAAAAAATAAAAAAAATAACATATAAATTTAAAAATTAAATGTCAGCGTGTAGTAAAAATTATCTCACAAAAAACCCAAATTTATATATTTTTGATGTAAGTAATTATATGTAAATAAATAATATATATATATATGTAAAACAATTAATAAATTATAAAAGCTGACAACCTCTGCAACTACAATTTACTTTTGACAAAATAATATATTTTTTTTTTTAATTATTATTGTCATATAATGATAATTATTAATTTTTTTTTCTATGCCTCTAGGAAGCAAATGTCACTTCTATGTCTCCCTGTTCAAATACATATACATATATTGTACATTAGTTTTTAGATTATTTAAGCAACCTGCCCGCCATCTCCCCTTTTATTTTTGGTGTTTAAACAATCGATTCGTTTTATTATTAAATTAACCGCAGAATATTAATTCGGACATATATATTGCAATCGAAAACATAATTTAACAACTACGAACTACTTTTCGGTGGTCCATTATTGACACTATATATTGTATATTCTCATAATCGGTCAAAGAACAAAAACGTGTTCTGTACATTCGATTAAAAAAAAAAAAAATCGATTGTTTAATTAAACAATTTGATAATACACCCGGCTACTATAAAATATACAAGATATGTATTAAAATGTTATATAAATGTCGCCGGACACACAACGACCCACAGTGCTGATTCTTGTGATAGTTATTTAAAAACGGTGTCATTTTCTATTACAAGAAAATTTATCTAACAAGAACTATTCGAAAAAATGCCAAATTATTATAATTTCGTGATTAAGAGAATTAAGAATAAACACTAGGTCGTTGTGATGTGGCTTTTTAAAAACATTTTAATACAATCTCTGTATTTATATTTTGGTTTTTAATTTTGTACACATAATTTTTTATAATATAAATATAACATTTAACAATTAACAATAATACATATTTTTTTTATGTAAATTATATATGAGCAAATAAATGATACGAGATGGTTTACTTTTTTATGTAATTTTACAAATGTTTATAATTATAATTTTAAGAGAAAAAAAAAATGTAATAATAAATAAAATAAAATAAACAAATAAAAATAAACAAAATATAAAATAAATAATGTAACAAAAACATAAATTTATAAAACAAAAAAAAATGGTCTATTTATGTGTTTTCTCGAACCTGTCACCATCTATGCTTCCCTCGCCATCACTTGATTGTGAAGAACCTCGTGAAAGGCCTCCACGCATATCACACGGCAAAACCTCTTCACTCCGATGTACCGTGAATGAATTCTTACCCTTTTTGCCAAAACCCATACGCCTTTTCCGACCTTTATTTATTTTTGTTTAATTTATAATTTAATTTAATTTTTCTAATTTTTTTCTTTATTGGTTTGAATTTGAATTTGATTTATTTTAATTATTATTTAATGTTTTTTTTAAATCATAATTAATTTCATAATAAAATTATGTTTTAATTTTAAATTAAAATGGGAATTTTGTTTGATGATCAATTTATGATATTTAAAATGGATATTATTTATTTATTTACAACTATTTGTAGTAATAAAATTACCTGTAGCTGATAATTGTGACGTTGAACTACTTTTCTGTCCCATACCAGATGAAAAACGATCACGATCACGATTACGATCACGGTCACGGTCACGATCTCGATCTCTGTCCCGATCTCGATCTCTGTCACGATCTCGATCTCTGTCACGATCTCTATCACGATCCCGATGATCTCTTGTAGGTGTTTCACTTTTCGTTGTTCTTGGATCATGTTTATTTCTTGATGAATTTGTTCTTAATCCAACAGCTGTATCACTAAGTGTTTCATCTAAATAATAATTTAGATTTAATTTAGAAGTAACTATAAATTAATGTATCAAAATAATAAAAAAAAAACTTACTTTTATCATCCGGTGTTCCTTCTGCATTTGATAGACTACGATTAAATGAATCTCTATCGTCGTGGATACTTGAATGTCCATCTCCTCTATCTCTATCAACATCTCTGCTATCAATATCTCTATCTCGTCCACGATCACGATCTCTACTTCTGCTATTTTCATCATCACGATATGTATCACATCGATTACCACCACCACCACCACTACCACCACTACGTCCTCCTCGATCTCTTACATCATAATCACTGTTGTTATCGTTGTCGTTATTATTATTGTTATCACAATTAGTAGTATTATCATCGTTATCATTATCATAATTATTATCCATATCATCATTTAATGTTGAACCACGATGTTGTTGTACAGATGATTTTTTTAAGGATCCACGTTTTGGAGTTGTATTTAATAAAGCAACGCCATTGGAATTTGCAAAAGTAGAAGCATAATTAGCCATACTAGTATTTGGTGAGCAACAATTACTATTACTACTATTAGCATTATCAAAAGAAGTGGAGGATAATGGAATTTTAACATATTCATGATAAATTGGATTTTCATTAATAATTACAGAGCTACGAGCCAATTCGGTTTGTTCTTGTAATTTACATAAAACAATATCATGTAAATTATTACCAAAACTATTACTGCGTCGTCTACAATTTTTACTATTTATTATAAGGGATTGTGAATTTTTTCGATTTTTATTAATACCCGATGAACTATCATCAACTGTACCTTCTTTTTCACCAGCATCACGTTTATCAATTGCGACCGATGATTTTGAAATGGTTTTCGATTTACGTTCATTCATTTTTAACGATTGTACTTCTTCGTCTTCTACAGAAATATTATTTTTATGAAATTGACGTTGTATTTCCGCATCGTCAACATTTTTAACAATGTCTAATGTTAAACTACACCGACTACCGGATATTCGATTAATTTCTGGTAACGGAGGTAAAGTTTTTTTCTTTTTAATTGAATTAAATGTATCAATTCGAATTGATTTTGTTGTCCAACCCGCATCCGGATCATATTCAATATCAATAATTTTATTATCTGTAATTAATGAATGTGATTTATTCAAATGATGGGTTTGTCTTAGCGGTGACGATGGCATTGCTGATGATTGTAAATTAGACGAATAATTATTTGCCTTCGAATTTGATTCTAAATTATTATTAAAAGAATGTTGACGACGCATTGCAGAATATTCATGATTGGAAATAATTGGACCACTAGTTTTAATGGGTTCTACAAATGGATGGGGGGTTTTTGTTGTGGCTGTTAAAAATGGCATCGACATTTCAGTTGGATAATCATTATTATAATTATTTGTTAATTTAATGGGAATTTCACAATTTTCATACGATTGATAATTTGAAAAATTGTCCAATCTAAAATTGGATGCCATTTTATTATCAACAGTCGCATTATGCTGCAACACATGATGAGACATTCTAACATTTGGTTTATCATAACAAAATGGTTGGGTTTGATCAAATAACGTTTGATTTTGAGGTATATTTTCGGTAGCAGCATAGCGTTGTAATTGTATCGAATTATATCTAGCAAATTTTTTCATATTATTATGAATATTATTGTTACCGAAAGAATTACTTCTTAAAACTGTTTGTATTTTATTTGAATTAATATTATTATTATTATTATTTACATTATGGCTTAGAGTATTTAATGAAATTGCATGATTCATAGGATCGGCAGAATTATTTGCAATTGATAAATAATTAAAATTGGATTGGATTATTGGTACTACATCATCTTCCGGTAATAAATATCCATTTGCAGTTAACGCAGCCATATCAGATTCATTGAATGTATGTATTCCAGTTATATTATTAGGCATTCTTTATTATTATTTTTTAGTATAAATATATAAATTTTTGGTTTTTGTAAATTTATAGCAACACAAAAGTAATTATATTTAATTAATTTTAATAATTGGGTTTTTTTTTCTATGTTATAATTACCTTATGCCTCGTGATCCACGAAGACGTTCGGATTGTGTTGAAAATGCACTTGAGGTTACACTAACTACTGATTCCATATCCGAATCACCAAATTCACCCATAAAATCTTTATCGGGTGATAGTGAATGACGTTGTCGCAATTGTGCTTCTGTACGTTTTGCTAAATCACCATCTGATAGACCAGTATAATGTCGTTCCCATCCACCCATACCAGTACTGCGATAAGTTTGTTGATGCGGATAATGATGATGATGATGATGTGTTTGTCGTGCACGATGACGACTAAATCGTCCGGTACCGCCACCACGTTCATCAAAATCTTGTGCCAAACGATCACGCAGTGCAGCACGTGTTGTACTGGTCGACGATGTTGATAAAGGTACTTGTGGCAATTGTCGTTTTTTCGGTGATCCCGTGGGTGTTGCCGTTGCCGATCTGGATTGAAAGCGTGTGCCACTAACGTAAGCTTGTTGTTGTTGTAAATGTAATGGAAGACCTGGGCAATCTTGATATCGATCGTCCGGCGGTGACAGTGAACCTCGTCTAGGACTATCACTTCGATAATGTTCATTTGGTGCAGCCGAATGACTTCGTTGATTCATTGTCATCGTACCGTTTCGATGTGGTAATGGATTCTGTGTTACAAATTAGATATTAAAATTTTAGTGGTGTATTATATTTTAACAAAAAATAATACAAAAAAAAAAGAAATAAATAACATTACTTGATTCATGTGATAACTTTGTCCTATACCCGAAATTGTACGATAATCACGTGCTACCATAGCAGTTGCTCGTTGTCTACCTTGTGGTGACATATCACGTCGTGATCTTCGATCATGAACATCACCCTGAAAAATAATGTACGTACAATTAATTAAATATAATAACCATTAAATATTTTACAATTTTATTTCTATTTAAAATTAAAATTAATTACTCTAAATTTTAAGATTTCGTTTTTAAATTAAAAAGGAATAGCGATTTATTTTTCGATTAATATTTTATGAAATTTTTTAATTATATGAAAAAATAGCTGCGATTTTGGTATAAACTACAAAATTAATTATATATTTTTTAATCGATATTTAAAATCGCTTTGTTTATGTATAACGTTAAAAAAAACTTTATGTAATTAAAATTGTACAATAAAAATTTAATTATTTTTATATAATTATTAACTGTTTATAAAAGTTGAATATTAAAAAGCTCTACAGATTATTATATTATTTTATTAAACCTATATTTTTTCTGTATTTAATGTACCTAATTTTATTCTAAATTATGTTAAAATATTATTTATTTAAAGCTAAATATATCATAAGCATAAGCCGTAAAGAAAAAAAAAAAAAAAAAACATTCTCCAAAAGAAAAAAATTAATATCTTACAAAAATAAAATGATTCGTTTTTTTTATTAAAGAACTTTTTTGAATATAAACGCTTTGCACTCTGCAATGATCGGTCCCGCCGATTGTTGACTGGGGACATATCAAGTCATAAAATATACGTGTCGCCGTGCAAAGCGTTATAATAAATATTTAATTGATTGTGATTAACATTTTATTATAATGAAATTAAATTATAATATTTATATATTGTTTTTCTTTAATTACTCTATCTATGGATCGATAACAGAGATTGGCGATAAATCTTTCGAACATCTTAAATAAAACAGACAATTTTTTGTATGTCCGAAATACTTCTTTTTTTTTTTAGCCAAATAATTATAATTAATAATAAATTGTAATATATACAATAAAAGGACATTATTTTCGAATATTTCAATGATATTCTAATACTTTTGTTCGAATTTTCTTTTCGAAATACTTATGATTTTGATTTTGATAATAATATGTGTTTGTAACAAGGCTATGTATATAAATATATGCGCGTGTGTGTGTGTGTGTTATATATGTTTGTTGGCATGATTATGTTTTTATATGATTTTATGTTTCGAAATTATGATCATTTATATATTTATAGTTGGAATGATGTGTTTTTTAACATACCTATACACATTTGAAATTAGATATTAATTTGTGTAATTTTATTGTTATTTAAATTGATATGTTTTTTTTAATTATATATTAATTTAATTGTTTTTTGTTTTTATTTTGATTAAATATTTTATTTCATTAATTTATTTAATAGTTAATAAATAGTTGACGAAGAAGTTAAACTGAAAAAAAATAATTAATATAAAATATGATATATTAAAAAAGAGGAAATTTAGATATATATAGTGTGTTTGTGTGTCTGTGTGTGTGTGTCTGTGATAGAATAATATTAATTATGTTTATATAAAATGATATTATATTTGATAATAATTGTTAATTAAAATAATTTAATTACTATATTTAAGTTTTATTAATTTTTAATATTAAAAGTATTTCAATTTTTTTTTATTTTCTAATTTATATAAATATAGAAATCACAATATTTTTTGTATTATAAATTAATATATATTTTAATTAAATAATTGATTTTATAATTTCTATTTTAATACATAAAAAATTTAACAACGCTTGAATGCCTAATTGAATATATTAATAAATTGCAAAGAAAAAGAATTACATAAAGTAGAGACATTTAAATGAGTCCGAATTCATCATAAATTAATAATCTGTGGACAACTTAAAATCATTTTGAAGGTAATTTTCAGTTTAGGTCAAGCTACACCACCACCACCGCACATACCTGTCTCTGAACATGATCGTTACAAAAATAAATAAAATAGTTCTGAAGTTTTAAACTAAAAATTATATATTGTATTATTTATTACTGAACTAATTGTTTCATTTTTAATTATTGTGATTTCTATATTTATAAAATGTCGGAAAAGCAATTGTTTTTAAGAAAAATAATGTTTAATAAGGATAAAAAATAATAATAATAATAAATAAATAAATAATTAAATCTTTCTTTCCAATAAATTATATAAAAAAAAAAAAAGACAGAGAGACAGAAACAGAGTGAGAGTTAAGAGTGACACCAAAAAGATTATTATTTAATATTTTTTAATAGAAAATATTAAAAATTAAATTAACTTTTTTTTTCACACTGACGACAAATATTAATTATAAAATTATTTTAAATTTATATAAATATATAATAAAAATTAATAAAATAATAAAAAAAAAAAATAATAATTAAAAACAAAAACAAAAAAAAAAAAGAAAATGTCCAATTAATTTTTAAATTCTTAAATGCCAACACCACCCGATTAATCTTTTTTTACCTCAGGTGGAGGACTTGTTGAACTTCCTAAAGATGATAAACTAGCACCATCGCGACCAATTGTTATCCCATCAATATCACATTCAGATGTTGTATCCGAATCACTTAATCTTGATGTAGTACTTGGCGGTGATAAATGATCAGTTGGAGTTAATATCATTTCCAAATCATGTACATCATCTCTACGAAACTAAAATTATATTTATCCTAATTTAGTGACGAGGCATTTTTGTTTGTTTGTTTTTTTTTTTTTTTTTTTATGATTAGTTAATTTGTTTTATTTTTCTTGCATTTTATTTATTTATTTATTTATTTATTTATTTATTTATTTTATTTAGAAGCCAACAATTTTCTTGCATTCACTTAAAATCTCATATTTTGTTTCATATACTATTACAAAAATTAAATAAAATAATATAAAAAAAAACAAAACAAAAAAACTAAATCGAAATTATATAGATTTTATTTGAAAGAAACGTTTGGTGTGTAACCAACCAACAGCGAGCGAATGTATAGACCTGCAGTATTTTTCTCGTAGTATTTATAATAAATTTTAAGTTAAAATATTGATAAACACAAAATAAATACCAAAAAATTAGTATAAATATTAAGATATTAACGAAATAATAGAAAAATGTCAACATAATTTTCATTCGTGCGCCATTGTCACACGTTCAATCTTTCAGAATAAAATAAAATAATTAATAAATTGTGATATAGAAAGATAGTTGAACACGCGACACACATTTTTGATTTTTTATATAGTATAGATTACTGACTACTGCTGACCCAAACCCTAGAATTATGTCATAGTTATTGTTGGTGTTGTTGTTGTACTTATTAGTAACTTTTACAATTTAATTTCATTAAGTTTTTATAAAAAAAACAAAAAAAACCAAAACAAATAATAATATAAAAAGTTAAAAAATAAAAAGAAAAATTAAAATGAAATTAAATTAAATTAAATAATATAGAAATTTTATAAAAACGATTAATAAAATTAATTTCGAACGAATTAGATTAATATTTTAAAATAAATATAAATAATATGTTAGACTAACAACAGTCGCAATAATTGTTTGTCGTATGGTAATAAGATGAAAACAAGAAAATGAAAACCAAATTTATAAAAGAAAACCGAATAAAAATAAAGAAAAATTATAAGAATAATTAATATACAGTTAACAAAAAATCCTAATCATAGGACCCACAAGTAAGGAGAGTGTGGCGGCTGTGCTTGAACCATCTAAGTGTATTAATTACAGCAGCGATGATTTGTATTATATACTTGAGCAAGTTCTAAATTAACACAATACCTATACAATTTGAAGATAAATACCTCGAATCACCGGACAGGTTAGATGCTTGTGTTGCGCATGGACCATTATAAGATATGCCATATAATAATGAAACTATTGCTACCAAACAGGTTCATGTGAATTTGACTAACAGAAAAATAAAACATGTTATCATTACCAGCAAATTTATTATTTAATATCGCCAAATATCTAGTTATGACACTGTGTAAAATTGCGTTGGATGGTACTGGTTAAAAAAACACACAGATGAATTGAACACAGTTTTGAGACTGCACGCACGGTAACATAAAAATGAATAAGATTTAAGAATCAAAACAAGATACTATGTTGAGCAGTTAAAATACTCGGTCGTGGTGTATTCGTGACGAATACATTCTCATCGTAATTCGAAAATATCCGTGGTTGTAGGACGAGATACATCGATTTACATACAAGCATAAACAATGACTAGATTGATTTGGATTAACTACTGAATTATTACTGATAAATCAATTAAAAATTCAAATATACACTTGAAATTGAAAATATATTATTTTACGTTATTAGACATTGTCCTCGTTGTTCCTATATATTGTACACAAAACTCTCACTCAATAAATATTCCTTTAACTGTATATTATTGGAAAAAAAATTCAGCGAACGAAAAATATAACTATAGAAAATTATAATAAAAAAAACTAAATTCAATAAATAATTAAATAAATTATGGAATTAATTTTGATTTTTAAAACATCAGCAGAGTAACTGGAAAAAAAGTTTTAAAAGCGTTCATGCCCTCGTCTACTATTTTTTTTTTTTATGACATGGTTCTACTAAATTATTAAAATTGTTTGCTATATATAAAAAAAAAAAAATTATTGTAATATAATTTTTTTTTCCTTTTCCAATTTTTTATTGAAATATAAGGACAAAAAAAAGTTGTCCCGTTCCGCCACCGCGCATTGACGGGGTTTGTTTTTGGTTTTTTTTTTTTATTTGTTTTGTTTTGTTTTGTTTTGTTTCTTTTTGGAACGTACAGTGTGATTTGGCGAATCGTGGTGTGAATGTAATGTATACCATTCCGGTTCATCATCTAATGGATGATTATCAAGTTCTAATGATACTTCACCTAAAAAATCATTATCACCAAATCTTATATAATCCCAAACAGATATCTGAAATTAAACAGAGAGAAAAAAAATTAAAAATTTATTTATTTATATATTTATTTAAATTAATTTGATGTAAAAAAAAACTGGATGTATTTCGACTATCCTAAAAAAAACTCTAGTTAGTATTCAAATTTATAATCTTGCACACAATTCAATTTCATTCAAATTGATCAAGAACTCAGTCAAATATGTAAACTATTGAATATCAATTTACAAGAACCATTTAGGAAAATCTGTAGATATGCAATCTGACAAATAAAATTATTCTGAGTATAAATTATGAAGAAATTGCGAAGGAGGTACATGTATAATTCCAATCCATATATTGGGTCTGTGAAATTGATCCGAGCATACGGATTGCGATGGAATTTGTTAGGAACTATTTGCAGTAGATGCAGCATAGATATAATATTACTAATACAAAAACAAACTCTTAAGTTAATTTTTAATTGTCATTCTCGTACGTGGCCGCTATTATTCTATTCCAATTCAGCTTACTAGCACACAAAGTCATATTTAATTAAATAAATAAATTATATTTACTTCAACATATCTATCATATAAATCGGCTCGTCTTAAACCAGAATAAACAAATGTTTGACCCCACCTTGGTTCATTTGTATTGGCTAATGTTTTTGTACGTTTTTTTGATTTTTCACATCGATCGGGTAAAAGATAAATCTATAATTAGAAAACAGAAGAAAATAAAGAGATAAATACCACATCAATTTAATTTGAGTTTTTATATTGTTAACAAGTGTTACCTTTACGTATGGATTTCGTGAAGCACCATTTACTCTTAATGTTAAATTAGATGCACATATTATACTAATTATTAATTGTAAGGCACCGGGTTCAAAACCTAGTTTTATTTGTATTCTACCGCCAATATTTGGATCTATTGATGATAGCGAACCACCCGGTATCAATCGACTTGCATAACGTTGCGATATTGTTGCATGTGTTGTTGGTGTAATTATTGTTGTTGACGTTGATGATATTGAACCGGGTGATTGATTTAACAAATGAATATCCGGTGAACCCGGTGATGTTACTAAAACACTTGGTTTATCACGACGATCATGTAATTCTGTGAATATTGATTATAATTAAATATGTTTTTTAAATACAAATTTTAAATTAAAAAAAAAAAAAAAAGAAAAAAAGCTGATTACATTTTTTTTTCTTTTTAGCGCTCTTAAATAAAATATTAGAAACAAAAAAAATGTGTATTTTATGTATATTTTGTGACTTATTGTAATTATTTTATTTAATGATTGTGTTGATGTGTGTAAAATATTTCTGAGAAATTGTAAACGTTTTAATTGTTGCTCCCCCCGCATTTATTATTAAATTATCCTACCTGCCTACATCCCCCACACCACTTTACCTTAGGTGAGGAAGGATTTATAAATTAGACATATCAACGCGACGACGTTGCGTGTTGTTGTTAACGCTTATTATAATATTTTAATTTTATACATTTTAAAGATTTTATAAACATATTTCAACATACAGTTTCACAGACATTATTTTTATAATAAATCAAAATATTTACAATCCGGCGGACCAATTCACACCATATATATTTATTTTTTTATACCTGTCTGATGAAATCTAATTGGAGAATTTGATTGTTGCCAATGTGGTGTCGATCGTCTTGAAAGCGATTCGATTCTTGAAAGAATTAATTCTACCTGTGGTTGATGTTTACTATCATTAATAATATCGGATACATCTTGTGTCGATATGCCATGTAATGTACGACCATTCCATTCAATTACTTCATCACCTAATATAATATATATGGAAATGGAAAACAAAAACAATTTATTAATTAGGAATAATTTTTTTTTTACACTATAAAAGCGTATGTAATCTAATAACAAAGAATTATATACCTGGTTTTATATGTCCTTCTAGATCAGCAATTGAACCATGTTTAACTTTATCAACAATAGCACCTATACCGCCACCAGCTAATGGTATACCACCTAATATTTTCAATCCTAATATATCTTTACCGTCAACATTTTTTCGTAATATCATATGACCAATCATACGTGTTCCATCTGCTGAAAATTGCCAACTTATTGGATGCTAAAAAAAAAACGACGGAAGTTGGGACGATATTGAAACTTTTGATAATTTGAAAATTTATGTTCTTTACGGTTTTTTTTTTCTTTTGTTTCGATAACACACCAATTATTTTATACAATTTTTTTTTTTTCATCATCATTTTGACCATCCAAAATGTTTAGAAATTTATTAATTTGGGTCAATTTTTATATAACAATAAAATACAAAAATTGCAAACACACACACAAACATGAAAATGTGAAGTGGAAATAATATAGAAAGATTGTTTAAAAAGTTTAGATGGTTTTTGTTGTTATTAATGCACGATGGTTTTTTTAATTAATTATGTATTTATCTAATACGCACTAATTATACAGATACACTATATACAAAAATACATGCACTTATTATTTATATATTTTTATAGATGAAATTTCGTTATAATTTTAATTCGTATACAGCACATTTTCAATCATAGGAATAGTATCGTTTCTCAAGTTATAAGAACTTGGATTAAAAGTGTATCACATATGAACTTTGAAAATGATCTTAGAAATTACTTAATCCAATGTAAGATAACAAATTCAATGAAAGTTGAAGAAATTAAATTAATTTACTCCATAAATTCTTATTGCCTTCGTTTAGCACCTATCAATGATTTCGAGGACGCAATTCTATCCGGTCAAAGCAAACGTCTACACTTGGTGATAACATTGAAATCTAAAATATATTCTAAATGCTATATAGAGATTTGATTTAAAATTTTAACAAAATTTCATCTGTAAAGAAAGAAGATATTTCAAATATTGATAAAGCGTGTGCAATATAATAACGTTAAATTAAATAAAATTAAAATAAAATGAGCACATGCATCATACAAAATAGAAATTTAATATTAATTTTAAGCACTAAATAAATATTGATTAACAGAAAACGTACAAAACTAAATACGATAAACAATTGGAAAGAAAATGTTATGATTTCTTTTTTTTTATTGTACGCTCTAGAAGCCTATTTTATTTTTATTTTTTATATATTTTGGAAACTCCGTTGTGGTTCTTTTTTTTTTCTTTTTTTTATATAAATTATAAGAATAAATTTTAAAGTTTAAAAATTGATTCCAAATTCAAAAATTCAAAATATAGTTTAAAAACTTTAGTATGTTTATTTTTACAAAAAAAAAAAAAAAAAAAAGACCAATAATCGATAAAAAGGTTCACAAATCAATAACTTTTAATCGCATATTTTAGATACACCTAAAAAAATATATTTCTTTATTCATATATTTTTTGTTAAATATATTCAATATGCGATTTAAAGTGTATAAGTTCCAAAAATCTATAGAAATTAAAATGGTTTTATATTTTGGGGAAAATTTAATAGGCAAGTTTTTTTTATATATATATAAAGGAGAGACAGTTTTCAATTAATAATATATACACATTTATGTATTATTTATATACATAAGTTAAATATATAAACAACAAATACATATACATATATATATATTTGTATATATATATATATATAGAGTCGATATACCTTAAGACCATCACCACGGTTTGAATCTTCACTACTAGTAAATGTACTGCTTGTATCAATACCAGAATCTTTTGTTGCTGAATCTTGACTACCTTGTCGTTCTGATTCCCATCGTGCCCATTCATCTGGATCTTGTCCATCAAATCTTACCGTTTTCTTTCTACGTTCTGTAAATTTACGATTATCGGCTGTTTCATCCCAATATGGATCTGGTTCAATTAATGATGACGTTGGATAACGATCGTAAGCTAACGATGATAATGATGATGTGGTTGGTTTTGTTATTTGGTGTTGTTGTTGTTGTTGTTGTTGTTGTTGTTGTTGTTGTTGTTGCTGGTGATGTTGTTGCTGTTGATTATGGTGATGGTGGTGGCGGTGCTGATGGTTATGCTGGTATATTGACTTAGTTGTTTCATTTGGTAAAATAGTTTGTGATGAATGAAGACGATTATATTGATGATTCCGATTATGATTTGTATGATTATATGTATTTCGATGATGTACGTCCAGTTTTGTATTATCAATAAAGTAAGAAGAAGAGGAAGAAGATGGCGACGACGTATTATTAGATTTTCTTACAATTGTAGCAGCTGTTGGTGGTGGAGTTGTTGGTAGTGCTGCTGCATTTATAATAGTATTATTATTATTTATTAAATTTGAATTCAGCCTTTTGTGATTACTATTATTTAGAAGTAATTTCGTATGGTTGCTGTTTGCTGTAAATATGTTTATAAAATCGTACTCAGTCAGTTTTTTATTATTTTTTTTTTTTCCGATTTATTTATAATTATTTTATATTATACATTAATTAATATAAATATAAATACACACGCGCAGTAGATTCTCACATATGAGTTCATTTGATTATCTTCCGCATTCAAAATATGGTTCCATTAGTTAATGCAATTATTAATATTAGTTAGATTGTATCAAGAACCAGAAATATGGAAGCAACGGTTTGGCTGAATGGTTGAACATTCTAGTTTATATTCTGAAATATTGAATGTAATATATATTATATGGATTTGTTTGGGAAATTATGGGATTTTAAGTGAACCATAGGTGTCCATTTTTTTTCATTATTCTACGAAATGTTCATTTTACACATGCAATTAACTAGAACTTATTTAGAAACTTTATTTGTTTCATTAAAATTGAATGAGAATTAGTTAAATTACAAGTTTTTTGGGGAATTTCATTGGAAACTGACACAAAAAACAATGTTTGTTTAGAATTCTTTTCAATTAAATAAATAGATTGTAATAGAACTTATGGTTCACTTAACAGGCCAGATATTCAGATTATAGAAAATGTACTATATAGAAAGGTTTCAACCGTTCCGTCATTGGGGGAATATTTTGTATATGGGCAAAATAATAAATTGAACTTATGGGAGAGAATCAACTGCATATATATAGTTTTTTTTTTAATTATTGAGCCAACTAAAATACAAATTTATAATTATTTTTATGACATTAATAAATTCTGTTTGGTACAGAATTTATTTAAAATTTAAGTTATATTTTAAAATAAGTATACACACACACAACACACACAATTCTAATTTCAATTGTAATAAGTACTTTTTGTAAAATCATTAATATTGTCATTTCATCGTTGATTTGAGGACAGATATTAACATTTTGGTGGAAAAATAGTAAGGTTAATAAGGTATTTCAAAAAAAAAACTAATGTAGTGAAGGTGTGTGTGTGTACAGAATTTTTCAAAAATACATAATTTATAATTATAGAAAAAAAATCAAATGTTAAAAAAACATGCCAATTTTTATAATATTAAAATTTTGTCGAATAACTATATATGAGTATAAGTACATTTTATATAGTTATAAGTAATTACGCACTGTGTCCAAAAAATAACCGGAATGAATTTGGAAAAAAAAAAAGCAAACAATTATTTTATTTATTCGTAATAATCTCACTGCTGCCACATTATACATTCTATTTTGGCTTACACTGAAGGAAATATGATGGAACATTTTGTTTGGGATCGGTTCACAATACATAAATCAAACAGTAGCCATTTGATGGCGTTACCACATTACCATTTATTGTATTACAAATTCATTTCGGTTATTTTTCAAAACAGATGGTATTAAATTTTGCTCGACGCATTCTCTATCAGTAATGATATAAAAAAAAAAAAAAACACACACACACACTTATAGATTAAAGAAAAAATAAAATTAATTATAGAAATTAGTTGTTAACAATAATATAAAATTTAATTTACACACACGAATTATTAACACATTTAATAATATATATTTAAGGATTTATAATAAAAATTAAAAATGTTAAATAATATTTTATAATTTTAATTACACATAAATATATAAATATAGAATTAATTAAGGGAAACAAAATAAAAATAATATTAATAAATTAATAAATTATAAAATTATAAAAAAATTAAAAAAGCTAAAAATGTGCTCTCATTAAAATTAATAATTAATAATTAATAATTTATTTTGTTTATATAAAATTTATCATTCTTTTTTATTTTTATATGAAGAATTATTATTAAAAATTTGTGGATTAAAGTTATTTATATATTTATTTATAGAGAAGAGGTAGCAAAAAAGCAGCATTACAACAAACAATTCATACTTTTGTTAAACATATTTTTGTTAGCTGTGTGTGTTAGAATGTGTCTGTGTGTGTGTGTGTGTGTAATTGTTTACATATATTAATCTTATTATAAAAATTACCTTATTTTGTTTTATTTATTACTAAATTTATACTTTATAAAACAAATTAAAATACAGAAATGGGTCGCCTATACAACATTGTAACGACAGTGTGTGACTTAGAGATATATTTCAAA
Source organism: Bibio marci (assembly GCA_910594885.2). NCBI lineage: Eukaryota > Metazoa > Arthropoda > Insecta > Diptera > Bibionidae > Bibio > Bibio marci. The sequence continues at coordinate 2,433,424 of OU343116.1, read as the reverse complement.
ATTGATTTACCATATACATTACAGCTATTGTCAAGATTTAATTATCGTTATTTAAAACCTTTTTTCAAGACATTTCATTACTGTCAAGTTGACAATTTATTCCATATGAACATAGCGTCCACCAACCCCCTATATATTTTCTTAGATAACATCTCGTTTTTGTTTCCATAAGCGAACCAAAAAAAAAGGGTAATCTACATAGAGTGGAGTAATTATCATCGGCATGAAAAATACTGAAAATTATTCTATATGCCGAACACCGGCTATTCGAAATTCCAACGTTATACAGTTAAATAATGCATATAAAATATTTTCAATACATCAGTTCCAATAAGGGGTTAAACAAAATTTCTTTTGTAAAACGCTGACCATATACAAATATATTTTAAAATTAAATATCCATAAAAATCAAATCCCAATTTTATATATAATTACCCTTAAAAATTAATTTACACACTGAAAAAAAAAAAACTTTATATTGTATCGTAAATATTTTATGGGAGCAACAACAACACACATTTATTATATAAATATAAATTTAATTAGTTGGTAGGTGGGGTATTATTGTGTTTTATTATTTTTGGGGTTTTATGATGTGTATTTATTTATAAAAAAAAAATTAAAAAAATAATAATAAATCAACGAAATAATAATAATAATTAATAGTTGGTTTTTGTGTTTCATGTAAAATAAATATTTTTGTTTAAAAAATTAACCCTTTTTTATTGCATTCGATATATTTTTTTTTTATATTATATTAATTGAAATGATTACATTAATAATATAATCAATTTCAATTACACACAACGTCATCATCATATTACATCACATCAAATTTAAATATAAATTAACAAGTAACGTCTTTTAACCCATTGAGTTTATTATCTATTTCATACTATAATATTATAATAGAAATATTGCGTAACGTAGTTAATGCTCAGTGTGTTATTATATGAAAAGGAATGGAGATTTCCATCGGTACCTAAAATAAACTGAATTCAACGATTTGATATAAGGCAGCACAATCATAGAATTAAATTTCATCAGAATGAACGGTGTACACAATTTCAAATTTATTAGTGATACCCATTATAAAAGCATATAGTGAAATTACGATAATTTCAAGGATCAATCAATGCGGCAAATAGATCGCTGTTTTGGTTGCGAGTAAAGAGTAAGTAAATTAACGTGTATAAGAAATAAATAAATTAATTAATCAAATCACTCGCTCAAGGTGTAAGAATATATACAAACAAATAAAATTATATTGTTCATTTGGTAATATATTAATAAATGCAAAAATTCTTCTGCATCTCGCGGGCAACTGTGAAGAAGTTATTTATTTGGCAAAAAAGAAAATCAATATTTTATTTATAACCCCCACACTATCCAAACTTCCATTTTTATACTATATATATATAACCAAACCATCTATATATTGTATAATATATATGCACTTAATATTTTATGAATGAAATAATATATACATTCTATCGAAATGATATCAAATATCACGACGCATGGACATGATTTTAAATATATATATGTGCCCCCGTCGTCGTTGTAATATTAACAAAATAAATATAATTACAAATATTCTTCTCTTATTTTTTATTCTCTAAAATCATCATCACATTTTTTGTTTTGGCAAAAGCTAAATTTTATAATAATTTTGAATATTGATATATTATTACCCGCGACGAGACGATACACAATAGTTATATAGTTACAAATACCACACACACACACACACACATATAATAAAATAAACAAAATTCTAAATAATATATCATATTAAAATTTCATTTACCTTTTTTATGACACAGTGTATTTTTTTGTTTTATGGAAAACTACCAATAAAAAAAAAAAATTGTGTAACAAGAACTGACGAAGAAACCTTAAAAGTTGGGTCACAATTTTGTTATAACATTTAAAAAATAAAAATTATATTATTATTAGTATATAAATATTTCTTTTTATTATAATTAAATTATAGTAAATTATGTTTTAACTACACTATTTAATTTTGATTTTTACACGTTGATTTGTCATAGATTTTTAATTTTTTTTTTCATATATCACATAATATTTTGTATTATTTATACTATTTTTTCATATAAAAGTCAATCTAATAATCAAAACCATACTTTCAATTATAAATTATAGGTAAAAATAAAATAGAAATCACCTCAAACACTACACACACACACACAATTATACTATGTTTTATATATGTTAATTTATAATTATTATTATTGATATAAAGAAACCTTGAAACACTTGATGGCAAATTGTTATGGATATATGTACAAACACCTACATATATTTCTTAAACACAATAATATAAATATAATAATTAGTCACAATATATGTTAATAGTTGATCATCCTTTCTGGATGAATATTCGTGGGAGACTGTATTATAATTTGTAAAAAAAATAATTACAATAAATAAATGCGGAGAGAAAATTCCAATCAAAAGCATATGAAAAACTAAAAAAGCACATACACACACACACACACACACACGCGCGCGAAAATCCCCTAACATTTTCCAAATCATTACAGGATTATGATTTTATACAAGTGTACAAATAGGGGAGAATTTCGAAAAAAAAAATCAAAAAATAAATTCTCTTGTGAAAATACGAGAAAAACTAACATAAAATAATATTATTTTTTTATTATCGCACGCAGTTGTTTTTTAGTTATTGGCACATAAAGTTTTAATTGAAAATATATATATTTAATTATATATTGAATATACAGTGTAAGTTTTTCTATCAGTCTCACCCCGCCGCTCATCATATACACAAACCACCTTAATAAATTAAACACCCCGTCGTCTCAACCCAACACTATAATGTTATAATAAAAGTTGATATCACCCACACACAAAATAAATTTCATACAAAGTCATTCATTCGCGCGCTCAATATATAAAAACCTATATTTTTACCATCAAATAATATACAACAATATTACGTATATATTATTATGTGGAATAACTCAAAGCTCAAAATCATATTTATATACAGAAATTTATATAGAAAGTGGTAGTATATATGGAGAGGAGTATAAACAAGTAACCACCAAAAATATAATGAAACTATATAATATTTACAGCAGCACACTCACTATGAGTATACAGGAGGAGGTAGAGGTCTGCCTGTGTGTGCATGCATACAATTCATAATGTAGTTTTTGTTACGGTTTAAAATATTTTCTGTTTTATTTTTTATCCTTTTTAAGAAATGTTCACCCGTCCTTATATGTATATAGTCGTCCTTACACCCTCTCACATTCTATGCGAGGCTCTGGATTGAATATTGATTATTTCAATATATATATATACGTAAGTCGAGTAGTTTTAATATATTGTATATAGTTTATTGTTGATGGTGGTGGTGGTGATGGTGAAAGCTTTTTTGCATAATGAATTGTTCGACAATACGGAGGCTTTTTGCCCGAATTTCATATTATTTAAAATTACGCGAATTAGATTAATCCGATTTGGTTATTTTTTCACACAACCAATGTGATTTTTAGTATACTTTATAGAAAAAACTAAATATATTATTTACAAATTCACTTTCTTGACATATATTAAAAAAATATAGACTTTATATAAAAATTTAATAGAGGCAACAAAATACTATAATAGAACGAAAATTTGTTTACGAAACTATAGGGAAATATTAATAGTGTTTGGGTAGGTTTTATGAAACCACTACTGATGATAGTACACGTGGACAAGGGATGTTTAAACAGGGTTGTTTTTAACACAGATGTTTTAATGAACTTCAAAAAGAACATTTAAAACAACCCTGTGTTAACATTTTCTTAAGATAATAGATAATAATTTTGAAAACATCCAAAGGATATAATCCTTCCTTATATATTCTATATATATTTTATACGGATAGATTAGGGGTTACGTTAAAATGCGCGCCGTACATTTGTTTATTTATATAATAAATCGCTAATATTTTTTACCGAATTTAAATTATAAACAAGGAAATTGAGTGTGAGTATTGTTCATAATTCTATAGTTTAACATAAATTCAATGTGTAATTTTTCTTCCATTGGCATTACATGGCATTTGTATATATATCAACCATTCGATATCTGTTTCTATACAGAAATAAATCCTATTATACAATATAAAATAAATTTGGTACTCTAATATAGAAAATGACATGTGATCTGTGTGACGTCAGAAATGAAAAACCTTGGCTATTTTCGTCTTTTTTTTTTTGTATCTATGATACATTTAGGAAGAAGAAAAAAAAATGTTAACACAACTATATGGGCGAGTTAGTGAGTGAGGAGTTTTTTTTTCTTTTTTTTCCGATATACTGAACTTTCTTTTTGCCTATATATTGTGAAGGGATGCGATTTTTTTACACAAAGAGAAAATTCGTATGGTATAATTATATCAGAAAGAAAAAAAAGAAAATATAGTTGGTGGAAAACATTAAAATATATAGAGATTTGTTGTGGTGAGAATTATAACAAATTTATAATATTTATATCGTTATCATAATGCTAATGGGATATGTGTGTGGGAGTATTTTTATGTTCTCTCGCTGGTGACGACGCGCACCCACCACCACAATCGATGAGAGTTTTTAAATGTTATAACCATTTGTAATTTATATATATGGTATTGTGTGTATGCACTACATGTACATGATGGTGTTATGGTAAATAAATATATATATATATATATATTATGATAATGATAATGATAATAGTTTCTCTGTTCTATAGTCATAAATAATAATACTTTGCTGCACAAGACACAATATACTAAATTATCAAAAATTAAATGATAAAAATTGACATAATATTGTATAATAATAGTATTTTATTTTGTATTTTCGCTGATGAATTTTTTGAAAGATAGAACATTCAACCCACATATTTATGTACAATTGTAATATGTAGTATTCACACAGTAGTAGTAGTAGTAGTATAGTGATAATAGTAGTAGTAGTACTATTAGTAGTAGTAGTATTAGTAGTAAGTAGTAGGTTAGTTATATATAATATAGAAAATTAGGTCATTAAAATTCAAAGTATTGAAAATTTACATTTAAATATATATATTTGGTTACACATATTATTGCATTTAAGGGCAGAGGTGTTAAAAAGATAGCTTTAAAAAAACAATCTTAAAGCTGTGGTGGTAAAAATGTTTTGAAGAAGTTGAGGTTCAGCAATGATCAACAACAACCAACATATGGGTATAGTTTTACCATAATGAATAGATACGAATTGCAGTGAATTATCGTCTATATTTCTTTAAAATGAGAAACCAAATATATATCTATAATATGGGCAAATATAATATTAATGGTATAATTAATTATAATGGCTGGTAACATTTTGTACACCCTATACACATATATATATATAAATATATACTTGCTGTTAGATAACAACATATTTATGTATATTATATATATTACAATAATATAAAAAGAAAATTACATTATACGAAAATTCAGATTTAGATTTATCTATTGTAATATAAAAAATTATACAAGGTTAAAATAATGCTAAATAGCTCGTAGTTTTTACTATTACATTTATATATTTATATATACAATATATTTTGTATAGATATTAGATACGATTTACAATGGATAAACGTCATCAACCACGTACAACGCCTACACCATACACCATATATATGTATATAACCACGTGGGTGTAAAATATAGTCACCACTATTATACATTTATTTTTATATGTACGTTATTTACTATAGATAAATATTTAATTTATTGTTGCTGCGGCATTCTACAATATAAATTCTGTCTATATTTTATATAAATATCTCTAAAAACTAAACTAAATGGTTGATAAAATGATGATGACATTTCATGAAATATATACAACACCTAACACCTAACTCTTTATAAATGCACAGCTACTGCAATACATTGTATAATATATATATATATATATGAAAGCGTATTTTCAATTAAATTTTCAAATTTGATTTATAATTGTGTCTGTGTAATATAATTAAAAAAAAAAAAAAAAAATAATATACATCTCTGTAATAAAAGATTGGAAAATATGCGATGGGAGGAAAAGGATACACCGATTGATTATACGTTCAATGGGTTAACGTTTTGTTTTTTTTTCTTTTTTTACTTATAATTATACAAATAAATTTGATGTGTATGTATTTTTAGTGTATTATTTTGTTAAATGTAATTTTTAATTAATATTTAAGATAGAACGCGAAAAAGAAAAAAAAAATAAACAAATAAAAATTAAATAATAATTAAATAATAATAAAATAAAAACAAAGAAACTCTTACCTTCAAAATCCGGTGTTGAATGAAGATCTTCTTCAGAGCTACTAAATGATCTTTGTTGTGATAAATATTGTTCACCAAGTGAACGTTTATGTTTTATTTGTTGAACATCTAATGTAGACGTTTCTACAACACTATGCGATTGATGATGTAATTGTACTTCATGTTGTTGTTGGTGCTTTATTGGTTGTTGTTGTTGTTGTTGTTGTTGTAGTTGTTGATGTTGGTGTTGGTGTTGATGTTGTTGTTGTTGTTGATGCTGCTGCTGATATTGTTGTGAATGATGGTCGTGATGTTGTGATTGATGTTGTTGCTGTAGTAGTTGTTCCTCTTGCTGCAGTTGTCGCTGTTGTATTGTTTGTTGCTGCTGTTGCCGATTTACATAGTGTTGTTGTTGTTGTCGTGGAACTAAATGTGGATGCTGACGCATAAGACCATCTAATTCTCCCTACAATTAATGATTTAAATTTATTATTTAGAATTGAATAAATATTAAAAAAAATAAAACCAAAAAATTAATAGATAATATTGAATAATAAAACCAATATCTGTCTAATCGCTACACACCCGTTTTCCAAAAGATAGGATCGAATTTCCGTTAGATGATTCATTGAATTTTTACAGACATCGAATGAAAAATTGGCTATATATCTTTTAACCGCATAAATCGATTTTGACTGAATTGAACAAGATTAGCGGGCAATTGAAAAAGTATTATATGCTCCACTGTAAGATTTATTTGAAATCGTCGAAATAGGGAATGGGAAACATCTGATTTATCGGTATACCGTGGTGTTATGTAACAGAATTTTCGAAGATTCAATGTAATTTAATATAAAACTTTAAAAGCATATAAATACCATTAAGCTTTAACGTTTATCATTATCAATTGTTTTATATGTGGATAGAAATCCTAGCCATATATAAATTGATGTGGTAAGTCACTACTAATCTTAAAACATTTATACTTTGTATTAATAATTTTTCTTATTCCTATATATATATACCTGATAATATGTTGGATCATCGTCAGGATATAGTGTTGACTGTTCTGTGTTTTGTGATTGTTTTTGTTGTTGTTGTTGATACTGTATTGGTATTTGTGGCATAATACGTCTATGTCCGGTACCGATTTTTTCTGCTGGACGAATATCGGTTGTAGACAGTCGTCCAACGGGTGGTTCTTGTTGAGAATATTGACGCCGTAATAGACTACCGGATCGTTGCATCATTGGAATTTCTTGTTCGGCAGCACTTTTAGCTCTTTCTAATTTTGGACGTTTATCGGATGCATCATATGGATCGGGTAATAAATTCTGCGCAATAAATAAATTGTAAATAATATTATAATTAGTCATATCATCTATTACTATATATATATATATATATATATACTTACCCCTCCCAAATGTGGTTCCATAAGACTTCTTAAATAGATATCTGATGCATCATTAGATTTATTCATCCATTGTCCTGATTTTGATATTAATTCTTGTTTCTTACGACAAAGGATGCAAACCCATACCACCTGTAAAAATACAATTTATTTATACACATTATAATTGCGAATTATGGATGGCTACGTATATAATTAATGTAAAATTTATATGTGTGATGTGAAACTATAAAATTATATATAGTATAATTTTAATGTACAAATTATAATTACATATATTTTATATGTTAACATCATCATATGTGTAACGTGGTTATAATATATAGGACATAGATATAGGATGAACAATTCATTGTATATTATATATTAGTAATTCATTTAAATATAAATACATTCAATGTCACTATATAGTAACTATATATATAAATAAATATATAAAATTAAATGATATTAATAAGCATGTCAAGGGCATTAAACCTTCTCCTTTTTCTGTAACATTTTTCCTTATATCTTATATTTTGTTTTCACAAATTTTCTAGATTATACATACTAAAAAAAAAATATATATATATATATATAAAGGAAAAAGGAATTGAATTAAAACTTACACACACACACACAATAATATATAATATATATATTTCATTTTAGGGAGATATTTTGTTCGAAATTTTATTTTCATATAGACGTGTATAAAATTATCAAACGTCTTATACAGATTAAATATAAGATTTTATATTAAAGTAATATTTAGATATAGAAAACATTTGAGAACAAGCTATACGAAAAAAAAACACAATTTTTGAGTAAATATACGTACGTTCGATGTTCGTAAAATAATAACATTAATTATTTATTTATATATTGTAAACCGATGAGAATTAAGAAAATGTGAAAATTTCAGCACATTTCCTTCAGTACATAACGAAAAATACAATGTATTAACTAATTCTTTGTGTGTCACGTCGCTCGGTAAACGTACCAAGAGCAAAGAACCAACATTGGAATTGGTAAAAAAAAAAAAAAAATGCTATCGAAACGTATATGTTTTACTATTTAGAATACATGACATATATCTCTCTTGTTGTTCATATAATTCTAGTTTTATTTTCCTTAATAATATATTAATATAATATATTTTTTTATCCTATTATTATTTATAATAAAAGAAAAACCATAACAGAAAAAAATTAAAAAAAAAAGACAAAGTGACATGTATTTTAATAGAAAAAGTATAAGTTTTTGTATATCTTATTTTTAAATACATAAATTCTACATAATATATACTTATATATTTACTGGCACAGCAATATATTATTGGCCATAAGCCAGAATTATAAACTATTCCTTTTATAAATACTATATTATAGCCAATATATATATATATATATGTACAGTCAAAAGGATATAAATATACAAAATATTAAAAGCTATTGGGTATTAAAATACTACCGGGATAAAAAAATAAACCAGAACCCGTACGATAATAATTTTAATTCGCCTTAATAGAAAAACATTTCCATTTGATGAAATACATACCAACATTACGCATCCGATCATTAAATAATTTTTCAATAACAGTTTTCAATTCCATCTTCGAATTATATTGGATCGATTTTAACGTTTACCTTGAAATGGCAAAATTCGAATGGTGCGAGATCTACGAAGGCTGATAAAAGACTGTGTTTTAAACTGATAATAAGACATTCGATGGGAATGTAAATATAATCGGTGTACCACCAACATTGTACTAATTATTTAATTGGTGATGGTGATATTGTTATGGTAAAATTAAATTTCAAAGTAGTTTGTCTAATGCAATGATGTACAGCATACAATCAAAAAAATAATAATGTTATCATACGATGTTAATGTTCTGTTCTGTTATTTTGCAATAATTCGGGTTAGCTTTAATCGCAGTAGTATATTATATGTGTACGTTATATATTACTCATATTTTTATAAATATGCGGTATACTTAAGAAAAATTCTTAATGAATAATAAGATGATGTCTACAGAAACTTAGGCGCCTATAGAGATGATTTAACAAAAAAAAAAAAAAAAAAGAAAAAACCCTCAACCACTCCAAATAAAAACCCTTAAATATTTTAAGAAAATATTCCACTCAATAATATATGTTTCGTTTTTGTTTTCCTTCCTTTTTTTTTGTATATAACTTAAATATATAGAACTTTCATTTGTCTTGTAGCAATTTAATTTTTTTCTTTAACATATCCATATACGGACGACGAGAGGTAGTTCCATAACTCGTCGACCTAATCATATATTATACAATACACGATTCTGGCTGAAACTATCATATTATCAATTTTATATTTAAATAGAATACAATCAAGCGGATTATGATTAATGGATCGACCGGCGGCTACAGTCATATAATATATACTATTATTATTTATTTTTTAAATTTGAAATTCATCTATCAGTCAATTCATTCATCAAGAGAAGCAGCATTGCTGATGTCATTTGCTATTATTATGTTTATTTGCTTTACGTCATTGATATTGTATTTATATTTAAAAAAGATTCAATAAGATATGGAATTGAACCGGTAGATCGTGTTGTCTTTGCTTGCCAAGCTAGATAAAAGCCGATATCATATTGTTGACACGGTATCCTCATATTGCCACAATTATTGTTTTTGTTGAAAACAAAAATTATATTTCACGGATCACACATTGACCACATATTAAATATGACTATAACTCCATGATGGGTTTTATATATTGATCATAAGGGTCATGAATTTACGGCATTATTTTATTCTCCTGGTGCAATGTATTTTAGAATACTCATGCTACATTTAGGCGTTCAGCATCTTATGATATTGATAAAACAATAATTGAAAAATAATATTTCACTATGGAAATTTATCTTCATCGGTTATTATACCACCAATTACGATCGTTTACGTTCACTGCTAATAATTCTATCTATATGTAATTTATGTATGTGTATTTAAATAGTGTACGTATGTATGTAAATCATTTACCTTATTGCTACGAAGTGTTACTTTGCCACCACATCTTGCACAACAACGTATCTGACAATACTGACAAATATGACCAATGCCATCGGCAAATTTTGTTTTTAAACATATATGACACGTTGAATCCAATTCAAAACCAGATTTTTTATGTTGATCGGATCGTTTTCGTATTTCATCTTCAAGTGATAATACTTCATCTTGTTTACGTCTGAAAAATAATTTGTTTTTAAAATAATAGAAATTTATAAAATAACAATTTTTTTTTTATAACAAAGAATTAAATAAAGGATAACTCATTTATTTTTATTTTTTTAAGATATGCAATCTTTTGAATTATTTATGTATGTAAATGTAATGTCATGTTCCCGCGATGGTTTACAAAAGTTCTGAAATTCTCTCTATATTGAATGCTTTTTAAAACTAAGATTTCAAGAAAATCGAACAACAGGCCATACTAAGCTCAGTTAGTAGGTGTATTATTAAGAATAAATTATACTAATATTAATACTAATTATATACTTACTTTAAGATTTCATTATCAAGTTGTTCTTCTTGTTTTTGACGCATCAAAACACTTTCAATAATGTGTCGCTCTTCAGCAGTTAAATTTGATAAGTCAGGCATGTCGGCCATTGTTTGTTTAATGGATCAATCAATAATATTTATCCAATTTGGCACAAACACACCAATTTATTCTCTAATTTCACAGCATAAGTTATTCGATTGATTGATTACAAAAAAATATAAAAAAAATAAATAAATAATGAAATAAAATTATTAACTTTTTACAATGTTTGATACAACAAACATTAACATTTTAATTCGTATCACCATCATCATCTTTATCATCACATCTTCAACTTCATCATCAACAGCAATTTTAAGATTATCATATTTATTCTTATTATTATTATTACTATTTATTTTTAAGTTTTTTAAATTAAATTAAATTTTTCACTATATTTTATTTTTATTTTTAAGTATTAAATATTTCACTATATATAATTTAATATCTATTTTGTTTTAAACTCCTGTTATGGAATTGTTTTATCCTTATAATATCCATATAGCTAAGAAATTATAAATTGATAAAAGATGGTGAAGACGTTAGTATAATATATATGATAATGAGGTATTTATAACACACTATTCGTCTTGATTTTCCAACATAAATTACAACTTAACGTATCATACAATTTTGTTTTAAATTAATATAGCAAAATATTAATGGTATAATCACCCACTATCAGTGTTGCGGTGGGTATCGTTAATGCTAATCAATCGTAAAATACCGGGTTCAATTACGGAAATTTACATATGAAAAATTTCAGTATTTATGGGGGTGGGTTAGCATTTGATTGTTTAGGGATTAAAAATAAATGGTCAAAGATTAAAACAATGTCTTGCAGAAACAATTATGCGGACTAATCACTTATACAAAAATAATGAAATTAAGCAAACATCTATACCTATACTATGTTAAAATTGTCATTCAGCAACTGATTTCGATTTTCCACATTTACAGAAATGGATCCAACTTAACATAACAATTCTTCTGAACATTTTGGCAAACTTATGAGCACTATATATAAAAAAAGGCGATCCAAATGTTATCGAAATTGGTGGGAAAAAAAGTGTATGGCACAATATACCATAAACTGATAAAGATTATTTTTATTCCACAAATTTTTACCGAAGTCATTTATAGTAGAATAAAACAAATTTTCATATATTTTTGTACAAATTCTAATTTTAAACATTTGACACATTTTATATTTTCTCACAAATAAACCATTCGAAAAAAGGTCAACAAAACTATAGTAAAAGAGCCTGCGTTTCTTAACCGTATACAAATTGTACATTATATTTTATGTATGTTGAGAGAGGAAAAACGAAAAGAGAAAGGAAAAATATGTTTTCTTATCATATTTATAGGCAAAAAAAAAAAAAAAAAATGTTTTATTAATAAATTTTGTTTTTTTTCTTATCATGAATTATAATAGTGTGTGAATGAATGAATGAGTGTATTTCATTCGGTCGGTGATTCTATATGCATTCTACTCAACTAAACTCAACGACAACAACACACAGCAAAAGTTTTCGCCTTTAGCCGTTCATTAATTTTATCCATTCAACTCCCAGCACATAATAGATAACTAACCACTTCTTGCCTCAGTCCCGCCATGCTCTTTTTGTCTTCACGTCTTTTTCACTCATCATTTATAATCATTATTATACACAAAATAATATATATACGCACAAGGAACCACAGCTGTTACTTTTCACAATTTTCTTTTAAATTTTTTCCCAAGTAAAAAAACTACTGTATCACTATGTGAAAAAGAACAAGTACAAATAATATGATAATAATTAATTAAAAAAAATATAGAAATTATATGAAAAATAATTTCCTTTTTGGAATGCACATTATTAATTAATAAATATACGAATTTATATACAAAAAAAATAACACACATACATTCAGAGGCACACACACAGCCCTTATTACATACAATCACACATGTAGGAGCAGCGCACACTCATAAAAATATACACATTATAATTTTCACAATGAAATTTATGTTGGAAAATGACTATTATCGTTGTTGTTGTTGTGCTTTTATTTTTGTTGTTGCTGTTTGGCTGTTGTTGTTGTTGTTGTTGTTGCTGCGTATATTTCCTTTTTTTTTTCTCATGCTTTGATAAAAAAAAACATCACATTAATCATTTAAAAACGCACATAATGCAAAAGGAAAATTCACACATTTTCATTTTCTTTTTCTTTTTCTTTTTTTTTTTATTTCTTATTTTCCAATTCTAAGAAACACAATAAAAAAAATACCTTTTTGTAAGACACCAATGAATAAACATTTTTTGAAATCATTTTAACAAACATTTTTGATTTTCCTTCTTTTTTTTTAAACAGAAAATTTTCTTTTCACAAAAATTGGATTTGTGAAATTTTCACATTTTTCTTGGTATAAATTATCATAATTTAAAAAATGTTTTTAAATAATTCTTATATTTATTTATTTTTCAACTATATCTGTTGAAAAGTTATGTGTAAAAAAGGATATATATTTTCCTTTTTTTTACATATATATTATTCCACATCGGAAAAACACATAATATGGCTGACGACAACAAAAATACACAAACACACACACACACACGACGCGATGATGTCGTCGCATAGATAATTTTCTTAAAAAAAAAAAATAGATTTGAAATAAATGTTCTTTCTAAATTATCTTCTTTTTTGTAGTTTTCAAATTAAAAAATAAACTGCACTTTGAATAACAAAAAAAAACAAAAAATAGCCAAACCAAAGGAAAGAAAACAAAAAAAAAAAAAAAAAGCACAAAATTTAATTAATTTTCTTTTAATAATTTTGTAAATTCCATTGAATTGGATTTATTTCAAAATAAAAAAAAAAAAACCAAATTTCATGAATCCTATTTTAATACTGCGTGTGCCGTGAGGTGAGCCGTGTATGTTTTCCTATCCGATGAAATTTATATAATAAATAAATGAGAGATGAAATTTTTACACTTTTATTTTACACATTTTTATATAAAACATACACTCAAACACACACCCACACACAAAGAATTACGTACATATAAAGTGGGCTCTTGACGTCACACGGAAAATATTGATTTTTCCAGTTTTTTTTTGCTTTGGATTGTATGTAGAGTCTTTGGAAAATTTATCAAAAATTAGTAGACTGCACAATAGATGGCAAATAAATTGAATGAGAAAAATGATGAATATAAAGGCGATGCATAATCAACATACATACATTCAATGTAGATGTTAAAAACATTTAGATTCGAAACACGAGATTTAATATTTCTCAGTAACACCGGTTTTTTAACCGCAATATGAAAATCCTAAAATATTTAAGCAAACAGATTATACAGTACGTTATCCATTACATAGACTAATGTCTAATACAAAATGAGGTGCACTATTGCTTGCTTGAATTGGCGTATGTCTGAGTAATCAAGTCATATCCATACTCGCAAGTAGTGATTACAAAATTGTGTACCCAAAACACTTGTAACATGAATCTGGTTTGTGTAATAGTTTGCAGTCTTCATATATAAAGCTTTTAATACGTAGTAATACAGTAACGCAATAAATGTTCAATTGCAAATAAATTAACATACAAATGTGACGATGAAATTTCAAAGTAGTATATAGTAGTAGTAGTATGAAATATTCGTATGAGTAATTGTGTAATATATATCGTTTGAAATATTTAGTACATTTAACTGGGGCATGTAAATAATTCAACATCCCAGATCATAGATACGATCTAAGTATTTTATATATACTATTATTAAAATATGCAAAACAATAGAACAAAAATCTTTGCATAATTGCGCAGTAATAAATCAAATGTTCTAAAAGCTTGATAGATGCTATTCATATTCTCTACTTAACGGAGTAACATGAATGATGATGTTATGATGACCGAATATTAATGTTGTCAATAATTAGTATTGAATATAATTGTAATTGACATACCTGCTGTTGCTTTTAATTGAAGACATAATTCACTGGAATGCGTGTGTTGCTGTGTTTTAAAAAACTACATCCGAATGAAATATAAATGATAATCGATGATTTCGTAGAAGTTGACGCAAATTGTCCAAAAATTGTTAATCGTATGTTGTTTCGTGAATTGTGACTCCCAAAAAAAAAAAAATGCTGCAATAAATTATGAAATATTAGAAATCAAATAAAAATGTAATAATTATGTAGGTAAATTTACTTACATTATTTATTTTAAATGATTAATTGATAAATATGGATAATATTTTATACCGCACTTCTATTTTAGCATTACGAACTACCAATATGATACGAAATAAAAATGTTGCACCAAAATATATTTGTCTTACTATAGATTTTGAATTCCATTGCGGTGACGTCATGTCAATTTTCTTTTTATAAAAAAATACGTCATTACTTTACATATCATTGAAATCATGGTTTTATTCATTCTCAGTTTTGGTGAATCCATTGATTATACGTTGACCGTTTAATTATAATTGCAACCTATAAAAAAGAAAAAAAAGATAATTATTATTTGCTCACTAAATGTTTTACGTTTTATTTAATTATGATAAAAAATAGAAAAAAAAATATTTATTTTAAGAAAAATGATCATATGTTACTTTTTTTCTGTTTTTTTTAATCATCAATTACAAAATTGGAAAATTTATTCTTAAAAATCAAAAATCATTTACTAAATTTTTGTTTTAAAAAAATGAAAAAAAAAAAAAAAAAAAAAAAAGACGCCATTTTGGACAGACATTCTTTTTCCTTGCAAATTTTTAGCAATTGCAACACACTAAAGACCCATCCATCATCGTAATAAAAAAAAAAGAAATATATAATATATATTTTCTCATCTACACTCATTCCCGGACAGTTTAGTCTTAGAGGAACCTACTTTTAAAATTCATTATGTACTTACGTTTATTACCGATGGACGAATTGCTTGCAAAATATGCAGACGCGACTATACGTATTTGTTTTGTGAATTTCCTTGATTAATTGTTCTCTTTAAACACTCTTGATTTGATATTTAGATAACATTATGTTGTTATAACGAATATAAAAAAAAATCTTTAAGAATAAAAATCCCAAAAAATTATTAGTAGAAAACGTAAAGCAATCGCAACGGAAACAGTTCACTGAAGAAAAAAAAATGAGACAAAAAAAGGATGAGATAAAATAAGAAAAAATGACGTTGACAGAAAATCACAATAACGCCCATAAATTTATGCCCAAAAATGAATTTATTCAATGTCAAAATCAATCAAAAATGTGTTTATCATTAAACATTTGCCCTTTGTGTTATGTCAGATTGTATATTTATATGGGGAAAAAAATGTATGTATATAAATAGAAAATAGAAATTAAGAATTATAATTTAATACTATTCTGAACACAAAATTCGCAATTAACGAAAAATTAATGTTTGTTTTTAGCACTGCTGCAAAATTATCAAATTGAATAGTTATTGTCTTGCATTTACCACAAAAACGTAATTTATATGTAATATAATATGTTTCAAATCACGTAACATCTACATACAGATAAAATATAAATTATTAAAATGAACCATGAGTTTTGTATGATAATTAATTTTATCAATAATATGATAATATGAACACCTAAATAATTATATATTCTTATATTATATTCAGTTGTGTCGTAGGTACGTTTATATAATATACACTTTATCATTTTAAGGCATGATTAGGTGTTTTTTAAATATTCATATGAGTATTTGCGTACATTTTAATATGGCATGTGCATAACTCAACATCCCAGATCACAGATATGATCTAATTATTTTATATATATTAATTATTAAAGTGTGCAAGATACAAGATCAAAAATCTTTGCATAACCAAATGAACTGAAAGTTTGGTAGATGCTATTCAAATATTCTACTTTATGAAGTAACATGAATGATGTTATTATGATGATGAAAGAATATTAATGTTGTCAATTAGTATTGAATATAATTGTAATTGACATACCTGCTGTAAAATTGTAGACATAATTCACTGGTATGAGTGTGTTGCTGTGATTTACAAACTGTATCTCAATGAAACATAAATGATAATCGGTAATTTCGTAGAAGTGGACGTAAATTGCACTAAATCTGTTAATCGCATTTGTTTGTTTCATGAATTGTGACTCACAAAAACATGCTGCAAAAAAATATGAAATTGTATTAGAAATCAAGTAAAAATGTAATAAATATGTAGGTAAATTTACTTACTTTATACATTAGTTATTTTAAATTAATAAATTTGGATAATATTTTATGCCACACTTCCATTTTAGTATTACGAACTACCAATACGATACAAAATAAAAATTTTGTACCAGTATATATTTTTCTTACTATAGATTATGAATTCCATTGCGGTGACGTCATGTCAATTTTCTTTTTATAAAAAAAATACGCCATTACTTTGCATAACATTGAAATTGTGGTTTTATACATATTCTGTTTTGTAAATTCATTTGATTATACTTTGAACATTTAATTATAATTGCAACCTATAAGAAAAGAAAAAAAAAGATAATTAATATTTGCGCCCTAAATATTTTACGTTTTATTTAATAATGATATGTGTTTTCTTACGAATTAATAGCAAATCCAACATCGTAAAAAAAGAAATTTATAAAATGTATTTGTTTTTTAATCTACACCCAACCCAGGACAATTTAGGCTAAGGAATCCGCTTTTAAAATTCATTTTATACTTACGTTTATTACGGATGGACGAATTGCTTGAAAAATATGCATAGGCGACTATAAACATTTGTTTTGTGAATTTCCTTGATTAATGTTCAGTTTAAACATTCTTGATACTATTTTGGATAAAATTCTGTTGCTATAACAATTATAATTAATTATTAATTACAGTAAAACGAATATAAAAAAATTCTTTAAGAATAAAAAATCCGAAAAAATGATCAGAAGAAAATATAAAACAACCACACACAACGGAAACAGATAACTGAAAAAAATAATATGAGATGAAACTATTGAAAAATTAATTGGAGAATGAAAAATTCAGTAAAATTCGAGTAAAATTGAGAATTGAGAAGAAAATCACAATAAAAACCCAAAAATTATGCCTAACAATAACTAAAATGAATTTATTCAATACCATTTTATGAACAAAAATAAGTATACATTTTGGCGGAACGCTTATTTTTTTTTAGGCACTACAATTTTGACATCTGTTGTTTTTGATTTTTATTGACAGTTTACTTCGCCATTTGTACATTTGTGTTTGATTTTATACTTTTTATTTTTCAATGGATTTATTTTGGTGCTATAATTGTTGTTTTTAGCATTTCTTTTAATTTATAAAATAAAATATCTTAATTAATAGGGCATATGAATAAAAATTAAAGATGCATTTATAGTGTTTTATGTATATAGTTTTAACAATTAATTAATTAAATTATAATTTTACGGTTTTACTCTTGATAAAATATAAAAACATCATATGTCTTCAACTGGAACTGGAGGAAATTACGGTGTTGATACAAAATCAAAACAAATTTCAACATCATACCATGCAATGGGAGGATCACCGTCCGTAAATCATCATGTATCGATATTCCGAAATTTTTTTAGATATAAAAAAATTATTAAATTTATTGGAATAATTTTAATATTTTTTTTATCGGTATTAATTATTACACATTATTATTTACAACGTGTAAGTATTTTTCGATTGCTTATAAAAAAATGGTTCTGTTTATATATATTTATACTTTTTTATCTTTATTTAGGTTGATTCAGATATAATTGAAAAAGATGTGTTTCGATCAAGATCACAATTAGATGCTTATGAAGATTTTACAAGTCTTAAAGCATCGGAATTAAAATTAAGGATTGATGAAATGTTACGTATTAAGGTAATTACAATTAATAATAAAAACCTGATTCAAATATTTTCAATTATTTGATTTGCTTGCTTTATCAGCTTTATGTTTACCATTGCAAAAACAAATATTGATCTTCAATCGTCACATTAAGAATTCACTTTTATAAATCATAATCAGCATTTTCTAATTGATACCTGTGCATCAGTTCCTATGTTATGGCTATTTGGAATATTAAGTTCAAATTTTATCTTTTAATTATGAAGTTTTTTTTTGATTTAAATTAACAAAAGCAAGTAATGTCTAGATTGGTTATATATTTGAGTGTTATTAGATATGCTATAAATTTCATAAAGGTTGAGTATTATATCAAAATTTCATTTAAATTGATAACAATATATTATTATTATCATCATCTTATTAAAGTTCTGAGCAAATTCATTTCAATACAATGTATTTTAAATTAACCCCTTATAAAATATACTAATTTTAATTGTTTATATTTTACTTTACTGTGTCTGTAACAACATTTTCATTAATTAATTTTTTTTTAATTTACTATATTTTGCTTCTAAATACAATATAAAAAATTATACCGTAGTTATTATTAGACGATAGTTTATTAATTTATTAGAATAATTTCTACACATATATATATATATTATATATATAGAGCACAGTATCGGTTGAATTACGTGAATTAGAATCACGACGTCAAAAATTACAATCAGACATATCAATTTATAATCAAAAAATTGATGAACTTAAACAAGATTTAATGCGGCAACAAACTGAATTGGATCGTTTAAAAATTTCCGTTGAACAAGCTCAAGTTGCACAACGTGAAGCCGTTCAACGTAATACACCAGAATTAGCATTACCAAAACCATTATTATCGTCAATGGTACCGGCAAAATATAACCGAATAACAACTAAATCAATTATAAATTGTAAAATGAATACATGTTTTGATCATTCACGTTGCAGTTTAACATCAGGTTTTCCAGTTTATTTATATGATCCTGATAAAATATCGTTGGTAAATAATGGTTACGACATTGATGGTTTTTTAAAAACAACAATAAAACAAACATTAAATTATAATATACATTTGGTGAAAGAAGCTGAAAATGCATGTGTATTTTTTGTATTAGTCGGTGAGGCATTATCCGATAATGAAATACATAGAAATAATAATAATAATAATAATAATAATATAAATAGCAATAATAATAGTCAAAATAAATTTACAATATTGCCAACATTAAATGTAACACAATTAAAAAAATTACCATATTGGGGTGGTGATGGACGTAATCATATTTTAATAAATTTGGCTAGACGTGATTTAAGTGCTGGTTCTGGTAATGCATTTTTAAATCAAGATACAGGACGTGCAATATTGGTACAATCAAGTTTTGCTGAATCTCAATTTCGTTATGGCTTTGATATAATTGTGCCGCCAATATTAGGACCACCCGGTGGTGATATATGGCAAGAATGTGCATCTATGGTACCGGCACGTCGAAAATATTTAATTAGTTTTCAAGGTGAAATGTTACCGGTAAATAATAAATTATTAAATGTACGTAATATGAAAAATGATGTTACAAATACAAATGATAACAATGTTGTGATGATGAATGAAAATGTAAATGTATCGGATGATGAAAATGAAGAGGAGGCATTAGCCCAAGAACAGGCACTAGATGAATTTATAATTGAATATTTAAAAGAAATGTCAACCGGTGTTACACAAGATAAATTTCTTTTACAATTTGAATGTAATCCGGCTACCGAACATAAACAAATTGTATCGGTACGTGATTGGTCATTATGCGGTACAGATTCGTCACGCAAAATGGTTTTAAAAGAATCAACATTTGCATTATTGTTGGTACCGAGTATGCATGAAATAAGTTCAACACTGTTGCAAGCACGTTTATATGAAGCATTACGTTCTGGAGCCATTCCAGTAATACTTGGTGCTGATCAAATTCAATTACCATATGGTGAAACAATTGATTGGCGCCGCGTTGCTATATTACTGCCAAAGGCAAGAATAACTGAACTGCATTTTTTGTTACGTGCCATACCCGATGTAGATCTATTAACAATGCGACGTCAATGTCGTCTCATTTGGGAACGTTATTTAAGTTCTGTTCAATCAACTATTGATACGATTATTGCAAGTTTACGTGATCGACTCGGTATACCGCCACGTCCAGTACAATCAATTATTGCACATAGTGTTTTTAATGCAACATTTCAACCATTAAAGTCAGAACCACCAATATTAGATGCTGAACCTGAAGAATCACTTGGACCCATTGAACCACCATATGCAAGTCCATCCTTTCGACGTAACTATACAGCTTTATTGTTACAATCACATGAAGCCTGGAATGATTGGGGTGATCCATTTTTATTATATCCACAATTACCATTTGATCCAATATTACCATCGGAAGCAAAATTCTTAGGTTCACATACTGGTTTTCGTCCGATTGGTAAGGGTATTGGTGGTGCGGGTAAAGAATTTAGTGAATCACTTGGTGGTAATTATCCACGTGAACAATTTACAATTGTTATGTTAACGTATGAACGTGAACAAGTTTTAATGGATTCGTTGGGAAGATTATATGGTGCGTGTGAAATTTTTCTTTGCAATTCGCTCAAAAAATTTAAATATTATAATAATTCGTTAATATTTTTTTTCCACCCTTCACAGGTTTACCATATTTACATAAAGTGGTTGTTGTATGGAATTCACCAAAACCACCGATGGAAGATCTACGGTGGCCAGACATTGGTGTCGAAGTCGTTGTTGTACGTGCACCACGTAATTCATTAAATAATCGTTTTATTCCGTTTGACGTAATTGAAACCGAAGCAATATTATCGGTTGATGATGATGCCCATTTACGGCATGATGAAATTTTATTTGCCTTTCGTGTATGGCGTGAACATCGTGATCGTATTGTTGGTTTTCCGGGACGTTTTCATGCATGGGATTTAAATAATAATTTCGGTTGGAATTATAATTCAAATTATAGTTGTGAATTGAGTATGGTGTTGACGGGCGCAGCATTTTATCATAAATATTATACATATTTATATACTTATTTGTTGCCACAAGCCGTACGTGATAAAGTCGATGAATATATGAATTGTGAAGATATTGCAATGAATTTTTTGGTGTCACATATAACACGTCAACCACCCGTTAAAGTTACGTCACGTTGGACATTTCGCTGTCCCGGATGTCCTGTTTCACTTAGTGAAGACGATACACACTTTCAAGAACGTCATAAATGTATAAATTTTTTTGTACAAGTATTTGGTTATATGCCATTACTGAATACACAATATCGTGCCGATTCTATACTATTTAAAACACGTATTCCACATGACAAACAAAAATGTTTTAAATATATATAATTGGAAAATATTGTGTGTCGTCGTCCTATACGCCTATCACGGGTGTTCAACAAACAAAAATATATTTTTTAAATACTAGTCGTTTTTGAATCTTGCAACACATCACAAAATATACACTGATTCCGTTTTCTTTCAAAATTTTTAAAATTATCTCCCATAGTCAATGCATGATGCGTACGATCTCAACCAAATTTTTCTTAATTTCATTCAACACATCGACATATCAAACCTAAATATATTGCACAATGTAAATATGTATTATAAATAAATTCTATATTTAAATGTTCGTATAGTTAAAAGACTGAAAAGACTATAAAAATAATGTTTTAATAAGTACAAGATTTAGAATAACATTGTGAAATTATAAAGTAAAAAAAATTGACATATCTTTAAACTACTATTTCGACGACTTGCAGACGCTAATTGTATATTTAATTATTAATTTTTTTTTTTAGTATATTTAGTATGAATATATGTACGTATTATATTAATTACTTATAACGGACGCAATAGTTCAATAATTTATTATTATGGTATTAGCAACATCACAAAAACAACATATTTATAGATAAAAATTTATTTTAACATTATATAATGTATAACTTCTTATAGTAATCATTCAATTTGATAAAACTATTCAATTTTAAGCGGTTAAGGCTCTACCAAATAATGTCCATAATATCGTATTAGAAACATTGCCGAGAATATGAAAATGTGTAAAGATAGAAGATTTAATTTGGGTTGGCCTATTATTTTTAGTTTATTATCACACTGAAAAATAATAAACTTAAAAATCCATGTGATTTTAAATCAATAACACAAATACCATTACTCAATAATCAATATATTTTGTTAAATTATTTGCTAATCTATAAATATAATTAATTTTTAAGACATAATGTGATGAATGAATACGCGTGCTCGTGTGCACTGTGATTAAGTTTAAGTATAAATTTTCGAAAATAATATTGAAATTGTATAGTAGTAAAATTTTAACGCAACTATAATTATTATTGGAAAAGGAGGCAAAAATAATAAAATTATACGAAAGGAAAATCTATAACATATAATTTTAATTAATAAATTTTAAAAAGCGAATTTATGGCAGTTTAAGAAGAAAAAATTTATAATTATTTAAGATTAATAATTAAAAAAATTGTCGATTGTAAATAATAAATATTATTATGTAATTGAATACAAATAGCTCACTTTTATCTAAATGATATAGAAGTAGTGCTTGAAAGGATCACATATTGAATCTATGATAAAAATGATGTATATTATACAATTGATGGAATGATGTTGAATGGCGACCACATACGCGGTTTATTTATACACACTTTTTCTACAGATATGTTCTGTAACATATTCAGGTAGTGAACCATTTCCAGAACGTAAAACAATAGCTCTATTTTAAATGAATACAGTTTGCCAATTAAAATTTAAATAAATCTTTATACATTTGATGAATATATATTCTTTATTACTTAAATTATCTAAAACAATACAATGTGATATTCGTCTGAATATACATTACAGTAAATTAATTGGTAATTGCGAACAACAATCAAGAAGTTGGTGATCAGTTGCTCTTAGCACTCTGAATGGCCGAAATTATTCCGTAGGTAATTCTAATATCCATATTTATATATCCTGCTATGGAAACACTATTCAATTGAATTAACTGGTGGTGGTTCAGGAATTGGATTTGTATTCCCAATTGAAATGTTCCAAGATGTTTAATCAGACGTAAACTGGTTTCACATCTATGAATTTATATATTATACAAGAGAACATAATTTGGGATAATTAAAATTCCAACAAGTCAATAAAATAATATATATATTTATAAAATTAGGGTTGTATTTAATTTTTCTCTTTTCGTTTGTTATGGCTGTGTAAGAGGTTATAAAATAGTTTATTTATTATAAACTAAAGAATTCTTAGAAAATCTATTGCGTGTATTATTATACAAAAAACAAATTACATGTATTCATTTTTATTATAACATCATAATTATATATTATTAAAAACGATAAATTTAACAAAATTTAATTATATTTATTATTTGTGCCTATTGAAAGTATATAAACTTATAAAATTATAATTACAACAACAAATATATGAGATAAATTTCAAAATAGCGATCTATTTTTATTCCGTTAAAAACAAAAAAACAAAAACTGAAAATTGTATATAATAGCGCAAAAATTGTTTTTTCCCTCCATTTTTAGCAAAAAAAAAACCTTGTAAATAAGGGGACTGTAGAATTACGCGCAACGCAAAAGTGTCATTGTAGTGTGTGAAAGTGAAATGAGATGATGTGCTTTTTTAAAGATATGTTAAATTTTGTTTTTTGTTTTATGCACATATTTTTTTAATAATTAAAATAAATTAATTTAACATAATATATTTTATTAATTTATTATAATTATTCGTAAATAATATAAATAGTAATTATTAGTTTAAATTAAAAAGTATGGAATGAGTATTTATATAATTTATTGAATATATAAAAAGAAAATGTAATTGATTGAAAAAAAAAAAAAAAGGTGAAAAAATTTGTATGAAGAAATTTCGGTAAGTTTTTTTTGTTTTTTCTTTATAATCGTTTTCCAAAATTTATATTATTTTTTGATTTTATTGCATGCCTATAGTTTTTCATAAATTATATTACATTTTTCTACATAATTATTCATATTTATATTTATATTATAAGTAATTTATCTTTTTCAATGCCGTAAAACAATTTCCCCGTATGCAAATATTTAATGAGCCATATACACATGTGTGCGTAAGATTGTATGTGTGCTTATTGAATTCGTGTACTGTCTGTGTGACTATTTGTCATAGGAGCACCCGATTTTTTTTTTTTTTTTTCATTAAATATTTATATTATTTTTAAAGTTTTTTTTTTTTTATATACCATTTCGATTTTTTCATATATTTTTAAAATTAAAAAATATGCCGTCTTTATGTAGGTCTTGTCTGATAATGATAGAATATTTCAAAGCAAAAACAAAAGAGTTCAAGTAAAATGTTTTTGATTTGACTTTTTTTTTATGTACATGATGAATTATAAAATAAATTACACATAGAAATAATAATTACAACTAATTAATATAATCTCAATGTATACACAAATAAAATCTATACAAAAACAAATACATTTAAAAAAACTTTGGTAAAAACCTTAACTTTCTATTTATAATATGATATTTTTTTTTTTTTTTATAATACCTATATTTATTTAATATTTAAATTCTTTTAAAAATAAACCGTTAAATGATTTTCTGTTGATCCCATTTCATCAGTTGAACCCATAAATTCAGTCGTCTAAAAAAAAAATAAAATAAAATAAAAAAATAGTTCATTCTATATAAAGCTCTGGCGTTGTTACTAACCTTTCCATTTTTAATTGAATTTATTAGTGTTCCACCACTACTACTAGCACCTATTATAGCGGCAGATGCTCCTATCGTTTCTGCACCACCAATGCCTTCTGTAATCGCTCCATTACTCCAACTTAATTTTTTACAACGATGTAAATTTCTATTATCATCTGATGTACCATTCCATGTAGCTTTACCAATGTCTGAATTTGATATAGAATCTTTATCCATATCATTATTATTATTATCATCTTCATCCGCATCATCATCATCCGCATCATCATCATCATGATCTTTATTATTATTATGTTCAACATATAATTGGCCAGTACTGGTGCCACCACGTGCAGCTGATGCTCTTGATATTATACCTATATTATTGTAAAAATATAAATATTAAATAAATATTTATTGTGATTGGCAAACACATAAAAAAACAAAATAAAATTTACTTCGAACAGTTTCTGTATAATTATCACGATCACGTTCCATTTGTGTATCACGTTCTAATGTTGCCGCTAATATTGTTGATGCACCAGCACTCAATGTACTGCCTGAACCAGCAATATTATGATTAATATTGTTATGATTGTTACTAGCATATGGACGATTTGTTAAGCCAATCAATCGTAAATTACCACCATTATGATGATGAACATTTGAGTTACCATTTAATTTTTCATGGGTAACATGAACTAAATTTGTTGTTGCGCCTATACTGTTTCCCGTCGTTATTGGTGCTGCTGCATTCGTTGTTATTCCGGCACTACTGCTATGGATGCGATTCCTTCGATTTTTATTTGATGAATATTTTTTTTGTTTATAAATATAAAATGACATTACAACAATAATAATTAAAAATAAACTAAATACGGCCACAAATACACCTAATACACTTGATGTCCACTTTGAATTATTCGCGGCCAATAGTAAATCTTCCATTATTATTGTTATCGGTATTGAACTACTTCGTGTCGGTACACCAGTATCGGTGGCCGTTGCAATAAGATGTATTTCGGTTACATTTGGTTTATCCGATTTCAACCATAGCGTACCAAATGAATCAACATGAAATAAATTTGCCTGTGCACCACGTATACTAATACTTATTAAATCATTTCGATCACCGTCGGCTGCTTCCAATTTACCTAACGCTATCGGTTCATTATCTGCGGCACCACTATTTTTTGGTATTATAAATTCATACATATTTTGACGAAATCGTGGTTCCCAATCGTTCACATCGATCACATCAATTTGTATAACCGTTGTTGCATTATTACCATAAATATCGGATGCCATTACACCAAATAAATGTCGTGTAATTTGCTCATAATCTAATGGATTACGTAATATTAATTCACCTAATTCACCTAATTGAAAATAATGTGTTTCATTTTTATTTAAAATTTGATATTTTATTGTACGGCTAGCGGCCGGTTTATTTGTGGGCAATGCTAATATACGACTGCCAATCGGTAAATCTTCACGTATTTTTACTTGAAATTTATTTTGTAAAAATGTCAATGGGTTTAATCTTCCGCTTTGACGATTTTCAGCAATCTAAAAATATTTTATAAAGAATAAAAATATATAAAATAAATGTAATTAGTAAATTAATTGAACAAAGAACTAAATACTCTGCACCTATATAAGTATTTATGGGGACATATATCGAAGTGTCTCTTAAGAAGACGTGTGTGCCATTGAAAAATTTACTCAATATGACCGCGACGGGAATTACTACAGTAATTATAACAGATAGCCAAGCAGCCATATTCAGTAAGTTATTCGTACACTATCAATGCTAGAATTGTCGGGTACTGTCTGAGTGAATAGGCTAAACGAATTTGGTAAGCACAACAAATTAACATTACATTTGGTGCCTGTGTGTCAAGCTGGTATATAAACTTTCTGCCTATGTTATTTTTTGCGTGACGTGTATATCTATATCGATGGGCAACGGATCATTACAATGGAGTTAGGAGGTGGGGTACAATAAATCTTTGAGGTCGCAGAGTTTGCAAAGATAATTGTAAAAAGTTTACATTCCACATTCGCCCCGCTCTATAACATAAATAAATAAAAAACTAGATTTTCTAATGAGCTATTGGTTCTGCGGACGACGTTAAAACCTTCTATTCTAATGCTTATATATAAACTGTGTAAATATTATACACTCACCCCTCTTCTTGCTACCGTTAATGTTGTTAATGCATAACGATCAACGTTATCCGATTGCGTTGCTTTAATTACTAATATTATTGGATGTAAAAAATCTGTTGGATTTAATTGTGTTGTTAAACTTACAGCACCTGTTTCTGAATTTATTGAAAAATATTGCGATTCCGGTGATTTAGATATTGAATAAATTAATGGTGCACGAATTCCTTCATCCTAATTTGAACAAAACATAAATTATACAAATAATAAATAATAATAAAAGTTGCATAAATTTAAATATATATTTATTTACTTGATCTAATGCTTTTATCGGTTCGGGACGAATTTTTAATTCACCTAAACGATTTTGTTGTAATGGTAATTCACCAAAATATGAATCTTTTAAAAATTTTGGATTTTGATCATCAGCATCGTTAATAATAATTTGTAAATTTGTATCCGAATATTGTGGTGGTGTACCTTGATCTTGAGCACGTAATGTTATTGTAAAATTTTTCAATTGTTCATAATCCAATGGTTTACGTAAAACTAATGTTCCTTCCAGCGGGCTAACAAATCCCACATATTCAGAATGTACACCAGATAAAACTTGATATTCGACAGTTGAAAATGGACCTTCTTGATCATCATCGATAGCCTTAATACCTTGTAAAATTCTTGTTCCAGGTACTGTTACCTCTGATAAAGTTATTACATATGGTGCATTAATCCATTTTGGTGCATTATCATTGACGTCGGTCACACGAATATTTACCGGTACGAGGAAAATCTATATATATTTTGTGAAACGGGAAACAATTTCTGATTATCCTTTTTATATACTATTTAATAATAATAATAATAATGGGTTAATTGATTTAATGTGCTGTTCGTTATAATTTCACATACACATAAGAACATATTAAATTATATGATCACGGAAATATGTAATTTAATCCTTTTTCCACAGTATAACAATAAATAATAATGTACAATTTGTTTATATTTCTTCATTGTCATTCATTTTATATATAGTCGAATATACAATAGGTATTAAATATATCAACATATGCCATCAGAGGTATATAGAGTATATTTGTATGAAATGTTACAAAAGCAACAGCGACAACTAAATTGGCGTGTTTATGCCTGTATGGCACAATTTTATTGATTCCATTGTTTTTAATTCATATATTATGGTGACTGAACTCAAACTAGTATTGTATAATAATAAAAGGGTCGTTGATTTCTTTTTATACAATTAATATATCTATATATATTATTTGAATATACATATCGAGAGAGTCTAGTGCGTGTCTATCCATTACACTATTAATATATTTATATAAATATAAATATATACACAAATCGTTATTTATAGAAAATATTGAAATAAATAGTTTATTTCAAATTTTTACAGTATACCATATTATGGATTTTACATTAATGAGACTTTAATTAAATGCCTATTATCACACCTGGTTATCCTTTTTTTTTCCTCATATTAACATTATAACAATTAAGTTTTTTTATGAAAGTAGCGCTATATATATATTTATGATTACATAGTCTTTTATTTGTTTTAACAAAAATTTGCATTTATAAACTTAACCGAAAGTTAAGGGAAAGTTTTTGAAAGCATATATATTCTACAATGTATTTGAGAGGTATATCGAAGTATAATCTGTGAGAATATAGATTCATACCAATGCTGACATGCTAACTTATAATTTAATCTTCATATAATTATTCTCCTTCAAATTCATCTTAAAAATATCACCTGTCTCGACATCGTTAATGTCAGACAATCAAATAATTCAGTTTAATTGATACATAGAGATGTTTCAATGCATTTTAAAAATTACATATATATTTACATAACTTTTCCAATATACCTTGTAAATTAAATAAATGCTACTGTGTGTTTGTGGTGTATATATAAGTGAAAGTAAATACATATAAATAAATTTAAATAACTATAACTAAAAATACAATAAATTTTGTAACTCTTCATTTAAAAAAATTGAAATCATGTAATAAGTATTTCCAAAAAAAAAAAAAAAACATTATATACAATTTTCTACCAAAAATTCATTATAAAAAATCAAAAAGTGGAAATATAGTATATTTCTTAACTCTACGATGATAAACTATATAATAATAATAATAATAATAACAACAATAACAACATCAACAACATTAATAAAAAATAATTATATCGCAGCCAACACATCAACAAAAATATTATTGTATATATAAAAAATACTTTTACAATTTAAATATTAATATATAAACAGTGGATTAGCGCTGTATATAAGCAAGTTTCAATATATACAAGGAACGCGATTTGAATGTCTTTATTCAATGTTTACCAACATTTTAAATATGTTCTTAGAATGAGATTCTGGCTGATCAGTTTCCTGAAACCTAATTACCAACTGGGTCATTTTTCATTCGATTTTGATGAAATTTGTTTACGCAATTTTGAATTGACATTATAAAAAACGACAGCTGCTTCACAAGATTTTCTTAGCAACCGTCGCACATATTACAAACATTCCACTTACCGGAACACTTGAACGTCGTCGAAGACATACAACATCAACGAATGTAGACGTTGAACCATTTATACCTTCTCGGTCTAATGGTTTTATTAAAACAATATCTTTTGTGCCCGGCGTTATTGCAACCGGTGAATTTGTATTTGGTTCTTTTATACTTAATTCAATGTCACCATTTTCTACATTTGGATTACCATTGATACGAAGTTTTCCTATATAAAAGTACATAAATTATTAATTGTATTTTTATAAATAAACATATATAAACATTTATACCAATTATTGATCCCACTTCTAAATCTTCTCTGGCTAAAAAATTTTCGGCTGATCCTGATTCTAAATAACATCTTGAATCTGTTATCGGTGTTTGAGCTGAAATATTAATTTATTATTAATTAATTTATATATTTTACACATATAAATACTTAAAATTAATTTACATGCGGATTTTATACAGTATTAGAATTGAATGAATTTGCAGACCGTAGAGATTTTAAGAATCGAGATAATTTGAAATGTTTTCCAATCAATTGTATTTTTTTCGATTTTTTTATGAAGTTCTTGATATTTTCGTGATCGAATCTGCGTATTATTTCCTATATATATATGAATTTCAATATAGTGGGTCGACTATACTTTACGTGTACATTTTTATATATATAATTTGATTGAATGCACATTACATAACAGATAATTTCAAATATATTCTGAATTTAATGTAAGAAATTTTTTCAAAAATATACTTATTATTTTAAAAACATATATACAAAATACGGAACAAAAATTGCTATACCATAATTTAAAATTAAGAAAAAATAACTATATAACTGTGTCGCTATGATCGACGTCTCTATTTGTATCATATACTACTCTGTTAAAGAATAAGCCAAACATCAACTATGCCAATACGAAAAACTACTTTAAAAAATTGTGTAAATTTCCGATTTCAAAAATTTCTTCCACACCAAATATGTTAATAATGGTTGTTTAAAATTGGTTGTTTACAAATATAGGCTATAAAACATGTTGTGTTAAATATCGATATCAATATTATTCAAATCAAATGGCAAAAATGGCAATGGATCGCGGTTATACCTTTTGAGGTGAGAAATTTACAGGACATTACTGTGGAATCTTTGGAGATGAATCCACAGGGTAAGAGTAAGATGAACCAAACACAATATTTTATGTTCGTATTGCAGTATAGAATCGCCGGGGTATTTATGATCAACGAGTAGCATACATACCGTCACTATAAAATTCCATGTACTAAATCATATTGCAACAACAATTATTTACAAGTACAATAAAATGTAAAAATATGTAATTCAGCAATAGAAGAAAAAAAAAAACAGATTGTTAAAAAACTGAACCGATAAAGTTAAGTATAACGAGTCACGCTCTATTGTTATCTTAAAAATCTTCTATGGTAAATATTTTTTTTAAGTATATATACAGTAAACTTTTTATTCAGTAGAATAGTAGTGAATATTTATATATGTGTGTACCCAGAGACTATATTTATTTAAAACGCAATTTGCTCAGTCCAAATTATTAAAAAGATTTGATTTTATATTGTGAGGTGGTTTGAGGATAGATCACTGTATTATAAGTATATGATCTTTCTCTTTTGCCTCTATAACTTTATAAATTTATATAGCTATTTTGTATGTACGTTACATTCATTAGTTCTATTCCAAATGCATTTAAAATTTAGTATGTCTAACCCAAATGTTTACATCAATGTAACAATAAATAAATTACGTAACATTTAGCTTACAATTTTATAAATTTATAATAAATAAATATATGTTCGCATGCCGCCACATACACAGCGATCATATTCAAAACATAAACAAAACATATGTTACTTATATTATTAAATTTTTGTATTACAATTCTATATATTTATAATAATAAAAATCATAATATAATAATAGCCCAATTATTAAAGAAAAATATGGATAAACATTTATAATGTAGTTTACATTTAAATAATGGTATAAGAAACTTATAAAACCGATCTCTAACATAGTTATGTATTATATTACTGTGATATATGCAAGTAATATTGTAGCATAAATAATTATGCACGTGATAGATAAATAGCATTAGTAGAAATTTTTAACTATATATTTAAATTTGGAATGGCCAATCTTCAATTGTCATTCAATAAAAATTGTATATCGATCGGTTGTTGATTATTTCATGTCGTAGTCCAGTTGAAGTTATGAGTCAACCAAATGAAAATAATTATCGATTTGGATTGTTATATAGTACAACACGTGAGATTTCTCAATGAATCAAATACATATAAATATTAAAAATCATTTAAAACAAACTGACTACTTAAAAAAAATCGAAATTCACACAACACAACGCATTGCCATCTTCAACACCGGCTGATTCATTCACAGAGTGATACTTGTCCATTCACTTATTTAAAATCATATATATATATATCTTGAAGTGAACACAATCCAATGCACGTTTCTGAATGATCTTTGTGATAGTGTCAATATAGTTGGCAATTTATTTTCGATTTTGATGTGCTGCATTAATTTTATTGTTTTATTGAATTTTATTTATTTTTATTATTTATAATTCAAATAGAATTCCAGTACTATACATTCTGGTGATCTGGCTGGCAAATGTGTCAAGCCGTTCCAAATATCCACAATAATTTTGATATTTTTTATATTCAACGCATTCCCTTATGTGAACATATTATGATTTTTGGGCTTAATCATATGTTGATAAATACTTTGTAAAATGCTTCTTAAACATCTTTTGGCAACTGAGTTGCAATTGATTTTGCCTAAAATCAATGATAATAATTAATAATTTATAATTACATATCAACCCATAAGTTAACGCAATGTTTAAATGATGATTGCTTTTTTGAATGTAAAATTGAGCTCATAAATGTGTCATAATCAAATTGAAGCCAATTGCATAAAATTCCAACCGCATATTATAAATAAAGATGTGTTCCCATAGACATAGAAATATATAAATGTATATACCAAATCGCAAATAAACACAAAAAACAATAACATTCCAATCATCAAATCATAAAATTAAATATATGTATTATTTGGAAGACTTTGAATATAGATTTAAAAATATTGTTATAAAAGACAATTTTCTAATAATAATAATAATAATAAAAGCGAGTTCAGTCAAGTATAAATTTGTTGTTGAAAATATATACAGAAATTATTATCGGTAACAATTATTATTATTATTATTGTAAAATAAAAGTCTATATGATAAAATATAATAATAAAAAATATTATTATGTGAATTCTATAAAAAGCAATCGGTCGTTTATTATGAAGAAAAAAAACATAATAATAATTATAATAAACCGAAAAATAAAAAAATATAATATATAACTTATAATTTTAAAATTATAATATAAATCTCTACTGGAAATAATTCGAATAAAATTAGATATAAAATAAAATTAAATTTTTGTTATGTTTACAATTCATTAATCAAGCAATAATTTTTTATTCTGTATATTGACGGCATGTAACAGTTCAATATAACGAAAAATAACTCCTTTTGCTTCTAATTTATTTACTAATTTGTTTATCTTTTATAAAATATGCGTGTTAACATATAGCCAAACCAAATTCCCACACACACACCACACAAAACACTGGTGCACAACTTTTAAATATTCATATAAATAAATTAAATAAAATTTCCTTTCTTATTATTGTATTTTGTATGTGCTTCCTGTTACATATTCATTATATATCATTGTTGTTGTTGGGTTTACGTATACGTAATGGAGATATGCATTGGATTGTGACTTATCGTGAGGGTTGTTTTAACGGATACCACGACTACCATAAAAACTATTGTGTGTAACTTTTTTTTTCTTTTCTGTTATACCATCAATCAGGTGTTTATATTAGTTTTATAAACAAACAAGTGTTTATTTCTGTGTCATAAAATATTATAAATATATGCAATCAAAAACATATTTTTTTTATTTGCATAGAATAGACATCATAAATTCATATTTAAATTGGGTATATACCTTTTTCATTATGGGAATTATAAACTATAGCTATTTCCTTAGAAAAGAGTACCCGCAAGCGGAACATACAATTTATTTGATTGAGCAAATGATACTATAGTTCTGCTGACCAATTTTTATCAAACAAAATATTTGTTCTCGCTTCCTATTGTAATTTCATAAAAAAAAGTACAACATGAACGCAAAAGCTAGAACAGCCAATTATGTAAAACCATTACGTGTATAGAACTGGTATGCGGCGATATCAATTTTCAAGTCACTTATTATTGAACTATATCGCCATATGATTATTGAATCATATCACTTTTTTGGGTCCCATTTTGTCGCCGTCCTGAGTATCGATTATATTGTGTTAATTACTCAAACATACACCAAATACCAGCTCAGACATTCGTTCTAACCACCGATAATGTTGATAATTTCATGGAAATCAAACAAATAGTTTTAGAGTTATTCAAGTTTAAAAATGTTCAATATTTATATAGAACACATTTTTGATGATTTTCTGGACAGTTCATAATTTTTCGCTAGATATTGTGGTCACATTTCTTGAATTGCATTGTTCAGTTCAGGTGAAAACATTTCTAATAATTGAATTGAACTTTTGATTTGGTGGTAAAAATTCGGAATAGACAATTACAATTGTAATTCTCATTTTATAAATATCAGGTTTGGATCTTTGCTTGCTCCACGATCGATTTATCGAATTATAATTATTGTAATAACAAATCATTTTTCATGGCCAGTAATCAATGTTTCATATAATCAATGCATTGTGTTATGTGAATTACTATTAAGTTCATATGAAGAAAAGAACCCATAAATTAAGTTTCACGTCACGTTGTTCTGCGAATATGATTTTCAATATAATGATACGTAATAAATTGTGCTTCTCTGCAATATGACCGTGCTATATAACTATCCGCATCGATTATTCGGTTATGATTTGGTTGTTGAAGTTCTTCAAATGGATATAAAACGTTATGCTCATCGTTCGAATGAAATTTAACAAATGTATTTTTACACTGTCGTTATTTTAACGTTTCGTTACGCAAACAGAACTTTTTGTGAACATATGGAAATGCTTGTTTTTGTCAACCAACGTTATACAACCCGATCGATATACATTTTTTACTGGATTTACAATTGAAGTACCAATATATTTTACGTTTAACATTACGAATACGTACATAAAAATTTCTATTTGAAGCAATGTGTCTGCGATAAATTTGCAATTATTTAGTATATACTCAAACCAATACACACGGATTTCTTATTTTAATTAAATTGTGTATGAGATTATATACGGCACGGGCAGTGCGTTGTAGCGACGATTTACTTAATTCTACTATTTTTTGTTATTATATTGTATAATAATAATACGTTTTATCTGTTTTTATACAATAAAATCATCTAATATAAATTTTAATTATGACTAAAACTAGGTATATAATTTGAATTTAATTAACCAATTTTCCATATATAAAATTAACTTTTGAAAGGATTTTAAATTCAATCAATTGTGATAAATTATAATGTTTTTCTAAGTCATAACAAAATATAACCGATCTTTTCGTGCATATATATACACACACACTCAGTGACTGTCTCGCAAAGACAAATATTAACATATATATATTTTATATACTTAAAACTTCTTCTTCTAATTATTTACATATATTTTATATTGTATTTATTATTATTATTATTATTATTACCACCACAACATTTTAAGTGAAATTCGGTATCGAAATATTTCAAGCATAAATCCTGTGTTTTACTATATATATACAAATTTTTATATTATTATATTACAATATATTAAATAATATGAATATATGCGTGTGAGTGTATTAATTTAATTTAAAATATATCCGTGTATAGTTGAAGGAAACGTTAAACCTATAATAATATTATATATATATATGGTTGCGTATACAATATAAGTCATCTCTATCTATAGTTCTAATTTAACTATATAATTAATATATATTTATACTTATATTTATATAATAATTTATAACTTACAAGTTAGACTTACCAATTATATTTGTACTATGAAGAATTAATATTATAAAATAAATAAATAAATACCACCACATTTTCACATATTATTGTTTTGGTATAACGTTTTAAAAACGATGCGGCGAACTTTATATTTCTATGTGCATATCAAATTTATTAATTAATTTATTATTTTAAATTCCGGGAACTATATTGTATTATGTAATAATTAATGCGATGATATTTTATAATACATTTATTGTCGCCGTAATTTAATCTTATTTGCAATGTGTGTTTGTTTTGTAATTTATATACTGTAAAAAAATGAAAAAAAATAATAAAATAAAATTAATTAAATTCTAATACTATAAAAAAATCTTATCTTAACAATATGAGATTTTATTTTGTGGTCACAGTGTATGGTTAAATAACATATATGTGTATTGTGCACTTAATTGCAATGTTGAATGTGGTCAATTTATAACATAATGGTAATTTGGCAAGAATAAAGCTTTCATTTAGTCATATAACTTTAATTACAATAACAATAAAATAGAACTTCTACATAGGGCAAATGCACCAGTAACTATAGTAATATTGACAATAGTCTCTTATTTATGCGATATATACAAGGACTCTCTAATATATGCTGATCTATAGGAACGCCAATATCTATTATGGCTGCAATAATTAATTTATGTATTGTGAACCGATCGAAAATAAACTGTTAAAATTTCATAGTGTGAGAGCTGTCGCAAATTATACAACGCATTTATTTCTGTGTATAAATGCTGTGTTAATTGTAACAATAACTATTATTTTAATGTTATAAAATCTATTGAATAATTACATTGTTCGTTGCAGTCGACGCGGACAGCAGCTGTCTATTAAATATTAAACAATATTATTAAATAAAAATTGCACATCATATCATTTTCCTTTATTTATACAATACAGTAATGCGTCTCATTGATCATAATCCCATCAAATTACATTTTCTTGTGAATTTCTCAATATTTAATATTCATTTGAAAACTGTGACAATCTTAAAGTTACTATTTTTTAAAAAAAATGCCATAATGCTTTAACCAACATATGATTTTGAAAACGTTGATTACACTTATATATATATGGCGCCGCCAAAAAGGAATTCCATAATGTGGACAATAGTTACACTATAATTATAGGAAATTGAAAATCTTTAAGTCTCTCTTTAAGTTCGGTTACTGGTGCATCTATCCTTTTACATAATTATAGCATAGCGTGTATTACATATAAAATAAATGTGTAATGTAAAATTGCATGTATGTGATGTATAAAATCAATTTTATGATAAAATCATTGTTTATATTATAGACCATCATCAGTGCGTCGTTGCGTTCATTATATTTTTTTTAAATACATATACTGATAAAAAATAATATGGAAATATATAACAAACAATATTATTATTATTATTATTATAACTTTGAAAGGGTATTGAAATATATAAGAAATTAAATAATAAATAAATATTTTCCAATGAAAATAAATGTTATTCACCTTTACTTCTTTGCTTCACGGCAAAGTTATATAGTTAAAGTAAAAACAGTACACGTAATACTTATTTATTATTATTATTATTATTATTATTATTTCTATATAAAATTTTGTTATCAAACAATTTGTGTGTAAAACAGAAAAAAAAAAGAAAAAAGAAACACACATTTATTTACGCTAAATTAACAAAAATTGTGTCTTTTTCTATTTATTATAAATTTCATTGCATTTAAATAAATAAATGTTAATTGTTTTGTTTATAATGTTGTCGAAATTTTGTACAATTGGTGATAATTATATCTCTATACAATATATAATTTGTATGGTATATTTAATAATACCAGGATTTGTGGTATAATTATAATATACGAATATAAGTGATAAGATGCAAATCATATAATTATAATTAATACAAACATTACTAAATGGAATCAGAATTTGTGTAGCTCTTTATATTACAATGCCACTCTCAAAATACTATAACCATTTAACATATGTATTTTTGTAAACTTAAAGCTTTGAAATAATGTAACAATTTAATGACTTAAATATTTGCTATTTATAAGTATTTATTTGTTTTAAGAACAACCAATAATAAATTCTATTCTACATGTCTAAGAGGTATACGCAATTCAGGATATACTCCACGAAAAATTCATTACAGTCAAGTTGGTAAATTACTCTGCATTGGAATATATAATAATTTTTGCAATATTATTTTGTAATTTTCATGGAATTTATAGTGAACCAATATATTACCATCCATATAAAATTGGTACGATAATTATATATTTATTGAATTAATTATCAATTATAGCATTTAGTATAAAACAATTTCTGACCAATCAATAATTTTGCTTTATCATCATCATCCCATACTTTATAAATTATCCCTATATGTCGTAAGCGATCAGTTCAATGGAAAACCGTTCGTTGTTTTAAATGCAAATAAAAGAAATATTTGAATTCGTAGTCGAAGGTGTTACAGTTAAAGTCCGCGGTGGTGCAATATAACTGCAAGTGACAATTTATATCTATATAAAATTAAATTTGTGATATTGAACGTGTTATAGTAAAAACAATAGTTATTTCGAATGCACTTTATAGATAAAATACATAGTCAATTTTTATTTGAAAAAATCATACTGCAATTGGTGAATTTCTTTTACATTGATTTCAAACACAAAATTCTGTAATTTTGCCTTTTTTACAAATCGAATTCAATCAAGAAATGTGCACTGAATGTTTGCCAAAATTATGTTCATTAATAGTAAAATTAGTTTTTCTACATTGTGATCAAAACTTAATCTATCAATTTTATAAACTGATCAAGAATTAGTATTTCTTGTTTAACTATATGATTTTAATATAATAACTATTTAATTTTTTATAAATTTGAATGATTTCTTAGAATAATATAAATTATAATTATTACAATTCAAAATATTTCGAACTTAATTCAATATAATTTCTTATAAATTGTTTTAATCATTGCGAATACGTTGCCACACACACACCCACATACACATAAATTAAATATATTTAAAAATATACACATTTATATTATTAAATGTTTTCCATTAAATAACAATATGCATTTTCTTTATAGTTAATAACTTTAGATTTATATAGAAATAATAATTTCTTTAACAAAAAATAGACACATAAATTTGTAAATACAAATAAAAAAAATGTATAAATAATTGTTTCTTTTACATTTTATGTTTATAAAAATATGCAATAATAATTACATATATATGTTTTGTTATTATTATTAATAATATTATGTTTCACTTCTTCGCATGCATCTAAATTCGAACATAAATTTACAATAATAATATTATTTCATTTAATTAACAGTTAACGAAAGCGTGCGATCAATTAAAAAAAATATAAACTTTTTTTTATTACAATTTCACAATGAAATATTATTAACAATTTCGTTACACTATTATTGTTTATTTTTTATTATGAATTTGATTTCGCTTGAATTATATTTTTAAAAACAATTACTAAAAAGAAACAATTATTAATAATTATTGTCCTTTTTATTGTTTCTGTTTGAAACCCATTACTTTACAATTTTTATTTTATTTATTTATATTGCAAACTGTATATTATTTGCTTTTTATGCATACCAAAAAAAAAAAAATTCCTTTACACAATGTGAGAGTGCTAACCGTACCATGATTTTCCACCGACTGACTACTGACTGATTCATAATATTTATGGCCAGAGTTTTGCTGTTATTTTTTTAATTTCCTCTTTATAAAACCTAAAACTTATGTATATATATATAAAAAAGCATATAAGAATGAATATATTAAAGATATTTTTTTTCGTTAACGACACACGAGTCGTCTCTTCTAAAATAAAATATACAATTTTGCTTCATTTATTTATAATTTATTTTTTTGTACGATATGTGTGTGAGGGTGTGTGTACGGCTAAAGGTAATATATATATTTGTGTTATTAGTGTTATTTAATGTTATATTATGTACATATAGTTGTGTGACGACGAACGAAAGTCTCAAGCTTAAGCTAAAAATGTATATAAGGGTGGCAGTCATGTGGAAAATTATAAATATGAAAATATATATATACAGTTGTCCCACTTATAACACGGTTACAATAAAATGTAAATAGTGTTTCAT
Source organism: Bibio marci (assembly GCA_910594885.2). Classification (NCBI taxonomy): domain Eukaryota; kingdom Metazoa; phylum Arthropoda; class Insecta; order Diptera; family Bibionidae; genus Bibio; species Bibio marci. The sequence continues at coordinate 2,392,438 of OU343116.1, read as the reverse complement.
TGACATTAGGACATTAACGTATAGTTTCCGATTGATAAAAAAATTGGTATAAGTTATTTTGATCAAAGTACTTTCCTTGATTTTCTATAATTTCCTCCCATCTTTCGGGCAACGGTGGTGATACGGTGGTGATACGGTGTCGATAAAATAATATCGCCTTCTATGTGAACCATTTTCGTACTTGTACAACATTTCGGAAGTGTATACCAGCATTCACGTCATGCTGCAATGTATTTAACAAATTATAATCAGAAGGAGCTGTTCAGTACGCTGGCTGCGAAGAAAAACTTTCCATTCGAGTTGCAGCAATGTATTCTTGATAGCACCTGTAACGTATGGCACGGCGTTGTCATGCAAGACGATAACTTGTTTGTTATACTCACTATGATCTTTTTCGTTCAACAATTCTGCGTTCAATTGGTTCAATTGACGTTGGTGGATAATAGCAGTTGATCACATTACTAGTAGTTCATTGTGGTACACCACTCCTTACGTTTTAAATTCGTCTATATGTCCATAGATTGTTTGGTGCCATGTATCTTCTCGTACCAAACAAATCCAGCTGTAACGTTCCCAGTAGCACATTCATGGCACTCCCAAACGGAGTAATTTACCACCACCTTGACTATAATGAGTGGATGACATAAACTTCTAAGTAAAAAGAACATTGTACAAATCCAAAATAAAATCCCGTTTGCATTGTATTTGTGCATGTGATGCAGCTTAACAAATGGAATAGGTTCATAAAATAAATAGAACTCACACATATATTCTACTATTCTATTCTTTCCATTTAATAATAATATAATTATTTTTCTTTTTTCATTTTAAATTATTACATCAAATACAAAATCAAATAACAAAATTATAAAAATTATAAAAATAATAATAATAATAATAATAATAATATTAATGTTAATGTTAATGACTATGTTGAGCAGTCTTTGTTGTTTTCCTGATGTTTTGTTATGTAATGATAATTTAAGAGTTATACACTGTCACTATAAGGTACGGTACGCTGGAATAAGCGATGATTGTAAAAAGATTTTTGAATTCTAACAGAGATTTTATTTGGAGTGAGGAGGTGAATCCGATTACATATAAAATGAATATGTATTAGGGATTATGTCAGTCAATTTTAATATTTTCGAGAAGTAAATCAAATTTTAGACTTCCATGCCAGGAAAATATTATACAATTTAATGATAATGTTTAAATACGATCTAATAAGAAACAGTTAAGTTTAGCTCACATTACATGACAAACAAAAACATCATGAAAATAGGACAGCACGTAAGAAAAAAAAAAAAACTATAAAAATATAATTCATTTGGTTTTAAAGCGTATCTTAAAATTAAAAAAAGGAAATTAAATGAAATCCTTATAATTTATACATAAATATGTACAATAGTTCTTTTTAATTGGTCTCGAACTACCGACCGAACTATGCACTCTCACAAGACACAACTAATTTCAATGTCCGTATTTTTTGGTAGACTTTATTTATTCATTTATTATTCAGTTTTTGTTTTCAATAAAAAGAAATAAAATAAAAAAAAAAAGAAGAAATTAACAAAATTTACTCACCACAAAAAATACGATCTGTACGGATCTAGACATTTTTAAAACGTCGTCGTTGCAATAAATAAAAATCACTGTATTGTATATATTTTTCCGATACAAATGGAACATAAAATGCACGATATATTGAATGTGATTTTTCTGCATTTAAAAATGGTAAACTTTTTATTATTATCCAATCTTTTAATTTACCAGCATAGTTTGGTTCTAAATCTGTGTAACGTTCTAAATCTAAATCAAATAGATAATGGCATTTCGTATAATCAAAGTACATTGCCACATTTTCTTTATTACGATCATTAAAATATGGATGGATAATTGTTGTACCATTTTCATTTTCTGTGAAATATGCAGGTAACATACCATTAAATTCGGATTTTAAAAATCTTATACGATATTTATCGGTTGGCAAGAAAAAACTATTTGGAAAACGATACCAATCTTTACCAACACATACGTTATAGGTTGTGGTGGTGGTTGTAATAGTATCCGAATATAAATTATTGTTTATATTAACACTATTACCGTCATCAATATTTTTTCTTGCAATAACATTTAATTCCATCATTAAATCTAATGGTGCATGATAATTATTATATAGTGCATAAATACGTGATAAACCAAATACGGTTGTGATAATCATAACTATTGCAGCTATCCATAATGAATGATCTAGATAATGTGTACCAATTGATGATTTTGATAGGCACCAAATTTTTAAACGAAAATATATTTTTTGTATAATATCAAGTGATATAGCACCACATAAACATACCATTGGATAAATTGGAAATAAAAATCTTTCTTCTTTATGTGGTTGGATACAAAATACAATTAACCATGAATAGAATGGTGATAAACTTAAATAATATGGTAAATATAATGTTGGACGTGATTTGGCTGGTATATACAAATGACATAAAATTATCATGATTGGTGTTACCATGGCCAGAAACCAAATAACATTAAAATTTAAAAATCCATTTATAAAATAATATGATATTGGTTCGACACCATATAAATTCGGACCATGTGATGTAAATACATTATAAATAATTAAATTTAATGGTGCAAATGTAAATTTACCAAAATACGTTGAATCAATTAATATCATTGGTATACCAATTGTTATCGCCGATATAATTGTCCATATTATAAATGTTTTATATTTTTTATGACATATTAACATATCATAACAAATTGGTATGCCTATTAGTGCAGCAAATGGCCATCCTTTTAATGACAGAAAAAAATGTATAAATATGGTAATATAAAAAATTACATTTAATTATTTTATACATAATAACACATTTACCAAGTAATGCTGATTTTGCGGTAAAAAATATGGCCAAACGATAATTTTGATGCCACCAGGCAGCTAAAGCTGCCATACTAAAATACATTGAAAACGAACTAGGCAACAATGCTGTACTGGCAATAAACATTCCCGGACAAAATAATTGAAATAATAACCATAACCGACCAATTTGATGGCCAAATTCACGGCATACAGCTCTAAAAAAAAGAGTAATAGAAAATTTAATAAATAAATCTTTGAATTGCATAAATTAAACATAAAACACAAATTAAAACATTTGTTTATGGTAAAATTTCTATTAAGATTTGAATGAATTTTAGACTTGATGTAAGCAAATTATTAAAACTAATGCAGAATGACGACTGAATCTGTTCAATAATATACTAAATAAATTAAATAATTACTTATAAAAATAAACTTCCATAACGGCACAACCAAATCCCAATATACATCTTATGAAATAAAATATTAACATTGGATTTGGTTGAAATATACTATTATAAATCCACCCGGGAACACCATGCGCTAATAAATATGTATATGATCGTAATGCAAATTCTGGACTGTATTCCCATGTTTGTAAACCATTACCAAATATTAAATAATGTAATGGCTCCCAATAGTTAAATGTTTCATCACAATCTGAAATGTGTGACCAAATAGCAGCACAAAATCTTGCACTTACTAATGCTTTAAATGCTGTATCAGCGCCTGGAGTTACCAAACTATTTTTAGATGGAACTGTTGTTGAAGTCCTAAAGTAAAAATAAAATATTATTACACGTTGATACCGGCGGAGGAGGAGACAGTAGCAATACAAGTCATAATAGACAGTAAAAGTAGGTTTTTTGATATGTAATATAAATACAAAGAAAAAATTAATACTTATTTGGTGCAGTACGAAATGACGATTCTTTTTTAATATTTTTTCTAATCGTTTTCTTTCCCGTTGGATCAGATTTAATTTTTGATCTTTGTGTCGGTCCCATTTTTTTTTTTTTGCTTTTATTGAAGAATTGTTTTGCACATGGACATGTTCTGCTTTACTGCTTTTTCTTGGTTGTTGACCTTGTTGACCGTTTTTGACAGTATTACCGGCGCGGAGACATTTAGCAGCGTACAGGTACACTCGTACCACAATAAAGTTTCGACCGAAGATTAAACTTATGTTCGTAAAAAACGATAAACGAATTAATTCAAAGCCACACTAATTTGCAGGCATTAAAAAATTAGCATTAATCATATAGATAGAAATACAGCAGATATTTAAAATAAAACAATGATTAAATATAAATCAAATAGCAATTGTGTGACTGTTACGATCATTTGTTTGCGTTGACATACATATTCCATGCGGTTGCGTTTTTATATCCTTCCAGTCTAATTTTAGTGACAATATTACTATCAAGGTAAGGTATGCGGTGCATCGGTTCGGGACAGTGTCAGTGTGATATATTCGGTCACGATTGATTGTGAAAGTGTAAAAGTGTAAAATAATTTAATTTTAATTATATAAATAAATTTAAAAAAATAAAAAAGCATTAATTTTTTAATAGCTAAAATGTCGCTTAGCTCGAAAATATTTAATTTATCTATATTTCAATTGAAATCACAACAAATTCATGGATTTGGTGTTAGTTAAATCTCAGTTTTAAATTGAAATTCTTTTATGATGAATCAAAAATTAATTTATTTTTATAGTTCCAACAAATACGTACAAAATATGCCGATTGGCGAATGATAAAAGATGTGCGAAAAAGAAAGACTCTAGAAACTTTGGGTGCCGATAGACTTCGAGTTAATTCCTTGCGTAAAAATGATATTTTACCAATAGAATTAAGAGAAATTGCCAGTACTGAAATAGCAGCAATGCCTAGAGATTCATCAATTGTAAGAATAAGAAATCGTTGTGCGTTAACATCTCGACCCAGAGGTGTTGTTAAATATTTCCGATTAAGTCGTATGGTCTGGCGTGATTTAGCTGATAATAATAAATTATCCGGTGTACAAAGAGCAATGTGGTAACGTAAATAAACTATTGTAATAGCTATAAATAAATAATAAAAATATTGAAAAATTAACTAATATCGAGAAAAAAAAATAATATTGGTTTGGTTTTTATTCCTTAATTAATTATTAAATTTATAATTGAGATATATATGGTTGTAATTAAAAATTTAGATTGTTATTAAAATTAATCACTATCTGAATCAGTCGGTCGTTTTTCTTCTTTCTTTTCATCAGCTTTATAATGTCGATATTCTTTTTTCAATTCCCACATATTTTTATGTGGATTCTTCATATTATAATCACAGACATCTTTTAAAATTTCTTTTAAATAACCAATTGGTTGACGTGTGATTTTAACTAAATCCTTTATATTATAATATTGATGTTTTTCGAATGCATTGAATAGCATATCCAAAACAGCTTGTTTATCATCACGTGATTTTTTACCTTCAGCTTTTTTCCGTTCTTTATATTCAATGTTATGTTTATGATCGGAAACTGGTTTATAGCTTTGTACAATTTTATCTAATGATTGAACACGACGTACCGGTGCCGATGCTTTTTTAATTGATTCACGTTTTAAATCCATATAACATGTGTCTGCATATGGGCGACATTCAAGTTTTTGTACAATTCTTCCTTCCATAAATAATTTTTCAGTTTCTGGTACAACATCATCAGTTTTGGCAGCTACGAAATTAATTTTCTTTTTTTTTTATAATGCAAATATTTTAATTTAACAAATACAAAATGGAAACTTATTACTTACGTATCATATGTGAAAAAACACCTAAAGTTTGTTTTGTTACAACGGAAACATCTAAGCGATGTTCTTTTGGTATTTTCTCGTGCGGATCTAAATTAATAACTGCATCAGATAATGTTAGGGATACTTGTGCTTTTTGACCAGTTTGTTTTGATATACGTAATTTCCCAACTTCTACATTTCCTGGTGCTTTTTCCCATTTATTTGCAATATATTTTGGAACTTTTACTAACCATACACCACGTCCAGCATTTGATAAATCTAATTCTTTATCAACAATGTGTTTTATTTCCTCTTTTGACATTCTAATTTATTTCTTTTTTTCTTATTTTATAATTAACAATTTTATTAAAAGTATTTATTTCGGCTGCAATTAATTCAAATTCAGAACAAAAAAAAATCCCATTACATTTATTAAAACGTTTCTTTGCGAATGTAAAATGCAATATGCAATTTTTATTTGATCTTTTGCAGAAGTGTTTATTTTTTCTTTTGACAATTTGTTGTTTTTGTTCAATGATTGTTGAATGCGGGCTATTGCAATCGTTCTGTGCTGAATGCATTCATACAGTCACGTTTACACCGACAACTTAATTATTACTTCATAAAATATTAAACTTGACATTATTTGACGCGGTTGACCAATTTTTGAAAATATGTTAATTATTAAAAATATTAACATTGGAAAATAATTAATAATTTTTAAAACTGTAATTTACATTAAAAATAAATATTATATTATATATATAAAATTCCGAAAAATAATTAACTAAAAATTTGAGATAATACATATAAAATAATAATTTAATTTTATACTAATACCTATCATCACAACTAAAAATAATTTTGAAACTGGGATTAAAAGTGCCTTTATCTAAGAGTGCGCTCCAAAATGACTTCGAATTTATTTCTATTATGTCAAAAGAAAAAAAATGATTTAAATAATCTTTTTTATCGTTCTATTTCGTCACATTTTTATATACTTTCATTTGAAAAAAGAATTTATGGATAGAAGTACGTGTTTAATTTACCTCTTGTTATCTGTATAATAGAATTTTAATGAAATCATAACTAATTATATATAAACTTATTGAGTATTTAAAAAAGACGGATTTTAAAATTGAAAACATAAAATAACATCATGACCACAGCTAATGGTAATAATAATAATACGAAAACTCCGGTTAGTACACTACAAGAATTATGTGTAAAGAATCGAGAAAGTGCTCCCTATTACGAATTGATTTCCGATGGAACAGATGTAAACAAAACATTTATGTACAAAGTTACGGCATTTGAAGAATCAGCTGTTGGATCAGGTCGTTCGAAAAGAGATTCAAAACACGAAGCGGCTGTTAATTTAATAAATAAATTAAAAGAATTACCAAAATTTGAAGCTGATTTGATAACCGTTCCCGATATACACCGTTGTCAAGTTGATGCTGATGCTGTTGGTACACTACTCGATATATGCATACAACGAAATTTACCAATGGCAAATTTTGAAATAATACAGGCAACTGGTGCAGCTCATTCACCGGATTTTACAGTTGAATGCCGGGTGTCTAGTATTGTTCGGCGGGGTACATTTTCCACAAAAAAAGCAGCTAAACAAATTGCAGCTCAAGAAGTACTTAAAGTAATTCAAAGTGTAAGTGATATATAAATTGTATTTTTCTAATATCAATAAATAGTCATGGATAAATTTAAATTTCTTGAAATCATATACAGCTACCACAAGAAGAAAGAAATATGCAACTTGCAACTTTACGACAAGAATCACCATCTAAATTATGTAAAACTTACCGTGAATATAAACAATCGGATATTAAACCAATAACTGGTGTAAAAGTCTCTTCAAGACATAAATATTTTGAAAAACTGCCAAAGGAAAAAATTGAAGATTGCAGAAGAGTTATAAACGAATATAATTCTATGATGTATGAACATAAACTATCTGCTCGTGAAAAAGTAAAATCCATTATGGAATTTTTAGGTTTAAAATATGATATAATTGATGTAACTAATCATTTTAACCTCGGTGGAAAAAAGTTAATGTTTGAACTTTATGACGATTACGATTGTGTGATCTTTGGTAGTGATCCAGAAATTTACACAAAGATAGTTGAATATTTTCAAACTATGTTAAATATTGTATGAAAATAATTGTATCTTTCATTTTCGTGATATTTCTTCTTTTTTTTTTTCTTTGTTATCATTACATTTTATTTATAGGTGCATTTGATTTAGGCTATTCACATTCGCACTGAAATAAAGCTATTTCGTGTATTTTAATTAAATATATTCTCTTACAAATATTTGTATGTACATATAAAATATATTTGAATTCTGTGTAGTGTAATATTATGCAGTATAGCAGATTAAATCAAGTGAACGATTAGTATTTAAACAGAAAAAAAGACTTTAATTATATTTATGTTATTATGAACTGGTAATAACATCATTTGTTATAATTAAAAAGTAAATAAAGTTTTATACAATAAAAGTGATTGTTGTTGTTATATAGTTAACCAACTCCATATCATTAATTTCGATGCAAAACGCAACTGAATTATAGAGTGGGGCACAATAGATCTATCAGATCGCTGTACTTTTAAAACCACAAAACTTAATCTTAATCATAATCTAAACTTATTGACATTGAATCCAGCAAATTAATATTGACGAAATGCATTTTGTAATTTGTAATCTAGTATGGAGTGTAAGTTTTGGCCAGATCTCCCCAGTTTATTCAACTAATTTGATTATAATTTGTATAGAATAGTTTGGTAAGCATTAAATACTTGTATAAAATATGAACAATAACTGAAGCTAGATAAATGTATGTTTGTTTTGCTTGCAATATTTAAAGTCATAAATTAAGTGGACAAGTTCAAAATATTTTTTTCCTTTTCTTTTTTGCTTTTTTATTACATCTCATTATCGGATAATTGACAATATTCAACGGTTTCATCTGATTCATTTTTAAATTTGTAATTCATTGTTTGAATTGGTTCAATTGTAATTGTTTTCAGCTGAAGTGATTTTGAAGATTGCCGTGAGGATTGAGTTTTTAATTCTTGCTGTTGTTTACCATTAATTTTTGGCATTATTAACGATAATCTATCGAGAAATTCTGAATTTTTATCATAATTTTTATCTTGTAAATTAACTTCTAGTTCATGCTGTTGTTCAATTAATTCTTTTTGTTGTTTAAAAAATTCATTTTGTAAATCTTTTTGAAATAGTTTCATTTGTGAAGTAAAATTATTAAGACAATTTTGTATATTAGGATTATCTTTGGTTAATATTCCTCCGCCGCATCCTCCTCCTCCTTTTGCTCTTGATTGCTCTGCCAATTCATTAACTTGTAACAATTGTTGTTTTTGTTGTTGTTGTTGTGGATTATTTGTTTCCGATTTAACAATTTGTATTGGTTCAAATAATTTTGTTAATTCTTCTAAAAATATTTTATTTCTGCGATCATCACGATCTTGTAATTCTAATTCGAATTGATTTTGTTGATCCAGTATTATTCGTTGTTGTTTAAAAAAATCATTTTGAATGTTTTTTTGAATATCTTTCATTTCTTGAGCAAAAAAATCAAAGCTTTTATTAATTTTATTACAAGAATAATCTGTGAAGGAATAATAGTAGTTAATTTTAATAATAATTACCAGATAGCAATAATAAGCGTACAAATAAAATAATTATTAAATTGAGTTATACTTTTTTTTCTATTATATTTTACTTTTCTCGCAGGCGGTTGATAATCTTCATCGGATTCATAATATTCTTCTTCAATTTCATCGATATGATCTTCATTTAATTTTTGACGATTATCATTAATAATAGATTCTGAAAGTGTAATAGCTTTCGAAACATTTGTATTATCTAATAATGGATCTAATTCAGAATATAATTCTGAATGCATTTCGGTATCTAATTCTGTATAATTGTGGTCAGTGTCAAAATTTGCATTAGATTTTGATGGTGATTCTTGTTGTTTCATAAGTTTTTGGGATAATTTATATTTGCCATTGGGTATTAATGTACGATTTTTTAATAATATATCCATTAAATCAAAATAGTAAAATGTATTACGCACTTTTCGTTTTTTATCTTTTATTGCTAAGTAGTATTGTTGCCGTAATCGTTTAAATTTAATTTGTGCTTGATGTGGCGTTTTTTTAATATATCCCAGGTCACTAAGCTCTTCGGTAACGTCTGTAAACACTATTGTTTGTGGAATTTTTTTGGTATCAATTTTTTCAATAATATTTTGGTTTATGCATATTTTTAAGAAATCTACACATTCATTTAACAACCATTTACATTTAGCCTGATTTTGTTGTACATTTATATCTATATCAATATCATCATCTACATTATCATAACTATTATATTCGTCATTTTTTTTTGAAGTCATATTTTTAATTATTTTTTTTTATATTATTATTGTAATAATAACATTAGCTTTGTGAGAATAATATGAACGTTGGTGTTTTAATCAATTTTCAATCTTATTTTTATAACAATTATTTGAATAATATAAATTTCGTGACAAAACTTTTAAAATTTATTACTTGTTGTTGCGTTGAGTGTGATGTTTGTATTTTTTTTATTGTTCGTCACAAATATACAATTGCGAGCTTTTTCGAGCGATTTGACATTTGTCAAAGTGGTTCGTTGTGGCGACTGTGGCTTGCGATATATGAAGTTGAAATAGAAATAAGCAGCAACTTTTTATATTAATTCTAAAATAATTTAATTTATTATTAATTTATTAAGTTTACTATCAAATTCCTGTACAGAACTGTACAATATGTTTATTTCTGCGTCTTTTGGACAAAAAATCTATTCAATTATTTTCTCCTCCATCTTAATGTCCAAAAGAATTATGTAAGTTTTACAAAATTTCTTCTGATTTACCAAATATTAGTAGCAGTAATTCATAAAAACAAATAACAAATGAATCCACACTCGCCGAAATCATTGTAAAAAAAAAATCGGCTATTGGAAGGGAGAGAGAGAAATATTGTGAAATTTGTCAAATGTGACAATTCAAGAGATATTGTTTTTGCTTTGCAATGTTTCGCAAAGAATTTTCTTCATTTGTTTGCGTGTTTTTTTTTTTGTGGATTTTTGTTTTTGTTGGGCATGTGCATGTTGCGTTTTTATTTGAAATCTTTTTTTTTTATTTTATGCATTTCTATTAAGTGAAGTTGCATCAAATCAAGTATAGAACAACCGTAAAATTAATAAAAAGATATATTATAATTTGTGAATTTTAATTCTTACTGCTATAAAGTGATATTAATTAAAATATAATAAGGTAAATTTAATGCATAGTAAAATAAATAGTAAAACAATCTGCTAAATTCTTCAAAATTATTGCTATTGGTCACAAAATTCACTGCGCGAAAATGAAAAAATTCTTTGAAATTCTTTAATTTTCTATTTCTAATTCGTTCGTCGTATATTCTATAACTAATATTATTATGTAATGGTAATATTTTATTGTAATATTCCATATTTATTATAAAAGCAAAAAAGTACATTATCATTTTCACTTATAATTTCAAAATAAATTAAAATCCATGTAAGTAAAATGAAAATTTAAAAGTAAAAAAATAAAAAAAACAAAATAATTCTCTCGTTGTCGCTACTTCTGTGATAAAGAAAGTAATTAATGGAATAATAAAAAAGAAAAATGAAAAAATTATATAGATAATTTATCAAAGGTCAAATAAGTAATAATTTAATTAAATCATGTTAATTTGTTATTTTATTTTAATGATAATTATACAGAAATAACAACTGATTTTTTTTTTTTTATCTTTTTCACAGTGCAGAAGAAACATGGCGACCACCAGCAGCAATACTCTTCCATCAAAACCAAAAGAATTTGCGTATGTTATTTTCATTTTATTTATTATATTCTTTTGTTTATAATTAATAACATATTTTATCCATTTATAATTCGTTGCTTCACCTACTTCGGAATTAAAAAATGAATTTAATTTCTTATCAATTAAATCATTATTCATTACATATTAAAAATAGGCTAGAGCTTTTTATCCATTTATAGTCACTGTTTGCGATTGCGATATCTCTGTCTGATAATAAATATAATATCAATTTTATATTAAATTTAATCAATAATATACATTTTTATATATTATTACGATAGGCGGTGGTGACTGATTTAAAATGTAACCAACCACATAATTTTATCTATCTTTATTTTTATTATATTATACAATATATTAATATTTCTATAGATAATTATTATAATAACATTTATTGTTTACTGTCTAATCTAAAAAAAAAAAACGAAGATAAATATTATTGCTATTTACGTGTTTGTTAATAATATATTCAATTGAAGGCTCTTCAATTTTCAATTATTAATAATAATTTAGTTGTTTTCAACAAAACATTTGCTAAACAAATATTTAAGAATAAAATTAGTATATAAATTGGAAAAACAATAATATAAAAATGTATAGAATAGATAAGCGATATTGTTTATTGTATGATTTTAGGTTTTATGGGTCAAGAGTTCAATAGACGATTAAATGGTTACTTTTCATTTGAGTTATCAAGTCAAAATATTTTTTTCGATTATTAATTATTTTAAGTGTATTAGGTAATAATATATTAATAGTTTAGGCTGCGACGACAATACGTTTCCACATTTACATTTTATGTATAAAATTAATTAAGTCTGTTTCTATCATTCTAACTGTACTCTGGCGAATAAATAAACACATTAGTCATTACCGGCTATCAGAGATAATATAAGAGTTTCAACTGAAGCTGTTAACTTTTGAAACGAAATCATTTGCTAATAGCTCTATGGTTGCTATTAATATAAAAAAAACATTGTTACCATTAGTGACGTAATAAATTTGACTGTCTGCAGCTTCCTACATTGCATAGTTTCCAAAATATTCATCTGTGGCTATTGCCTATAATATAATCTTATAATAATAATGCTTACTTTCTCATATATCCAATGTGTATTTTATAATGCACAAAAAATTTAATATCCAAAATATATTTTTTCTAATTTCTAAATTAAGATAAATTATTATTTGATTCAATTCAATCAATTGAAATTTAAATTTAAAAATATATTATTCATTTCCTCTGTCTATGGGCTATATCTCTATCTATATTAGCATTGGTTAGTATATTCATCTATTTTAACAATAACACAATAAAATCACACGAAATTATTTTTTAAATGAAAATTTTACATACGGTCAATTTGATGGAAGAGGGTCAAATATTTCGAGAGAAATAAATTTAAAGTAGTAGAGTAGAAAAAAAAAACACTTCACAATATTATTTAAATCAATTAATTGAAATAATAAAAAGATACATAACAAATTATATATAAATTGATAATTTTTAATGTGTTGTTGTTATATATATTTCTTCTTTCAATTATAATGTTAAAATGATTTAAGAACGTATGTGTAAGTTAAATATTGAAACAATTAGATAAATGTGTCTGTAATCAATGAAGATTTGAATATTTTGTTTTATTTAATAACAAATAGATGTAAATTTTGCCAAGGAGAGATACTCCAAATCACATACGATGCCTCGTACTCGTAAAATAATATTAATGTTGTATACACAAATTGAATGACTAAAGTGTTGGCATAACTGTTTAACTTATTTCTGCATTTCCTTAGGTTCGCTAAATATATAGCTAAATGAATTTACCGACACCAACTAATTCAACTGCGTCGAGCACTGAAATTGGACGGAACATTTGGTATATTCACCCAATACATAATCCATTATTAATATTGGATGGATTAAAAACTACACATTTTCAATAAACTGTTTATTAAAACAACTAATATGATCGATAAGATTTAACCATTCTGGTACAACGATAACTGAGAAATTTCCGTGGTTTATGAGTGAAAAATTGAGACAAGTGAATATCTTTCTTATAGCTTTTCTATAGATCAATGTCTGTATTTGATTATTTATTTGTTGACATAGTATAGCGATCAGAATCAATCGTTTTTCCAGGCGCAGCAGCTGTTTATGATTTACGATTACATTCTAATCCCACCAAACACTCTTCATCATTTTTCATTTATGTAATACCCGATTATATTTATAATATAAGAAATATGTAACTTTAACCCATCATCAAAATCAGTGGACACTATCACGCTAAAAAAATTTTCTTAATTGATACTTTATTTAATAAAATTAATAATCTCTTTATTGTTTTCAGATTAATCCCAAAAATTATAAATGGTGGAATTGCTGGTATTATTGGTGTTTCGTGTGTGTTTCCATTGGATTTGGTCAAGACACGTTTACAAAATCAACAAATTGGTCCAAATGGAGAAAAAATGTATAAATCAATGTAAGTTAATTTAAAGTTAATATAGTTGGTATACAGTGTCTGCACAGGAGATGTATAAGATGATGAATAAGAATTTGAATCTGTCGTATATTTTATTGGCATTTGGTGAACGACATCTGGTTATACTGGGAAGTAGGTGGTTTGGTAATCTGGTCGGGAAGTCAACGGACATACTTAAACATGAATTAACGGGCCTCCTGGTGTAAAGACAATCAAGTTTCCTTCAGTATACAGTTCAATCTACCGTAGCCGCACGAATACTATATACAAATTCATTTATTTTATAATATTTATTTTTATTAAACGTTTTCATTTTTGATGATACTCAATAAAAATTGTTTATAGGTTTGATTGTTTTAAGAAAACATATAGAGCTGAGGGCTATTTTGGAATGTATCGTGGATCAGCTGTTAATATATTATTAATAACACCAGAAAAAGCTATAAAATTAGCAGCTAATGATTTTTTTAGGCATCATTTAACAACAAAAAATGGGTACATCATTTCATTTTTCATGTGCTTCGTATGTTTTTGATATAAATATAATATTTTAATAAAATGTGTATTTATATAGTCAACTGCCGGTAACACGACAAATGGCAGCCGGTGGTCTTGCTGGATTTTGTCAAATTATAATTACAACACCAATGGAATTATTAAAAATTCAAATGCAAGATGCTGGACGTGTTGCAGCACAGGTAAACTATTATTATTTATTTAATTTAATTAATATGTTAAGATTTACATAAAAACCTAAATAAGCATTCCAGCTATTAATGATCGATAGTGTAGATAGTTTGTGTAATCCAATAAATTTCGTTTGATTTTTCAATCATAATAATAATAATATGTAATTCTTCGAAGCTGCTATGTGAACACTCTATTGATATACTATAATAGATCTACAATTTAGAGAACGTGGAGAAATCTGTAGAAGCTAAGAAATTTACGAAAACTGACTTCCTATAGACATAGAAAGAACTTTTAACTTTCAATATGAAAACAGAAACCATAATCGCCTCTTTGGGCGAACACGATATCTGTACCGATGTGATTAACTGGGTACAGACTATGTTTTGCTATTTTAGGATATAGCTCTATTAAAAAAAACGGTATGGGTTACGTCACGGGATGTAGCATTATCGTGCCTTACAGTTTGGCCGACAGTTTGGCAATATCCTAGGCTTAAATATATGCAGTTATCATAACGTAATGTCCATTTGATCATCTACAAGTTTACTTATAACTAACCTATAAAATTATTAGCCAATCACGTAATTTTTTTGAACACTTAACATACACACGCACATTCAATTCAAATGTCTTCTGGCATTACACTCAATGTATAGTGTCATAAAAATTTTTGTTTTTACTGTGAATAGTAATGTTAAAAAGATCAGACACTCCGTAATTGTAGACTAAAATAATATCCAATCTGAAAAGATTATGTATATTATTAAGGTGCCGTACGATGAATACCAATGTACAAAATTTGGTTTGGTGCGATCCATTTCCTTCCTGTCTGTGATTGTTAAAATAAAATGTAAAAACAAATAATAATAATTTTATTAAATTTTTTATTTTTTGAAAAAGGCAAAATTAGCTGGAAAAACTGTACCAAAAACATCAGCTACAAAAATTGCGCTACAATTGTTTCGTGAAAAGGGTATCATTGGTCTATATAAAGGAATCGGTGCTACTATGTTTCGTGATGTATCATTTTCAATTGTATATTTCCCATTATTTGCAACATTAAATAGTTTTGGACCACGGAAAAATGATGGCTCTGGTGAAGCAGCATTTTTTGTATCTTTTGCAGCTGGTTGTGCGGCCGGTTCATTTTCAGCATTGGCTGTTAATCCATTAGATGTTGTTAAAACACGTTTACAAGCATTACAAAAGGCCGAAGGTGAAATGGCATTTAATGGCATTTTAGATTGTTTTTAGTAAGTTTTTTTTAGTATTTTTTTTTTTTTCATTTTTACACTAATTAAAAAAAAAATCACAATAATTATTTTCTCTCATCTATTTAGTAAAACATTAAAACATGAAGGTATTACGGCATTCTTTAAAGGTGGTCTTTGTCGTATGATTGTTATTGCACCGTTATTTGGTATTGCACAAATGGTATATTTTTTGGGTGTGGCTGAAACTTTAATGGGTATGAATAAAAAGAAAGAAAAATAAAGTACTAATTATATTATTATAAAATATAAGATCAGATCAAAAAAATGGCGCTATATTTACAATTGAAGACAATAATTACAATTAATAATTAAATTATATTTATGGTATATAGTTTTAAGTTTAAGTTCAGTGCTCTTGATATTATATATAAAAACATTTAATCGATATAATAGGACATGTTCAGTTTTAGTTCTGTTAAAGTGGCGCTTACGGCGAAAGTAGGAATTATCAAATAATTAGTTGCATGTTTTTTGGTGGTAAATTTTCAATTTTGTTTTAGCTCTAGCGAGCACAATTTACGAGAACACCAATGCAAAATTAGATATATATTTGTAATATATTACATTAAGATTAAGATGAACATAGTGGTATAATTGTTATTTGTTGTAAATTTAAGATTAATTGCAAACAAAACAAATTTTATTAAAACACAACTAAGGGAATGTTAAAAAACGAATTATTAAATGCCTTCATACGTCGTCAAAAGTGTCATCTGGAAAGTTGTATTTAACATGCCTATTATTAAGTATATATACAAATAATTTGTTAAATTAATATTATAATTATATGGGGAGAAGAAAAAAGTGATACACACTCAATCGGTAAATGATTTTTTTTTAAAATGTATTATTTTAAAATAGAATAGTTTTTTAATTAATATGTTTAATAATCAAGTAATAATACTCACATATAATAATATTACTACCATCATGGTTATTCCGTCCATGTGACATTTTGAATGTACGTACATTACATAATATTTACAAAGTCTTCCCTTTTCTTATAATTATGTAAGATATTTAAATTATGGTACTTCAATTTTCATTTATTCTACCACTATTTGTATCATATGTATAGATCATGAGTAGATAGTACTTCTATAAATAATATCGCAATCCTTTCTATATATATTAATAGAAAACTAATCTAACACAAACCGTTTCTCTATATACGAGAGCCGTTCAAATATTTCGCGGATATTTAAGGTTCAGAATTTCTGTGTACAATGATTTTTTGGATTCTGGTATGTAGCATACTGATTCCATATATGTTTCGTTCATAATTATAAATCGATGAACAAAATCGGTTTGATTCTTCTTCGAATTACTTTTTTTTTTTACACATAAGTTTTTTATATCTAAATGTTAATGGTTAAAATTGCGTACGCCGATTCAGTTGCATTGTAGCCTCAATAAATCATTCAAAATATTACAATATAATGTAACATACAATATATTCTTACAATACAGTTAACATTAAATAGTAAAATATAATTGCTGTAAGATTAATAATTTAATCGCCACGTCTGCGGGAACACTTAGTTAATTAATATGTATATTATCATATTTTAATTAAATTAATTTACTTTCAATTCATCTGTACAATTGTTCGTTCGTAGCCTCGTTACATTTACTATACATTTAATTAATACAAATACAATGTGGTGGTTAATAAAACTCAAGGTTTCTTCGCGATTGATTGATAGCTGGCACAGTAACATTTGTTGACACCGGTGTTAATAATTAAAAAAGGAAATAAATAAAGAAAACCCACCCTAAGATTTTATTCTTCAATTAAAATTTTGGTTTTACGTGAACCATTTTATTGTATAAATTTTTCAAAATAATCATTAGATTTTAAATTATATCGTTAACAACACAAAAGTTATATCATCATTTTACCGATTGATAATTGTTATATTTTTTATTTCAATTATTAAACAATTAGAACAATTTAATTTTTGTTTGATTTTTTTTTTTTTTTTAATAATATATTTTTTATAATAGTTTTTTTTTTTTTTTTAAATTAGATAATTCGTATTGAAATTAATTAAATTTTATAATATTTTATTATAATTAAAGAGAAAAAAAAAACAAATAGATAAATATTATTTTTGTTATTGTTTTTATGTTTTAATTATTTTTTATAATATAATTAATTATGTAAGTGTCAAAAATTGAAAAAACAAAAACAATTACAAATTAAAAATAATGCATGTCATCCACTAATCTTATTATTAAAAAAATAAATTAAGTTTATTAAATGTATAATTAAATCTTGAACAATTTAAAGAATACTCTCTATCCTTATTTTGCTCATTCGATCGCTTACATGTATTTATTATTGTTTTGATTTAGGATTGAATATAAAATAACTAAAAAAAACATTTAAATAAATAATTGTTAATATTAATATAATTCTCTTGTAGATATTCCTATAAAAATGAAAATTATAGAAAATAAATACGTATAATAATATATAAATACAAATACTACTATATATATATTTGTCGAATAGTAGTATCATACTATCGCCTCCCACAAAGCCAAAACCGGCAGTGCTGAAATTGAAATTTAAAATTTTGAAATTGACATTAGAAAAATATAATATATTTGTTTTTTTGTTTCTTTTTATTTTTATAATTTTATTTCCGTTTTTTTATTTAGTTTTTGTTTCGTCGCTGTTTTGTTCGCATGTAAAGAAAAATAAATTTAATAGTAATCCATTTATATTTTAATCATTAATAATTCTAATATAATTAGAAATTAATTAAATTCATTATATTATTGTTTATATTATTTATAAATAATTGTTTAGTTTTTATGTTTATTATTTTAATTTAATTGAATAGTTTTTTTTTTTTTGTTTTTGTGTTCGCTTGTGTAAAATAAAAAATAAATACCTATAACCTACAATATTAAATTAGCTGATAATTTGCAATTTTAAGATATAATCATTATTTATCGATGTGCATTTAATATAATACAAATAAAAACAATTATTTTCAATTTTTAACAAACATAATACGTACGGATAGATATTGTTACTATATAAATTCTGGCAATAAAGTGGAAAGTGGAATATCACATTAAATGGTGATATTCTATATGATGTTGTAATAAAATGTTAAATAATTGTGTGGTTTTTAATTTATAAAAATATTGATGTATTTTTAAATAAGAATATTTATTGCACACTAATTATATTTAATCGGAAAAGTAAATGAGAAATTTTTTAGTTCTCATGTGCAACAAAAAAAAATTGTTTTTCTGTTTTCATGTGCATATTTAATGTGTGTGTAAGTGTGTGCACTGCAACCGGCCGGTGTACAATATGGAAATTATTTATGCATCATACAACACAACAATAGATTATATAATTATACAATGCATTAATTTTTATGTAAGTTTTGTTTTTGTTTTCACATTTTCTTATAATAATTATTTTACTGTGCGATAACAAAATATTTACTTATATTTAATAACTTTGTGTTTTTATATAAACGATCGTTCGTATGGTCCAAAAATATTGTCTAAGTAATAACATAAATCCCATCAATCACAATATTTATTCCCTGTGTTATTATTTTAACTTCACCACTTTTACTCTTCACATTTTCCAGCTAATTAAGTTTTTCTATTTAACAAGAAATTCTAATATATGATAATATTTGATATAGAAAACAGATTCATTTATGTTCAACATATAATAAATAAATTCCTGTCTGTTGTCGTACCTATTGTGGGTAGCTGACATTGATAATCTACACATCAAATCACATGAAACATACAAATGCAGCTCAACCATTTTTTTTTTCAATTTGAATAATTTACAACACAAATGAAAACTATATTTAATGAGAAACCACAAAACAATAATTGTTTTTTTATTAATGACAATTAACCGTACAATTTCTTAACACAAAAAAATAACAAAATAACATAAATTTTTTAACAAAACTAAAATGTTTAATAAATATTATAACTTAAAAAAAAAAGTTAAACGATAAAAACTTATAATAATTAACATCGATATTATAATAAAAAATATATTATAAACAAATTCTAAACTCTTAAATAAAATTACATTATAATATTGTTTATTAAAATTAGAACTCGCATAAATAATTATTAGGATGCGTTTTTTAAATAACGTATTTTTTTGGTTTTTGCATTATAATTTCCGGCAACATAAAAATCCATTTTATAATTTTTTGTTCGTAAATTTCTATATTTTGCAAATGAATACAATTGTATTTGTCCTACAATTGTACAAGTAGCTACATCAGTGTAATGATTCGATGTAAATAATGCATTGTCCTATATTAATTATATTATAAATTACACATAAGTTATCTTAAAATTAAAATAAATAATCGTTTTTTTAATGTTCTATGTTCCCTAACGTGTTAACACAAATTAATGATCTCCATATATTTGAACAAATTGTAATTGAAATTTTAGTACAGCTAGACATTATAAAAATTGTATTGTATACCAATTAAATAATAAATATAGATATATTCATTAATTGCTTACGCATATACTATTTAATATCTTCTAAGTATAGATACCATTTATTTATATTTTAATAATAATACTCACTGACAATTTCATTTCATTTGTCTCTGGTACTTCTTTTGCAATATCTTTTGTTTGATAATACCACATCAATTTTGTCATACTTTTTCTTTTTTCACCATTTCTCACCTCAAACAGAGCATTAATTTTACCATAATAACGTACATGTTTTTCTTCAGTCTTTATAGAAACACTATCTGCAATCTATATTTATATAAATAAGGCGTATAAAATATTTTAATAATGTTAAACCATTAAATTATGAAATCTTATTTATAAAAATATATTGTACCGCTATGACATCAGTAACATTGCCTTCACATAATATTTCGATTTGTTTATAAAATGTGTGATATTTAAATCTTCGTATCGGTTTACCAATCCAAGTGATGATCTGTTAAAAAATTAAAAAAAACCATTAATTAATCAAATTATTAATAAAAACTAACAAACTCATACTTGATTAACATCAGTACTACTATCACTATTTTCGGTATCACTACTAATACTCCTAATATTATTAGCATCATCTTCTTCACTATTACTATCGTTGATTTTATCGGTATTAACAATAATTTCTTTCTTCGAAACTATATCGACTTTTTTATCATTGATTTGATAAACTATTAAAGCAGCGTTTTGATTATTTAGATCAACATCATTGTTATTATTATTATTATCATTGATTAAATCAGTAATAGGAATAATTTCTTCAATTATATCTATGTCAATTTTTTCATCGCTAATTTGATTAATTAATAAAGCAGCGTTTTGATTATTTAGATCAACATCATCTTTATTATTATTATTATCGTTGATTAAATCAGTAATAGGAATAATTTCTTCAATTATATCTATGTCAATTTTTTCATCGCTGATTTGATTAATTAATAAAGCAGCGTTTTGATTATTTAGATCAACATCATTGTTAATATTTTTGTTATCGTTGATTAAATCAGTAATAGGAATAATTTTTTCAATTATATCTAGGTCAATTTTTTCATCGCTGATTTGATTAATTAATAAAGCAGCGTTTTGATTATTTAGATCAACATCATTGTTATTATTATTATTATCATTGATTAAATCAGTAATAGGAATAATTTCTTCAATTATATCTATGTCAATTTTTTCATCGCTAATTTGATTAATTAATAAAGCAGCGTTTTGATTATTTAGATCAATATCATCTTTATTATTATTATTATCGTTGATTAAATCAGTAATAGGAATAATTTCTTCAATTATATCTATGTCAATTTTTTCATCGCTGATTTGATTAATTAATAAAGCAGCGTTTTGATTATTTAGATCAACATCATTGTTATTATTATTGTTATCGTTGATTAAATCAGTAATAGGAATAATTTCTTCAATTATATCTAGGTCAATTTTTTCATCGCTGATTTGATTAATTAATAAAGCAGCGTTTTGATTATTTAGATCAACATCATTGTTATTATTATTATTATCATTGATTAAATCAGTAATAGGAATAATTTCTTCAATTATATCTATGTCAATTTTTTCATCGCTGATTTGATTAATTAATAAAGCAGCGTTTTGATTATTTAGATCAACATCATCTTTATTATTATTATTATCGTTGATTAAATCAGTAATAGGAATAATTTCTTCACTTACATCTATGGCAGCATATGTATCATTTACATCAATATCATTGTTAAACACCATATTGAACATTCTATCAATATTTTCTTTATTTATCTCTAAGTAACGCATGAACCAAGCATCTTGATCTTTTAAAATATTTAGATCAACTTCATCTTCATTATTATTATTATCATTGATTAAATCAATAATAGGTATAATTTCTTCAATTATAGCTATGTCAGTATTTTCATCGCTGATTTGATTATTTTGATCAACATCATCTTCATTATTAATATTATCGTTGATTAAATCATCAAAAGTAATAATTTCTTTATTTATATATAGATCAATTTGTTCATCGCTGATTTGATTAATTAATAAAGCAGCATTTTGATTATTTAGATCAACATCATCTATATTATTATTATTATCGTTGATTAAATCAGTAATAGGAATAATTTCTTTACTTATATCTATGTCAATTTTTTCATCGCTGATTTGATTAACTATTAAAGCAACATCATCATTGTTATCACAATAATTTAGCTTTTCAGTAATATTCGTCGTATTTTTAATATTTGCAATTAATTTATCCCAATTTTTGTATAAATCAGAATTATTATTAGTTTCAACTGGAGTTGATGATGAAATATATTCATTTAAGGGTTCAGTAGTAGTAGTTTGGATAGGTATTAAATCCGGTTGAATAACATTATCATATTCTGTATGTGTTGATATTATATTTACGACGACGGGCCTACTATTTATATTATGGGCATAATTTGTATTATTACAATTGTTGTAATCTTTATTAGTAGAAACGGTATCAATAGTTAATTTGGCTTCATTATTAGATATATCACAAATAGATTGTATATTAGGCAATAGTTCATCATTAACCAACAGAGAATTGAAATTTCTATCAACATTTGTTTCGGAAATTATATTATTAGAAACTGTACTATGCTGAAAATTTCGATTTATATTTGTAAATTTATTAGTACTGCAATTATTTAAATTATCAGAAGTATTATTTGTATGCTTAATGTGACTAGAATTATGCGCATATAAATAAGGAAAAGGATCATCATCGTTAACATTATGTTGATTATTTAGAATTTGTAAATGTTTGTCCCCACATGTATCATCCATTAAACATAGCCGTTTAGGTACGTTTCTTGATGTATTAACATTTTCTTCTGTTACAGCATTATATGGTTCTGTACTATTTGCTATTTTTCGTTTTTCCTTTATTGCATTGTTATCCAATTCTAATTGTTCATTGAATCTATATATTTTGTATTGTAAATATGGTTTATTTTGACTATATATTTATTATAAATAATTTGTTCACACTACACACACACACACACAGTATCGATCAAATATTTTCCTGTGGAACAATCGTTATTTGGATGATAAAGAAATATTAGATAAACAACTGGTGGCTTTTTTTTTCATTTTTTTAAAGTATAAAAACATGTCACATAAAAACTAATCAAATAAAATGACAACTTGATAAGTTCTGTTGGCAATTTGTATTTCTATAGACGGTTTGAAAAACATTACAACTGCTTGCTCGTAAAAAAAACCTATGGTGAAAATGCTTCATTGGGAACAGTATATGTATAGAATGGTTTCGAAAATTCATACGGGCTTTGATTACAACACATTACAAAACAACGTTATCTGTCTTTGGAGGGATATAGAGGTGTTGTTACTTATTCGAGTATGTCACAGCAAACGAAACTGAGATGCGGTGAACAATATATTTTTGATAATCACTGTATTTATTTTAATTTTTTTAAATTACCGTTGAATTGATTCATCATTTGAATCTAATAAAAAATTGGAACTATTATTATTAGAAATTTGTTCAAAATCCATACACTGAGAAGTTAACAATTCTGTAAAAAAAAAGAAAAAAAAGTTAATTAATTATTAAAAGAAGATAACATTTCAACAAAAATACCTTGCGTAAATCGTGATCCATTGGATGAGGCTATTTCAATATTATAATTTGCTGGTTGCACATTTGTTGGTTTTTGTTCTGTATTTGATAAATTTGAATTAACCAATCCTATCTGATCATAACTATCCAAATAAGTACTCATTTTCGATTAATGTTATTTAAATTTGGTTAAACGAAAAAAAAACAAACGCTATAGAAAAATACAATAAAAACTAATATAATGAATTGCTGAAGGAATGAAGAACGGACGGTTAACAATTTATAATAATAAAAATATACCAATTATAAATTAAATCAATGATATAATTATCAATACTATGTACAGTTAATATGCAATTCTGACGGTTATATTTAAGCATAGGCGGCGGCAGAGGTGTGCATAACATTTTATTAATTATCAATTTGAAAATCACTTCTTTGTATACTGATTCAATTCAACTAATATGCACATCAAAATGCGTTTAGACACAAACTCTGGTACACTGGTATTGCGTTACCAAACTTTAGCAACCGCCAGAAAGTAACAGCTTAGCACACTGATTTCGTTTCTATGTCGTGTATGCGGATAAACTATTTGAAACAATAATACAAAGATACAATAATACATGGCATTCGTTATTTTGCCCATGTTCGTTGACACAATATAAAAAATTTTGCCCATTTCATCATAAACAATAAAACATTAACATTTTTTTTAACATATCACTGAATGGACTGATTCAAAAAATTCAATGGTTGTGTTGGTGGTGATGGTTCCTCTTAACATATATTATAAATATTATATAATCATCAAAAACTATAGTATTCATTTCAATTTCATTTATTATTTTCTTTATAATTATGCATTTTCATTACTTAATATTCAAATCTATTATCGTAAAATTTTTGGTACGCTCTCTGTTGTTGTTGTTGTTGTTGTTATTATTAATTTTTTAAACGTATTATTATCTATTCATATTAACCATGAAAATAACTAATCTTTTTGCATACAAATTATTATTTTATCAAAAATTAAAATTAATTTAATTAAATTAAATGTACTTTAATTCATAAATTTACGATAATATTGTTAATAATAATGAATATTTTATTATTTTATAAAAATTAAATGGAAATCTTTTCATCTTAACTTATATTTTTTGTGTTTAAAACATCACAAGTTGGTACAATAGAATTGCATTTAAGATACGAATAATAAATGAATATATAGATTATTATTCTATTTTTAAGGTGAACCATGGATCGATCTGTCTGTCCATTGGTTACCAAAATGATTATAAATTTAATATAATTAAAATTGTTATTTAATAAAATCGGTGCCATATTATTAATAGTGTTTTTGTGATGAAAAGATTTCACCATTATAAAGTTATTATCTACACAACTTCGAATATGTATAGGGAGTATTATAAAAAAAAACGACACAAAATTTGTGGACAACTATTTGTGAACAAAAAAAAAGAAAAAACATGAAATAATAAAATATGAATTTGTGACCTTGTCGATCGCCGCCGCCGTAGCACACACTAATTATCTTTAATTAAAACTTGGATTGTAATTATGTGTTATCGAAAAATATGCAGGAACTTCTAAATTTGGAATACTTAAAAATGGTACACCAGCTGGTACACCATATGGTACACCTGGCGGAAAATTTGGAATATTCCTTAACGATTGTTGTGGTGTTGTTAATATTGATGCCGATGACGATGATGATGATGATGATGATGATGATGTTGACGATAATGATGATGATGACGAAGTTGTTGTTGCTATGGTTGTTGCGGTGGATGTGGCCGCTGATGCTCCTCCTATCGTCGATGAATTTATTGGTATTGTTGATAATGGCGCCGATGACGATGTTGACGATGATAATGATGGGGCTGATGTTGTTGTTGGTGTGGCTGTTGTTGTAGCAGAACTACTTAAATTTTGTAATATCGATGGATTTAATAGAGATAACGATGTTGTTGGTAGCCCTGCTATCGATTGTTGAAGATGATGATGGTGTTGTAATTGTAGCTGCAGTTGTTGTTGTTGCTGTTGTTGCAGCTGTTGCTGTTGTTGTTGTTGTTGTAACAAAAAATTTTGATGATGATTTATGACTGGTTTTATTTCTTGTTTTATTGTTGGTGCACTCGGTAATAAACCAATACGATTAACACGATTTGCATTCGTAAACCGATTTGGATTATTAACACTAATACTTGAATATGGTAATGGCTGTTGACTACCCTCTTCGAAATGGCCTTGCATACGTCGATGTGTTTGTAGTGCAGTGCCTTGTATAAAACGATCACCACAAACACCACACACATATGGTTTATCACCGGTGTGCCGTCGTATATGTAAAGTTAAATCATTGGATTGGGTAAAGGCACGTTCACAATATGTACATTTATATGGTCGTACACCGGTATGTATTCGCATATGTCGTACAAGTTTATTGGATCTAGAAAATCCTATATGGGGTGGGGGAATATAATTTAAATGAATTATTGATTGGAAAAATGTGTATATATATTAAAATATTGTTTTTCTTTGTCTAGAAGATGAAATTACCTTTACCGCATATTGTACATAAACATGGTTTTTCACCCGTATGCGTTCTTCTATGGCATTGTAAATCTGATGATCTTGGAAATCCTAAATAATTGTTTTTGTTTATTAATGAAATTTTATTAACGAAATATTTTTATTATTAAATATCATCATTAATATTATGTCCGTATTAATCAAATTTTCATGGTCTTTGGGTCTAAAAACAAATGTGTTTAATTGTCGCTAATATATTTTGTTTAATATATGCAGATGAAATATGTTAATAGTGTAAATATTCGTCGTGCCATGTGGATTCCACTACAATGATTCCCTTGTTATATCGATCACACTCTTCCGCATAGTGTGTCCGATCCATCCCTTTCCGTAGTTTTGATTTGAATTTCAAGCGTTCGTATTGCGTAGCATAATATACTTGTCCGTTTCCAGTTTGTACAAATGAAACCGGATACACTTCTACTATGAAACTGCAAAAACGGCATCAACTCATTTTTCCAATCATTAGGAATGTTTTCATCTTCGTAAACCTGTTGTATTACCGAAAGCAATTTATTAACGTAACATCAATACAAAATTCAGATGAAATCAATTAAATGTTAACGGCAACGACATTTGCAGCAAGAATTCTAACAGCAGATCTCGTATACCTTGAATGCTATAGGCGATAGGCGCATACGTGAGAATCTTCGGATATTGACAAACATATAAACCAAATAGATCACATTTTATATAAACAGATAATTGAGAAGATTGTTACTGTATACGTTCATAATCGGTTCTGATGTAAACATTTGCCAATGCCTTATGCTTTGGATAAATATTGCTGCTAATAAAGTGTCTTTTCACAATAGAACCACTTAAATTAAGTGTTCCAACAATTCTTTTGCAAGCTGTTTCGTGAAATTATTCCATTAAAATGAATATATTTTTACATACCTTTATCACAGAAATCACATTTATATGGTTTTTCACCCGTATGACGTCGCATATGAACTATTAAATTTGATGAATTTGAAAAACTACGTCCACAATAGACACATAAATGTTTATCACCATCTTCTTTTTCCTTATCGCCCAAATGTACGCGCATATGCGATCTGCAAAAAAAAAAATTACAAATTTTATTAAATTTTCAAAATAATAATTATTTAGTTATTTTTTGTTTAAAAAAACTATAAAATACTTTAAATTATCTTTACGATTAAATTTCTTTTTACATAAATCACATGAAAATCGTTTTTCAGCTGGCATATGAACTTTACGATGTCTTTCTAAATGTTCTAGGCGAAAGAATGATTTTGCACATAAATCACAAAAGAATGTTTTTTCTTTAGGTGTTTCGTCTTTAATTTTAATTTTTAATTTTGATACTTTTTTATTTGATGTTGACGTCGATACCTTACCGTTGTTACCACCAACACCACCACCATCATTAGTTTTTGTACCATGCATTTTACGCGTATGCTCTTCCAAACTATCATGCCACATAAAACGTATTTTACATATTTGACATTGTATTTTCTTCACAGAATTTTGACATTGTTCACGTAAATGTTTTTGTAATATACTATCGGTGGGAAATACATTATTGCAATGCAAACATTTGTGTACGAATAAATGTTGTTGATGTTCATGCTCAAAACGCATATGATATACTATTTTATAGATGCGATCAAATATTTTTGTACATTGTTCACATTTATATTGATCACGTTTTATAAATTTAAAATCATTAGTAATTTTTTGATAGTCATAATCATCAGTGTCACTAAAATCCGTTTCTGAATCGGATAAACTCATTTCCCAACCATGACTATTTACTATTTGATAAAAATGTATGTTTTCATTATTTTCAATTTTTGTTTTAACAACATCGATTAAAATATCATCGGAAAATGCATTAATATTGGGAAATGTAAATATTTCTGGTTTTTCTTTTAAATTAATACCATTAAATGACGTTGTTTCACTATGAATTTTTGTCACATGATAACGTAATTCCGATATTTTATGAAATGTTTTATTACATATTTTACAAATACATTTTTTTTCACCATTTGAATGTCCTAATTTATAAAATGTGTCAAATTTTAATGCTTTTGAACGTGACGGACGTCCTCGTTTTCTGAAAATAATAAACATATATAGCTGTTAATTAATATTACTTTGATTGATTGACAATTAAAAGGAGGACTAAAAAATTTCAGACACTTAAACCACAAATTTGTTACGGTCTTTTTGAATTATTTGAGTTATTTCCAAATATATCGGTCTCAAATATATGATGATATCAGAAACACTTTTTATCAATGATCCATTTATTGTGCAGCTCTACGTTGTCTACTCTGTTCGCCGGATTTTCGTATATACCGAGCCATTCAATTAAATAGTCACATATACTTCATGATTCTTCAGAATCGTTTCTTAGTGAAACGAAACTTATATCTTTATAATTTGATTTGCAATTTTTTAGAGATGATATTATTACTGGACAGAAGGCACAATACAAAGAGAAACAAAAAACTAATCATTAAATTATTTGTACTCACTTCGCTGACGAACCGCTGCTATGTACGCTATTCATATGCATACGTTTTTCATGAAATGAATTAAATTTTTCACTACAACAATTACAATTATGATCTTTTTTATGTGACTCCATGTGTCGCGTTAAATGATTTTTTTTTGAAAAACCTAAATCAATGTCAAAATAAAAAACAAAATAAAAAATATAAAATTAAATATTTAAAAATTAAAATTTACAAACCTCTATTACAAATAGTACATCGTTTTAAATTGTTTCCAGTATGTAAACGTATGTGTAATTTTAATGTACGTCTGTCACATAATGTTTTTTCACAAAATTGACAATTAAAACGTCCATTAACACGTTTAGCCTTTTCTACTAACAATTCTTCATCATCATCCATATTTTTATTTTCATCATTTTCTGATGCATTATATTTATAATCAACATCAACGTTCTTTTTTTTTTTAATATTTTTTTTATAATTACCATCAATAGCATCATCATCATCATAAGCAGTAGTAGTATTAGTAATAATAGCAGTAGACTTAGTAGTATCGGTAACAGAAACAATATAGTCGTCATCGTCATCATCATATTTATAACTTTTTATAGCATTTCTACGGCTACGTGTTTTTCCGCCGGTACCACACACAAAATCTAAATCTTTTGGATCATCACAATTATCACTGATAATACCTGCACCACAACCACCACCACCACCACCACCACCATCATCATCACCACCACCACCCCCACCATCATCATCATTAAAATGATCCAAATCAAAATGTTCATTTACATCAAATATTGGTTCATTTAATGGATCTAAATCTTGAATTATTAATTCCGGTTTTATATCAATTGAAATATCATCAATTAAATGATTATTTTCTTTTTTAATTGATGGCAAAAAATTGGGTATTTGAATTTTTACATATTCACGCAGTTTTAAATCACTTTCTTCACATGTTTTTTTAAACGCATATGCAATATGTAATTTTTGTAAACAATTTGTACATATATTTTCAGGCATACCATCATTTTTACTTATCTACAATATAGAATTTAGAGAAAAATTATAATAAGATTAATATTATAGAGATTATTTTGTGAAAAAAAAAAACGATCCTAAAAAAGTAAAACTATTTTCAATAGCTTTTAATTTTTAATTTACTTAATTCAAATGATAAACAGAAAATTAGAACATAAAATTTTCTTATGCAAGCTATATTTTAATGAAACTCTTTATTTAAGAATTGTAATAATGTAATTACAAATTATTTGTTGTTGATTTATTTGTTTATAATGTTCCTATAAAACTTAAACAAACTTTAAACATAAAATCCAAAACTCTTTATGTGGTGTGTGTTGTGTGCATATGAATGACGTGATTATAATAAAATAATGCATTTAAAAATGCATTATTAACAAATGTATAGAAAATAGATAAGAGAAAAAAATCACCCACATTAACAAATTTTATAAAACAAAATAAATATATTATCGAAATATGATATCTCTCTATTTTTAATCTACAATTCCTACATTTTTATTAACATATAAAGTTTATGATAACATGTTGACTATTTATTTATGCCTATCTCTACACAACACCTAATAAATAACAAACCAAATCTATGATATTATGACAGCCAGTACAGACGTGTAAGTGAAACTAAAAAAATTACCTGAATTGTTGCACAAGCCATAATTATTTCATATGATTTTTTATTTATCGCATCTGCTGCTGCTGCTGTAGCGATAATATTTGTATTGCTATCATCATATTCATCATTATTCTTTAACAATAAGAATGATAATGTTTCCGCCGTTGTTATTTCAAACAATGATTCCAATTCAATATTATATTGTTTTAGGCATGTACGACAAATTTTATCAAAATCATATTTTACATCCATTTTAATATTTATTTATCAATAAATTTATTGGAAATAATAAGAAAATGTTCTTATTTATTTATTTTTAATCATAATGTTTTAATGTATTTCTAACAAAAAAAATTATTTTAAATCTATTTTATATGGTTTTTTTTTCACTTTTTCTTTAATTTTTAGTAGTTTTTAATTTAAAACACAGTATAATAAAATAAAAATACAACAGAAAATTACAAAAATAAATTTTTTTCTTTACTAATGACACTTACACCCGCGTCTCGTAGTCAACGCATGAAAAATACTCTCAAAAATTTTAAATGACAACTGTCAAAATAATAATATCCGTGAAGCAAAATTTACACTATCGACAGATGGCTAATTATTTTTGGTCAATATGTCAAATATAGAGAAAATTTGAGCGCACATAGCTATACAAGCCGATTCAGAAAGGTATGATGACATTTCTTTGAGTTCATTTTTGTTTAGTACAATAGAAAACAAAATTTATTTATGCGGAAAAATGTAACGCGAAAAATTGTGTTGTGTTTTTATTAGTTTTATATTATAATATATTCAATTAAACAATTAAATTAAATTGTAGATTACACAATTAAAATACTAATTTATTTTAAAATCGTTTGTTCAAACTATTAGCCAGTGCGTCTTCTTTTATTAGTAAAGAATGATCATTGTTCATCAAAAATTTCCACAATCGGCAAAAGTTTCAATTTTGGCATAAAATATGTTTAGAATTCTAATTGCGTATTGATAATTATATATGAAAAAGTTATCAAAATACTCAACTCATCATGAATATTGTATTATATTAATGGATTATGTTAAAGCTAAAGTAAATTATATGAACGTCATAACAGAGGTATGTACATATTACCGTTATATTGTCATATTAAATTTATCGAGACAATCAATCACTATAGAAAATTAAAATTTATTTTCACAATTTCCCATTAATTTAAAATTTTTTCTTTTAATGTTTTTTTAATTTCTGTATAAACCATAGATAAACTCTTCTTTGATTTATTATTAGATTATCTAAATCTTTGGTTATCGGTTTATCGGTTTTATAAACGTGCATCACCCACGTACATTGTAAAACTCTAATCTGAATGAACAAAGAAATAAGAAAATTTACCATAATTTTAAGTGACATGTTTGTTGGTATCCATCTTAAACATCATCAATTTTTAGTTTGTTTACTGAATTGAATAAAACTTATTGAGTGTCTAATGGTAGTAGTTATTTGATTTGATTATTTAATTGGCGTTGACTTTTGTATTAGTCGCCCCATGATGATGTTTTAAAAAATAATTTTGGGTTGTAAAATAAAATATTCTATTGGTCGTGATAGCATTGCGTTGATTCATTCTCATTGCCCCTTTCAATACTATATTTAATAAAATAATAATTAATTAAATCTCAATCTTTTTCAACTGTGTTGAAAAGGTTTTCTAATTATTCCAAAGATTTAAAAATAATTGATTACAGATGTTCTTGTATGTAAAGTCTATTATATCTTCTTGTACGTGACGTAGATTTATATAGTAATCTAACAATTTAATTGATTTTGTCTCTTATTCATTTGAAAAATTTAATGTGGGACATAATGTAATACTAATTTTTACAATATAATGATTTGAAAAATTCTAGATATATGCGAATGATGTAAAGATTCATATAGAATATAGATCATAATGATACGATATTGGAAGATTTCCCGTTACTGTAGAAGGATATTTTTAAGCAATTTATCGCTGGTGTTCTTATTATTTTGATATGGTATTTTGGGCATTGCTTTCTTATGAATTCTATCGCATCTATCTATACTCTATCCAGGCAATGTATACGTGCTTCGATTATCGTCATTTTAATGTCTTAGTTAGATGTGTATTAATCTTGCATGCAATGAGTATATTTATTAGATGACAATAATTATGATGTTTGGTATAGCTTAATTTTCAAATCAAAATTTTACCTTAAATTATTATAAATACATTTATATAATAATTTTATAAATTTCAATGTAGTTCAATCAAAACAATTAAATATTAATAAAAATTGCAATAAATTAAATTGCAACTACACTCCCCTTCATTTATATTATTTTATTAATATTTTATATTAGCTGAAATGATACATTACATAAAATGTGTAGTTATACTAATTTATATCGGATTAAATTATCATATTTTAAATCAGAGTATATATGAAATCACATGTTATATAGGGGAATGTATTTTCTACAATATGCAATATTATGCGATGCCGATATATATATATATATTAAGTCCATAATTCATATTTAATAGCTAATAATAACAACAATCTTTCGGGATATTCATTTTTGTTAATATCAGGTGCATAAATTCTCATCGTTAAATAAGTATAGGCAACGTGTACATAGAATCAATATAGTATAGAATTTGAATATAGACATTATAATTAATTAATTAATGTACTTAATTTATTAAAGAAATAAATATATTT
The DNA here is from genome assembly GCA_910594885.2 of Bibio marci. Taxonomy (NCBI): domain Eukaryota; kingdom Metazoa; phylum Arthropoda; class Insecta; order Diptera; family Bibionidae; genus Bibio; species Bibio marci. The sequence continues at coordinate 2,358,736 of OU343116.1, read as the reverse complement.
GTTGACATTCGGTATGGGGTTCCAAGTTTGCCGCGATGTAACACCCTATATCATATTCAATAATATATAATATTTCAGTAATTTTCGAATCCTTTGTGTTCGATGGCCTCAAACAATTGGTAATGCTTGAGGAAGTTTGCATGATAATATTCAAATTAAACGATGAAAATTGAAATGAATCGGGCATACTTTGTAGAGCAGTTCACGTGGCTAGTACAAGTTAATCCTAAGAGTGGAATTTATATAATATAAAAATATAATAATAATAATTGCAATATTAAACAAATTACATATTTTGGAAGACAAACTATTTAATATATCGAATACTTACAAAAGTTACTACTATTTATTGACACATTTAATAAGTTGAAGATAAATTAATTTATTTATTTTATGCTATAATAATAATAAATAATAATAATAATAATAATATGGTAATAATAATAATATGGTAATAATAATAATAATAATAATAATATTAATAATAATAAATCACAAATTCAAATAAAATATAAAATAATAAATAATAAACATAAAATTTATATTAAATTTTAGACAAAAATTATAAATTAAGAAAATGTTTATTATAACAAAAAAACATGTTAATTAGTCGCATCTCCTGCGATATCTATTTAGTGTCCATACTCGATCACACGATCATATTTATATGATCTATGTAAATATAATTATCTTTGTTTTCTCCCCATTAGATCCCATTGTGATTAAATGATGAAGAAAATTCTTTTTGTATTTGTTGATGGTCATGATGATGATGATGGTTGTTATTATGATGATGATGATGATGATGATGGTGATGATTATGATGATGATCACCGGAATTTATTGGTGGTGAATAAATATTATTATTTCGAGCATCAGTCGTATTACCACCATTCATTAATTCAGTCATAAAACTTATGTAGGTTATGGCCAAACGTAAAGTTTCGATGCGTGACAAACGTTTTTCATAGGCAAATGTTGGAACCTATATTTGTATTTGTATTTTAGGATTAACATTTAAATATAGATTATACTTTGATATTTCATTTATTTATATAATTTGAATCTATAACATAAATATGTTTGGAGTCAGTAGTCTTTTGCACCACCTTGGCGCGGCTGTTATCATTTTACGATCACAACGAAATTCAGCAGAAAACCAATATAGTTCTGAATGAATTTCAATTGCGACGAAGTGTCTGCTCCATTATCATGTATGGTATTACATTTTATTTATATACATTATTTCATTCTATACTTACTTTTCTACGTAGCTTATCGAAAGCTTCATTTAAATTAAACATACGTCGACGTTCACGAATATTTGCAGCACGTCGTTGTGCCATAGAAGCAACCCGACGTCTTGTTTTTTTCATTGTTGTATTTGGTGCTGTTAAACCACCACCACCACCACCACCACGTGGTGATAATCTTTGTGTGACCAAACCAGTGATCTGTGTTCTTGGCCAAACTATATATTCATACATAAACATTGAGTTATTATTAATAGAATATTTATATATATGTGGATGAGATAGTTGTGTTAATAAATTTAAATTAAATCTGTCATCATATTTTCGAAATAAATATAGTTTTATATTTTAACTTAAGATAACAATAATTTTAAATTATAGAAAAGCCGATTGGTGACAAATAGTATTGTTATAATACAGTACAGTCATATATTTTAAAGCCTTTTAATTAATACAAAAACTTCAAATTTAAAATATAAAATAACTTTTCTGAAAAAATGAGATCAATTATGAGATATTTGATACACCTTATACATGTAGTAGTGTTTTTAATTACCAAAATCAGCAGCACATTGAAATCCAGCCGCCATTAGATCTGGGTAGGATACAATTGGTGGAGGAGCATCTTGTCCCCAAATTGGTGCAAATGTTGTTACATCAGGCATAAATGATGATTCTGTATGCTGCATTTATATATTTATATGTAAATATTTAATTATTTATTTTAATAAATTTTAACACACATTCCAAACATATTCAATAAAACATATATATTTTACTAATACTATATAAAAATTCTAAAGAGGATCAGATATTTGAATTGTATGGTTCAATTAAAAATGAAGTGAAGTGTATGTCGCCACCACATATTGCATAAATATATATTGTGTATAAAAAGGAATGTTTTTTTGTATTTTGAAGAAATTGATAACACGTCGAACAATTTAATTTGACCATACTTATCTATATTGTTATAATTATACGATAATTTTAAGCGTTATTTGAAAAGCGTTTCGTTTGCTTATCGTTTGCATCGATCAATTACTCTGGTGATAAAAAATGAATACATTATGAAAAATCAAAGAACAGCAGATCAATTACATATAGCCAAAGTAATTTATTGTTTATTGTGCCAATGCTCTGTATTTCGTATGGTATCAGAGGCGTGATAAACCATATATCTTAAACAGTTATCGAACTATAAAAAGTTCTTGTTTATAATGAAAGTTAAACTAATAAAATTGTGTTGTCTTTATAATTGAAAATACATTTTATATATTGTTATTATTGTAGAGGCGTCATGCCTCATCAAAGCCGAACGAACAGAATAACTTTACTTTTGGAATTAACACTAAATAACAATATTTTGTTAACAACAAAATTGTTTATGTTTTTTTAAATGTAAATATTTGTTTAAAATGCTTCTTAAGATTTCCCATTCATTGTTTTTTTAACAAACATTATTATTTTGTGTTAATTGCAAAAAGTAAGTTATTCTGTTCGTTCGTTCGGTTGTTTTAAAATATAATTAAATTAATAAAATATATAAATAAAATAAAAATGAGGAGAAAATGTCTAAACTAAAAAAAAAAATTGTATAAAAAGTATATGTCTCACTGAAATTTTATATTTAAGATTAACGTACTCTATTATTATTATTATTATTATTATTATTTTCCCAATGATTATTATTATTAGAATTATTATTAGAATTATTATTATTATTATTATTATTATTATTATTATTATTGGAAGAATACACAGACATGTCCACGCCGAAGCATAGAATTTAATTAATATAACACTGTATTTTTTATAATATATAAATATAGTTCCACACTTAATTAATGCGTTAATTAATTAATTACTTAGTTACATAACACATTAAATCACAAATAATTAAATAACATTTTTTACTATAAGTATTTTATACAATTTATTTCATTTTGAACATGCAAACAAAACTAATAAACAACTAATAATAAGTAAAATATCGTTGACGTATGAAAATTTCATTCTTTTATTGATCCCACTATAAGTTTCAGTAAAGGATAAAGAAAATGTATTATAATAATATGGAAATTTTAACTACATTTTTACAAATGCAAACTACTATATTTCCAATATTATGATAACAGTTGATAATAAATTCATTGGTTCAATTGCTGCCCAATTTATACAATACATATTATGGGATGACACATATAAATTGAAAAGGTGGAGCTTCAACTATATAGACTAATAGAATATATTTATTTTATACTTCTGTCCATGATATTATATGTTAGGGTAGAGGCACCACTAATCAGCCCCTAACCAACCCCGTATATAAGAAAAATTAACACAAACAATGCATATGCTATTTTTTTTGTTATTTAGGCGATGTAGACTATAGTTAGGGACTGCTGATTCTTATACACTATATCGTGGTAATTATTATAAAATACAGAAAATATTATGATAATACAATAACACACAGGGTGTCCATATAAGTGCAGTGTGTGATCGTTCCTTATTTGAATTATTTCAAAAAATATATTTGGCAAGTGTATATTTGGCAAGTAGTAAGAGACAAAACGTGTGTGTGGTGATCAAGAAATGTTCTGTTATGGTAAACCACTTTATCGTAATTCTCTATATTATGACGAAAAAATTATATAAAATACGAACAATTAGTGTATAGTTTAGATCGTAGTTTGACTTACTATATTTTTATATATTCCATAGCTATATTAACAAAGAGCGGGGGTTATTTTAAATTTTCTTAATTGTTTAACTATATAATTTCACCTGTATATTTTCTAAATGCCACTGTTGTTTTCCCTGAAACCACACACATATTTTAAACACATTAAATACAATACAATACCTCAGATTATATTTGAAATATCTAAATCTGTTACATTATAAATATTCTGTCTTTTGTATTAATTGTCCTTATTATACCCTTTATTTTTTCCCATATATAGAATATATTTTGTTGAGGGTGGATTGTTGTTTGTATTGTATAGAGATACTAACGTGCTCGTATATCGCTGAACGTATATATATATATATTAAGAGTGATTGAATTATTACCGAGGAGGGTTGGTTTTTTTTCTTATAATACAAAATATGATAAATATTTATTAAAAAGTCAAACACGAAATATGACATATTTTAATATAATTTTTTTTAATAAAGAGCAACTTTTTGTTATTTTATATTATTAATTTTGTCCTTGTTATTATTAGAAATTAATTTGCGTATAATCTGTTACAGATTATATGTGCGTGAAAATTTTCCCTTTTATTTATATATATTGTTAGATTTATACAAAATAGTGTATTTAGTTTCTGTAATAAAGTTAGGGAGATAATTTTTTGAGATTTTCTATATATGTTTACATCTTTTCTATACATATATATACATTTCAACAACATAATATAGCATTTATATAGTTATTTAGTATTAATGTCAATCCTTATAATTGAATAAACATAATTAAACATTTAATAATCTTAATGTCAATATATTATACACATTATTAATATAATGTATGAATGTTAATATATAGCATGGAACAACATAGAACATGTTTGATTTGAACATGTTAATTTAAAATTTAATAATATCTAATAATTTATATTCTTTACGATGTGATGGGTCTTGGTCTTGGTTTCATCATCTATAGGATGTTACGAGCAATTGATCGAAATTTGCGTTACCGTGAAAATATGTTCTACTGCAATGTATCACGCAATGAAGATCGTGCCGAAAAAAACAACTGCATTTACTATATTTTTATTTTCGTTCCAACATCAGCACTATATCGCCTCTTTAAAAGACTGCCGAAATTATTATATTAGAAAAATCATATCGTTTTTGTTACACGCTTACAATCTCAATATATGTATTCCAACAAAGACTTATCATATCTGTGATCTGTTTTCATATCTTTTTAAACGTATAATAATTATAATGGTCGTTCATTTTATCAAATTTGTTGTTGCGATAAAGATCGTTTAACTTTAGAATTAAATTATTTGAAATTAAAAAATTATCTAATAGATAAATAATTATAATTAAAATTATAATGAAAATGAAAAATCATTGAATTTTTCTTATCAAAAATGTGTGGTCATTAATCGCCGATTCGTTGAATTTTATTTTATGTATATATAATTTTCTTGTTGATTAATTATTGATGCAAAACGATCTATTATTTTATCATACCATCAATCCGTTTTTTCTAATATTTTAACAACATCTTTTTCCATAATCAATTGTAATTTATTTTCGGCACAATTATCATGATCATTATCATCATCATAAATATTAAATGATGCCATTATTTTGTTTATTTTCGAAAAATCTTTTCGTTCCATATTATTCGTTCGGTTAGTATTGGATGTAAGTATCATAATTAATTTAATTAATTTGAATACTTCACACAACACGTCAGCTAACCCAGAGTCAAATAAAAATTTAAACAGAACATTTAACGAATTAAATCCATCCCATAAATTCGTATCATTATAAAATGCTATCAGCTGATTTTTCAATAAGTCGATATTAAAATATTTTCCATAATATTGAATGAAAATAGACCAATATCCATTCGGAAATGTTTTTGCATATTTTTTAAAATTATTAATTTCCATTAATGATATAATTTTTAGTTTACATAAATTTTCGGATTCGTGTGTTGATGTCGTCATGCGGTAAACAATTGGCGCCGATGTCGTTAAGTACATGCGAACGTATCGTAGATGATGAGAAAAATTTCGAAAAACCAGATAAATAACAAAACAGTAATCTAACTTTTGAAATGTCATTGCATACCTGACACAACAAAAAATTAAGTCCTTGCGAACAACCATAATTATAGATTGCTTGCGGTGCCAATTGTTTCATTTTTATATGAATTTTATTTATTTTCGAAGCCATAATAACATTTCCGTCGAAATTTTGAGCCACAAGTTTTTCCATACAATTATATTTTTGCATTGTATTTAATAACATTTTTTCAATATTTATATTATCATTAAAACAAATAAATCTTTCAACAAGTGTTCCTTCCCAAACATATCCGAATACCATACAGTATTGAATTGATTTTTAATAAGACGTGTTTTCATCATTGAATTTACATTAACATTATGATGGGCTATAAATTCTAAAAGTTCAACGTAAATACAACGACGATTATTTAAATTAAATTCTTTACAATTTTCAGTAAATGATAATCCGTGACGACCGATGAACGACACCAAATGAATTAATATCTTTAAATTTTGTCGATGTTTTTTTACTTTATCATTATGCATAACTTTGGCATCGCCAGTTAAATTAAATAGTTGCCGATTACAAAATAATATCTCATTAATATTAGCATTTATGTGGGTAATAGTATTTTGATGTCGCTGTAAGCAACGACCAACATTTTTCGTAGTACCATCATGTATAAATGGTCAGCAAATAATAAACAACACCAGCATAAATATTTTACTACTCTACGGCTTTGATTATATTCTACGTTTTAATTTTTATCAAACTTTTCAATTAACCATTCATATTTTTGGAAAAAAGAACTTAAAGCTCTATTTCCAATTGTCGCTAATGGCCTACCTTTTTCTATAATTTAAATTTTTTGTAGTAAAGATCGATGGAAGAATGGTGTCGTTAATAATGAATTAATAATGTATGATGAATCGTCATTTTCGGTTTCTGAAATATACAAATTATAATAACATTTATATAAAAACAATCAATTAATAATTTCGTGAATTTTATATTAATGCCATTAATATGCAAATATGTTTAAATAAATTTACCGATTTTCAAATCAGATACGAAAGTTATTCAATATTGTATCACATTAGTACACATTGACAATTAATCGTTCATTGACATTTATTTATACAATATACATATGCATCAAATTGTTGGTCAATTGAATTAACACCTTCCCATGGCCACCTATTATTTGATTTTATCAATCGTTCTTCTTGTTCGACATATAACTAATAGCATACACTTTTGGATACTAGATACGATGTATTCCAAAAAATCACATTTACAATGTCAATTATAATTTATTGTGTAGTTCGTCTATTTATGTCTTTGTGTTACACATTCCTATTGTTAACTTTTATTTATGTTACATGATATTTGAAATTTTAAAAACAATGTAATATTGTTGTAAATTAAAAATTAAATTTTAATAGTTTATCAATAGTCTCATATATCGTAGGGGATATAGTGTGATTAATTTACTATATAAGAGAACAAAATTTTCATCAAATCACTTTCGTATCTTCAGTCTTAACCCCATATATGCATATGGGTTAACAATTTGCATATGGAAAAACCAAATATATGAACTGAAACCATTGGAATAAGTAAAAAAACATGCCTATATGTGTTGTCATATGTGAAACACGATCTGCATCACTTAGAAATATAGCTTTACATACAATGCATAAAAATATTTCAATTTTATCTCGATGAATTTGGTTCATATGGTTCGATAAATTAGATTTAATAACGGTTTGTTCACAATATTAACATACCTGTGTGGAAGAAAAAATTAAAATTTGTATATTTATTAAAAAATGATTATAAAATATGAAATCGGTATTACTTCTGTTTCTGTGTTAAGTTCTGCTTTTTTACAAAACTTTGCATGCCTTTTAAAATATTTTAAATTAATAGTTTTACCACATGTTTTACATTCTGTTAAGTTTTTTATATGTTGCGATGATTGTTTTAGCTGTGGTATTAATGTTTGTTGTGGTTGTTCTTGTTGATGAGTTTGTGACTGTTGCTTTTGTTCCCGATTTATTACTAGTGTATTTCGTTTGATATTTTTTTATGTTTCTTTGATAAAGGAATACCACTATCACTATCGTTATCGTTATCATCGTCATGTATTTCAATAGCCGCAATTACATCGATATTAGAACTATTATAATTTGCTATTATAGATTCTATAGCTTCAGTAATATTACTAGTATTATTATTATCAATATCTATTGATTTATTGTTATTTAAAACATGTTTATTATTTTGTACTGGTGCTGTTAGTGATATTAGTGATGATAATGAGGAATTTTGTTGTGGCGTCGGTGATCTAGTTGACAATAAAGCATTTCGTTGCATTGAATTTGTTGTCGATGTTTTAAAATATTTTACTAAAATATTCTGTGATCGTTCACATTCAATACGAAATGTACTAATATTTGTTAAATGGTCCATACAATTATAACATATTTGTTGTGGCAAATCATCGTTTTGTGTAATCTGTAACAAAAATATATATATTAATATTGCTAATAATAATTGAAATACATATAATTTTCAAAAAATTCAAACATAAAAATTAAGATTAACTACAAACGATTATTTAATATAATAAAAATAGAATACAAACCTTCAATTTTAAAAATATTAATTCCTCAACTATATTGATAAACCAATTATACCGTTATCATCAAATATTAACACTTGTATCTTGTTCATTTATTTTTTTAAAACATGTTCTGCATGTTTCATATAAATTATATTAGGAATTATTAAAATCATTTGTATGTTCAATATTTATTCGGTTATTTTCTTTAGACTGGTGTAATTTTGGTTAAAATTTATGAATTTTAAACATAACCATAAAAAGATATAAAAAATATCTATTAAATTAAATTCTGTTGGTATGGCATCGATCTTTAATGTATACGATTTAACAGCAGTAGAATAAATAAACATATCACTTGTGAAATGATTTGAACATAAGACTTTTTCATTTGATTCACATAATTATTGATTTCCAATTGCGTCCAACTATTTACTTAACAATTCCATACCGCTCGGCAACCTAAATATATGTAACGATATTTCAAACTTTTGTTAAGATTATTATTATTTAGATAAAAGAAAACATTACGTACTTGTAAAGTGAAATTTTTTTATCGGATTTTTCAGAATCAGAAGATTTTGAATTACAATTTAATAATACACATCTCATAATTGCTAACTAACTTAATATACGTTTTTATTTTCATAAATTAGTTTGTATTTTGTTTCTGCTTTCTGCTGTAATGTGAAATGATTTTTTTGTTTATTAAAATTGATAAAAATATTCGATTCAAACCATACCTCCGAACCGACATTAATTTTTCAACAAGTTGACTGAGCTGAGATGAGCTGTTTGTTTGACTGTTTGACACCTATTATACCTGCCATTAAGAATTATTTTGTTTATTAATTTTTGTAATTGTAATAATTTTCTTTCTTTTTTTTTCGTCAATCCAATACTCAATAATTAATTAATTGTTTCCATTTATTAAACTATATACTAACTAAATATATAAAAAATTTAAAAAAAAATTTTACTGGTGTATTACCAATTTGTATTATTGATGAATTTATCTTAATGAAATTAAAGGTTTGTTTGTTCATAGTGAAATTTAATTGAAACCAATAAAATATTTGACATTAAATTTCTCCATAGATATCATCTACCGATGGATTACCAAAATTTGCATGAATTGTACCGATCGTATAAAAGAATTTCATGTATTTCGTACAGAATGTGAAAGATCACAAAATATTCTAGACAAATATTTTCATACATTTAAATGGTACAATAATATTAAACCATTTTCTGCAATAGAATTATTTCCAATCAGAAAAAAAAAAGATTCACAAATATCTAAAACAAATGAAGATTTTGAATTTATAAATTTAGATGTAGACAAAAGTAACGTATTCATTGAGGATAATTGTAATGTTTATGATATTAAAATAAACTATAATAATGATAACGGTGATGATGTGGAAACAAGTGATTCAATGGATACACCAATGATACTTGCAAATAATACCACAAAATTTGCAGATCATAATTGTAATGAATTGGTTGAGATTTTCCGATTGAAAAAAATGTAATTTATATCAATTGTAGACGATTCCAAACTGTAAATATTGTAAAGAAGAATTTAACACAATAGATGAAATGCAACAACATCTTAACAACGGACATCCTTTAGATTGACCTCATCTTTGTCCAATTTGTTAAAAAGGTTTTACGAAATCATCAAATCGTAATAATCATTTAAATACACATGTTACAGATATGACAATTCGATTAATATGGGAAATTAGTTTAAAGTAGATAGATTCATTCTGAATTATAGAAAAAATTAGAAATTCCATAGTTATATTTAGAATATTCACTTAAATATTATTTCTAATTCAATAGAATTTATATGCGATACGGTTCAACATTTATTTTTGTTTTCATGTATATTAATTAATTTTCAGTTTATTACATATTTAGTTTTGTTTCCATAAAAATATATCATATTATTATTCTCGCGGATGATTTTATTTTTGAACTTTGCATATTTTGACACACAAAATCGAAAGATGGTAGAATTTTCAAATGTGTTGTGTTTTGTTTTATGACACATCTGGCACATTGAAAAAGCAAGTCCCTTCTTTTTGACATCTTATTATTTGTATGGATGGCGGCACGGTCGGCACTGAAAACACAAAAGTGAAAATACAACCAATAATTATAATTTTTATTATTATTAAGATTGCAACAATTTTATAATATCTATTAAAAATAATGAATTAAAAAATTAAATTAAATAAATTATATTAAAAATATAATAATATATAATATATTTATATTCAAAGCAAACTGAAAATGGTTGCAAATACAGTTTTAAATATCACACCAACAAAATATGATTTTCCGAAAACATGCAGAACTTGTTTAAAAACTACCGATGGTCAAATTGGATTTGGTGATAATGGTGGGATAGAAATTAGTATTATTGATGAATTAAAAATAATGAAATTAAAGGTTAGTATGTTTTTTTAATCATGGTAATATTTCTTAAAAATGTATGTAATTTCATTAAATCTATCGTCATAAAGATTGCACCGAATGATGGTTTACCACAACAAATTTGTAAAGATTGTGCAGATCGTGTAAAAGATTTCTTTGCATTTCGTCAAGAATGTGAAAGATCACAAGAAATTTTGGAAGAATATTTTAATACATCGACATCTTTCATTGACGTCAAATTGAAAGTGAATCCATCGAACGCAATAGAATCAATTGAATTAGCAGAACAACAGAATCATTCCCAAATAACTAAAACAAGAACACACAATGAAAATGAAACTGAATTTGAATGTATAGATTTAAATATTAAAAATGAAATAATTATTGACGATGTAATAATTGATGAATACAATGATGATAAAGATGAATACAATAATTGTTATAATGATAATAATATTTATATAACTGCAACTACAACTGATTCAATGGAAATCAACGATACATCTATTAAATCTTTAAAGCCTGTTGATAATAATTTTAATGAGCAATGGTTAGATGACACAATAACACATAATCATGACGATAATAATTTCAATGACCAACATTTGACTCACAATAGTTCAGTTAATGGTAATGTTCACGATCTTATTGAGGATTGTGAATCAATATCTGATGATTATACAAAAATACATCCACAAAAAAAGAAAAAACTAAATGACAACAAAAAGGTGGGTACTTAGTATTTTATAATATTTTTAAATCGTGTATTATGAATTGAGTTCGGAATTGGAATTAATTTTGTAAATAATGGTAATATTTATAAGCCATTACAATTCAATTTCCATTTACAAATTTCTTCCACCATCTTTGCATATTGTATTTATCAGAATTTGCATTTATTCTCATTTATTGCATAGAATTCAAGATGTAAATATTGTAAAGAATTATTTAGTACTACGAACGAAATGGAACTACACCTTAAAGTGTATCATCCTTCAGATCGACCTCATCTTTGCCCTATTTGCAAAAAAGGTTTTTCTAAAACATCAGAACGTATTGCACATATGGAAACACATGTTAAAGGTACCTAGATATAGATTAATATTTACATATTTCCTTAAAATTATTCTTATCCATAGATTTCGACGCCGTAGCAGTCACTCCTCTACACGTAACCACCAGCGTCGCCTCTTCAAAGTATTTACCATCTACAAGCAAAATAAATATTACAGATGTTCAAGACTGCATTATTGAAAGATTGTTGTTGAAGGACATTAAGTTTTCTCAACTTAAATTGGGTGAAAAAATACAAATATTAAAAATAGGTCGGCCAACGCCCGATTTATCAACAAGTTTAACTACCAACACCATTGAAAAGGGTAGAGCTTTCAAAAGGCATTTTCGAAATGTTTATTATGAACAACATCCATGGTTGTGTGCTAGCGAAAAGCTAAATAAAATGTTTTGTTGGCCATGTATTTTATATTCAGCTGATATCAATTGTTGGACAAATCATGGATACAATGATTTGAGAAATTTTAGTAAAGCAAAAAATAAACATGAAAAAAGTATTTTTCATTTTAAAGCCTGCATTTTACTGCAACTATTTGTGAAAGTAAATATTCGTAAACCATTGACGAATGATAATAAATATTTGGAAATTAGTTCTATTGTCACTAAAAATCGTAAAATTATGAAAAGATACATCGATGTTATGTGCTCTTTAGTTATACAAGAATTCACAGCTATCGGCACAACTGACAATAGCTCGTATTTCAAAAATTACATTGAAACCACTAAGCTCTTGTCATTATATGATAATACATTGAACTTATATCAACAGAATTCTAAAAATTCATTAAATATATCCAATGATTTTCAAAGCGATTTAATTGAATCGTTAGCAAGTTTGGTAATGCAATCAATTAAATTGGAAATATCGGAATGTTTATTTGTTACCATTATTTTAGTGGATGAAATATCAGCAACTTCAGATAAGTCTCAACTGGCCACAATTGTTCGATATGTTAAAAAATCTGGTGGAATTGTTGAAAGATTTTTAGGTTACATCGATGTAATGCGTAACAGATCAACGGATTTTATTGTTAAACATATTGTAAATACTATTGAAACATTATCATGTGGTGATAAACTTATAGCACAATCATATGATGGTTCAGCTGTTACTCCCCGTGAAATAAATGTGGTGCAAGCAAAAATTAAGGAAACTTATTCGAATGCATTATTTATTCATTATTTTGATCATTCGTTAAATTTAGTGTTGTCACAATCAGTCAGCAATATAAAAGACTGTAAAATATTTTTCACTTTAATCAATGGAATTGCACATTTTTTATTAAATTCCACGAAGCGTTTGAATGCTTTACAAAATATAATAAAATTGAGAGTACCGAATACAACTTCAATTGATTGGACATATGATTCAGGAATTGTAAATATAGTGAATGAATATCGTCAGGATTTAATTAAATTTTTTGAAGAAATAATTGAACATCCGGAAAATTGGAATTCTGATGAAATATTAGCAGTTGCTGGTTTTTTACATTTTCTCACAGCATTCAGTACAAACTTTCAATTAAATATATTTGGTTTTATTTTTGCTCATACCGACATCTTAAATAATATTTTACAAAATAAATGTGATGAGATTTCATATTGTATGGAAAAATCGAATGAAGTAATAGAAATAATTGTTATGTTTCAGCATGAATTTGATGTGGAGTATGAAAAAACAGTAAACCATTTAGGTTTACCTAAATTGGATGGAAAAACACAGGATGAATGTAGAGAATATTTTAAAATTATATTTAATCAAATTGTTGAAACAATAGTTTGTCAGATGACGGTCAGATTGGAAAGATTGAATATGTTATGTTTTATTGATTTATTAAATCCAAAAATATGCCAAAATGAAAAAACATTTATAGCGAAACTAATAACGACCGTAAAAAGAAATTATACAAATATATTTGATACATTTCGTCTTTCTAATGAACTTATTAGTCTGTTTGAACTAAACATGTTTAAACATAAATCTATATTTCATTTATATAGATATTTACGAGATTCAGAATTAGTAGAAACTTTAACTGAATTATTTAAATTATGTACGTTAATTATGACCATACCTTTTATGAAACCACCATGTGAGGATAATGTGCAAATTTATTCTAGAAAAGCAACAGTAAAAGGCAAGCGATTATCATCGTCTTTAGCTATGCTGTACATTGAAGAACAACAATTGCAAAGTTTAAAATCAAAGTATAACTTTTATAATGATGTAATTGATGAGTTTTGTAAGAAAAATAATGAAATTAATTTAATTTATAAATAAAATAATAAATAATATGGTGAAAAAAAACATGAAAGCATTGCCGAATTTCAATTTTCGTAATGACGTGAAATATTCTAATGTATGCACGGACATATAATGTATACGTTTGTAATTTTTGGAATTATAACTATGTTTAAGGTCCCTCTATATAACATATAGATGTGAATATAAATATACAATAATGTTTTATTTAATTTTGTAATTTTAAAGAAATTGTAATTATGACTACACAATATCTAAGAATATTCCTTTTTGGTATTAAAATATCAATGTTTATTTTAACTTTAACGTAATTTATTATTACTACTGTGCAATTTGAAATTTAAATATGTAAATAGTTTATTCATTTAGTTTAAATTTTAATTTAATTAATTAATTAATTTTATTGGAATATTAAATAGATTTGCTTGCAAAATTATGCACGCAATAACGTATATTTCTGTAGTGGACGAAATAAAATTGATAATTGAAAAACGTAGACAATCTGTTCTGCAATCGGGTATGGCAGAACAGCTTGCTGTATCAATTTTTAATATATATATATATATATGCTATAATATTATAATACTATATGATATATCTTAATGTGATTGATCCATGTGACAGAGATATGCTAATTATTTCAGCTGAGAAATTTCTGATGGGCATACACTATATCATAAATTAATTTAAAATATGTGAATAATAATTAATAATTAAATTATTAATATGTTTTTAAATTTATCTGATCAGTCTAAGTTGCATTTGTTTGTCGTGATCAGTTTTTTATAATCAAGTTTTTTCCTTAACATTAAACATTAATTTTGGTGACAATATACGTTTCGTTATTTTATACATTTTTTTTACCATCTGATGATATTTACCAATTGTCATATACAAATGGGTAACGTCATACAAATTTAAAGTATAACTGCTGCAATATTATTCTAAGCAAGCAGGTGTAATGACGAAATTATGCAACACTAAATGGCTGCAATTTAAATGAATAAAGATACAGATTTGCAGCATTCTTACATGTTGTCTAACTGAACAGAATATCAATTGTATTCAATAACTATAATTATATATACTATATCAAGTAATACATAGTAATATAAATTAGTTAGTCGTTTGATTAATGTTTGTATAATGTTGCTTTATTGTACGTAATTTTTGGGCACATATAACACCGAATAAATTTTGATGTATATACGAATATATTTGTGGAGGTAAAAATTAATGTTGTGGCGGCCACCAAACAACATACAATAAATTGTAAACTATTAATAAAATAAAAATAAATTTATGAATTAGAAAGAAATAAAGAGTATCCATTAAATATATAGTAAAAGAAATGGTGGATAAAAATGAATAAATTAAAAGACAACGTTATGACACAGAAGCAATATACAAATAAATACATGATTTAATGCATACATTACATACACGCACACAGTAAAAATAAAATCAACATGTGATTAGTTTTCATTATAACAGATTCACAGGATATTCCACAATTTGCTGCCAACAGTTCCAAGAATTGAAGTATAAAGAAATTAATTCTTTTGTGTATTAAAATAATAATATGCGTAATAATATGGATATGGATAGAGTGAAGAGAATAATTATTCTATTGCTCTTTGGAGAAGTATTAAGCATCAATAAAATAGTGTCATTTAATTTAAGAAAAAATATTGTAGAACTTTTGTCAACACTCAATATTCCAACAATTTGGATTGGCAGTTAAATTATATGATGTCCATAATGATTTGTATAGCAATGCAGGATTTTTGATACATTTGTAGGTTCTATGTGTATAAGACCATTATAATCGTATGTTCAGCAAATGTGCGCAGCATTATAGTTGTATTCATTAATTACCATTGTATATGTTTATTTGAAATACATGCTACAGTCATAAATAATGCCGAACAGCATTTACATTGTTCCCGCTCATATTAAAAAGTATGCTATATTTTCCTAAACTGATTCAGTAATTTTGTTATAAGAATTATAATATTGTTATTTTTTCTTTTTTTACAGTATCAAAACAATCGCAATCAGCAATCAGAGTTGCTTTCTTCTCACCACATAACACAACAACGTTACAATATCCGTCACAACCACAATCTTATATAAAAAAAAAAAGAAGAAATTTTGCGATCAACATCCACTAATTTATAGTCAAATGCAGTCCTACAAGATTCAGTTCATATTTGAAACCATAATACCAATGCATATACACCAAGATATCAATAACCATCAGCACCACTCATTATCACAACAACCAATTAAATTATGAAATCAAAATTATTCTACAATATTAGAAACTGTCACAACACAATATTTTCATAACAATGTCAACAATTAGATCAACTGGAATAACAACAACATAATCAATGTATGTATCATTTGGAATATAAGAACAGTATTATCACCACAACAACAAACAATTTATTTTTATATTGATGACATTTGTATATTAGTTCACCGGCTGTGTCGCCAATAAATTGATAATTATTACATTGATTCGAGTTTACAACCCACATCAATTGAATATTTATATATATTTGGAATACAAACACAATCACCTCAATTACAATCAATAATCAACAACAACTACAACACATATACCAATAATACTCACAATTAGTTGCTAGCTAATAGTCAAAATAGTCAACAAAAGTACCAATAAATATAGTGCTAAGCAATGCTGCCATAATTGTTCAACAATAAAATCTATAAAGTGAAAATGACATTACATATTACCATAGCAGACAAGTATTTTAAGGAAATCACTAAATTTAAATTTGATAATACTAAATAATACATCTTGTGATAAATCTAACCAGAGGTAAAGTCTCAGCATTTTATTTTATTTCATTCGCATAGTCTTTATTTAATGTTAAATTAAGTATTATTATTTATATTTCAGTTATTACAGTTCTATTAAGCATTATTATATAAAACCATTTGAAAACTTTGCAAATTAAGACGGATATGAATCACTTCAATAAACTCCAACAAAAATTGATTTCATAAAACTTTTAATACCACCAGCGACATAGGTTACATCAAGTGGAGCATATCTGGCATCTATACGAAACATTATATAGCCAATTTGTCTGTATTTTTATTGTTACAGATATATGAAAAACAAACGTTACTACTAAAATTCATGCAATGGATTGAAGAATAAAGTCGTATACATCCACAAAAAATAATAAACAATGCTATGAAGTATTTTGAAGCCTTTGAATATGAATTTAAAATAAATTATATAAATAAAAACAAATATATAAATGTTAATTAATTGTAATATTTATTTGAATTTAAAAAAAAAAGTTTAAAATATGTATCACATACATTTTACAAATACAATTTAATATAACTTAATTTAAATAAAATAAAATAATGTTTATCAAATTATTTGGTTAACTTCATCAATCCTACATTTGACTAAACTAGTGTCCGTTGAAATCTGCAAAGAAAAGAGAAAAAAAATCATAACAAAAAAAAATAAATAAATAAAATGGTAACTACAAAATAAAAATAGAACATTTTATATACTAAATTTCAAACCATCATAACAATAACAAAAAAAAAATAATAAAAAACGACGACTCCCCATGTGAACACACAAAAAAAAAAAAAAAAGATCAACTTTAATGTGGCACCCATTCCGTATAAATAAATTCAAAATTTTTGTACCTTATATATGGCAACCGACATCTACACTATAATAAGCTTGGTAGTGTATGAGGTAGAGGTGTAGTGAATATTCATATGGGATACGAATAAGGCGGGTTCGATTTCTTACCGAAACCGAAAAAAAAATTTTCTTAAAAAAACCAAAAAAATAAGTTTTATTCACATATATGAAAAAAAAATATTCTTATACTTAGTGGTCTCAGTTGTGTATTTCCAATTTGATGATGGAAAAAATATTACAAAAAAAAAAAAAAAACTATTTTAAATTTTTTTTTGGAAATTCTCGGTACTTTATGAACAAAACAACCCAATATTAAAACACGATTTTGACCGACTTAGAGGCGGAATTTTCGAGTTATCTCAACGGATTCGTGTTCGGACGATGCCCCCGCGTCTTTTAAGCCTATTTCCAGCCCTATTTTTTTGGACTTTTTTGACCCCCAAAAGTGTGGGTTATAACCCACTGCCGAAAAAATTTTTTTGCCCGTAGGACCTTCAGATTTTCAGGGATTGTAGAGCTCGGAAAAAAAACAGGATCTGTCGAAGCCTTTGCCGGATTTCCCTCGGGGGGCGGAGCTATGGACCTTCGAAAGTACCAAATGGGTCACATTTGGACCCCTATAACTCCGGAAATACTCAATATTTCGCGACGAGCTTCCCACAAGTGATAGTGCTCCTCAAGGGCTACAAATTATATTATGGGGGTGACTTCCTATCTAGAAGGGTTTTCCAACTAGGGGTGCCCAAAGTTCGGAAAATCGATTGCAGACCAATATTCCGAGTACTGGAAAGTCGGGAAATACTGGACTTTCCAAAAATCTAATGATGCAGAAATGTAGAGGAAGGTCCAAAGTTTATCATCAGATTTTTTTTGGAATTTTCCAATGGAAAATGTGGATTTTCCAGGAACATCGAAAAACATCGATTTTTTCATGTTTTCAAATGGGAATTTCCCGGCTTTCCCAATGGAATTTCCCGGTGCCCTATTTATCACAGATAGTAGACTATATGCCGCGTCTTTTAAGCCCCACCCCAACTCTTTAAGTCTACCCGCTTCCCCACAATGGCCGCCCAAAGTTAGGCTTACACGAAAATTTCAAAATTTTAAATCGGTCATAAGTCGACCAATAAATTTTTCACGAAAAAAGTCCAGAAGCTTTGTTGTGCGCCCTAAGATCCTCTACAAGTTGGCTGTAACAAAAATTGGGTAACACATAAATTTTTTTCGAAAACATCCAAAACCTGGTTTTCAGAAATTCCGGGAAATTTCTCCCGCCCAAAGTTGATGACTTACAGATTTCTTATAGCCATAAATGGATTTAGATGGTAAATGTACTGAGGGAGTGGTACTGAAAATGTTTTCTAACTATTACAGTTTTCCCGGAATTTCCCGATCAAAATTAAAATTTTCCGGATTTTCCCGAAAATTTCCAGATGTCTTAATTAGAATATAAGAAACATTTTTTACCACTAGAGGACCCGAATCTATTTACGCGTTTTCCCGGAATTTTCATATAACGGTTTCATATGCATGGTGAAAAATCCCGTTTTTTTTTTTACAAAAAGATAGGTCATTCAATTACCTATCATTTAAAACCAATCCCATATTCCTGCCACTTCAAACGGCTGAGCTAGGATTTTTACCGTTTACCAAATATACCATCATTTTTCCACCTTGAAATTTATTCGATTTTCCTGAAATTTCCTAATTAAATGTTATAATAACATTATAAACATTTTTTACCACTAGAGGACACCGAAATTTTCATGAATTTTCTCAGAATTTTCATTTTAAAATGTTCATATGTCTTAAGAAAATTAATTATTCTATATGAAATTGCAATGGTAGAAATTCTCGTCGTAGAAAAAGCAATTCTAAAACTAATTGTGTGTGTGTGTGTGTGTTTGTTTACATAGGAAAATACTTAAAAATAAAATAATTTTTATATACTACTTTTGAAAATTAATGCTTTTTTGAATTTTTGAATTATATATGGTAATATCATTATTAATATTAATTTAGGATTACAAAAAATAGTAACATTTTTATATTAATTATATTAATTAGCATTAATTTTCATTTAAAAGAAATTATATCATTGAATTATACTTTACCATGCCATTTTCCGCAGATAAGTAATTCTTATTAAAAATTTATATTTTGCTTAACACACAAAACAACAAAAACAAGTCATTTCTTTTTATTTCCATCTGAAATGAGAAAACGAAAAGTAAAAAATAACAATGTATTTCCCCTCTTGTCATATATTCTATTACGGTTTCTTACCTTTATTAAATTCACTATTGCTGAACTCTCTTTAATTTCCTCATACTGTTTTTCATACACAAATAAATAATTTCTTAGTAATAATATGATTCGACTGATATTATGAATTATTGAAAATTGTGGATATTTGTGTATTCAAAAGCAATCAATTTATTACATACATTTACAAATTATATACATCAATCTATTAAAGATAAACAAAGCAAATAAAGTCAATAAATTGGTAAGTCAAACATATATTTAATTAATTAATATGACATAAATATTAGTCAAAAAAATTAAATAAGCATTCAATGTGACAGCAACTCTTTCAATAAATAATTTTTGTTATCGCTGTTTATTTACATAAATACGAGCGGTATAAAAATTTATGGAAAATAGTCAAAATTTAAATCGGTATAATGGCTGTTGTAAGGTTATGAAAATCAATTCATACTCATCATACTTCATTTTTATGTTATAAATATTTTGATTTTTAATATTTGTTTTTTTGTGCATAGTTTTGCTATAGAATTTATAGAAATATTTTTTGTAGTGTTAAAAAAATTAAGAATATATTCCGAAATGTTGTTAACGTTTTATTAATAACTCGTTGAAGTTCGTATCATGATTCTACCTAGTTCTCTACATTGGATTGTCTAGAGAGATAGCGTTGCTGATGAAAAATCGATAAATATTCATCTATTGCCTATTGCAGAATGCTTTGGAAGAATGCTCGTCGAAGGAAAAACAATAATAAAATATTTGTGTGTGTGTGTGGTTTATTTGTAAAAAAAAGTAAAATATACAAAATTAAAAATAATAATAAATACCTTTTTGAATATGTTGTATTTTGTACCACACTTTCATAATGTAAAGGTTTTATATGAATATGGCATGCTAACCATCCCTTATATAATATTGCAGCCAAATGTTGAAAACAATAATTGATTTATGTGGAAGGCACCAAAAAGCTGAATAAAAAAATGTTTATACGTTAGGATTAGGTGATGAAACTTTTGTATAGTTTTCGTTTTATTTTTAGTAAATTTATTAATTTTATACTTACAATTTTATACATCAACAAAATCTTCAGATGGAATTATATTGCTGGTAGTTACATCTTAGTAAATTCAATTCTAATTCAATGAATGAGCTGCAGACGAATATCTGTCAGGATGCCTATTTTCTTCTTGCTGCGGTAAAACATATAGATTCCATTGCAGCCAATCTACTATTATCACACATTTTATGTAATGTAAATATTTCACATAATATTAATATTTTTTTATTTATTATACATTTATTTACAATAATTTTAATTAGAACAACCAAAACAAAACCCATCCAACAAATATTTCAAATCCATAAAAAAAATAATAAACAAAAAGTTACGTCAAACGTAAAACTTTGCAAGCAATTTTTATGGATATACTTTTATAGGAATAGCATTGTGACAATTTTTCCCCTCTTCCAAGAAATTATTATGGCACAATATGATAGTCAATTAAGAAACCATATGAATGTTTTAAATTAATGGAATAGTTGATAGTTAAGTTTAGTTCAGAATACATTTTTTTTATTTAAAGGGAAAGATACTATTGTTTATTTTTTTATTTTTTAGATTTTATCACACAACGATTTTACAAGTTTCATTATAGAAATTATAAATAAATTAATTAAATTTAATAAATTATATTAAAAATATAACAATATTAGATATATTTTTATTGAAACAAAACTAAATATGTTTTCAAATACAAATGTCACAACAAAATATGATTTTTCGCAAATATGCAGAACTTGTTTAAAAACAACCGATAATCAAATTGATTGGTCAATTCTTGAATTTGATGATAATACTGGGATAGAAATTAGTATTATTGATGAATTAAAAATAATGAAATTAAAGGTTAGTATGTTTTTTAATCATTATAATATTTCTTAAAAATTTATGTAATTTCATTAAATCTATCGTCATAAAGATTACACCGAATGATGGTTTACCACAACAAATATGTAAAGATTGTTCAGATCGTGTAAAAGATTTCTTTGCATTTCGTCAAGAATGCGAAAGATCACAAGAAATTTTGGAAGAATATTTTAATACATCCACATCTTTCATTGACGTCAAATTGAAAGTGAATCCATCGAACGCAATAGAATCAATTGAATTAGCAGAACAACAGAATCATTCCCAAATAACTAAAAAAAGAACACACAATGAAAATGAAACTGAATTTGAATTTATAGATTTAAATATTAAAAATGAAATACTTTTTGATAAATATAAGAACATTGATAATGATAATAATATTGATGATAAAAATGAATACAATAATTATTGTTATAATAATAATAATAATAATTATGAAATATTAATAATGAATTACACTAATGCCAATAATAATAAGAATAATAAAAATACAACCGAAACAATGAAAATAACAAGTAAAAGGATAAAACTCTCAAAATCTGATGATAAAAATGACAGTGATACGTGTAATGAAGAAAATTTAAATTTTAAAAATACTTCACAACATGATGGTAATCTTCTTATTGAAGATTGTAAATCAATATCGGATAAAATAAAATTACGTTCACAAAAAAAGAAGAAACCAAATGGCAAAAAAAATGTAGGTACTTAGTATTTTTGTAATAGGTCTACTAATATGTGTGTGCCGCTCACGGATTAATCTCTGTGGCCGCCTTGAATGATGGCGGTTTCTGCTGAAATATTTTTTTGTGAACGTATTCACTTTATATCTTTATCTTTCTCAGTTTGTGTTACGAGCTAAAAGTGTAAACAACATATTTTTTTTTTGTTGAAAATGTCGTGTTTTGTGCCAGAAAAAAGTGATTTGCGGGGAGGTTTATTGTTATTGTTTCATTGGAAGAAAACTGCTGCTGAAAGTCATCGAATTCTTGTTGAAGCTTATGGTGAACATGCTTTACAAGAAAGAATGTGCAGAAAGTGGTTTCAACGATTCAAAAGTGGTGATTTTGATCTGAATGACAAAGAACGTAGAAAACCACCAAAAAAATTTGAAGATACAGAATTGCAAGCATTGTTGGATGCAGACGATGCGCAATCGCAACAACAACTAGCTGATTCCTTAAATGTATGTCAACAAACCATTTCTAATCGTTTAAACAATATTGGTAAGATCCAAAAGGAAGGAAAATGGGTTCCATATGAATTGACAGAAAGAAGCATGGAAAAGCGAAAAACCACGTGCGAAATATTGTTTCAAAGACAGCAACGAAAGTCGTTTTTGCATCGAATAGTCACTGAAAAATGGATTTATTTTGACAATCCTAAACGGACTAAGCATTGGACTGATCCAGGTCAACCAGTCAAATTGACGCCAAAACGCAATATTCATGGAAAGAAGGTTTTATTGTGTATTTGGTGGGACCAAAAGGGCGTGCTGTATTATGAGTTATTGAAACCTGGTCAAACTATTACTGGTGAGGTATACAAAGGACAATTGAATAAATTGAATCAATCATTGAAAGAAAAACGACCATAATGGGCCAACAGACATGAAAGAGTGATTCTTTTACACGACAATGCTCGTCCACATGTCGCAAAACCGGTAAAAGAAACATTGGAAACACTCGGATGGGATGTGTTACCACACCCGCCCTATTCACCAGATGTGGCTCCATCGGATTACCACTTGTTCAGATCGATGGCACATGGACTCTGTGCACAACGCTTCCACAATTATGAAGACGTCCAAAATTGGATCGATTCTTGGATCGCATCAAAAGAGGAGAAGTTTTATTTTGATGGTATTCATAAATTGCCAAAAAATTGGAAAAAGGTTATACTTAACGATGGTAATTATATTCAATAAAAATTTTTTACTGTTATTACCGGAATTAATGTGTTTTATTTTTAAAAAAACGGCACACACATATTGGTAGACCTATTAATATTTTTAAATCGTGTATTATTGATTGAGATTGGGGAAGGAATTAATATTGTAGGTGGGTGGTAATATCTATATGCCATTACAATTACATTTCCATTTTCAATCTTTTTGCACCATCTTTACATATTGAATTTATCAAAATTTACATTATTTACATTTATTCCTTATAGATTCCAAGATGTAAATATTGTAAAGAATTATTTAACACTATCAACGAAATGGAAGAACACCTCACAGCGTATCATCCAATAGATCGACCTCATATTTGTTCTATTTGTAAAAAAGGTTTTTCGAAAACATCAAATCGTGATGCACATATGGACACACATATTACACGTATTTAAGTTATATATTTTATTAAATATTTTATCAAAAAAAAAAAAAAAAACGTGATAGGATAGATCGACCAATATGTACTAATGGACACATATTTTTGTGACATATGAATATGATAAAATGTATCAAATATTATATGTACTTTAATTTTTCACGTCTCCAAAATAGTTAATGTACTGCATAATGAAACTATCGCCAGCAGAACATTCGAGATTTTATATTTAATTTCACAATAAATATTTACGAGGATAAAGAAAACTGTCACATAAAATGGTCCTTTTCACCATTAAAACATTTAATAAAAAATGTTAACCTTTGATTTGATTATTAATTAATATATCGTCGTATAGTAGCAATTCAATACATTATATGTGAAATACTACACAATACGAACAGTTTTATCTATTGTTCATTACATAGAATTCCTTTTTTCGACAACATTGTCTTTAATAATATTATAATATATTTATTTTTCTGCAGACTATGATTTTAAATGTGATGAATGTGTGCGTTGTTTTAAAAGTAAACGTACATTAAGAATTCATAAACAACAAAAGCATTTGATCGGCGAATATCGTTGTACATATTGTCCCAGTCATTTTATAGTTAAAGGGCAATATAAATTGCATTTACTAAAAATGCATACATTATCTTCATCGAATACAACAACAACAACAACAAAAACACTTATATGCAAAATATGTGGAAAAAAATTTAATTCATGTAATTTATTAGCCGATCATGAACGCTGGCACTTGGGTGAAAGTAGTTATTTGTGTAATGTGTGTGGAAAAGGTAACTGTAAAAGAATTTATCCATAATAATATTTATGTTAGAATATATATATATTTAATTAATCACAACATTTTTTGGATTAGATTTTACTATTTATAGTACTTTTACAAATCATTTGCAAATACATAAAAACGAACGAAAACATAAATGTTCAATGTGTAATAAAGGTAAAATGTTTATATGTCCATAAATGTGTTACTGTTTAACTAATTAGTCATTTATTAATTTGTATGAATTATTATAGGTTTCAATTTACCTTCAACATTGAAAACACACATAGCAACTCATACAGGATTACAACCATTTAAATGTGATATTTGTCATATTAGTAATAAATTTTGAATGGATAAAATTTACTAAATTACACACACATACACACACACAATAATAAAATTACTATTTTTATAATTTACAGAATTTACACGAAAGCCTAGCGTAAATCAACATATGAAACGTAAACATGGTGGATTAACGTAATTGACGACTGTAAGTTACAAATAACATTAACATAAAAATCTCAATTGAAAATTGTACCAGAAATGATCATGAACTTGAATTAAAAACTATCACTGTGAGTTGCATCCGACTTAAGAAGTGTGTTCATTAAATTTCATCATCATTGAAAGATGTAAGTTCTTAGCTGGTATCAGAGTTTCCTAATTCACAGTTGTACTTAATGTTAATACAAGTGAGTTATAAAAATATAAAATTTATATTGTTATTATTTTAATTTATTGTACATAAAATTTATTAAATCATTTGAATTTAACAGAAAATTACTCAACTGATGGATTACCAATTGTTTGCCTTTTTTTATGTAATCATAATAATAATTGAATTGCCGGCAAATTACTGAATTGTTTTATACTCATGTACGACAGACGTTGTGTGTAATTTAATAAATTGGATTTGAAATTTATTTGATATATAACCGTAAAATTAAATATAATTACTATGTTTTTATTTATATTTACACCGAATTTAGCCAATCGTAATTCTATTATTCCAACATTTCTTAATATTTTATTTAAAAACTTGTCTTATATGTCTTATTTGGTGGATGACTTTACTTTTTCGTATTCGTTTTCAAGAATTCTTAAGAAATTTAAAGTCTAAAAATCAAATATATTATCCCACTAAGATTGTTTAGTTTATGTATTAATCTGTTCAAACAGATAACATTACCTAATATTATTAATTCAAATGTGTAATTCATATTTACATAACCGTAACTAACAAAAAAAAATCGGAAACCTACGAGTATCTATATATTATTTGATATAATATATTGTATTATCAAGTAATATATGAATAATGATCGAATATGATATTTTTTTTATTAGTCTGATAAATACGAAAGTTTTCAAAAAACCTATAGATCTGCTGATAAGTAAACATTAATTTATACCAGTGGGTTGTAAGAGAAAAATTTACAAATTCCTATCATTATTGTTTTATTTTATACATTAATTATTAATTAACTACTTACCGCGATATTCCTAAATAAGTCATTTAATTAATTTTAACTTTTCAAATGATGTAATATGTATTCAGTATTTGTTGATGTTGTTGTTATTGGTGTAGTTGTTGTAGATGATAGCTGTACATCTTCTAAGTTATGTTTCAGTTTTATATGTTTATTTAAGAAAGTGTTTCGTGAAAATTCTATACATAAATGAAAAAAAAAAAACCAAAAACACATCATTTTTATTTTAATATGACAAAAATGGTTCGATATTATTATAATGAATGCGTTAGTAAGTAGTCGATATTGTTTATGATATCCTAATTTTATTATACTTACTAGATTCACAAATTTTGCATTTAAATGGTTTTTTCACATCTGCATGCACTTGACTATGTGTCCTTAATGTTGAACGTAAATTAAAACCTAAAATAATTGGAATATTACACAATATATTTAATTTAATATATTGTGATTTTATAATATTACCTTTATTACAAATAAGACATTTATGTTTTCGTTCATTTTTATGAATATGTAAATGAGTCGCAAATGTACCGCTATGCACAAAATCTAATTCCAAAATAAATTTCAACTTTGTTTTTACTATATTTTTTATCATTCATTTTTATAATCTATAAATAATTAAAACAAAATATATATATGTATATTACCTTTTCCACATATATTACATAAATAAGGTCGTTCACCATTATGACTTCGTTCATGATCTTTTAAATTAGCCAGTGAACAATAGATTTTTTCACAAAGTTTACATTTAAATCTTTTTAACATTTTTGTTGTATTCTTTGGTATTCGTTGCTGTGATGATGTTTGCTGCATAGATAATGATGTCGGCGATGTGTGTATTCTTTTTATATGTTTTATATATTGAAATTTCGAATAAAAATGTCGTGGACAATGTGGACAACCATATTCACCAATAAGATGCTTTTTTTGTTTATGGAAATTTAGGGCACGTTCACTTTTAAAACTACTCTCGCATTCATCACACTTAAATGCTTTTTCTATAATATATAAATTAAAAAAAATTATTTATTATCAATGTTGAAATCAATCTGATGATAATTATTAATATTTAGTGTATAGTTAAATGTATTGCATATAATAAATGTTTAAATAACTTAATGATCGATAGCTACAATCAATAACATCAATAATGAAATAATCAAATTAAACCGTTCGTATATTTCCATTTGTTTAAGTTATCATCATAAAATTGTTCAAAGAATTCACCTTTAACATGAGTATCCAAGTGATCTGTACGATTGGATGGTTTCCGAAAACCTTTTTTGCAAATAGGACAAAGATGAGGTCGATCTATTGGATGATCTGATTTAAGATGTACTTCCATTTCTTCAATTGTTTTAAATATTTCTTTACAATATTTACATTTTGGAATCTTTAAATTAAACAAATTAAATAATTAAACTGTTTCATCTTCCGTGAGGTATTGGAAATATTTTATATGTATACAAAAAATAAAATAACTTTTATATATGTTTATTATAAACTAAAAATAATAATATACGTTCAATTTATTTTATTGATCTCATCCCGTGTAAATAGATAGAGAAATTACAAAATTAAAATATTTTAAATTACCTTTTCTTTACATTCAGCTACGGACTTTTTATTTTTATTATTTATGCTTCTAAATTTTCCAATACGAATTATTTTTTGATTATCTTTTACTTCCAAGTTTTGTTTCTCTAATACATCATAATATTTACCATCATCATCATTATCATTTTCATCATCATTGAAATCTTGTTCGAAAGATAATACAGAACTTTTTTCATTATTATCCAAATTAAAAAATTGTAATTGTTCATTATTTAGAAAATTGTTGACAGTGTCACGTAATTTCATTTTTTCACTGCTTTTTCTGATATCAATTTCATTTTTCAAAATATTTTCATTATCATTATTAATATCATTATTATTATTATTATTATTATTATAATTATTATAAAATTTATTGAAATTATTATTCAAATTGTTTTTGTCACCTATTAATTCATCTTTTATATTTAAATCAACAAATTCAAAATCTGTATTTGCTGATATTTCTTGAGAATGTGCCACTGGTAGTTGTGGTGGCGGTATCACAATCGATTCCATTGTAATTGGTTCTACTTTTATGAAAGTCGTAGATATTTTAAAATATTCTTCAAGAATTTTTTCTGATCTTTTTGATTCTATTCGAAATGTATTAAACGCCTTTACACGATTCGTACAATCCAAACAAATTTGTTTTGGCAATTCATCGTTAGGTGCAATCTTTATAAAGAGAAATATAACTTAATTATGATCTAAAAATGAATTATCTGTAAAATTTAATAAAAAAAAAAAAAAAAGATAATTTAGGTACAAACGTTCAATTTCATTATTGATAATTCATCAATAATACAAATTGGAAATTCGATATTTGTTGCTGGAACCGAATCATTATAATTTAGAGCTGACCAAAACATTTGACAATTGCTTGTTTTTAAACAAGTTCGACATGTTTTTTGTAAATCGTATTTTACTTCCCTATCCATATTGAAACAATTCTTCTAATAATTTGTTAACAAAAAAAAAGAATTCGTAACATTTATTTGACAAAATTAAATAAACTTATATAAAAATAAACAAAAATAAAATACACACTTTGCTTCTCCAATCAATTAAAATGATGCGCATGCGCGGCGCGCGCTGCTGTACATCTGACATCTGAAAAAAAATGGTGCTTGAATAATTTGGGTGCAACTGAAATTTGCACTTTTCATTTTGCATTCATTCCGCATTCCGCATACCGCAAACTAGTTCTTAAATTTATTAAGTTTAAATATTAAATTTAAATTAAATTTAATAATTTTAAATTATTTAAATTAAAATTACTATAACCCATCATGGTACATTAAAAATAGTCATGAATTTAATTATTCAAAAACAACAACAAAATATGGTTTACGATTAAAACTGGAATATCAATGCCTAGTCATTCCTTAGCAATGTATGTTACTTCAAGTGGAGCTTATTGCATCTACCATATATTCATTACATAGTCAAGTTGATAAATTAGTCGACATGGTAGTATACAGTATATAACAATTATCACGTCTTATATTTTATAATTTTTCTAAATTTATTAGATCAATATCAATGGTACACATTTAGTATAGAATGTTATTCAATATATTATGAAATATATATGGAAGCTATGTGGAGCATACGATGAATACCACTTGATTTACGTTACACTTATAGTACAAACACAGACAACTTATAAAATTAACAAGATTCTTATATTTGTTTCAATCTTAATTATAATTGTGTGTTCGTACACTGGTTAATAATAAGATTGTACGATTATTATATGTATTATCAGACGATTGACATTGATAACACCTTATGTTTAAGTTCCATATGATGATTAATGTCAGCCTGTCCTGCAAATGCTACAAATTATAATATAAATAGTAAATATAAATTTTATGCTTTATATTATTAGTTTGCTTTTTAAATAAAAGTTAATATTGTATAGTTACTAGTAGCACAAAGATTGCATTTGAACAGTTGTAATCCTGAAGGACCACCTGCTGGAATATGTTCTTGTGAACGTTGATCATTAAAATCTAGAAGATATTAGAATTTAATTTAAATTTTATTATTCCAACTAAAATACAATTTATTAGATTTTTGAATAATATAGTAAAAAAATAATACATGATTAATGAAAATTACCTTTTTCTAATACTTTACTACATGCAACAGTATGCGTACGTTCATGCTCTATTGCATGGCAAAGTAAACTATATATTTTTTCACAAAATCTACATTTATATACATTCATGACTTTTAATATTTTAGTTCCATCCGTGGATAATGTTTCTGCTGGTGTTTGCATTGATTGCTCTTGGATTTGTTGTGATGGTGGCATTGTCGGTATTGAGCATTCCGTTTTTAAATGCTTTACATATAGTCGTACATCAACGAAAATTTTAGAACAATGTGGACAACGAAATTCACCGGCACCGTTAGGATGATTGTTCTGCTTATGTATATTTAATGTACGTTCACTTTTACAGCATTTTCCGCAAACATGACATTTAAAAGGATAAGCTGGAAATATAATAAAAAGTATTTAAATTAAACGTTGTAATACGTAAAAACGACGACTGTAAAGCAGACGGATGATAGCAAATGTGTTCAAGTAAGCTAATATCTGTTAATGGTATTAGAATCAGCAAAAAAAAAAAATACCTCTTCTCCATCGCGTGATATGTGTTAAAGGT
This sequence comes from Bibio marci, assembly GCA_910594885.2. Taxonomy (NCBI): domain Eukaryota; kingdom Metazoa; phylum Arthropoda; class Insecta; order Diptera; family Bibionidae; genus Bibio; species Bibio marci. Next base: position 2,327,496 of record OU343116.1, on the reverse strand, counting down.
AACCATACTTTTACATAAATGTGTCAACTGAACATTTCAACTGTAGCTTCATGATAAACATATGTGATACACTATATCGTCAGAAGAGAAGCTGAGAAAAATTCCTTATGGGATGGAGATCTCTCGACCGGATTAAATATAGTTGACAATTTATATAAATCCATCTTCTTTCCATTACCATGCTAAATATGATGTTCAAGTGCAATGGGTCTAAAAATATATAATATGGTTAAAAAGGGATATTAAGTTCCCTCCATCGAAAAAACCAATCATACAATGGAAAAAGTTATAATTATAATAAAATGGTGGCACATTAAAAATAAAAACCATCTAATTCCACCAGAAGTAAAAAATAATAATAACATCAATAACGTACATTTTTTCAACATTTTAAAAGTAAAAAGAATAATTTAAAAAAAAATTGTATTAATAACTCTTCTGTCAATGTTTAACAAAAGAAAAATACGAAATGTGTATATTTAGAGCAAAGGAATGATGAGATAATATGTATAAATGTGATTTCATAATATTCATTTTGAGAATATTCCAATAATGCTTTAAAATATAATTACAAATACCTTTAAAGTGTATATGCATATGTCGTGTACGATTTGCTGGTTTCGTAAAACCTTTATTACATATAGAGCAAATGTACGGTCGATCTATTGGATGTTCAGTTTTAATATGTTGTTGAACTTCGGCTGTATTATTAAAATTCTGTTTACAATATGTACATGTTGTAATCTGTAAATGTAATGAAATCAACAGCATTTATATTATTATATTATTTAATTTTCAAATAAAAGTAATTTAATTGCAGGTATTTGTTGTCTTGACCGCTACTAGCTAGACCAAATCATACGGAATACAAATTATATGAAATTAATGAAAAAGAAACTCTTTGTATTAAATTATAAGCAATACGTTGTTTTTGTAACGGTTGTGTGTTCCTCTTGACAAAAAACCAATTTATTGAATATAAATTATTTAAAATAACGCAAATAATTTTCCAGCTATATATTTATAGGTCTCTAAAACAATAGTATTTCGAAATAAATTCAATAGGTCAAACATTGACTTGAATCTGATCTTTTCGACATTAAACACTAGAAATTTGTTCACAATGCTGGTTGTGCAATGGTTATATAATTAGTTTCGAAAATTCACAATTTTTCCAAGGTCAAGGAAGAGTATTGTTGCCTTGGATATATATATATTTATATTGGATTACTATTTGCTCTTGAATCGATTGGTCATGGCTATATAAGAAACGGTATTGTTTTATACATTGGTATTATCAGGTACTAATTAATATTGATTTTACTATAGTTTACCTTTACAGTGCTAGTAAGATTGTTGTTTCGTAGTTTTCCACTTGGGTTTATATTATTCTGCGTAGAATAATATCTACCTATACATTTTCCATCACGAAATATTTTTGTATACAATTGATCGTCATCTATTTTCAGAGTGTCACTATTTGTCTGTGTTTCATTATCATACGTTTGTTCTGGGCATTTATCAACAATATCAACACTGTTATCGCCATGAACATTACTATCAATATAATTATTATTATTATCATCATCTTCATCATAATCTTCAACAACATCACCATCATTAACATTATCATTATTATCATCATCATTATTATCATCATCATGATCATTAACCTGTTCCATATATGATATATAATTATTATTAATTTTATTCAAGATTTGGTCGTTTGTATTTTTACAATAAACTCTATCATTCACACAATTTGTTTTCATGGATTCGTTTTGTAATTTCTCAATTTCAAGTTCAACACATTCTATAGAAGTATTGTCTAAATTATAATTTTGATTAACTGAACCAGTCATGATGGAATCATTTGTAGTATTATTATTGTTATTATTATAACAATGGATTAAATTAGAATCTCTGCTGTTATCATTAATAATTATTTCTTCTTTTACATCTGGATATATAAATTCAATTTCAATATGTTCCATAGTCATTTGTGAATTTTCCACTGGCACAACTTCAACTATAGATTTTGATTGATTAAAATATTTTTCTAAAATATCTTGTGATCTTTCCGATTCTTTTCGAAATGCATTATATTCTTTTATGCGGTTAGTACAATCCATGCAAATTTGTTGTGGTAAACCATCGTTACGTGAAATCTATATGTAAACAAAAATATAAAGAAGCATTTGTTGAATTTATTTATTTAATTTCCAAAAAAAAAATGTACAAACTTTTAAGTTCATCAATATTAATTCATCTATAATACAAATTGGAAATTTAGAATTAGTACTGTTAAATTCAACGTATAGCCAGCACATTTGATTGTCGCTCATTTTTAAGCAAGTTCGACATGTTTTCAATAAATCATATTTTTCCAAATTCATAATGTTATTCTTACAATTATAACTAAAAATTTCAATTTTTATAACATAAAATTAATGTAATAAAAAAAACTACTCTTTTTTTTAATAATTTCGTGAATATATATATTTTTTCTTTATCATGGTTAAATGAAATGAAGAATTAAAATGAAGAATTTTCTTTTCAAATGTCAAAATATTAAATCCAAACGTCCCAAAACTGTCAAAACAGTCCAAATAAATCCAAACCACGTCAACTACGTAAAAATAAAATATGGTTCATGTCGTAATGTATTGAAATCGCCATAAGTTTTTGTTTATCTACAAAATCAAGCAAATAACAAAAAGTATTTTTATTTTTATTAAATTTTCAACACAAATTAAAATTATTAATTTACGATAATTAATAATTAGTAATTAATTAACAATAATGAAATTAAAGGTTTATAGGTTTTCACATTTTTATTAATATTTGAATTAATTTGAAAAAATGTGATATATATAATTGTTAATAAAGATTTCTCTAAAATTATGGTTTACCACAAAAAAATTTGTATGGCATGTACCAATCGGTTAAAGGAATTTCATATATTTCGTAAGGCATCAGAAAGATCACAAGAAATATTACAACTATATTTTAATAAATTAATATCTACAACTGAAGAGAGATACAATTACAAAAGGAAAATTCTGAAATAACTAATAATAAAGCACATACTGGTTTTGAATTTATAGATCCAGATATTAAAGATGAAATATTTATTGATCAAGACAAATGTTACGATAAATATAGATTTAAATTTCATCGATTGTTATACTAGTAATTTATTTAGTCAAAATTTTAATAAAAGTGGAAATAGTTCTGTTGAACGTTTGAATCCAATTGAAATTGAAAAGTTACAGGAGCAGTGAATACATGGATGAAATGATAAAATTAATAATAATACAAACTACCAAAGAAATATGCAATCAGATGAAAAGCGTATTTTAATTGATTGAATATAGAAATACAATAATATAATTTCATTATTGTATGAATTACGTGTATGATTAAAGAATTTGGATACATGCAGCATCTTTTTCAATAATTCATAAACTTGTGATAAAAATGTGATGAATGTGAACACTGCTATAAAAGTGAAAGAAGAAGCATCGTATCGGAGAATATCGTTGTTTATATTGTCTTAAGCATTTTATTGTCAAAGGTCTATATAAATTGAATTTAAAAAAAAATGCAGAAATTATTATTATTCTCATCTTCATCATCTTTACAAAAACCGACGTCGTTTACGAACAATATGGTGAAAGGATTTAAATGCAAAATTTGTGAAAAATCATTTATTGGACCGGCCGAATTAAAAGATCATGTACGAACTCATACTGGCGAAAAGCTTTATTTATGTAATGTATGCGGCAAAGGTATTAATAATTATTTGTAGCTATTTGTGATAGAGATAAGCCTAAACTTATATTATGAAATTTAATCGAATAGATGTTTTCGTACGTGTTTTAACAATATACACTCAAAATAATTAGGTTTTAATCAACGGTCTACAGTAAATACGCATATTACAACACATTCAAAATTACAACCGTTTCAATTTGAAGTTTGTGGAATTGGTAAGTATTTAATGATAAAAGATTAATGAAAAAACTCACTTTTTTTTTTCTTTTTGTAATTTTTAGAATATGAATTAAAGAAAATCTTAAAGCTTCATATGAAACATAAACATAACAATGATTTACCATCACCATTGACAATAATACCAATAACATACCAAATGCAACAACAACAACTACTACTACAATAATATCATAAAACCTAAATTTTGTAGAATGTATAAAAGATAAAAGAAAGAAATATAAAAATCTATAATTTATTTTTAATTTTGTTGTTTGCTTTTTGTTTTTTATTAGACTTAATTTTGTAAAGTTATTGAAGATTCGTATTTTTAACAAGAACATATGTTATCAAGTTTTCATTCACATACCAACATAGTTAATATAATTTTTGAACGAGAATGTTATGCAGAAAAACATGTATTATTGATTATTCCATATCCTAATTAGTACCGAAAAAATAGAACAGCATGTTAATGGTTATTAGCTAAAACAATGCAACCTCATTAAAGGTTATATATTACGACATTGACTATTTATTAGGTAGGTATTTTGTTGTTTGGAACAAGAATTAACTAAAATTAAAGTTGACCTAGTTAATTTAATTTACAAATAAAATGTTTGTTTTTTTGATAAATTTTTCAAAAATTTGAAGCTTCATATTGTATTAAAAGCGATAGATGGCCGGTAATGCGTTAAGAATATTTTCAAATGATTCTATTGGAAATCAAATCGCAATCAAATTGCTAGACTGGAACTGGCTGGAATAAAATTCTACCCTCCTTGCCTAGATAGCAATATAATGTTTGTCTTTGGTGAGTGGTTCTTCTGCGGTTGTGTGTGTTAAATATTGAATATTGGAATTGATTGATATGAAAACAAAAAAAATAAACCATTGAAAAAATAAAAATTAATAACAGTTTATTTTAATTATTCAATTTAATTCAATCTTAAATAGATTAAAAATTTTAAAATTAAACAAAAACAAAACGGAAAAATAATATGGCATTGTTAAAATATGATTTATGGAAAACATGTCGAACTTGTTTAAAAAGTAGTAAACATGAAGAAAGTCAATTATTTTCGTCATTTTTTAAATGTAACAATGCTAGTTCTACACTTCCAACGTGTATTATGGATGAATTAGCAATAATGAAAATAAAAGTTTGTGTAATTTTTATTCTAATAAATTTGTAATATATTTAATATTTTATCATCCTAATTTCTATTCATAATCACTTTTTTTTTTATACAGATTTCACCCGACGATGGATTACCTCACCAAATTTGCATAGATTGTATTGAACGTTTAAAGGAATTCCATACATTTCGCACAAAATCTAAAAGATCACAAGAAATACTTGAACAATATTTTAATAAATTAAAATCTACAGATGAATTGATAGAACTGAAAGACGAATATTCTGTAGTGTCTGACACTTATACGAATTTTGAATTTATAGATCCAAATGTTAAGCAAGAATTATTTATTGATGAAGACAATAAATGTTACGATAATATAGGTGCCACCAATTTTGTTGATTGTTACAATAATATGAATAATAAAGAAAAAGTTGCAATGGATTCATTTGGTCAAAATTATAGCGAAATCGAAAATAGTTCTACACAATGTTTAAATTTTACAATTGATACTAATAAATTGCAGAACAAACCAATTTCAATATCACAAGAAAATCAAAATACTATCGACCAGAAAAACACGAATAAAGATGAAAACCATTGTATATCAGCATTTGAGATGAACAAGTATGAGGACTATGATATTATTAGAAAAAATCAAGAGCGTGACAACTATATCATGATAGCAAACCATATCTTGGAAACAAATGAAAAATTGAAAGTACAGAAAAATAATCTAAAATTAGTCACTATGGGAAAATTCAGAACTATAGTTGATAGACCACTTTCCACAAGACATTCAAAAAAGGTAATATATTTTTAATTAGATGTATATGGATTATATTACAATAATATATATTGATTAATTTTATGAATCAAAGTTAATGTGTGAATGGCTGCGTTTGAAAATTGTTGTTTGAATCGAATATCAAAATATGTATATTTATTTGGCGAATTCTAATATTGAATAAAATAATCATAGATTCCAAAATGTAGATATTGTAAAGTTGATTTTAACAATATAAATGAATTGGAAGAACATGTAAAAAATGAACATCCAATAGATCGACCTCATCTTTGTCCTATTTGTAGGAAAGGTTTTAAGAAGGCATCAAATCGTACTGCACATTTGGATACACATATTACAGGTATTGCACATTTTTTCAGTACATATTGAAATTTCTATGTATAATATAAAAGTTAGTGAATGTGAAAGTATATCGTCACTGTAATTTGTTTGTTAATCTCTAATCTTTGTCAGATATGATATTTAGTGATTACAGTTGCATTGTTGTCGCCTTTGGTGTTGGGGAAAATATGACATACATTCTTACATGAACTAAACATCTATACTCAATACACATCAGGGATCAATGTACTTTATACAAAAACATATTAGTTACCGTTTGTTCTCCTGAATGAAACAAAATTTCTCTAAAAATTATCGAACATTATGTAGCTAATTTTCTGATAATCAATTTTACTATTATTATTTTGAGAATAAAATTAAATGGATTATTAATCTACTTAAATATTTATTTAAATATTGTATTTTCAGAATATAATTTCAAATGTGATGAATGTAAGAACAGTTATAAAAGTGAAGTTGCATTAAAAACCCATAAACGACAAAAACATCTTATCGGTGAATATCGTTGTCCATATTGTCCTAAAAACTTTAGTGTTAAAGGTCTATTTATATTGCATTTAAAAAAAAAACATATATCAGCGTCATCAACGACACCATTACAATCAATACCACAGCAAAAAATAACAATGATTTCGAAAACATTTAAATGCCAATTGTGTGAAAAGGCGTTTGTTGCATGTGCTCAATTACGAGATCATGAACGAACACATACTGGAGAAAGACCGTATTTATGTAATGTATGCGGAAAAGGTAATTTTTATAGTTTTTTTTTTCTATAAACCATTTATTTACTGCATTATAACAAAATAAGAATATTAAAGAAATGATTCTATTATTTCCCGGTTTAGCTTTTATGATCTATAGTTCTCTTGTCTATCATTTTCAAATACATGAAAATAAACGCAAATATAAATGTCATATTTGTGATAGAGGCAAGTTTTATTAATACAAAATTACAAATTAAATTTCATTTGAATTTAAAATCATTTTTTATAACCTCATATAAAAAATACTTTCGAAAATTTAGGTTTTAATTTACGTGCAACACTAAAAACACATCTACCAACACATTCAAATGTACAACCGTTTCAATGTGAGATTTGTGGAACTAGTAAGTATCTCAATAGTTAATATAATTTGAAAAGTACAACGAATATTTTATCATAATTGTTTTGTTTTGTAAATTTGTAGAATATAAACGAAAGTCATTCTTGACGACCCATATGAAACGTAAACATTCCTCACAATCATTATTATCAGCATCTAAAATAACAGCAACTACAACAACATCAGAATGATATAGATAAAATATAGAATAGTTTTTTTTATATATATTTAAATATATAATAGACAAAAGGTAGTAATAAAAATCAATCTTTTAAAATTTATTTGTTAAATTTTTTGTAACGTAAATTTAATTTTTTTAGTGGAAGCAATAATAATTTACAATTGTTGAACATTTTATATAACGATAGAAATATTTTTTGAAAGAGTGTTATTTTTTTAATACTGACCGGATAAACATTTATCCAGACCGTGGTACTAGAATTTTTCAAATGGAACATGGTAATTTTATTAAACAAATGCAAAAAACCAGAAACATATGTCTGGGAAAATAGTTCTGGATGCACAAATGCGCACCTTATATCAAAACAATACGATAAAAAAATAAAAATAATTTGAATTTGACATATGATTTTGTTTATATTATTACATTACCTAACCTAGACCTATCCGAAATCCGATGCGGAATAAACATTGACCAGAGACAAACTATTATTATCTAAAAAGTTTATTAAAATTATAAGAAAACAAAATAATAATTTATTTAAATTATTGGAAATTAAAGTGTAAAAATGAAATTGTAATTAGAAAAGATAATAATAAAAATAATATGGATTCAAAAACGAAAAACATGTCGAACCTGCTTAAACACAAACTCAGACAACAGCCAAATATATTGTACATTTATTGAATTTGATAATAACAATGTTGAAATTCCAATTTGTATAATTGATGAATTATCAATAATGAAGTTAACGGTACGCAAATTTTTTCAAGGTATCATATTTATTAATTTTACAGTATACAATTCAAACAAATTTCTTTTTATATAGATTTCCGCTAATGATGGATTACCACAACAAATTTGCATGGATTGCAGTGATCGTCTAAAAGATTTCCATACATTTCGCACAGAATCACAAAGATCACAAGAAATACTACAACAATATTTTAATAAATTAATTTCTACAGCTAAAGTAACACAATTACAGAAGGAATATTCTCAAATGACTAAAAAAGTACATGCTGATTTTGAATTTATAGATACAGATATTTTTTTACACACAGTTTGATTGTCCTTGGTATACATTTCACCTTTATTTTTTTTTTTTTTCCCACAAGGGAAATATGTTAGAAATACCTATGCCTTTTTTTTTCCCCGTCCACAAATTTAACAATCAAAAGTATATATGACAAATTTTAATTTGTCTGTATTAAATTCTAAGTAAATGATTTTGAAATATACATTAACTTCTTATTTACTGAAGTCCTGAAATATCTATATTAGTAATAAATAATATTTATTTGAAATCATCACATGCTGAAATTGTTAATGCAGTAGATTTTAACGAGGGCAATTCTCAAAAGGTCAACAAAATGATATGTTTACAGTACACTATTCTCCCTATAGAACGGAATGAGTCAGTTAGTAAACCAACCGACATATATTCCAGGAATCAAGCGTATCTATAAAATAGTTTGTCCTTATAAATACGGTATGTAGTAACTCAGATTATGTTATTGTTTGCGCTACTTTTACGTTAACGGCAACTACAACTAATTCCTTCGCCTCAGATAGATTCATTTGCGATTTTAAACATATATTTTAAAGTCAATTTGTTTGGCTTCAATATTATCACAGAACACAATCGTACGTGACACTAATAATTACATTCTAAATTATTTATAATTACAATATAGGGAACCGGGCCCGATACCATTCCAATAAATGTTTGTCCTCTTTAATGAATCCACTAATAAATCTAAGACAAAATCATTCTTCACTGAAATATTTTCCTAATCTTGGAAAATTGCTAATACGTTATCCCGTCACTTAAATTCTCTAAGTAATACTTCTAATTATGTTGACCAATTGTCCCATATTACATATATTCTTTATAAAATTATGCTGAAAATCAGTGAAAATTATATGGTATGAGAGAATATTTTCAAAATTATAATAGTTATATTAATTATTTTCATATTTAATACGGAAACTATTAATTTTTAAATCTCGTAACTGATATGAATATAAGTTATTTTTTCATACGAAATTTTTTGACTGAGTAATCAAGTGGAGCATGTGGTGTACATCAAGTTGTTTTAATATATACACTATTTTTACTATACGAATATTTAATGTTATTGTGCAACTTTTTGACTTTATCGTTTTCGTTTTGAGTTTTGTGCATGGGTTTTATTTATTTTATTTTATTGATTTGATTTTATGGTTGAATTTTGTACGAATTAAAGAAGATGTAAAAAAAATTGTAATACGTTTATTTTAAATGAAATTGTTCAATTTAAATAAATTTAATTAACTTAGAAAATTATATGAAACTATATACACAAAAAGAAAATTAATATGGATTTAATCGCAGATGAAAATAACCAAAAATATGATATACGGAAAACATGCAGAACATGTTTAAAATCAGATGACAGTCAAATATTTTGGTCATTTCTTGAATTTGATAATCATCAAAACATTGGCATTCCAATTTGTATTGTTGATGAATTAGCAATAATGAAATTAAAGGTTTGTATGTTTTTTTTTTTATTATACAATTTAATTAAAATAAAAATTCATTACAAAGATTTCACCTAATGATGGATTGCCACAAAAAATTTGTATGGATTGTACCGATCGTCTAAAGGAATTCCATACCTTCCGTACAGAATCCGAACGATCACAAGAAATACTACAACAATATTTTAATAAATTAATTTCTACAGCTAAAGTAACACAATTACAGAAGGAATATTCTCAAATGACTAAAAAAGTACATGCCGATTTTGAATTTATAGATACAGATATTAAAGATGACATAAATATTGATGCTGGCAATTATTACGATAATGCAAATTGTTATAATAGTAATAGTAATTTAAATAATGTTAAAAATATTGTTACAATGGATTTATTTAATCAAAAATGTCATATTGATGATATTGATGAAAATTGTTCTATACTATTATCGAATATTGAAGTTAAAAAAATACAAGAAGAAACAATATCAAATGAGAGCAGTGATCGGATTAATTATCAAAATTATAACGATCCGCAACTGAACTTGAAACTTGAAATTGATAATAATTATGTGTCATTAATGAAACCGAATATTATTGATGATGATGATTTTATTGAGAAATTCCATGAAGAAACAATAGCACAGCAACATGATAATGACAATGATTCTCAGAAGAAAAATACTACCTTGAAAATAAATCAAAACTGTAAAACAACAGAAGAATTACAAAAAACTACAAATGCAATTCCACACACAACAAAATATAGAAACCGGGTAACGTTGTGGCACTTCAATGTTGCATAATTTAAAAAAAAAAAAAAGTTTTGTTAAATTTTCATTTATTGCTCAGTTAGATTCCAAAATGTAAATATTGTAAAGAAATATTCAATTGTATGGAATCAATGGAGGAACACCTTAAAACGGAACATCCTATAGATCGACCCCATCTTTGTCCTATTTGTAAAAAAGGTTTTAAAAAAGCATCAAATCGTACTGATCATTTGGATACACATGTAAAAGGTATTCGGCTAATTGTTACGATATATTTATAAATTATTATTGAATAATAAAAAGCAGTGGTGCTGATAAGAATCGTTTGGAAAAATCTTGATTTATTTTTTTATATTTATAGAACATAATTTTAAATGTGATGAATGCGTACGTTGTTTTAAAAGCGAACGTGCATTAAAAGTGCATAAACAACAAAATCATCGTACCGGTCAATATCTTTGTCCTTATTGTCCTAGTGATTTCATTGTAAAGGGTTTATATAAATTGCATTTAAGAAGGAAGCATTCACTATCAGGATCATCACCGTCATCGTTGACATTACTGCCACAAACAATATCACACAAAACAAGAAAATTAATGAAAAAATTTAAATGTAACTTATGTGAAAAAGCGTTTGTTGCACGTGTACAATTAAGAGATCATGAACGAACACATACCGGTGAAAGACCTTATTTATGTAATGTATGCGGAAAAGGTAATTCTCATAGTTTATTTATAAATCAATAATCAAATGAGAAAAAAAAATCAATAATTTTTGCAATTAGATTTCATTAATAATAGTTCCCTTGCGGTGCATTATCAAATACATGAAAACGAAAGAAAATACAAGTGTCCCATTTGTGATAAAAGTAAGTATTTGTTAATCATTTTAAAATCTAGTTTATTTTATCTAATTCACAAATTTAATCTAATTTAGGATTTAATTTACGTTCAACACTTAAAACACATAAAATCACACACTCTGGTTTACAACCATTTCAATGTGAAATTTGTGAAATTAGTAAGAACCGATTTATAATATTTAACAATTTTAAAAGAATCGCGGTAGTTATTATACACAAAAATTAAATTATTCTTTTCATAATTTGTAGAATTTACAAGAAAATCAAGCGTAAACCAGCATATGAAATATAAACATAAATTAAAATTACATTCATCTACGTCAACAACAACATCTGAAAATACATAATTCTATTCAGGACTATAATAAAATAGATAATTTATAACTTATGTATGTAACTGTAAATAATGGACAAAAGGAAGAAATATATAAATCTATCAATTTGTTAATTATGCTGTTGAAAGTTTATTTTCTTGCCTGCATATGTCTAGGGCATGGTGGGTGGTATGGACCATACCACTTACAGCAATCTAATTACAAAATATTTAATAAAAATTGATCTGATATCATGTCATAGTTATCTAGTCCTTTCGGTAAGTGGTTCAGTTAGTAATTTTCAAATGTAATCGTCAATAGAATGAGAATGGTTGTAGCTGTACAATATCATATTTATCAATGTTTTCTGATTCACTGCTGGTGTTTTGGTCAACTACCGGAATTATCCTTAAAGGATTTCATTTCTATACATTCATTATTAGCACCTAATGAAATTTAACATTATGAAATCTGCATCTATTTCGAAAAAACATATTGATCCACTCATCAGTTTGTCTGTATGTTAATTTATTATATATATTATAAAATGTTAAATGTTTGGAGGCTGTGGGAGCTTCGAAAACATATATCCGGACTTCGAGTTTACAATATGAGATTATACATACATATCTTTATATATTTTTTCTGGTAAAATATTCGGCTGTATCTAGTCATAATTTCAAGGAATTTTCAATATTTCTTGGTATATATTGAAATTTTCGTTTTAGACACTGTGTCTCTGTTAAAATAGAAGTTAAAATTCATTGTGGAGAAATTTATCCATAAAAGCTAATATATTTGAGTTACATAAAAGATAATAGGTTGACAATATTAATATGCTTTGAAAATTCAAACTTATTCAGACACGGCTTATTATAATAAATGAAAAGAAATTTTGACGTTTGATTTTGTTTTCTTTTTTCGTAATCATCGTAATCATATTTTTATTTATTTTAGAAGCAATAACAATTTGGATTTGCGTTTTGTGGGTCTTGTGTTTCTCAGGACCAGACACAGCAAATAAAACAAACTTTATTTAAAATTAATATCGAAATAATTATTTTACTAATTGAAATTATTTTCGTTATTTGTATTATTATTAGAAAAACAATAATATGGATGCAACAAAATATGATTTATGGAAAACATGTCGCACTTGTTTAAAAAGTAGTAAACCTAAAGATAGCCATATATTTTGGTCATTTTTTGAATTTAATAATTATAATTCTGAATTTCCTCAGTGTATCACTTATGAATTAGCATTAATGAAATTAAAGGTTTGTACAATTTTTATTCTTGGATTTATAGTATAATTCAATTAAATTATTAATCGTTTTTTTTTTTGTTTTAAGATTTCAGCTAATGATGGATTACCACAACAAATATGCAAGGATTGTACCGAGCGTCTAAAGGAATTCCGTACATTTCGCATAAAATCTAAAAGATCACAAGAAATACTAGAACAATATTTTAGTAAATTAAAACCTATGGCTAAAGTGGTTGAATTGGTAGAAGAATATTCTCATGTGCCTAAAATTCATACAAATTTTGAATTTGTAGATCCAAATGTTAAAGATGAATTTTTTATTGACGACGGCACCAATTGTTACGATAATGTAGTAAACAATTTAAATGATTCTTACAATACTAATAATAATAATAATAATAAAGATAAAGTTACAATTGATTCATTTAATCAAAATAATAGTGAAATCAAAAATAGTTCTATACAATGTTTGAAACAAATTGAAATTGTAAATGAAAAATTACACAAACAATTATTATCGCATCGGAATGAAAATGTTAAATATGAAAATAATAATCACAATCAAAACTTGAACAAAGCCAAAAACAATTCTATATTAAGTACGGAAGAATATTTTAGTGATGATGATTATGATTTTGACGAGCATATAGCGAAATTCCCAGACGAAAGAATATTGTGTAACAATGTAGTTGCGAAAGAAAGGGATATCCTAAATAAAAATCAACTTTTAACAAATGATAGAACAAATAATGAAACAGCTAACGTTAAAGATAATCAGAAAATAATTTATATGGGAAAATTTAAAACTATAAACGATAATCCACGTCCATCGAGAAAATTTAAAAAAGGGGTAATTTATTATAGTAGTGAATCGTATTTTATGCGGTTGATGGTGAGGCTGTAATTTAGTATCCTTACTATTTCCAACCTACTTTCCAACCCGACAACACAATATATTACAAATATGAATTGATTTTCATTTACAAAGGTTCCAAAATGTAGATATTGCAAAGTAGATTTTATGGATATGAATGAAATGGAAGAACATATAAAAAATGAACATCCAATTGATCGACCTCATATTTGTCCTATTTGTAAAAGAGGTTTTAAGAAAGCATCGAATCGTAATATACATTTGGATACACATATTAAAGGTATATTAGAATTAATTCATAAATTTAGTGCATGGTTCATACTATTCTGACCACATAATTATAGGGCAATCACAATGGCCTACAAGTGGAAATATTTTATTGTGTCCGACACACACTACACAGTACCGACAACTTTCATTTCATATTATGATAGTAATATATCTGTGAAATTCCAAATAACAATTAATTTACCGATGTCACATTATTTTTCGTAATAAGTTATAATAAATAATTTAAACATTTTAAATTGTATTTTCAGAAAGTCATTTTAAATGTGATGAATGTGATAAATATTGCAAAAGTGAACGTTCATTACGAATCCATAAACAACTAAAGCATCGTATCGGTGAACATCGTTGTCCATTTTGTGGTAAATATTTTATTGTTAAAGGTCTACTGAAATTGCATTTAAAAAGAAAGCACACATCTTCATCAACATTAGAAAATACAAAACCGATTACGAAAAAATTACTAAAAAAATTTAAATGCAATATTTGTGAAAAAATGTATACATCGCCGTCAAGTTTAAAATATCATGTACGTAGTCATACTGGTGAAAAACCGTATTTATGTAATGCATGTGGGAAAGGTAATCATTAAATATTTGTACTTGTAGTTTATTAACAAAATATTTGCTATCGTATTAAAAATATTACATTTCTGCATTAGCTTTTACTATTCGTAGTTCACTTGCGATTCATTATCAAATACATGAAAACGAACGAAAATATAAATGTACAATTTGTGATAAAAGTAAGTTTTCGTTAGAAATTTATTTAATGTATTTTTGAGTCAAAATTTCTTAGTTTATATGATTCATATATATTTATATTTAGGTTTTAATTTACGTGCAACACTTAGAACACATAAATTAGCACATTCAGGTCTACAACCCTTTCAATGTGAAATTTGTAAAACTAGTAAGTGCTGATAATGTTTAATTATTTAAAGACTATAAATTTATAACCTTTTTTTTTTTTCTTTATAGAATTTACAAGAAAGACAAGTGTAAACCAGCACATGAAATATAAACATAAATTAAATTTACCTACAACAACATTTGAGAATACGTAATTAAATTAATTTAGAAATATAATAGAAAACATATAATTCATAACTTATGTGTTTTATGTCACATATATGCAACTTAATTATAACCACAGACACAAAGAACTTAATATTTCCACTTATATTAAATGTGAACTCCAAATTCGCCAACGTTCTCAATTATAGGATAACAAAATTAAACGATGAGGCAAAATCCATATACAAGGAAAGGATTTGCAAGCTCCATCACTGAAGTAAAACATTACTTTTTTTTTTGTAGAACTCTAAATAAAAATACTCAGAGGTGTAGTATTTTTGGATTGGAACAAAAAAAAAAAATATAGAAACAAATAGTGTCGTAAAACGAATATTAAATAAAATAAAAGAATTTGTGTACAAATACTCTTGCAGTAGCCATTTATACTAAATGATAAGATACCTCCCCATTGATAAGACTGCCAGAACATTTGAGTATAGATTGATTAATGTTAATCTCACTACCGCCATACATTACTAATATTTGGAGGAATACAATATTCTTATATAATATAATAAAGATTATATTTGATATTTCTGTTGGATAGGCTATGATACTAATATGTATTTACTGACTTATTTACTTATATGTTCCGATATTATGGTGGCACTCACGGCTCTTAATAAAACGACAATCAAATCTAGGTTGTTAAATGAATGAATTGTAATCATGACCATAGAGATTGGCAACAAATTATGTGTTTTTATAGGTTCGTGATAGAGCTAGTTGAGACGACGATAAACCTGGTACATATACTCCTCTAGGCAGTTGGTAGTTTCTCCTTTCATTGTATTAATA
Organism: Bibio marci; assembly: GCA_910594885.2. Lineage (NCBI taxonomy): Eukaryota > Metazoa > Arthropoda > Insecta > Diptera > Bibionidae > Bibio > Bibio marci. The sequence goes on along the minus strand of OU343116.1, from coordinate 2,311,148 downwards.
AAAATCAACATTTGTCCATATTATATTTACAATTTGAACACACATCTACAAATAGTTAACTATTTTTGACTCACGATTGCCATATAAGACAATTATTAACAATGCAACTATTTCTGTAACGGAAAAACAATGTATCACATCGTGAACCGTGTGCGCACAAGTTGTGGTTATTGGACTCTCTCATATGGTATTATCGATAATATTTGCTACTTGGCATGGATTTTGGATACGATACGAAACATCAAATATTTTGACATTTGAATTTTTTTCTATTTTTAAACTTTTAATTTTTATATTCGAATTGTTTTGGTTAACCAAAAATTTTTTTTTTTTATCGGGAATGAAATTACCGATATACTAATTCAATTAAAATTAAATTTGGATCGTACGAAGTACAGTTTGCAGTTGTTATAATGGATTATAAGAAATATGATTTACGTGAAACTTGTCGAACATGTTTAAAGACAAATGATAGCAAAAGTCAAATGTTATGGTCAATTTTTTCATTTCATAATAATATAATACATGAATTACTAATAATGGAATTAAAGGTTTGTACTTTAGATATATGTTTATGTTTATATCTAAATATAATAAAAATATTACGAAATTATTCATTTACATAAAATTTAATATTTTCCGCAGATTACACTGGACGATGGGTTGCCGCAACAAATTTGTATAGATTGCATGAATCGTTTAAGAGAATTTTATGCATTTCGTATGGAATCAAAAAATGCACAAGTAATTCTACAACAATATTTTAAGAAATCCGATACCGTGGCAAAACCTGAGCAGGAAAATTTACGTACATCTAATCTCGAATTTGTACATATTAAAGGCGAAGTAATTGATATAGACAATTATAATGATAATATTACTGCTGGTAATGCAAATGTAAATACTACGGGGTTATTTTTGGAAATTGAAAAATGTAACCTAAACTTATTAAAACCGGATGCTGGTCAATTTATTGAAGCGTTGCAAGAATACAGAATATTACATGACAATTACAAAATTACTAACCAGAATGTTAGAGTAAATGAAATGAACTTGAATGATTATGAAAATATATCCATAACAACAACACAAGTCAATTTGGACGATTCTGACGATGGCGTTATAGATACATCATATCAGCAGAAAGAAAAGCAACCAGATAATTCAAACCGATTTCAAGAATTAGATTACTATCAAGTTGCTGCGAAAAATAAAAATGGGGTAGGCATTTTCAATTTTATAATTTATTTTTAAGGTGTGGTCAACATTTGAAAAAGAATTTATAAATGTACTAATTTCAGATTCCAATATGTAGATATTGTAAAGAAAGTTTCAATACTAAGGCAGCAATGGAAATACATGTTAATAACGTGCATCCATGTGATCGACCTCATCTTTGTCCAATTTGTAAAAAAGGTTTTAAGAATGTTTCAAATCGTAATGTACATATGGAAACACATGTTAAGGGTATTTAGAATTATTACGTATATTTTTAAATAATTTCCAAATAATCTGTTAAATATTATTCCTTCTTCACACGCATAACCATTTTTTTTTTTCTTTTATTGATTTGATTCGTTTGTTGGCAATGAACTGCGCGCAGAGACAAGTTGAAATTCATAGATTATTCCGGATGATCGAACTGGGTAATTATATTGTTTCATTTGTCAATATCATTACACATTAGAATGTCTGACATATTCGCAAAGGGAATAGTTTCAATTTCCTTTGTAATAATTATATCTAATATATATAAAGCATATTATTATTGAGAGCAGCTGATAATATTATAATATGTACAGAATAAATAAAGATATCTGGATTCCACAAATTTTTAACAACCCATAAGGTTACTAATTCAATGAACACTGACGTGTTTGTTTAAGTACCGAAATATCCAAATATGCTAACATATATCTATTGCTTGTGTAGCAACATCGCGTTAACGCTATAATAATGATAGAGATTAATAAATACGAAAATCTTCAACTACGAGGTACAAATAGAATAGAAACAGAAATTCTTTACGACATGTAATAATTTTGTTGGTCAACTACAGATGAAAAGTTATAATACACATATAAATATATATATATTTCCAGAATGTACTTTCCAATGTGATAAATGCAATAGTCGATTTAAAAGTGAACGTAGATTAAATAGCCATAAACAACAACAGCATTTTATGGGTGTACATCATTGTCCACATTGTCCTAAAACTTTTAACGCCAAATATCACTACGATTATCATATATTAAAATTGCATAATATAATATCAGCGGATAAAGGAAAGGAAACAAAACCTTATTTATGTAATTATTGTGGAAAAGGTAATTTTTTTTTTTTTTTATGAACTACTTACGTATATAAAAAATATCATTAAAAAATTATAATAAATAACATTTGATATAATTAGATTTTTTGCTAAACGCTCATTTGAAAATACATTGCTTAATACATGAAGACAAACGAAGTTTTAAATGTTCGATATGTAATAAAGGTAATATTATAGCCATATAATTTTTGTTTTCGTGCGATGTCTATTGATTATTATATGAATACATATTGAAAATATGTTTTAATATTAAGGTTTCAAACAATACGCAACATTACATGATCATATGGAAACACATTCAAATGAACAACCATTCGAATGTAAAATTTGTGGAAGTAGTAAGTAAAATACTATACTATAATTTATATAATTTAATTATAATAATATATCATTTTATTATTATAATTTAAAGGATTTAAACGACAGAGAAGTGTTTATGCTCATGAACGACGTAAACATAAATCTGAGTTTTCATCAGTATCAACCAAACAGTAGCGCCATCAGTCACCAAATGATAATTAAATTAATGAAGGGGTGAACAAAGAATTGAAAACATAACCCGATGATATAAAATCACGTGAAACAAAGGATTTATTAGCACGACAACATACGCGTCGTGGAGTATGTAAATCCAGAAAATTTACGTGTATAAAATTTAAGTAATCAACCACATCACATGGAATCCGCATCGTTCATATGATAATGTATTCGCCGAACAGCAACATTAAGTAAATCATCAATATTAAAATTGCTCATTAACATATATATAACACCAGATCTTGTTTAGATATTTAATTAAAAAAAACGCTAGACGTATATATATTTAAGTAATAAGAATTAGATTAGATGATATGCGATGAGATCGCCTAGAAGTGAAAGGCTTCGACATATATGTGATTAAATTATATATTTGTAAAAGTAAATGTTCCTGGTATTAATACTTGGCTTGACACAACCTAAGCAGTACGCAGTATCGTCCCAGAACTTAAATATTATCAACAATGGTTGTGTGGTACATATTGTTGTACAAATTAAATCAGCATTACTAGCATATAATAGTAGAAATTACATTCTCTAATACAGTATATAATCTTTTATACTTTCTTTACACATAAACTTATTCTAATTTGATGTATTGCACGTCCCGATTATTTTTTTTATACATTTTATAACAACAAACGATGTAAAAAATATTCATCTAGCGATTGTGCGTGTACGTGGGTGATTTGCAAATGATAGTTGTTAATAAAAAAAAAGTGTGAAAGCTGTCTCTTTGCATCATAACAAGTTAAGATAGACGAAATTTTTAAAATTATGTTTATGAAATTGTAAAATCCTTGAAAAATTTTTCAAAAATATAATACGATAAAAGATAGATAAGTAGTTCTCTACAAAAACCGAGTTTATAAATTTATTGAATATATAGGAAAAAAAAAAAATATTCTCTCTTCAAAAACATTTGTTTTTAAAATCTATTTATAATTTAACATATAAACACGAAAAATATATGAATATTAATTATAATTATGACTGAATTTATTTATGAGTTTATTAATTTTAACGCACCTGTTTGTCCATAACTCTAACTACAATATATAACATTTGTGCACTACATTTCGCACACTCTATTCATTAAACGACGGATACACGCGCCATATAATCTCATATATTGTAAAAAAAAAACTCATCACAGATATAGTACAATTATATTTATTTATTTATTTCTAAAATCATAAATTTCTTAAATTTTTTTGTTTTAAATCACATCAATTCCATACTTCGTTCGGTTAACAATTATTCCAAATTAAAAACAAAATAATAAACAAATATAAAGTATTATTGAATGTATACAGTGATTTTTGTATGTACACGTACCACACTCCATAACAGACGTAATATATATATACAATAATATTACGAGTATTAAAAATAATCATAGATAGACTGACAATGAATGTGGATGTGTTGTATTAAAATCATTCAAGAAGTGGTGTATATATTTTACATTGCAATTGCATATATGTTCATAATACATTATTTATGCATTGTATACATTATATACAGCTGCATAATAGATTATTTGTACATCAATAGAAATTTAAACATGAAGAACCTAATGCTAATAAATATATACAATAAATTGGGGTTGGCATTTCACACATCCTACAGTTCTGCAAAATGAAAAAAAAACGTACCGCAAGCAACATCAACAAGTTATATGGGCAGTGTTTGATGACCTTAGTGTTAGTAACTCGGCAAAAATTAGTGAAGCTTGGTTGAGATGTGTTGCCATCTCCATCGCTTATACTTCTGATCAACATCCGATTACCATTTATTTGGTTCGTTACACAACTTCTTGAATGGTATAAGAATTTCATCATGCTGGTCACAACGCAATTGGTTCAGTTTTTTGCTATGCGCGAAAGGAATCATGACACCGGCAATCACACACTTTATAATGATGGTATTCAATTACAATAATTAAACTAACCAAGTTACAAACTATATTTATTAAGAATATGTTCCTTTATTGTAGAAAAAATTACGTATAGAACTGTTGGTTTTTTTTTTTTTAGCAAGAAAGATAATTAAAAAAATAAATAAATTCTCATTTCGTTTAACCCTTTCTTTCATCATATCATAACTAGAATTTATATATATATATTTGTATAACATAAGAATAATAATAATAATAATAATACTATACCGAACGAAATGAGAAGAATTTTAAGCTAGTAATAGTTGATTGAAAAGTAAATAAACAAAATAATGATTTGTAATAAGAAGTTAAAATAAGAAAAAAAAAAAAAAAAGATGGGAAGAACAAAGTAATTGCGGCAGTTCATTGAATTTATTGAATATTATATTTATATACAACAAAACACATTGGTAACAGCAGAACAGAGGAATAAATAAGGAATTCAATTTGATGTATCTGCATAATATTTTATATGGTAATGAATGAGGTGGAGAATGAGTGTAATTTTTTTTTATCTTGTTCGTGCATTATTTGTAAATATAAAATTATTTTCTGATTTTTGATATGTGCGGATGGGATTTTCAATTATAGATATATATTAATGTTCTTTTGCGTACGCATACATGGAAAGTTGTATGTGATATGGAAAAATAAATTGAAAGACAACAATATAATAACAAAAGTTAATATATAATTTTAAGAAATTTACCATATTGTTTAAATTATTGTATAGTAAATATTAATATAAATACGTGTGTACGTACGCGCACATCTTCTATCGTCGTAACTAAATAGCAGCCCTAATGTATATTTAAACAACATACATATCAATTACATGTTTTTACTATAATTTTTAATATAAAATAAGTAAATAATCATTATAAATTATTTTAATGTCAACAATCAAAACATATATTTAGATTTATGATGAATATATTTGAAATAAAACATGATTTCTTTTGTATGCGTACGATATAAAGAACGAATTTCACTTAAATTAATAACCAATCTTTATTTTGGTAATTATGTGACTGTAAAAAGTGGCGTTGAAATGATTATTTATATATGCTGTATCAGTATTATGTATCCAACCCAATGTAAAAGGACAATGGTTGTTGGTTTATTAATCACTTTCGCTCCACTGTATATATATACAATATATAAGACAATAAATTCATCTATATTGCTGATGAAAAGTAAACAGCTACCAACATATCTTAAACATGATACGCAAGAAGGATCCGAAAGGCATGAGATTTTAATGATTATGCGAAATTGGGATGTTCCAATAACAGCTGGGAACTGGTGATGGATCGCCATGGAACATTAGATATGAACTATGGTAAATGGTAAATTATTACGGTGGTATTCCTACATAAAAAACATTCACATTGGATATGGTCAGAATTGATCACAGACATATTAAATAGTTAAATAACAACAACTCAATCATTTCGACGCATACATCGGCCAAATGAAATTCATGCTAAAACATTTGACTAATTTAATGTTAAAAAAATATATAGGAAATGTTTTTTTTTTTTGTGGTCAATTTCATATTCAATATATAAGACATGAAATTTAGAAAATCACATATGACTACAAAAATCGTGCGGCACTAAAGCTATACAAATTGGTGTAAACAACTGGTTTGGAAAATGTGTCTGTATATACAAACAAACATTAATTTAACAATAAATTTGTGATTATCAAGAAAATCAATATATCTACATGATATGATATCTGATCCTAATCAATATATATACATAAGAGTTTAACCGATGGCACAGTATAACTTGAAATATACTGGCGCTCTATCGTTGTAGCGGTTATAATTACATATTCCACCCACGATTTTCATCTTAATGCCTACGCTTTTTAAATAGTAAATCATATGAAACAGCAAATTGATGATATTGCGAATATGCAAAATTGTGTATTAATTTTTATTACAATATACAAGAAATAGACGATATCATTGAAAAAAGAAATCAAGTTTCGATTAATGTATTTATTTGATTTTTTTTTTAATATTTACGTAAATTATTCAAATAAATACTGGTTTATTTTTATTATATTACACATATATTTTTGAAATATTTATAATATAATTTATTAAAATTATACATATAAAATATATAAAAGACATCCTGTCCTACCATTATCGAAAAAACGCCCGTCCATTTAAACTTCAATTATTTTGAAGATAAAGAATATACATCGACTTTTTACATTTCTTTTATTATGACTCGCAATGCTATATCAAAATCCTCGAAATGGCTTTTGAGTTTATTTATAGTGAATATGGAAAAAGTCACAGTGAGCCAGCCGGTGAATGTTTCATATATTTTATTAAAACATTTCAATAATAGTTTTTTGTACCGGAATAAATTCGCTAGTTTTCGATGTCAATACTTGGTCTTCCTGGTCATGGATACACTCATGACCACATTAAAAGTGCTAATACAGCCACATTTATTGTTGTTTATATAGATAGATACACTTTTATAATCAAAACAAAATTCTTTCTCCAATAATTTCTTCCATAATAATCGAAGAAATGCAAAAAAAAATGTAGGTAATGTAAAGAAACAAATAACACAAATCCTACTAATGTAAGTGACCGGGTATTTTTCGATAATGGTAGTATTATATATATATACCTGTCTATCTGATATATTATAATACAGGTAATATGTGTATTTATAATATAAAATCAAATATCAAATTTAAATAGATGCGCATGCAATTTATATTTTAAGATAATATAAAACTTGATATCGATATCGTGTGGAAGAGAATGTTTAATTTATAATTATTATTATTATTATTGTTATTATAGAATAGTTTAAGTATTTCATAAACATTATGTAATTATGATATTTGTTTATTGTATAGTTAAAGTTTGACATAAAATGATTGTAAATTATATATTTGCAAATATTAGCGATTCATGATTTATTCATACAAAAAAAAAAAACCTACATAAAATTGGAAATTTACTGAACGATTAAGTTAAAAAAAATTGTCACTAAATATATTATAGTAAAATTTAAAGGAAAAAAAAAAACGCATTTTTGAAGGGAATTGATTTGTTCAATGTTCCGAGGAGTTAATTTTAAATGGTGGTTTACACAAAAGTAAATCCAAGAAGGCAGCAAGAACGTCGATCAAAAAAAAAAAACAAAATACTTGAAATAGCAACATATGAAATATTTACCGACTAACCGATTAATGTATAGACTTGGAGGATCGACCACTATAAAGAATATTGTATATTTATTTCACCATGATATACATTCCCGCATATGTTGTGGTTTAGAGTTACTTTGCTTGCAACCACTCCTTACTGATTGGCCATATAAAATTCATGGATGATATTGTGATTGTATAGAGATGAAAATTCTGGACACTTCTTAATTAATTACGCTGCTGCGTTGTTATTTATTATTCATTTCAATTACAAAATGTGTTACAAATATATGTTAAAATATGTATATTACAACAAATAAGACATATGATATCTGATTGAAATACGCATATAATAATATAATAAATAAAAAAACAGGATGTCGGTTGCGTGTAGGGAAATTAATTTTGTCATATTTTTAAGAATATATACGAATATAAGTTAATTTTATCCACCACACACACACACACACACACACAAAACATATATTAATTGTTTAAGATTATATTGATAAGATTTTATATTTACATCATATATTTATATTTTTAAATAGTTAATTTAGATTTTCCTGTTATCACATAATAGAAAAAAAAAAAAAAACCAACGTACATTAATAATTTTGATAAGAAAACGCATCTGATTATAAAAATAAAATGTTGTTACACAAGATGTTTTGAACAATAAAAAGATACATTTTAGAAGGAAGTTCAAATATATCTGGTTAGAAAAAAATTTAAATAAACTCTTTATAATAAATATGTGATGGAAAATATAAAACCCATTGTATGTTTTCCGTTTTTTTGGAGCATATATATAAAATTGGTATTTTCCGCCCCATTTCAATATACAATATATTCATCTAAAATGTATTTGGCATCGATATATATCTTTTAAATAATTAATTAAATTATAACACAATTTTCTAATCATAATTTTTCTATTTCATTACAATTTTGCTTTACTTCAGTAGATCGTTCGTAATACGATATGTGTAATATTTATTTATATAATAATAATAACAACACGCAGATGATGATCTTTATGTAATGGAAATACTCATTTTGATAACTTCGTACTCGTATTAAGATATATTTATATGTTTTATATTAATCATAAATACATTAAATATAATAACTACTACAGTACCAGAGAGAACATAAAGGGAGGTAGAAAAAATTAGATGATCGTTATTTATTATTATAATAATATTATATACAAAAATAAAGTTTCAAGTAAAATTTGATATTATATTAAATCAGTAAATATTAATAGTTAATATGTATAAAAATAATAAATTCATTCAAATAAATCAACATCCTCTTTTTAAAAATTAAGATAATCTATTTGCTGTATATAAAATATAGTGTATACAAGTCAATATAAATATGTATATCACAGTGTGTATATTAAATTTTAAGATTTAAATGTCTAACGTGGACGCACATTGGTGTACACTTATCAGTGTAATCAAAAAGGATGTGTTATAAACGTAGATCGTCTATCCATGTACTGGATCATTTATCGTGTATTCGCTTAATTTAACACACACACACACTTCACGATCGCTGCTTTTATTTCTCAAAACTTAAAATGAAATTAAGAAATGGTGTTATTTTGATGCAACATATACAAGTGCTTCAGACGCAATGAGATACTTTTTTTTTTTTTAATAAGGAATCAAAAACAATTTTATATTTTAATTTATCAGATCCAGTCTTAAAAATTACGTTACCTCACTGTGATCATATTTATAACGTATTTGTTATATACACAATTATATGTATACATTGTTACATTTATATATAAAATATAGATTATATAATGAAATGATTACCTTTAACTAAAATTTATGTGCGTGCGGATAGTCTCTATAATACAAAAATATAACGCTACGATATCAATTAGTAGTAGAGTATGTGGCGTACAAATTGAAAAAGTTGTGCTTGTACATTTGCAGTTTTTACAAAATTATTTAGAATTGAATATTATATTATTGACCATTTGTCTGGTTTTCGTAAATATATAGGAGCTATTCATTTGAAACAGTATTTAGAATTGGTGATTTAGTGATGATGACTGGAGAACATCGATTGATGAAGGAACTTTAATTATTATGGCATCTTATTCTCTTGACCTTGTTATGCGACAATTAATGAATTGCAAAGAAATAGTGTCAATGAAAAGTAGAATAGAAATTTGCAAATATTCTTGGAATACGATACAATGGGTAATTACTATATGTTAAAAAAATGTTAATACTTTATTATTATTAATACTCCGGTAATAATAAAATGAAATTTCAAGAGTAAAATAATTATTAATTCTCATGTTCGTGTTCTTTAAGACAAAAAAAAAAACTTATGTTTATTGTTATTAAATCACACACATATACTTTTTACAATGGATTATTTTATATATAGATCTTAAGATATTTGCTTCTTTTCTATATATTATAATTAAATAAATTTATATAGTTTATATTTTGTTGTGTATTCAGCAATAATGTGTCTTAACTTAATAGATGCACGCAATTTATTTTATGTATACCAATTCATGGGTACTTTTTGTATGATTAAATCAATAATGAAATTGAAAATTAAAATTTTATTTTTACAAAAAGGCGTTTTTGCTATATATGATTTACAGTATATAAAAAAAAATAATTAAAAACTGCAGATAAATCTCTACCATTGTAAAATATAGGCTGTTATATAAAGTAATGTGGTTTAATCTTTAAGCGCAGTGGAATGAGTGAAACGATGGTTAAAAAAAAATATGTCACTCAATCCGGCAATGGCTGAGAATACAATGGCGGTACAGTATTGAGAGTTATCTTAAAAAAAATATATAGTGAAGTGGTACATGAGTACTTTAAAATAATTAATTCTTTTTTAGAATTTTCTGATTATAGTTGTTGCACACTTTCGCCTTCGTTTATAAATACGTGTTTTTCTAATACTGCCGGGTATTTCAATTCGATCAATGCGATCGAATAATGGATTAACAATCGAATCGAAATACAAAATATATATAGTCTCTGATAATCATACAAATATGTGTAATTTTACTTATTAAATTTATATAAGCATATGTTCAACACAAAAAATATATGTTTTAATATAAATTATAATTAATATCTTATATTTATTATAACCTGTTTCACAAAATAATATATAACAAAATAATATAAGAAAAACATATATTTTTGATATATGCACACAAGTCTCGCATAATATTATAAAATAACCCAATAAACAAGAGAAAATAAATTATAAAATAAATTTTAAAAAAAAAATACAGGAAAAAAAAAACAATCAAAATTAAAGATCTAAAACACTCCATTCAATTCCGTTCCATGATTTATATTATATGTGTTAGGTATATATTATTTATATATATGAGGAAAAGGTTCTATATTAAATGAATGGATCTTATTGTACGTTTACAATTTCTTAAATAAATATGAGTTAATTCAAATTTTTATTTATCTGTTATTTTAAATTGTATATAACATTTTTATTTGTCGCCGCGGTCATCGACGTCTTTGTGCGTGTGCATTTAATAAAGGTGAACCCATTGCACACACTCGCTTTTTTTTTACTTTTTTTAATTGCAGCTATATTGTATAAAATTTTATTATAATAATACTAGGTGTATGCATATGAAATGTTAATTTAGCCGACAGCGCAACCGTTTTTATTACATAGAAATTATTTTTTCCAACATGTATTTCTGTTAATCTGTGCGCTATAGAGAGTAGAAAAATAATGATCGCGGTGATCGTTGATATCAACAACAATTGTAAAAATTGAACTGTGTATTAAAGAAAATACGAAAAAGTTATTTCGTTCCATTAATATGATTGATTAAATGTTGGAACAACTAGTTCAAACGTATTTAGCGGCGGCAGGTTCCGCCTAACACCACGCACATATTCAACAGTTTTCCCACTTCCACTTATTTACATCGTTGCAGCACCAACTGTCCGAGTAACATTTATGAGTCTATGTTAAAAGAGATGAAATGTTCTATCCATCAATGGTTAAAAATATAGGACAATATAGTCAACGATGGTAAATATATACTTTGATTTTTGGTGGTTATTCAACGAAATACCTATTTCACGAGAAAAATTTAACAATTCATAGGCATACACAGCTATTATAACATATTAATATATGAACTTATTTTATTATACATGTACTAATTTTTATAATTTATTTATTTGGTCAAGCAATTAGAAGGTAAATTTTAAAATTTCCTGAACATAAATGTAGTTATATATTGTATAAAAAAAAAAAAATGCAAGTACAAATAAAATGAATACACGCGAAAAAGAAATGCAATTCAGATAAACCATATCCGCATGGAAATCGGTTAAATAATTATTTAATTTAGGGTTATACCAAAATAATATGTGGGACATTCACACCAAATGCACCTAAAAATATGGGTTACTGCTACCAGGCAATAAGAGAAAAAAACTGTTGATGTAACACAAAGTCTGACTGATGATGTGTATGACAATCAAACTGAAATTTTGAGAGAATTTCAATAACATGGAACATAGGAAAACATGTATGGTTTTACGTGTCAAGTATAAATCGACCGGTGGCCGGGATTTTTTAGGATATTGCTAGTATTTCTAATATTTTATAACAGAAGCATATTTTTATAAATTTTTCTTATTTTATTATTAATTGTATACATTCGCCGATATTAAACAAGGTTATATACAAATTATTAACTATACAATTCCAATATATACATTTAATTTCTATGCGTTCGGGCGGGTATAGGTCATAGAATTATGTTAGATTTATTATTATAAAAAAACGTTAATAAATTACGTAATTTTTATACATAACACATTTATTATTTATTACAAAATATGTATCTAATAAACAATCAAATAAAATATGTTTGACAACATAAACAATTTATTATAAGTCAAACGTATAATATTATAAAATATGTATATTATTTATGGTGTAATTTAATGTCTCAAAAATTTGTCATTTTTATGTTGTTGAAGGATTCTTCTGCGGTAGAATAAAGAATTTAAGAATAAAATAAAAATAATAGAACGATATGCGTAACATTAAAATAAAAGTAATATAATATTTATTTTATAAATATTTTAAAAGATTTAAATAGTAAATTTGATATCTTTAAATTATACCGTGCGCTTATAAAAGTAATCCATTCATATTCACAGAGTGTGTCAACGTATAGTTAAACCCTAATACGCCGGATATGTAAAATGAAATACAAAACATTAGTCGTTATTGTTCAATATAGTTAGCCTTTCCTATTGTGAGTATCACGCAAGAAACAACAACTGTTTGCATCATCCCCATCTGGATGAATTCGACGAATAAACGGCCAACAAACTCTTCAAAACATTTAAATAATAAGTTTTGAGTTAAATGTTTACAGCTCTTCTGTGAGTTTCAACTTAATAATTCAACATTTTACTTCTTTACACAAATAGCCATCACCAATCGTTTGAGTTAGTTTAACAAATGAGCATAAAACTTTTAGACTGTTATAGTCAGTCTTAAAAATTAATTGACACAATGTATATAAACATTAAACAACATAAGAAGCTTATATATATTTTACATTTTACATTCATATTGGGATCTTAATTTAGTTTCCATCGGTGATCCTGAACAATTATTATAGGAATCTTATAGCCAGAATCAAAATAATTCACAGAATTTAATGAGAAAAAGGCAAAGAGAAGCAAATCTTTCGAAATGACACTTAGGAAAGCTGTGTGGAAACCTCACTGGACACTATATCTATGAAAATATATACCAACAGCTAAGTAAACTTGGGTTAGCTTATACGAAAAAATATCGCTATGATTATGGGTGTTCGAACATCTTTTAGGAACAATCGGGGTGGTCACGTAAAATAGATTCTTTAGATCACAGACAATGAATTATCTAATATTTTAATCGAAAATCTATGCATCTCTTAAATAACACTAAAGTTAACTCAAAATACGTATATCTATTCCCTTAGGTATAATATGACTAAAGTCATGCATATGTATTTAATAATATCATTATACCTATATATTTTTTTATTATATCAATACATATTATCAGTAAAATTAATGATGAATCAGATTCAAAATCATTTTGACAGTTTGTTTGTTTTTTTTTAATTTTTCTTCTAAAATTAATACTTTCACAATTAACCTACAAGAGACACTATGGGTGACCGATAGATCTCCATGCATTTATTACTTTAAAACACATACACACACATACACACATATTAATATTTTATCATATCTTTTTTCTAATAATGTTTAAAATATTTATTATATTATACTATTTGTCTTACTTAAGATAAAATATCTTATTGGTTAAGGGGTTCAGACATAAGACAAATTGGTTATCATTAAATATTAATACATAACATTAAATTATGTATATGTATATTATATTATAAGCATATACATTGTAGCATATATAAAATTGTAGTAAGATGTATAGATTTATTGATTATACCACAAGAAGAAATCTACACAAAATCTGTTTACCAAACGCTTTTGTGTTTTTATGTGTATCGTGAACATAACACTAGCAACATAATTATACGTGTAAGTACGTAATAATAATATAACATAACAATTACTGTATATATCCTACATAGATGAATATATACTACACACAATATAACAATTAAGTGTGTACAAAATAAAATAAATAAATAATTTATGATCATCTGTCCTGAAAATAACTGGAATGTCTTAAAGCAATCAGGACGAGCACTAATAATACGGTTTAGGAAACACTTCAATGCACTAAGATAATGCAAAACCAATTACCGTTGTACTGCTGTTGGAATCAAGTCTTTGTGCGCATAATACCTTTGTGATAGTAAATACAAATGAGCATTGTTTGCATTTCCTTATACCATTCAGCAATTTTTTTGTTTGTATTGAAAACATCATAATTCTTTACCACTTACAATAGTTTATAAAAACATATCGTCGCCGCACCTCCAGCGTTTTTACTGATGCCTTTGAAATGATTCTCATTGAAGATTTTATTGGTAATCGTTGTTGATGGTCGGCCTAAACGTTCATCCACATCTACTCTGTCCCGTAATCTTCTAATGCCACCCAAAAATTTGTATTTTGGATAAACAATTTTTATCAATGAGCGATTTCAAGTGTTTCCAATAGAACATGGTATTACCCATATCCATATGTAAGAAAGACTTTCCAGTTATATTTCGGACAGAAGGTGTGTATTATATAAAATTAAATCTATTATAATAAATAAGCAGAGAAAATTATTATTATTTTAATAGTTAAAATTAAAGTAAATATTTTGTTTTTACATAAATAATAAATACCGCGTATTTCTATAGAAAATAATATGTGTATAACAGATTTATAATAGCAATATCATTCAAGTATATCTCACGAATTTTCTATTAATTTTATTTAGATTTACTTTTTACATATATACACACGACACAGAGGATGTTTATTTATGCGTGATAGCAGTCAGAATATTCAAATACAAACTGTATAATTGAATAATTGTATACATTGATGGATTGCAACCGATTGATGTTCGATCTTTAACGATCATCATTTTTAATATGTAAGCGGCAGCTCATTCCAGATTTCGAAAGTAATACAGACCTAATAATCAACACCATACCGTAATTTTTTTTTGTGGGATGTAATTGTGCTCAACGATTATAGCATTAATCTATAAAACACGGCAAATTTGTTTACGAGGACCGAATAACCATTCAATCAAAAATAAGTATCGTCACTGAATTGAAATTGTGCTCTATAAGTTGGATGAATTGTATATTGATTTTTAAAACCAAATTCCAACCAATTAGTAACCGTTGTTTAAGTGTTAATGGTTTTTCAAAGTATATTATACAGTTTGTGTTTGTGTATATTCAAAATCCACACTTAAAAAAACATCACCCTGTGTATGAATAAAAAAAACGAAATACAAGTATACTAAAAGTACCTTCAAGTAAAATTTCATACAAAACAATAATAAATTATTATAATTTTTTTTCTTTTAATTAAAAGTGCGTTATGTTGTAATAGGATTGAGAATGTTGATGCCAATGGATAAATATATATAATTACATTTTATATAAAACGTATATGGCTGATACAGTGAGAGAATATTAGTAGTGAATATTAATGGATATTTTGAATTTCATAATTATTAACTTTATTATAAAGGAATATATATATATATAAAAAAAACTAATTGTTAAAAATAGCTTTCCCTGACAACCTCTGAAAACTTCATAGCTTTGCCATTGCTTATCCATTTTTGTTAATATTTTGTAAACAGATGTATAATGGGATTATATGAATTGTTTCTAATCAACTCCTAACAAATGGATAGACAATTTTCATGATATTTTCCGATAGAAAATGATACTCAGAACTAGTCTCTCATTTAAGATAAGGTAATTTTTTTGTACTCATTCGATTCCAATACAATACTGTATTACAACGTTCACACAGAATAATATCCAATACAATGGGTAACATGTTTTATATAAACATATAAATAAATAATAAATATATATTATTATAATATTGAAATTGGACAGAAATTGACTTATTGTTATATTTAAATTAAAATATGAAATATAGAAACAACTATAAATAAATTAGATAGTAATACTTTTTTACGAAACAATATTGGAGTTAGTTATTAAAGTATTCGCGTTACATAATTTTTTCGAATATTATACGCAATGAAAGCATTGTTTGCGTAAAAGTTAATCATACGATTTTTAAAAAAAAAAATTGATAAATCTCTATTACAACGGAAATTATTCAACATATATTCTTTCGATTTGCTATAAGAAATCTAGGAATTTGTCGAATTAATTAATACTAACATAATATACGCAAAGGTAATGGACATATGGATTACCTTCGGATTTCGTTCGTATGCAATATTTTAAATTATGACATTGATTATCTTAATACAATATAATATATGTTATCTAAATTATCCTTTTTCAAATTAGTATATGAGGAAATTATATGTGCAATTAAAGTTCTATATATAATTGGATTCCAATTGTACTAGCATTTTAATGAATAATAATGTTAAAAGTGAAGCTTTTATTATGGGTTTCGTTTTTATAATACGTGTAATTTAATAATTTAATTTATGCAAATATATTTAAATTCTAATTTTAAATAATAGTCATCAATTGAAAATTTTAAAGACACAGTAGTAGTGTCAACACGAATGATAAATATTTTTGAATTAATAACAAGTAAAATAATTTGACATACCTGTAATTATTATTTCATCACCTCCGTCGTGCGTTACATAGTTCCAGAATTATTATTACATACACTCCTCGCTTATTTTGATTGCAGAATTTGTTATTTGTAGTATTATTAAAAATTACAATTTTTAATACAACACTTTTTAACATTTCTAGTAAGTATAAACTAAAAAAAAAATAAAATAAATAATTGAAGATTAATAAAAAAATACGTAAAATTACGAAATTTAATATTATAAATATGGCATACCTGTTATTATTTTCGTTTCAAAAGGTTGAGCTACATCGAAGATCATTCAATTCTTCATACTGTATATAATTAGAATTTTCTTCCTGTTCATATGCATGTTCAAATCAAACCGCTAGCTTCATACATTGTAACTGTTATCATTATTTTGTTATTAATTATGATTTATATGTTTAAAAAATAGTATAATAAATATTCAATAAAATAATGTAAAATATTATAATATAAAAACTTTTTTCTTATGGTAAAATTACAAATACTTTTTAAATTTTACATCACGCGCACTTGTAATTAAGATTTATATACTGCAATATCAATAGCACGACGTTTGCTGAATAGTTATGATGAGCAGATAGAAGTAGAAAAAAGTAAGTAATTTGTGGAGTACGTTAAACTGCATTTATTAAGTATACTGAATAATTGACGAATAACTTATAGATTTCGATAAACTAGAAATTAAAATACTTTGCATTGTTTGCTGAGTTTCTAGATGAATTCAATTATTTGAAAAATTAAAAATTCGAATGGTTTTTAGTTAGTCAGCACTTTCGATGTAAATAAATTCATACTTTGAATATCAAAATCAATATAGACTTTCAACAACAATGCTCAGACTGTCATTTGAGAACTTTTGTATTCTTGTTTTCATCTAAAACGTACTTTAAATTGTAAATCGAATGAGTTCAGGTGGAACTATACTTTTTAACAAAAATATTATGATGCGTTCGATAATCTAAAACCAAGTCGTCAAATTGAACTTAAGGAGTTGTATTAAATTAATAACTACAGGAAGATAAAATAATACATTTTTTAATTTATGAAAATGATTTAATGGAATAAATAAGAATTTAAATTAATTATTTTAAACAAATATTTCATTTTCATATTTCAAATTATATTTCTATCATTCCATTTGTTTTGTCACTTAAATACTATATTTAAATTGAAATAAATATTAATTCTTATTACAATTGCTTGATTATAAATAATAGTATATAGTTCACATCACATTAAGTTATTATTATTATTATTATTATTAGTGCTGTGTATGCTGTTGTGCATTGACACAATTTATATGTGGTTTCGAAACAACAATCCTTTTAGTAATTCTAAACCACAATTTCAGAGAAAATACTTCAATGTATTATAACGTTTGACTTTGTTCTTCAGTAAACAAGAAAAAAAATATTACCGTTCTATGAATAATTAATTCATAATAACTTAAACGTAAAAAACGTACATAATAAATAATCATATAATATTAATTAAAAATAATACATAATATAAATATATGATATTCAATATTTCAAATTATTTTTGCTTTTAATATTTTTATATGAATAAAAAAAAAAATGTAATAAGAAAAAAACAAAAATTAGAAAAAGAAGAAAAACATAATTTTTGTAATTTAATGCCAAGTTAAGCGTTCTTCATAAAATCGAATTACTATTGCAGGATAACGTAGATTAGTTTCTGTAGCCGTTACAAAATTAGCTTCTTCTAAATTTTTCCATTTCATCAAAAATTTTAAGATACCATTCTGACGGATTGCACCCAAAATTTTATCCGGCTCAAGTCCTCTTTCATATCCTACCAGTTCTCTACTGTTTGCCTTAATTTGCTCTACAATATGAACATAATTTTGTATTTAAATAATATTGCAACAATCGTAACAATGGTAGATGGTGGTGACACGAAATGAAATATATAGAGAGGTAATATGGTATTTATTTCTCACTTAAATGAATTTTCACCATGAACCTGAACATAATTGCTAAGTTTTCAGAGTCCGGTACATTATAATGCAGTAATTATTCAACACAACCAATCAGAAACACGTTTTTGTGCTAAAATATAAAAATAATCAAATCCGATTGGGTGTTAATAAGTACTGTAGTATAATACCAAACTCTAAAAACTAACAATTATAATAAAACCATAAAATAAAATGTTGGTTTTACAAAATGTAGATATACTCGTGATAAGTATAAATTTAAAATTTTGTTCATCGAACATTCACTGTAAATTGGTTGCTACACACAAAATGTTTAGTTAGAAATATTCGAATTTACCGAAGATTTGACAAAAACCTTTGAAATATGGTCACGTCCAAAATAAATCACTATGGATGTTCGATAAACAAATTCTCAAATATACCTTTAATAATTAAAAATACATAAAGCATATAAAAACAAAATTTACCAATAAATATAATAGAAAAACAAATACCTTGAATTTCACGTTGTTTCTCAAATTGTTGTACCAAATCTAGACAAAATAAATGTTCTTCAGGTTCCCATGTATTTTCAAATGATGAATAACCTTTCCATTTGATAAAATATTCTATCTAATTTAAAATAATTTATGACGGGTTAAAAAATAACACAAATTGATAATTGGACAATACAAATAAAAATTTAATATTTTTACCTTTCCATTCCGTTTACGTTTATTGGTAATTTTTTCGACTGAATATGATTTTAGCATAGGTTTAGGTTTTGGATTTAACAGATTTATATTGTTAGCAATTTCAATTGTTGATGAAATCTGCACTTTAACATTTAATTTTGCTAAAAAACGAAAAAAAAAAAAAAAAATAAATAACAAGTTATTCGATTAGCAAATTTAGTTGTAAAGTTGTTTATATATTATGATTTAAGAAATTTTGATTTTGTAATTAGTTATCTATTGTCAATTTAAATGGTCAGAGGTCTATATTTCGTCAAGTTTGCTACTTTATTGCAAACCATAGTTGATATTGGTTGACACAGAGGGTCCGATCGTTGCTCCAAATGTCAGAAAGATATAGATAATTATAAAATATTTATATACATAATTCTTACCATTATCTAAATGTTTACCAAATGAATGTTCAAATTCTTGTATCAAATCTGGACACCGCAAATTATCCGCAGGCTCCCATGTATTTTCGTTAGGTGAATAAGATTTCCATTTTAAGAAGTATTCCACCTAATTGAAAATTATTTTTTTAAATATCAGTTTTAAATAGTTAACATTTTCGACAATTTTACCTTTCCATTTTGAACACGTTTATCAACAATTTTTTCAACCAAAAATCTTTCTGGATGGGGTTTCATTTTCTTCATACCTTTTGTTTTATTTTAAACGAAATTAAAAAAAAAAGTTAAGAATTGCATAAATCAAAATACAAAAACCATATATATTTATGGGCAAAATGCGTAAAATATTGATTTATTGATTCTCGGAATTTGAATAAATTTTCTAATGCTTTATGCATTAGTTTTGATATAAAAATTGTTTGTAAACTCAATACGCATCTCAAAAATATAAAACTTAATAAAACAAAAATACAAATTTCATTTGTTTTAAATTAATTTAATTGTTACCTTCAAATTCACGCTTTCTTTTTTTGTTTTCAAATGTTTCAATTAATTCTGTACAATTTAAATTTTCCTTTGGTTCCCATGTGTTATCATCTGATGAATAATCTTTCCATTTTAAAAAGTATTCAATCTAACAAGAATTATTAATAAATAAATTTTATTAACAAAAAAAATTGTTATTTCACCTCTCCATTTCGTACGCGTTTATCAACAATTTTTTCAACAGAAAATTTTTCTGGGTGTGGTTTCATTGTTTTGTTTTTTCCCGCTACTTCTAATCAAGACAATAGAAAAAAGTTAACGATTATAAAAATTCAAATAATTCAAATGTATAGTACAAAAAATGGCCAATAGAGTGAAATATATGTATTTATGTATGTAAAACATCGACTTTTAGTATTTAGATAAATTTTCTAACAATTCATAAAATTCAACATTTAGTAATAATTATTAATCATTAATATTTTCTCTTGTGTAATGTAATTTATGTTCGTTTGTATTATCCATACAATCAGCACCGCAAGTCAAACGCATCACAGAGGTAGACTGATGAAATGAATGTTTTTATTACAATTACCTGCAAATTCACGCTTTCTCGTTTTATTTTCAAATTTATCAATCAATTCTGAACAGTTCAAATTTTCTTTTGGTTCCCATGTATTATCATCCGATGAATAATGTTTCCATTTTAAAAAGTATTCAATCTAATAATAAATATTTTAATAAATTTATTAAAAAGAAAAAAATTGTAATTTTACCTTTCCATTTCGCACTCGTTTATCAACAATTTTTCCAACCGAATATGTTTTAAGTGTTGATTTTTTTGTACTCCTTATTTTATCCATTTTGGTAAATTAAAAATTTTGATTTATATGATAGATAATGGCTTGACTGTAATGCAACTAAATGACTGCGACTCGCACGCGATGACTAAATTTCGTTAATAAATTATGTAAATTGAATATTATCTGTGTGTGCGCTTTCACACTTTTGGATTAATAGATTTGGGTTAATTTTCTACTTCTTTACTAAATAAAAAAAAAACAGCAATCAGGCAGAACAAAATGACAATTTTCATTTTTCTAAACCATTCCAAAACAAAACACACAAATCCACAATTACCCAATCAGCTTCACTCGAAAAAATATATTGTATATCGATTAACGGAATTTGACTAAATGTCACAACTTAAGTGGAGCCGGGAGAGCGTTCTATTAATGTTCGTGATTAGTGAGTTTTTTCTGTGCCTTCTGGGCTTTTAAACATGAGGTTTTCAACCACTTGATAGAACTCAATTATAAAAAAGTTACAAACATTTTATACGCAACATACATGAAATGATATTTAAAAAATAGCTTTAAATTAATTTATTTATACAAACACAACATTTAGATATATTACAAGATATCTATAATATACTCTTGCTTTATCAAAACTAATCGCATGATCTGTTCAGTATTACTGCCATTGGTAAAGAAATAAAGAAAGCGGACTTATTGTCTTTTCGGTGAACGCAACGCAGTCATTGAGTGTCACCGCAAACTCAAATTTTGAGCTATTTCATGACAGTCCGTCCGTTTGTTTTATATTTCATATATAAGTTTTGTTTTTGACTTGTGTGTGTGTGACGTTGTTTAGTGGGTAGTGTAGGAAGTTGGTCTTGACCTTGGTTTCAAGTTCATGGTCAATATTTCTGATTTCATTTTCTTTTCTGCTTTTTTCTTTTTTATACATATTAAATATAACAGATTTATATAGAAATAGATTAATAGAATAAAGTAAAGTAATATTTTAATTGTAATATATATTCAATAGTGTAAAAATAAACGTAAAGAAAATGTAAAAAACAAATAATTTGTTGTAATGTTACAATACATACATTAATTTTTATTTAACTTGCTACTGATATTGATATCGAGGTGAGTCCTCGCGTAGTAGTCTATCAGCTTTTCCATTTTCATTAGTACTAAAGGTGTTAAAACCAAGTGCCTTTGGCTATTGCCAATTATCTATTCTAAAATTTACATCATTAAAATTGAATTTATCAAATGTGTGTGACATGGAAAGGTATAGTCTTTTTTTTAAATACATTTTTTATTAATATTAATAGATTGAATTTTTTTAAAATAGAAAATTCATACAACCGATGAAAATACAAGGAAATAGGAACCGAATTTAAATTGCGCAGAATTGATTGAAGCATATGAAATTAAATGAAAAAAACGTGAATTTGAAGGTAAATATTAAATTGATTTACAAATGATAATTATATTTTAGTTTTAGAAAGTATTATTTTTTTTTGAGGTTGTACAAAAGTAAACATTTTTGTAGTTTTATGCAATATCGCTTTAAAAATAAGTATTATATATAGAGAGGGCTATTTCGAATCAGAGCACTAATTCACTTTTTTTTCCACTACTGACTGGACTATACATAATTATGTATTCGTATACCTATATGTTAAAAATTACTAATATTCTAAGAATTTCATAAAAGTCGTCCATATATAATCCCATTCTCAACCAATATACAAAATTTGATTAACATTTCATAAGAAATGACAAATTTGTCTAGGTTTCCATAATATATACTTGAATCCTATATTACACGTATCACTTTCTAGGAACAATTTATATAGGTTTTCATATGTTATTGAAACGTGTTCTGGATATTATTTACTTGGAACTTTTTGAAAATTGTTCATGTAATCCCATACTGAACCTATACACACCAAATTTGTTTCAAAAATTGGATGAAAACTAATAAAATTGTGTAGACTTTCATTAAATATTCCTGAAACCTGACCTGGGTAACAGTATATAGATATACAATACATACAATGTGTTTTTAGGAAAATAATGGGATCTTTCACTTATATATGATTCGTATTGTTTAATAGCGTACGCAGACATGCGGCTATATTATTCTATTCTGCGCGGCACGCACCAGTCCTCGAAATTTACATGAAAAAATGATTAACTATTATTTAAAATCAATTTATTAATTATTACTTAACTAAGGTGTACACACTATATATTTAAAATAATTCAATTTACATAATTAAAAATTGATAAAAAAAATGAATTTAAAATATAGAAACCACACGAACGAAAAAAAAAAAGAAGTATAGGTCAAATTATTTCTTATACACAGACACCCATAGAATCGAAATATGTATATGCAGTTTTTATTAATTTAATAATTATTCCATTAAAGAGATATGGAAGTATATAACAATTAAATTTTACTAATGCCTTTCTCTTAGGAACATTGAATTTAAAATTAAGATTTTAAGAAGCACAGTGACATCAAAAATTAAAATACTCATAATATATTTAAGTTATGATATAGTGCCCATCAGAAATGTCTTAGCTGAAATAATCAGCGTATTTCTGTAATGGGTAACACATTCAAATATATCACTATATTAATATTATTATTAATCTATATAATAGTCTATAATGATATGATGTGAATAAATCAATGAAAAATGCATTTCAAATATTTCGTTGCTAATTTTTCTATTTTTTTTTTCTTTTGATCATTTAAATTTAAAAATAATAAATATAATGAACATATTCAAAATTTCCCCCAGATTAAGCGTGTAGTACAGAGTTTAACATAAGATACAATTTGAATGTATACGTTTTAATCGCAAACTACAGTCATATTTCACGTTTGTCACAATTAAAACAACTCAGTAACTCAGTATTTTTCAACTACTTAAAATTTGGGGATGATAATGAACTTGTTCGTGACAATAATAACTATAGCTATAGTTGAAGTCAACTATATTGGTAGTCGTAGTCGGGTAGAGCTATAGTTGACTATAGCTGTGTTCACGAACACGCCACAGATATGTCATTTAGTGTAAAACAATTAATACCTTTATATAGAGCGATCTTTAATGGAATAAATAGTATAATAATAAAAGCACACATTTTTTAGAGCTTGGGTGTATATAGGTAAAAAAAAAAATAAGTAATTTGTTGGACAAAATTTGGTAGTTCACGCTACTTAATATTATATTAGCTGTTAATCGAATTGCATGAAAATCGTCTTTTATAAATTGTAGGCGAATTTTCAAACTTTTTTTGTTTACAGAACTTTAAAATTTAATTAATTTCTAATATTTCATAGAAACAGTTTTTTAAATTGTTTTAGAAATTGAAGCTATTTTTATATAATGACGTTAAAAAAATTGTGTGAAACGATTTTAATTGCGTGTTCTATACCTATATGTTGTCTGATAAATCAGATTGATCTAGAATATCATGTAACATACAATGCCGATATGGAAGAAAAATTAAATTACGGTTCTACATGTTTCCTGCATATTGTAAAAATTCGATGTAAAAAACTCACATGTATATGTTTTGTTATTGTTTTTGCTTTCAGAGAATTTTACAATCAAAGTTCAGGAAAACAAAAAAAAACAAAAATATTTTTACAATACGCAGGAAACATGTAGAACCGGAAAAGGAAAAACTAAAGTTAAAATCTTAAAAAAAAAAATTATTAAATTATTAGCGTACACGCTTCACTTTTTTTGCTCCTCCAAATTAGTTAGTTTTTAATTTTAAATTTAAATCATCAAGAAAATGTACCTTTTTAGAACGATCACTTATTGACCTGCATCTTTTTGGTGTAGGTGGATTCAATATTTCATCAGTCCTCTTCTGATTAACTGAAATATTAAATTGAATATATTTCCAAAACAATTCTGTATATACTAAAAGTAAATAAATAAAGCTTAATATAAATAATGTTGTATTAGTTCTTACATGCTTGAAGCATTAATGAACACTGTAATTCATTTCCAGGTTTCCATATTGTTTCACTAAACGAATATAACTCTACAAGATATTCTGTTATACCTGTTTGAAAATATTGTGGTAAATGTAAACATTTTAATTATCGTAATTATTATGAAAATTTTACCTTACCTTGTTCAGATCTTCTAATATCAATAATTTGTTTAAGCAAAACGTTTTCATCACGCCCTTTGTCTGACGAAGAGAAAATAATTACAAAATTATAATGTTGACATAATTTAAAAAAAAAATTCGTATTTTATACGTTGAGTTAGATCGGACAATATAATGCTAGCATTATTAAATACGTATTTTACTATAAGACGACATAATCACTTCCAAACACTTTCTATTACACTTAATATGGATATTATGAGGATGCGAAAAGAGATGCGGTAGTGAACTAACAAATCGGAATTATACTTAATCGCCTGGGAAAAAGTGATTAGGTATTTTTAGTTTAATTTGGAAAAACTAAAACTACGTATGTTCAAGAGTATTTAATATTTTTTTCAATCAGTTAATTATTCGAATGTAAAGTCTTTTTAATTAACATCCGCGATACATGCATATTTATATTAACCCCACTCAATTGTATCTCATATGTATAACAATTTTATTTCATAATTTTAATTAATTAATTATTTTAATTGAAAGAATAAATTTGTTACTTTTAGGCTTAAATTTTCCTGGTTTAATTAAATCATCCATATCTTTTCCAACCTTTTCACATACGGTTTTTAATTTTGATACTGGTTCCCATGTAACATCATCAATTGAATATTTTTTCCATTTTGTAAGATACGCAGGCTATTAAAAGATAAACAAAAAATTGAAATAAATCTTCATGTAAATGGGATGGCGTTGGTTAACCGATTATCCGACAATCATTTCACCGACTAATTTTAATTAGTTCAATAATTATTAAGATATGTGTACATATTACCATTACCATCTTTTCCATATATAAATAATTATAATGAATATATTATTAAATACTTAAAAGGGTTGAATTTTCTTGTTACTCGATGCACACAAATTGTTACCCAAACAGATTTGTTAAAATTGTGGCGTCGTTCAACCAATCACGAAATGAATATTGTTCTATGACCAAAATTTTCAAATATATACATAACTTTCACTTTACTTTACTTCCCCGAATGGATTGAGACCGAGCCGACCGATTTTCTGAAGACGTTGTTGGTGACGGAACGAACTGTCGGCAAAGTGAATGTCGGGTAATCGTATCAAACCCAATATAAATATAGATGTAAATTTTACTACTCCAAATCGTATATCATATTCTATGATATATTCAATGTCGTCTGCAGTATAGTCATTAGCATGTGCTACTTGGTCGTTTGTTGCTTTAGTTAATTAATAAAAAAAAATAAAAATAGGTTAAAATTATAATAAAAGTGTAACTATAAAAAAAAAAAAAAAACAAAAAAGAATAGTGAAAGCGGTAATATATTAGTTATAATTTAGACTAGTGTTCTACCATACGAAAAATCTTCTGTAGCTATTTATTTAATATGCACATCAGTCGACGTGTTGGTGTACGCCCCATGCCTAACATACATTATACAATGGTATTTCTTCATTTTGCAATTGAGCACAATGCCGCCGAAACTAAACTTATAATTGCTTCTTGAAATATTTACAAATTTTTTTTGTTTTGGTTTCATCATCATAAATTGTATCCTAAATTTTATGCAGAACTATCCAATCTTCACGTTGTTCATTAGCATTTGCTAAATCTTCTGTTGTACATCCGTATTTTTGTCTGGCAGCAAATTTTTTAATTATTTCCTCTCTAATTTAATACAAAATTTAAATAAATATACACTTACGACTATTCTTCGCTGCGTTATTTTTACTGTTCATTGTTTGTATTGTTTTAAAAATGCAGGTTTAATTGTTACGGTATAAATTTACAAAAAAAAAAAAATCATTTTGAAAGAGTTTGTAAGAAATATTAATTTTTTTATCATATAATTTTAATAATAACTTATAAAATATGGAATAATATTTTCATTTATTTTGTTGATCTTCCAAATATAATAAATTTATTTTAATTTTGTGGCCAACAGAAAACAAATTTAGAATTTTTCCTATCTGTTAATTAAACTATCGCAATATATTATAGACTAAAATGAAAAAAAAAATTTATCACATTATAGCTATACAAAAAGAAATACCGTTCATTGTAATTTACAATTCTATGGTAATTATATAATACTTGCAACAAACATTTTCTCTGTTTGTTAATTAAAAATTAATTTTTAAAAAAATATGTCAGGCATTATATTTAATTAAATTTTTTCATAATTACACGCATGTAAAAAGGTTTGTTGTGCGTGCATTTAACCCACATTGACTAACAATTTTTACACAAGCGTTTTTTGACGAAAATCAACGAATGCGTACTACTAATTACTTAAACATCAGATGTATTCACAAGGTTTGGTTCCCCTCTGACTATTATCTGTTTCCAAACCGTTTCAAATTACGACGAATTTATATTAATACAAATTTTTCATATTATTATACATTTTGATTGTGTAAATTGTTCATTTCAGAGTTATATATCATAGTTAGTCAAATTTAGCATAATCTTGTTCTATTTTGAGTTGAATGCCATGTATCCGCCTATAAATATGTGTCCACTTCAAGCATTAAATTGTTATATCCAATACACTGCTCCATAAAATGTATCCATTCTGATTTTAGTAGTTTGATTTAATGAAATTAAATCTTGTTTGGATTACACATCGTCCAAAGTTTTTCATAATCAATTGGTATCAGGTTATTCAACACGAAGGATTTGCGGAAGTCACTTATATACGAAAACTTGTATAGCTAAGATGTGACCGATTTTCGTTAATTGGATTATAACTATATTAGTAATTATAATTAGTATATATATATATGAGTTCTAATTAATTGAAAAATTAATAAAATTACAATATATATTAAAGGAAATAAGATGAAATTAAACATTTCTATTGAAGCTCTATATAAAAAAAATGTAAATCCCGGACACTTTTGCAGACGTAATGCCACTTTTTTTTTTAGTAATAAACTAATAATTTAAAAATGATAATTCAATTTATTAACTATTAATATATAAATCAATTTCTTTTCTTTTTCTATCATTTGTATGTGTATTACCGAAATTGAAGAAATAAATTGTTATTTAATGTTATCATATTGTTTACCCCTAAGTTCATAATGTACATGGTACATAGAAATAGAAACACATAAGACAAACAATTCAATGGAGTGGTTCACAACACTATACAATCACATAGAAAATATAAATAAAAACTTTTGTGACAGATATTTCTATGTAATTCTAATGTATAATGTAAACTGCAATGTATATACTATGTACATTTTGAACCTAAGACAATACATGTCATCATATGAAGTATAAATGACTAGGAGAGTGATAAAAAAATAATAGTCAGATAATAATAGAAATATATATTTCTGCTATAGCTAACAAAATAATAAACTAAAGCGATTTTGAAAATTAAAAAAATTCAATGAACCGGAAAATCAAGGGAACGTCTCGAGAATGTCTGATTTCAATGTCGGGTTGAATAAAATTTTTAATTATTTAATATATATACAACTAAACGTTAAACCCGATTATATAATTAATATAATAAAATGTTTGGTTATTTTTACCAATTCGGGGAGCTCGTTACTCTCTTCAAGAAATTTATGGTAAAGAAAACTTATTATTTTTTTGTTTCATTGAAATTTGAGTCGGACGTCGTCCGCTTATTGTTAATCAGGTTTTTGAAATTTTGAAATTGTCACGCTATTTACAGGATAAATATTTATGACTACTTTTCACCCGTATATTAGACCCTCCTGCGGAAGTGATTATCATCGCGCAAACGGTAGGCACGAGTATACTTATATCATAATACGCAGGCGGTTTAATATAATTATGTTTATACTTCCTTTTTATACAATTTACAATTGCATTCAATTGATAGATATTATTAGATATATATTCGCTTCAGGCATTTTATGAATTTTAGCAATACTTCAATACTTCATACGATGGATGTAAATATGATACGGAAATTTTGTATATAAAATATATATTCAAAAAAAAAAAAAAAATATAAATTTTTCAAAAAAAAAACAAGAAACAAAATCTTTTCTTGTTTATAAAAGCAAGAAATAAATAAAAAAATAAGTTTTAATAAAATTGAAACACTTGTAATTATGATTATTGTCACCTCTTGTTAATTCCAAGTTAAACGATCTTCATAAAATTTAATCACAAGAGCAGGACAAAGTAAATTAGCTTCTTTAGCTGCTATAAAATCAGCTTCATCTATATTCTTCCATTTAATCAACAATTTTATAACATAATTATGAGCTATGGCACCAATAACAATTTCCGGATCATATCCTTTTTCAAATCCGAATGGTTTGCTATTCTTCAAATTATTAATTGCTATAAAAAAAATGATACAGTACTTTTATCTTTATCTTTAAATGTAAATAATTTCGAAACAATGTGTTATAGGCAGAAAGGTGATAAACATATAGATAGCACTGTTAACAGTTACAACTGAATTTCCATTCTATTTCTCCTCTCTATATAACAACTGTGGAGAAAACTGTGATAACAGCTATACCAAGCGCAGCCACTTTGTGTATGTTCCAGTTTTTTATTACTTATTTAGTCCTTTGGTTAAGATGTATGTATATAATTTTACATCGGTTCTGACACACCAGAAGGCTTTTCTGTAAAAAATTACCATATCTATTCACTTTAAATTACGTGACTATTGTAATACTAATATAGGGTTTTTTATTTGCGGTTATAAGTTAAATAAAAATTACGACCGATTGATTTGAAGTTATGACTCGAACCATTTTAAAGTACATAGCAAAAGGGTGAAGGTTTATTATTACATTTTAACATTTAAATTACATATCGGAATATCGCTTATAAAATTAATAAACAAAATTACCGTTAATTTCAAGTTTCTTACGTGCATCTTCAAATTCTTGAATCAATATTATGGAATGTAATAGTTCTGGTGGTGTCCATGTACCATCTGATGCACAATTCTTCCATTTTACAAAATATTCCAACTAATTTAAAAAAAAAAGAAAATTCGTTGGTTATTCGAAATTAAAAATTTAAATAAAAGTCAAATAGATAAATAAATAAAAACATTATATTTTACCTTTCCGTTTCGCATACGTTTATCAATAATTTTTTCTGGAATTGATTGCATATCATTTAGATATTCCAATTCTTCAATCACTTTAATTGCGGTCAATTCTACCAATGAAAAATTAGGAATTTTTATTAAATAATTATGCAAAAGGCAACAACATTATTATTGAGGCAATAAGATTTCTTGAAATTAATATTAAATATATAAATATAATTCTGGTAAACAATTAATAAGAGTAAAATAGGTTGTGTCAATATGCAATAAAATTTACCTGCAGATTTTCGTTCTTTACGTTTATTTTCAAATAATTTAATCAATTCATGATTTACATGTTTTTTTGGTTCCCATGTATTATCCGCTGATGAATAACCTTTCCATTTTAAAAAGTATTCAACCTAATTTAACAAAAACTTTATAAAAATAAAAGAAAATGTAATATAAAATTGATTTTCATACTTTGCCATTTCGCAAACGTCTATCAATAATTTCATCAACCGCATATGTGCGTTGATTCGGTATTTTGTTACTGCTATCAGTTTTTGTTAAATTTTTAATTTCAATAGATCCTAATAAAAAAAAAAGTAATATATGCTTACAGTTACAAATAAATAATTAACGTACGTTAACTTAGTTCTATAAAATACTCTAAGATTATGAATTATACCTTCAGATTTACATTTACGTTCTTTACATTCATTTTCATATAATCGAACCAAATCTGCATTTATATTCTTTTTTAGTTCCCATGTATTATCAGTTGATGGATAGCCTTCCCATTTTAAAAAATATTCAACCTATTTTAAGATACATTTTACTAAATAAATAAACTAAATAATGGTGAAATAAAATAGATTATCATACCTTTCCTTTTCGCACACGTTTATCAATGATTTTATCAACTATAAATATTCCGAGATATGAATTGGACTTATTGTTACTGGTCATTTTTATTTTTTTGCTTAAACGTTTTGGTCATAAACTATTAAAGAAATATAATAGTTTATTATCATATTTTAGACCGTTTTTTTTTATGTCTAATTTTAAATTTAATTTTAAGTTTACACGGAATAATATTTTTATTAATTTTTTTTTGTAAATTTGTACCAAGCTTTTCTTTGCAAAAAAAAAAAACGTTAGAAATACAAACAATAAGGAAAAGCTTAAAAAAACATAACTGATTATAAAACGTCATATTAAAATTACCCTACAAGTAATAAGTGACGCAAGTGTAACTGACATTATATTTTTTTAACGCCTTGCCGAAATCGAATTGAATCGATTGATAAATTTTTTAACTTTTAAAATACTTTACTTTGTAAAAATTTAGTCTGTATATTTTTAATACAAATGTCAAATTTATGTTAGTCAAAATTTTAATAGAAAAATGTTGTTACAATTTGAAACAATTATAAAAGATAACTTGTGTTATAAGTTATAGGCAGATCCTGGAACTATGAGATCATATACATACATACTTACGAAACACGTGTAGGGTTAGGACAGTGGCATCACATGGCGGTGTAGTGTTAGCTTAAATTTGACTTTGACTTTGACATTAACCAATCGCCGACCACGCCCACCGACTCGTCTCAAATAAAAATCTAATAAATTTTCTTTGTTCATTAAATCATTCAATTGTTTTTTTTCTGGTTTTTTTCCATACATTTTTTTGCGTGTTCTTGATTTAGTCGGGTTTTTTATTTTTTTATATTTGTGAAATTCTTATAATTTTAGATTTAGAGATTAATTTACTTATTCATTCCTTGAAACCTGAAACTATTTAGGAGCGCTTGGTAGTATTTGAAGCTTAAATTTGCATTTGATATATTAATTTATCATTTTCGTTTTGATGGAAGCTGAAATTGCAATCTGAGTGGTGAGTGCTGGCTGAAATATAAAATTAGAAAAAATTTAAGAAATGGAAGAAAAATATTAATTGTAAATGTTTTTAATGTATGTAAAATAGTTTTAGATAATTTATTAAATTTAATATTTCAATTAATTTTCTTTTTTTTTTTTTTCAGAAGGAAAATTTATTATTTGTTACATCATAAAGAATTCAATAAGGTCAAGGGTCAAGTAGCCGCAAACACAACCTCAAATTTGTATTGTACAGTAACAGTACTCATATTTACTGTATAGAAACATAACAGGTATGTTAAATTACTATTTAAATAGCATATTGTTATTTGTATATTTAAAATTTAATCCGGCTAGCTATATATTAACTAAGAATATCTCAATTTATTTATCTCAAGATGCTAAAAACTGAAATAATTGTAAATCAGATTTTTTATTATATTTTTATAGTTTTTGTAATGCCATTGTTCCATTCGTTTGCTCCCCCAATTGCAGTACATTGTGGTTATGTAGGTTATTAAATAAAAATTGAAATACTAATTTCTTTTAAAACTTGTCGCTCGTCAAATTCAATTAATTACTTATTAATATAATTTGTATTTTTTTTTTTTTTTTTTACTTGTAGTAACTTGTAAAAATAATTATTATATTTTATATTATTACTTTAATCACGTTGTAAAACTGTAACGTAAACGATTCTTTTGCCCCATTATAACAATAATACAGCAAATTAATAAATTTTATAATCTACGATATATTATTAATTAAATGATGATGATTTCCACCACTTAATACTCATATTTTATTTTTTAACTAAAACTAAACTTTTTATTATCAAGTATATATTTTTAGATATATGTTATAATTATGTTAAAATGTTATTATATTTAATTATTGTCTACATACAATTGTAGTGAATTTTAGTAGTATATGTACTTATTGTTAAAAAACGTATTCACGTAAAGTAAAACGTAGTCGAACTAAATAGGCTAATTAAAATTGAATTTTTATCATAATGCGTAAACCATTCAAACTAATTAAGATAAAATATATTTTATATATTGTGGAGTATATAATATGTTTTGGAATATAATAATTTTATATGTTATAACGGTTATAATAACATTAACTTATAGCGAATAGTCAATAGATAAGCTTATTATTATTTAATTACGTATTGTTACACACATTTATATGGTTAAAACTTTTATAATAATTGATTTACAAATGCTGTTGTTCTATATTTATGTATATATTCTTATGATACAATTAATTTGTATTCTACTATGTTATAGGATACACATATTTCTGGCAAGAAAAAAAAAAAAAAAACAAAACCAAGTAAACAATCTTATGGACGACAATAAGATTTGCAAAAAAACGCTTTGGGTGGAAAAAATACGAATTCTTTATGATCGTAATAATTGGATCAGAATTTTTAGAAGTTATAATGGCCATAAAGCAAATATAATACAATATTGATGTATTCCATTTACTCTATTTATTGATATTGGCATTTGACATGGTACAGTCATGTTAACTATTGATTGAGAGGTGAATTTATGTTTTTACTTTCTAATGAGAAATATTCTGTTGTTTTAGTATACGTATTCCAATTGTGTCGTAGTTTTTGCAATGTGAAGTTGTGATAACTTATTAATTAATTCGTATTGTGTGTTGTAGTAGTAAAAGAACAGTTGCATTTCATATACTTTATTATATAATGCCTTAATACTCTATGTAACGCATTTTAAGATACACTTGTATAATTTATGCAAATGCAATTAAGCATTAATACACATAAATATAGTAAATTATAATATATTAATTAAAATTCGTTTTATGAATATTCAAAATAATACTATACTAAAATATAAATCATTATTTATAACAATTTGTTACTTAATTGTTAATTATTATTATTATTGATATTTTATGCTAATAATATAATACATAAATAATTTCATTCAAATGTATGTATATAAACCATTTACTTAATTTATTGTTATATATGCGAGTTTTGTAAATATCTAATATATATAATATTAATATGCACACTCTGTCCGACAACTGACTTTCTAACATATGGGTTAGCTGATTAATTTATGTATCTCATAACATATTTCCATAACAGTTTACGAATAGATTTGTTTGATTTTTTCTTAATCCTTTCCAGTAATTTTTCGGACCGAGGTTTTGTGTATTGATTGAACATTCAACAACAACAACAACATTACATACCTTCTCACATATATTAATTAAATAATTAAATTGTTTGTATGATAAATACTAAGAGTATTAAATAGAAAATTTTATAGTTTACTTGTGATTTTATTGATGTTGATTTTTATTAATTATATAAATATTTATGGTATATTCGTATGCGTAAATTACAGTTTCTATAATAATAAATTATATATATAAATGCATAATGAATATCCAAAAATTAATGCAAATTTATATATACAAATATTTTTATAATATATTAATTAACTTTTTACATTTTTTCTCTTATTAATTTTATTATTTTTTATAAAGAATTAACATAAATAAATGAAAAACTATATGCTGCTTATGATATAGCAAAAGTAATTGCACACCTAGGACCTACTTAGAATATTGAATTATTATTTATTGTTTAGTATATAAATGAAAGTTGTTTGTTTGTGAAATGTGAGTGACAAAATCGTATATTACAAACACACTTTTATAATAAAAACAAAATAATCAATCATTATATTAAAAATTTATGTTGTCGTTCACACATTTATAAAATATATTAGATCTGTACATAAGTTTCTTCGTTGTCCTTGTTTTTTTTTTTTTTAATACATACGGCCTACCCGGATAATATTACGTTAGAAAAACAGGTTGAGGTATAGACACGGAGATATCTCTCCATATAGGTTGAATGACACGTTAACGAGAATAACTTTGTCGTGTGTGGTATCATATTATAACAAGCCGTAAAAATTCGACAATTAAATTAGTTGTTAATGTGTTAACGATATTAAAAAAAATATAGGTATCTCATATACAAAATACAATTATTTAGCAGAAACTTGATTGCGGTACGGTTGTTTCAAGGATCAAGGACATAATCTAATCAAGATAATTTTTACATATTTAGTTTCTTTGCAAAACTAAAAATAAATTGAAGCCGTTTATTTATTTCTATCGAATATAATGTGTTACGAAAATTTAGTTTATTTATTATTATTAATATAATATTTCTATAATTATATTATTACAACTATACACTGTGATACACTCCTATAAATATCTCCATTAAATTGAAATACACATATACGACGTATACCTGGATTAATTAAATTAATAAATCAAAATTATATGGTGTGGTGAAATTACATTTTTACAAAAATAATTTTTTTTTCTTCAAGAAAAAAGA
Organism: Bibio marci; assembly: GCA_910594885.2. Taxonomy (NCBI): domain Eukaryota; kingdom Metazoa; phylum Arthropoda; class Insecta; order Diptera; family Bibionidae; genus Bibio; species Bibio marci. The sequence goes on along the minus strand of OU343116.1, from coordinate 2,274,909 downwards.
AGATTAAAACAATAAAATATATAGCTATTTTATAGTTTCTTCCTACTCTTCTTCTATTTAATATTATAATAATTTAGAACAAAAAAATTATATGAATACATATACTGTCCGAAAAATAACCAGAATTTTTTAAGAATTAATTTCATTGATTGAATCGTTGATGCCATTCAAAGCTGTTGTGTTTTCGTTAATCAAATGTAAATTCTTTATTCTATTGTATACGTTGTATTTTGGCCTGCATACTGAGGGGAATTGTCGTGAAATTTCGACAATTTGTTAAGGTCTGTTCCCAATACTTAAATCAATATAGATGACGCTACCATATCTCTATATATTATTCCGAGAATAATGTTGTATAATTTACATAATATTAATAAAATATAATATGATATGATTTTGATGTTGATTATGTCTATCGTCTTAATGTATAATACACTTGTTTATGAAAAAAAAAAAAAAAAAACAAAAATATCAAATAAAAGTAAAATGAAATAAAAATTATTATAAAATTATGAATGTTTGTCAGCTGCCGAAAAATTAATTTAATATTCACATAATATAAAAAAAGAAGAAGACATATATTAAGTTATATTTTTTTATATTACTAAATTTTATTTTTATATATCAGATATGATACACTAAAAATTCTATTCAATCAAGCTACTATAGAGATCGTGTATTTTGAAGAAAAAGGAATTTTATTGTAGAAGTTTTAACCGAACCGAATGTGATGAATATGAAACAAATTATGTTATGTTCTCACGATGGTATATTTCCAAGAATTAATAAAAAATATATACTCACTTTTATATAGAAACATATGAGATAGATAAAAGTTATTCGGTTAAGAGTGATTTTCTCATGTCAACACTGGGAATCTAATTCGCAACATCCTTCAGATTACATATATATTCTAAATTTATAATTAAAAACCGTAAATTTATAGGAAAAATCTACTGTATTATATGGAAATATTCTTGATTATTTATTAACTAAATAGTTTAATTTATTTTTTTAATATACTAACAATAGTCTCCGCAGATAAATATATATATATATATATTAATAAACTAATACTAAGATTATGTACAATTTAAAGAAAATAAAACTAGATTATATATTTATACGTGTGTCCGTCCATTAACGAAAAAAAAAAAATAAATATTTTATAGAGCGACGAGACTCATAAAATTTCTGTTTATTAAAAATGTATATATAAAAAATGCAGCATATTCTTATTATAATATTCGAAATATACCTATATCTATTTATCTATACATATTTTATAATGCTAATTGAGTTAATGGCATATAGGTATTTTGGTATAATTTAAACAAAGAGTATGTTTTGTACGTACACAGGGTGACCACGAGTGCAGTACGATGCTTTATGTGGATAATTGGAGACATATAATTCTTATTTAAAATATAATGGCATATCGTGAGATCCAATTACTTATAATAAGTTTCATGTTACTAAAATTAACATTTATTACGGTCGTATATATATTTTAAAATCAACTTTATTGTATATGATTTATGTGTAAATAAATTAATATTGATAATAGAGAGACCAAATTCTTCCTATTATTAAATTTTCTTCTATCTAATCTATATTTTTTAATTATTTGATTCTGGATTTAATAAATAAACACAAATAAATATAGATTAGATCACATTATTGTATTTATAATTAATATGGTCCTTTGAAATATATGACTACTATATGCGGTATATAATGAATGAAGCTAATTCTTTATTTATTATTGCAAGCCCTCCAATTTATGTCATAACTCAATGATTATAAAGTCATTATTTATATATATGTAATATAAAAGCATTTATGCACAATGATTATGAATTTCATTAAATCCCAATTCAATAGTTTATTTTATCACCAGTACCAAAAATATTTGTTTGTTATGTAAATATCGTACGACGAATACTACAAGCACTTATTTTACAAGAGTATATTGTAATGGGGGTTTTTTTTTTATTATAAAATGCATAATTTATAAATTTTATGTCGAAAGTGTCAATCAAAAAAAAGATTACTTTTAAAATAGCTATAGATATTGCACTTTAATTCAATAATATATGGTATTATATTATGTTGAATAATTTATGTAAATATATTGTCTATTCTATATATTATTCATTTTATATTAACTTTTATCTTGTACCTACCCTTTGTTCGAAAAATGATCGACAATTACTTTCTAATATAAAAATATATGGATGTGGTATGACACCATCATACTTGATTGGCTACTGATTGATGTATGTATTGCGGGGCCGGCGCGACGATAACAAAATGTAAAAGCATGTATCACATTTTCTTCAGTGAGTAAGTCAAAATACGATGTATTAATGTGAAATGAAATTGGTAAATAAAAAATTACAAATCATAAGATTTTAGTTGAAAAAATTGATGTATGAAAGGTGTTTCACGATTTAGTTCAGGTTTGCAGCAAACCGCTGTATGTTTCTGTCGAAGAAGAAAAAATATTCCGATACAATAAAACTATTTTTTGTGCTTTTTTTCTTAATCCATTCAGTGGTTATTTTTCGAACAGATGGTTGTGCATTGATGATGGTACAATAATAAGACGAAAATATGTCTATTTAAATAGGCTGCATTGTTTAACTATATATTATACATTATCTGTATATATTTTATTCAATTATATATTATACGGTGTATTATCATCATCACCATATTAAATATTAATATAGTTAACCAGTTAATTTATGTGTATACATGTGAATGGAATATACATATTTAATTATATATATAATGTAACAAAAGGCATATATAAGTGATGATGTTTTCTTAATTATGAGTATTATTTGTATATGGCCTGTGTTTATATAGAAAGTTAATTCTTTATTTTGTATATTTATATATTATACATATTAGGTTGTGTTTTGTAACTTTTAGAAATTCCGATTGCGTAATTCAGTATAATGAAAGAAAATATATATATATATATCTGAACTTATAAGCTTTATATTAATCTAATACGTAGTAGAAAAATTAATTTTAGATAGTATAACAAAAAGTAACGCTCTATTGTAAATGAAAAATTTTTTTGATTTGAATATAGAATTTGATTAAAAGTGAATACATAGTTCGTGCTAATTACATGTTAACAGCTCGGCGGAAGTTGGCACGATCCACCAAAAGCTGCTTTGATTCAACAATAAATAAACGGATTTACATACACGCAAAATTATTGAGATCTATATAGATGTGGTATATTTATAACATTTAGTCACTATCAAGTTCCTTCCTGCCACAGCTTCTGAATAAATACGAATATTGTATCTATAGCGATCATCAATATGTGTGTGGTATACACATGTGATATAATTTTATTTATGTTTTATTTAACTTCAAAGTTTTATCGATCTCTTAAAAAAACCACCCTTTATATAGAGTTTACAATACAATATATTTTTTAAGAATATCTGTAAACATTATTTATTTCTATAAAATATTAAAATATTCATCGGTTGCATATTAAAAATTATAATAATAAATAATAATATATACAAAAATGCATCAATATTTAAAGAATTAAGAACATAATATTTTATCTTTTATGATATTTTATATATAATACAAAAAAGAATATTCTAAAATAAAAGACTTTAACTAAATATAAATATGTACCAAATTACACAAACACAACATATGTATGACCTTATAAAAATTTGACCCATTTCTATATCAAATTGTACATTTGGTTAAAAATATACGCCGCATATAAAAAGTAAAGAAAACACATTATGATGTAATATTGTAATTAATCTTCAATATAATTTTTCAAAATGTAGATAGAATTTATATATATGCACTCGTATGTGCATCAAATATCTTACCATACTTCAATTAATTTATCATTTATTGTATATCTAGATAATATTAACTTTTTGGTTTAATTCTGTTGATCATTTGTTGAAAATTTAAATTATAATATAAATTAGAATATAATATAATAAATGTTCGAAAATAAATTAAAAATGTTCTCATATATTAATTATATTCTTATGGTTATAAATCATACATCAATTTTTTCTTCTTTTCATAATATATAGCGTTGATAATGGTTGATCAATATATTATATAATAAAAAAATGAACTCTTCAGCGATATATATAATACGAATTTGATTAGTAAATATATGATATGTAATTTTTTTGAAATGTAACTGCGTCGTTAAATGTACATATATACGTGCGTATTATAGAAAATATTTTGTTATAGATGAGTCAACGAAAAATGAAGCTAATATCATTTTAGTAACCCAATTTTTTTTCCACATTCCCAGATTCATATTTTACTAGATTAGCCCAATAATTAATTGTATATATTATATTTAATTTAATACGATTGAAATATGATTACGAATTTTTAATGTATTCCTCACAATATCGCATGCATTACAATTGCTCAACCTACGTCTGTCTTTTGTTAATTATATAAATAACGTTATTATATATATAAATATGCAAAATTTGCATCTGCGTTTATAGAAAAATATATACGAAAAAAAAAAAAAAACGGTCTGTCTAATTAACTATTAATTTAAATTAATTTATTTTGCAAATTCCATTTTATTGACTAAAACACACAAAGAGAAGCTGCAGAACGAGACGAGTCGAGACATCACAATCAAGTCCTATATATTTTTATAATTATTATTATTATTATTATTATATTATACATTGTTTTAACTGCCCAAATTGTTATTTATAATACAATTTTTCATTCATAATGAAATTTAATAAATTGAACAAATGCATATAAAATTGTATAAAAATAATCATACCATATTAATTTTTTTGTATATGTGAGAAATAATTGTTAATTATTTTTTAGTTTCAATAATAAATAAATAAATAAAAATATATTTAACCCTTTCATTTCATAAATAATAAATTAATAAAAATATGTACGTATACGCAAATGTATATGATAAAAACAAAATAACGTTTTGTAACGTTAACGTATACAAAATAAATGGGTTAAGCACTTTGAATATTTTTGAATTACCGCATATGTATGGTATGCAACAACATCCATATACACCATATATGAGATAATGTATTCACATATATATGTTTCAAAGATATACTTATTATTTATTCAATGTGTTTCACGACCCTTTTTTTTCTGTATTTATTATTTATATAATTTGTATACTTTTATAATTGATATTGTTAATTTCTATATTTATATTTATGATTCATTCATTTTTGTTTGTGCCAAACACTCGATCATTCTTCTTTGGAAGCGAAAAATACAAAATTAATATAATGTTTATAGTCAATGTTAAAAATTTTTCGAGAATATTATTTGACGTTGATTTGGCAGTACTTAGTGCATATATTTAAATTCTAAAATATTAATATTGTGAAAAATTAAAATCAATTATTTTAAATATACAAATTACAAATAAATCTATAACATACATTATTTGTAAGCCTCCGCATCAAGAGGATAACTGCCGCTACACGAAATAATTATAATAATGCAGCCCATCTCTATAATATAATGTAGCTGAAATAAATATTACTTGTACAGTGATAATTAGATAATCAAGATACCCGGAAATTCGAACGATATATATTATATTATCTTAAAATATATTTTTATATAAAATTGTATATACAAAAGTTTGTTTGGCTTTTACTCATTTATTCGGTTGTACCACAAATTATGATCACATTACTGCACTGTACCGAGATAATGTAGATCAAATATGAAATAATATCTTTATATTAATGTATATAATATAAAATACATGTGCTTAAATAAGTATATAATAAAAAAAATATTAAATTGTGTCTGATGGTGACTGATTTCATTTTTCGTTGAATTATGTTAATTCATATTTTTGAGAATTGAATATTAGATTATTAAATTAAATTTGACATTATAAAATTACGAGTGTATACTTCTTCTATATTAATCTAATATAATTTGAAAAATTTATTTATACCATATATAATTAATTCAATATTATTGTCACATCTGTGAATATAAAAACCAAATTAATGAAATTAATAAACATTACATTCGTGGAATAATGATGATTTCATTATAATCTATATATCGTTTAAAATAAATGTTCTTATAATATTCACATTATATAAATAAATTATATCATTGTTAAAAATTAATAATACAATACTTATTTTTACTTGTGGATTTTTTTTTTTTTTTTAAGTTCATTGTATCGCGTAACATTTTTTATATATTACATTTTATTGTATTTAAATTAATGATATTATTATTGGAAATTGGAATGTTTATTTATTTAAATTATTGACTATTTATTTTACGTATAGAAGATCTTTGAAATATTATCACATAAATATTTACAATGTGTTGTTAATTAAATAACTATAATTATATTTAAATCAACCATATGATAATTTTTTCACCTGATTTATATAACAAACTTAAAACTTCTGGAAAGTGGTATATTTATAAAATTATTCCCATTCTATTTAAATAGTTAGAATATCTTTTATATATAAATATATATTATAGTACGATCGGTCCTTGAAACATTCATATACACATTTCTATATATTGTAATAAATACATTTCTATTATCTTGGTGGTCATGAGCTGTTAATTTATAGGTTAAAATTAATTTGTGTGTTGTATGTGCGAGCATAAAAAAAAAAAAACCATCGATCGATCAATCAATCATTAACCAATTTTTTTTGTTTCAGTTTAAATAACTATATGTATTTAAATTAACATCTTTATATTTTTAATAAGATATATGTAAATGCGAAACTGCTTATTAAAAATTATTTGTGTTAAATATTTATTTGATTTGATGAATTGTATATATATATTAAATAAGTGTATATGTGTACTACGAGTAATTATAGGTTACATAACTTTTATATCAATATCAAAAAAAAATTAATATATTTATTTTCAAAGACGTAGATATTTTAATTTAAATATTAATGTTAAATTTTGATTAATAAACTTCTGTCAAAAATTTCATGTCATTTGATCGATTATAGTGTGCCGAGTTGATTGTTAATTTTTAACTTCTATTATAAATATTCACAGACTATATTTATTGAGAAAAGTTATAACAGATAAGTTGAATGATGAAATTAAGAAAAATCAATAACATTTTTAAAAGTAAAAAAAGTGTTTTTATCTCATTACCATTAATGCAACATCTCACTCCTCATCATTATAATGCGGTAAAATTGAATACATTATGATGGAGGTTGATAAACGCTTTTCCACCACATCCATTGTGTTCTACTATAAAGGTTTAGCATCCAACAACTATATTTTGTGTGTCAATGAACATTTTGACAAATTGCTCTATAAAAAAGCATTCCAAATGATAGAGAATCGTGAGAATATGTGTATCGAGGTAAAAGGAAATTTTTAAGTCAATATATACAAATAAATTTATTCTATATACATATTATAAAATGTTATAATATAGATTTTCATGAATATCGTTGACATTTTGCATATACCCTTGCATTATTATAGATGGTGATTAAATGGTGATATTATATTAAATAATGTACGATTATAGATACAACACAATATTTATATATCTATAGATTATAATATGCTTTATACGAATAATTAATTAAACTCACTTAAAAACAATTAGTTTAGAGTACAGTTTGCTAATGCAATGTAATTTACGTATATATTTATATATAAATTAATATAACTCGCATATACTTTAACATATTTAGTAATATATATTAATATTGAATATTACTATAGACTTAGAATTATTGTAGATATTGTTAATTTTTCGTATATCTATTTCGCACTGTGACACAGGTCAACACATTGAATATTTCAGTTATTATTATCAAATAATATATTTTATACAAATTCCAATTGTAGTAGTGTAACATTGTTTTTTTATATCTCTTATTGTTGTACACATAAATACAGAGATCAATGACTTGCTTGATTTTATACCAGATTATGTATATAATGTTATAATCGAAAACCATTAATCATAATATACAATATACAAAGCAGATATATTCAGAAGCTATAGTTTTATGAAATTCTAAAAAACTCAACCCATAAAATGCATAAAAAATATGTTGTTAAATGCTGTATCTTTATCAATTAATTAAAGTTATACAATTCTTAATATGTCTTTTGTTTATTGTTTATTACATCTAATCTATATCACTATGGACTAATCACCCATATAAAAATAATAGTATATTGAAAACATCTATCTTTCGTTAATTACAGTACAATTGGTAAATTGTTATATAATCCCATGTGGATTAATTTACTAACTTTGCCGTAATGAAAGTTTTATTAGATGACATAAAGCTCCACTTGGAGAAATATATGACTTCTAAGCTATGTGATTGTTTGGTCACAGAATAAAATAATTAAAATATATGGATGACGTTGACCATCGCAAATAGAGTGCTATGATATTTTTGTGCTTCACTTCTGTTCTGTAAAAAATTCATCATCTCTCAAAACTCGTGTTTTTGTTATATGCAAAATTAGAAAAGTCTTACTTTCCAATTATATAGATATTATATTTGGACAACGTTTAATTTATGTGGTATGCGACAATACTTATCTGCACATGGACAGTGCTGTTGTGTCGATGATTTTGTAATACGTATATTTTTTATATGTATGTAATTTCATCAAATACTGATCCTAAAATAATTATATATATATGCGTATGGTGTGTATAAGTACAGAACTGATGAAGGTTTAGAACATTTTGTATATCCAATACATATTTTATCTGTGGTGTATTACTGCAGAGTATTTTATCTGGAATATTGTTTAATAATACCAGTCTGTATTAGTACTACTAACTACTTCACTGTGCCCAACACAAATCAAATAACAATATATGAAAAAGAAATAAAAAATAATTTATTACGCGAATTACACACATTAAGATTGAGACATTATTTATATAATTAAATTCTATTATATACGGTTTTTTTATACTTACCCATCATCGATTATAGTGCGTATAGATATGAGTCTCGTAAATAACAATATGTTAATTATTTACGCCTAAATACAATATATCACCATATTTATAACTATATACTTATTAGACGCTGGTAAATGGTATACATATATAGTATAGTTTTTAGTTAATATCGATGACCTTCTAAATGGACATAGACACAGCAGACACATGAGTATTTTTTTTTGTTTTTTTCTTAATTTATGTAAATTAAAGACAAAAATGTGTCTTATGAAAAATTGTTTTCATAATAAAAATAAATATAAAATAAAATAAAAACAAATATTATAATTCCTTTTTCATATATTTATTAAAATTTGTTTATTCATCTATTTAAATAATATAATATTTTCATTTAAATTTTTAAATTGCATTATGTGATTTTTTTTTTTTTTATATTCATCTTAATTTATTTCTACACTTAACATTTTTTGTTGGATTTTACTATCGTTTTAATATAAATGGTATTTATAACAAAAACATGTGCGTTTTTATAATTTTTATTGGTTAGATTTATACACCTTTCCTTTGCTTTACGCATAAAATAATAAATAATTTTTATTTTGATTTAAAATATATATTATTATTTATTCCGCACAAAATATATTAGATTATAAAAACCATTAAGCAAATGTTAACAAATTTCTGTGCCCATTAGAAATGATAATTCAATTACAGTATAATAACAATATTTGTTATAATATAAAACTTTTTAACCATCTGATAATTTGGAAAATCTTTATCCGAGATTGACTTAAATTAATAAATATTATAAAAGAGCTAAATTATGATGTAGTAGCGATAGTTTTTTTTTTTTTTTCAGATGGATAACAATTTTGCAATAATTAATTAAATGATTTCAAACGCACATTTATTATTATTATTAGATTATTATATTAAATACCAAAATGTTTAATTTATAATATTTTCAAAATCAATTACTTTTGTAAACTAAACAAAAAAGACACAGAAATTTGTTAACATCATCAGACTATAATATGTGTGTGTGTGTGTGTGTGTGTTGTGGTGTGGTGTGGTTCAGCATATATTAACCAAAATATTAAATATACAAATATTTGTATAATAGTTTTTATTTCTTTCCTATGTGATAATTAAATAAATAAAGACGTTGCTAATTAAAATGAAATAAGAAAAAAAATTTCACAAAATCTTATATATTTATTTTATGTTTTTAATTTATAGCACGCATAAAACTAACTAATATTTTAATAATAATAATGTTATAGGTAATATTTTTTAAACATATTTTAATTATGTTTAGTTAAAATTAAATATAATATTATTATATTTGTTGTCTTTTCTTTTCGAAATTTATTTATTTATTTTATTATTATTATTATTTTTTTTTTTTTAATTTAATATCAATTAAAAAATTTATTTATTTTTTAATTATTTAATTATTTATTTACAATTTAAATAAATTTCTTTTTAAATTACTATTTGTCTATAGAAATATACGATCGCATATCATATATTATTACATAACTAAACTAACTTATATACTTTTAGTTAAAACCATTAATTTTCTATATAAATATATTTATAATAATAATCAAAATATACAAATTATTAAATATATGTACACAGACTTACAGACAGACAGACAGACAAACATACAGACAAACATACAGACACACGAAGTAGACAAATGTACACTTTTGTTGTTCATATATTTGCCTTTACTTTATAATTTATTTTAAAAATACATACAATTTATGTTTAACGACAAGGAATAAAAAATCTAAATAATATAATTACTTTTATATATTATTTATTTATAAATAATTAAAGCTTTTAGCTAATCACCATTTTACACTATATAAAATAATATAGAAGATATTTACACTTAAATAAAATGTTTGAGCTCAGTCTCTAAAGTTAGTATTTATTTAATTTATTGTTTTTTTTCTGTTGTATATTATATATTATATTAAAAAATATTGTTTCCGGGCACGATACAACAGCCCATATGCTTACAATGGCAACAAATATCGATACATTTAAGCCAATACACACAATAATAGTGTGTGTGTATATGTTGTCGGTCGTGTTATATGATCGAAAAAATATATGAATGTTCCTCAACCGCATGTTACTAAAAATTATTATACCAGTAATTTGTCGGGAAATTGAAAATAGAAGTCACAACATACAGTTTCATTAGATTATCTTAAGTCGTCATCACAAAATGATATTTCTAGCAATTTTTTTTCATGAAAATTTATGCTATGTTATCTCGAGATATATATATTTAAAATTATCACAATTACTGATTATAAATTATAAGAAAAATGAAATATTTTACACCAACACAGTATGTGTTGTGTTTATTAAATTATAAATAATAATCTAACTATCGTCGGGGGTGTAATCTTGAATATATGTACACCCTGTGTGTCCGAAAGAAAAACCATGGAATGGATTAAGAAAAATATAAACAATTAATTTACTTGATAGTTTTTATTAAGATCGGTTCACAATTGGACGGCAACCGCAATTGAAAGCATTAGCAGCAGAAACATGTATTGGAACATTCCGGTTACTTTTCAGATAGGAGGTATATTCATATGTATTTATCGGGTAACTATATACCATCAGTATATCAATGAATATTAATTTGGAAACATCATCAATAATAATATATTATTAGTTTTATAATATCTACAAAGTACACACACACACAATAAATATAACTTACGTAAAGATATTTGTAATTTTATTTTCTGATTATTTTTCTTAATCCTAATTTAATCCTAAATTTACTAATAAATAAATATTAAAATGACTTCACACATCTATTTATTATAATAATAAATTGATTCTCAATATGACAATCAATTATATTTAATTGAATTATTTAATTAATTGTTAATACGTTACGGTTTTGTTATTTAATGATTTGATGATTTAATAATAATAACTATATTAAACAACCCCTATCCACCCCAACAACAGTGGCTATAATACACATAAGAATTTAATGTTTTTTAATTGTTTCAACTGTAAAATTACCAAATGCAAATATAGCGTAAATTTTTAAAAACATAGAATTTCGAATCGTCATTCATCATTTGTTGTTTTTTTTTTTTTTTTTGGCACATCAATTGAGATTGTAATGAACAGATCAATTTTTTTGTCAGATGACTCACCACTCAGGAGAAATAATTCACCAAATTCTATATGGAAATGATCAATAAAATTAATCTAAATTTATAAATCATGTTTAAAACATAAATTTTAAAAAATTATTATTATGCGATTTTAAGACAGTTGCATAGAAAAAAATGCAGGGTTTGTCTTCTAATATTTAAATGTTGTTGCAATTTTTTATATAATTATAGGTATAGATTAAAGATTAAAATTCTATATATGATGCACTCTATCTACACTTTACGTTACGTTACGTTACGTTTACATATCCAGATAAAATATGTTTAATAAAATAAATAATATATATTAATTATGAGAATAATTTGTAAAATTTTCGATAAATTATTATCACTATTTTTAAATAGTTTATTACTATTATTTGTATTTGCATTTGCATTTGGTTTTATTGTTAATAATGTATTTGTAATTGTTGTTGTGCTGATAAATATTTCTTCTGTTTTATCAATAATATCATCATTGCTATCATTATCAACATTGTCATTATCATTATCAACATTGTCATTATCATTATCATAATTATTATTATTACTATTATTATTATTATTATTATTATTATTCATATTACTATTATTAATATCCATGTAATTATTTCTACTAGCATGTTTCATACCTGATGCTTCGTAAATATCTTCATCATCTTTACTATCGTCATTATCATCACTATCACCATATCCATTATCATATTCATCTAAATCTATTTTACTACTTGTTAACATTTTTTTAGAATTATATTGATCGTATTCTCTTTGTATACGTTGTTGTTCTTGTTTTAATTTTCGATCATGTTCCGTTTCTTTGTTACACAATTCTTTACTACAATAACAATATTCTATACCATTGGCTGTCTTACAATCATCAATTTGAAACATATCACACGTTCTTGTCACTTGATCGCCTATAAATAAATAAATAAATACATAAATAAATAAATAAATTTAAACTATAATATTATTTAAAATACATAACAAAAGTTATATAAATAATTAATCATCTTCAGTCGGGGGATGTATTTCACCTATATACTCAAATATTTTAATATTTTATAATAAATACATAATTCTTATTGAAATTATTTTTGTATTAATTATTAAAATATAATAAAATATTTAATATATAATTTACATATAATAGATAATATAGAAATTGTTTAAAATATACAGATCGAATTAATTTAAATAAATAAATAAATAGATACAATAAATTATCCAGTTTTGGAGGGAATAAAAAACGGTTGCATGATGTTTTATAAAAGTCTTTTTAACAAAATTTCTGTATATGCATTATTAATGTAACTAAAATGTATTCAGAAATGTGTTATTTGATTTGCAATTGATAATAGTACCCTGTCAATTTATTGTTCTTTGTTGGGCATTTTAAACCAAATGTCGATGTGTGGAATTACAGATTATTACCTTATTTATTTTTTTTCTTATAACGCATTCACTTAAGCAGAAACTATAAAACTTGTAACTTTTCTCGGTTGGGCGTTTGTGGACACTTTTTTCAGTTATGACCAAATCGATTTAGATGACCAATTGAATCCAAACTACTACTTGCGTTTATTGTTGTAGAGAGAGAGCAATTCCATTGTTTTTTCAATGGGTTCTTAATTATTTTCGAAATAAATAAAATATACATGTAGAAAAGTGATGGGAAAATAGTTATTTGTACTAAAAAAATAAATAAATTGTTTATTTTGTATTTATAAAAATACGTAAAACTATAGTAATATAATAAATTCACAACAAATTTATTTAAATTCATTAATTGTATACAGTTGGAATTTTAATAACATTTCTCTATATACTAATTAGTAATTTTTATGTACAATATGGTAAACATTTTAACCCATATTAACATTTGCTGAAAATAAAAATCAATTTCATTATACATTTGTAAATGGTTAAATAAGCTTTTATGCGTAAATTTAAATAAAGTATATATACGCAGCATTTTTATAGAGAATTGATGATGACCGGCGTCAACAACTGTTGAATTGTCCTCGTATCTGCCAATATAAGTTGAACACGCATAGTCGTTGAGTTAAAGCTAAAGTGTCAGCCGTAATTTTTTCATATATTTATTTATTTTTGTATAACGATCACTAAATAAAGCTCGCGATCAACTCATTTTAATGTAATTGCAAATCGTACAAGAAATATATATCAAATCGTAATTGATCATCGGCTTATTGTTCAACAATTCGGGGTTAAATAAAATTTATTTATAATTTATATATTGTAAATAGCATTAAATTTAATTATTGTTAATTTTTATTACTTCCATACACACAACACTCTCTATTCAACAATTTTAATTTGAATTTATTTCCATAAAAATACACGTGGTTATAACCTACATAAGAATAATAAGTTTTTTTTTTTATATATATATTGTAATTATAATTTAATTATTTATTTTATAGTCTTATTTATACTATAATATATGTGATACGTAGTATACTTTTATTAACTGATACACTCGGCGTATTATCGATATTAATGTATAAACAAAATGTATATAAATTATTTAAAAAACTAATTTGTTTATATTAAATGTTTAGTTAATTTTCTTTTCGACGTCATATTAAATATAATACATTTACTTACATTTACATACGCACAAGTTCAATAAACTAATGTTATAGGTATATATAATATATTTTTGATAAAATTTTCAAATTGGCGTAGGCGTTTTAAGAAAACACTTTTCCATCACACCGCCGCATATCATAAAAAAATAGTAATTATAGAATAAAAGAAAAAAATAAAACACATGTAGAGGAGCGGCAAGTATCGAACATCATATTTATGTCTGTTGTCTACAAATACATAGTTAATTTTTCATTTCGTATAGCAATTAATCAAATTTTTAAATGATATGTGTTGCAATTTTTATTTTTCATTTCATTTTAAGTTTTCTGATTTTTATTTAAATCTCTTTACAAAAAAAAACATAAATATAATTTATAATTAGATTTTTAAATACTATTTTCGTAAATTTATATGTAAACAATTATTATTTTCAATATGACTAAAGTGATGTGAAACTGATTGTATGTAAGTGCTTCATTCAAAATTTATAGAAATGTATTACATGAAACGTGTTGAAACAATTTTTCTCGTACATATTTGATGATAATTGACTGTCGATAGTAGTAAACATAATGTATATAATATATAATTTAAAATGCTTTTAAAAACGATTAAATTTTATGAAATTAATAAAATATTCAATCCAATAAATTTAAAAGTATAAATATCTTTTGTGCCCATTTATATAATAAACATATCAATTATCAATTATTTATGTAAAATGTATATATTTATATATTTACCACATAAATTATATGTATACACAATTCGTAGAACATAAATATGCCCATGTATGTAATTTATATATACCATATATTTATAATATCAATAAATTGACTGATTAATTGGTCTAATCTCATAGCTATATTATTATTTTTTCATTGCCACACATTGCCAGAGAATAGTTTTTATATCGTTTTATTTTCTGTATTTATCATCATTAAATATTTATATAAATACATTTTATTAGGATCTTAATTTAGTTTTCAATCTGTCTGGCCAAATGGTGTGATACCTTGTCGATAAAATTATGTTGGCTGGCTTTGAGATTTGAACAAATATGTTTTATCAGAAGGTGCTATGTGTGTGGTGATTACGTTATTGATACGGAAGAACTTCCCATTCGATCTGCAACGTTGTATTTCCTTGATAGCTTTTTGATATTCGCAACAGTTAGGGTTTGCAGTAATAGTGGGTTTTTTTTTTAAATCTCGCAGTACACTAGTCGCTGCCTGGTGTACTTGAATCATGTTTTACGTTATTATATTTATTTATTTTCCTAACCCAAAAAAATAAATTAATAAATATTAAAAAAAATAATAAATTAAATTAAAAATAATAATCATTTATTCGATTAATAATTTTGTGTTCTTTTATATAATGGGTGTCGTATACAATCAACCACACATTTTTTTTTTTTTTTTTAAATATTATTAACAACAATTACGTGAACGAAAAAAAAAAAAAATGTTTTTACATATGAAAGATATTTTATTTATAATATAAAATTTATTACAAAATTATTATATGTTTAATAATTTATATAAACAATACAATTAATGTGTCAACAGGAAAACCAAAATAATTAACAATTTTCATTAAAAAATGTTTTTGCAATATTTATTCAACATGGTTTTGTGTTTTATATTTTTTTATATAAAACAAATTATATACATATGATACCACAGGCTGTATCAACAGATATAAATCAATGGATTGCATTATATGGATTGAATGCATTCAGCACATTAACATATATACATATATATTTGAAAGTCATTCCGGATAATTTGCCGGACAGAGGGTTTACAGATGGCTTTCTAGCATTTAATCATGTGTTTCTTTTCATTTGAAATTTATTTCCAAAAAATGGTCGAAACAATAAATTCCCAGTAATACGAGTGTCTCTATAAACAAAATCTTTCAATCATTCATGTTATAAAGTCAGAGTTCCTGTATATTTATCATACAGCCTGTAGAACCAAATAAAATTGTATACAGATGTATGTGTATTTTTTATAGAAATGTTAAGACAATAAAATAACCGCCAACATATCATCGTATAAATAAAAATAATAAGTTTTGTATAATACAATTTTGTATTTTTTTCTTGGTTTTATAATTATAATAAGACAAGACCTACCAAAATATATAAGAAAGACGGAAAAAAAATAACCTACAGACAATGTTGTTTACAGATGTTATTAGTACATAAGGTATACGAGTATTTATTATATTAATGTATTTCAAATGTTATAATCTAACGAAATAAAAATTCTTTCTTATATAATAATATTAAATTTATATTTGATATACATTTACTACTTACCATCGATTTGTATATTACAACCCACATATTTTGGTGGACACATTACAATATATTCATGTAAATTACTTAGTTTTCCAAATTCATTACATGTCTCTGGAATTTGTTTATCGATTTTAAATTTTGATATTTTAAATGGTTCGTCTGCACCAACGCCACATGCATAACATTCTAATGTTGCAATTCCTTGAATTTTTACTGTATATATAGATAAAAGATAAAAACCAAAATAATAACAATTATAATAAATAGTCAAAGAGAATAATGACAGACTATATAATTTAATAGAATATATATATATTTATGCAGTTAAAAGGGTTATAAATACACTTAGTTGACAGAAAAAAAAACGGCCACCATAATAATATGAAGTGCTTTTCAAAATGTTTTCTCATTATTTATTATAATGAATTTTATTAACATAAATTATTTATTATGCAATTATTGCTTTAAATTACATATTTGTTTTGCATTATATATACTTAATTTAATAATATGATGATATATAATATTTACTATGAAAATATATAGAAGGGTTATGCATTAAGAAAAAACAAATAAACGTGTATAAATATACATATATTATTAATATATTTGCATAGTTCTGGACTAACTATATTATATCCGGCAGCGTCGCGAGAATTTACTTAACAAATCCTATTTTCATCTCCCGCCCATTACATAAAAATATCGTTATCGTTAAAATTTAATACAATTGCAATTTTACAAAATAATATGCGAAAAATGTTATGGTTATTTAATTTTAAAGTTTGTTTTGTTAACAACAGCATCTACCCATATGTCAATGATTATTTCTTATATAAAATATATATAAAAATACATAAAAATTTGTTAAATGATCATATTAATCGTAAGTGACAACATCTATTGGAATAAATTTCAAAAATGAGCAAATTTTTAAATTTGAAAATACGTTAAATTATAAATATAATTACGATAATAATAAAAAAATAATTTTCAATTATATATAGCGAAATAAATTCAATTGTTTTTTCTTTTCTCATGTTTTTTTTATTTCGATTTTTATTATTGCTAGTTTTTGTTTTTCTTGTGTCAGTCGCATCGTGTGGTAAATGGAAAATAGGAAAAAAAAAAAAAATCGCATATTAATCAATTAATTATTTTATATTTAATAATTAATGTAAAGTATCGAATTTATTATCTTAAATTTATAAACCGAATATTAATCTTTAATATTATTTAAGTTTTACTGTCTATAATATTATTACAGTGTTTAGTTAATGTGTGTTTTAAAAAATGCCTACAATAAATTTTAACTTTCTTTTTCCCTTGCATGTGTGTTAATGATGGTTGGGTGGTAAGTGGTGCTCCTCATTTATTTATATTTTATACATTAAATATTGTAATTGTTTTAAATATTTTTATTTTATTTGTTTCACAACAATTATCAGATTATAGAATAATTAATTTTATCGGAAAAGATGGTATAGATTTTTAGAATTTTAATAATTAAATTTTGATTTTTTCCAATATGAATGCGCAAAAAAAAAAAGTGTGGTTGTGTCTGTGTGACGCCGCGGTCACAGAAATTTTTATGTATAGCATTTTTTGTTGTTGTTGTTGTTCTTGTTGCTGCGCTCTTGTAAATATTTTTATTATTGTACCAGATTATTTTGAAAATAAAATAAAATAAATATATCTAATATGATTTGATACAACATTTATTTAAATATTTACCTAATAATAATAATATTAACATTAATTTATTTCTTTTTTTTTTTCTTTTTAGCTATAGCAAATGTGTCTCGCTGTTCGATTTTGTTATTTGTCAAATGAAATTACAAATTGAACTGTATCTGCAGAATATTTATTCATCTGTTACCGACTTCTTTATTGCGGCTAATTCGAGGAAACGTTAATTGGTGAGTACAATTTTCTCTATTACCTTTTAAATTATCGTTTATATTGTTTTATTATATTATATTGTTTATGTAAATTACATTTTATTCTATCTATATTTTATTTTATAAGATATTTTTAACATATAGTAAAAAAACTATGGTAAACTGTAACCAATACCTTGTTTATATGAACGTAACGCCACTGTATATACCCTTAGTTATATAAAAAAAACCATCTATATTTTTTTTTTAAAGTAATTTAAATATGTGCAATATAGAAATATGAATTATTGATTATTCAATCTGGTTTAATCATAGTTTTTCATTTCGAATTGGGTATAGTATTATATATATTGTTTATCCAAATTGCTATATAATTATATAATATACAAATTTAAATAAACATAAATGAAACTAAATATTTATCACTTTATAACATGCAAACAATTTGTAATCCCATTTAATACATTATAATTTAAAAATTTATGACTTGTCTGTTATCAGATATAATATAACATATATTTGTATTCAGTATCACTTGGTTGGCTTGATTTATGCACTCTATCGTTCACAACCTTAATACCATATAAAATACATAAAATGATGTCATAATTTTGATCTTGTTTGATATCCGAACGTCAGCTAATTTTGCATCCATCATATTAGATATAGATAAATTTTATTTTATGATTCTATCTTTAAAAATAAGAAAAACGTATGGTAATTTTATTAAATTATTTGTCCATGTGTTAATTCGCACACAAAAATCGATTAAACTGCAAAATTATAGCATTCGGCTTAAATGCATGGATGATGCATAGGATAAAATTCAAATTTATATTCATCTCAGATTTGTTAGTTACACATAATTTACAATTACACCCTCTGTTACAGTATATATTTGGTTTGGGAAAAATATATTTCTATTATAAAATAAATAATAAACCCTTGCAAATTTTATGTGTATTCTTTATTAATTGAATATCTTCTAGACACTGTCTTTATTTATTATATATATTTGTATAATAAATATAATAATAACAATAAAAGTTTTTTGAAAAGTTTATTATGTTTGAGGAAATTTTATAGATAAAACTAAAACTATTTGACTTATGTCTGTGTGTCTATAAATTTCTGTGTATATAAAAATGGTAATAAAAAAGGAAAAATCATCATATAAGGAACTATATAATGACTCATTTTAAAAGTATTTCGACTTTTTGATGATTGTTTATATACTACAATATATATATATGTACCGAAGATACCACAGATATAATATCATAAACTTACAATATATGGTATATAAGAGTATATAAAGTAAAATCATATAAAATATTATCCTTAATATATTTGCATTTAGTATATGAATATAACATTTTATTAAAGTTATTTCAATATTAGAAAATTGCATATGCACTACGAAAAGGTTTTTATAATTGTTTATTTATAACATTCTGGTTAATTTTTTTTTTATTTATAAATCTAAAACAATATTTGTTTTCTTTACTTATATATTGTAACTGCGAACCAATATAAAATAATTGTTGACGTCACCCACCCCACATTCCTAAACTAAACAATAAAAAGTAAATCTAATTAAATATGATTACTAAAATGCAATTGCACTCCTTTTGAAACGGTTTAAGATGATATTGAGTTTACATTTATGGAGTTTATAATATTGTAAGTATAATGATGAGTTTTTCATATATTGTATATATCATAAGTTTGCCATCACCCTGTATATTATTATATATAAAAATTATTATTTATACACAAATAGTTTTAATAATTATATAAACCTGTTAACTGAGTATCTCATATAAAATGTTTTTATTTCAAAAACTACTTCTATACAAATAATAGATGCATTTTATATAATAATATTTATGGGAATACCAACCATCATCATCATACACCATCACTTTATTATATATACAGACAGTACCAGTGTACCATAACAATATATGGTATATTTTATATATGCGTATGTTTTGTATATGTCTATTAGAAAATCTATTCATATACTATTTATATATTAAAAAGGATTTCGTCATCCGAAAAATTTTTGGTTTTGGTAACAGAGCAGACAATACACAACAAAAACAAAACAACTCAGTCAGCCCAAAAAATGTATATTCTCTGTATAAAATAAAGTTATTTTTTTTTGTGTACCAGAAATGTATTACTATAACAAAAAAACATTTTTTTGTTGTTATATTATTAATCACCACCACAAACAACATCACATTCAATAAATATACTGATATTATTATTATTATTATATGCATACATCATCTGTAAAAGCTAACAACGCGTAACTAAATTTTTATAAAATATAAATTACAATATAAAATATAAACGACTTATAAAATATATAAATATATGTATTATTTATTAAAAGATAAATTGATTAGTTTGAAATAATATCATCCCCTATCTATCTATAAACTATGTATCTTTTTTATTCTGTATATAATGCTTGTATATAATAAAATCGTGAATAAATACCAACGACAAAATCTTTTCATTTATGGTACTACGTTGATCAAAAAATATTCGGAATTGTACTACTTTATTTGTAATTTCTTATAATTAAATTAATTTTTTTAAAGCAAATTACAATTTTTTTTTATGAACAACATTTTCATTGGGTTTTTACGTTGACGAATGACCCGGATAATACTCTTTCCCTAATTCATGACCACTTGCTATATACACTCGTTTATATATGTACAATACAATATATAAAAAGTTGATGTACACAAACAGTAGTAAATGTAAATTATTGTTTGGATGGCGTTACCGCATAGATAGTATAAAAAGTATTTTAAATAGTATTTATATTGTATAATATTGCATCGAAAGCATTATTTGTTAAATTAAGCACAACAATTCTGGATACTTTTCGATCACATTCGTACCACAATATATTATATAAAAATAAATATTCTAATACAAATAAATATTGTTATTTGGAAATTATAAATAAATTTAGTTATTTCTTTCTTTTTTATTTTATTTTTTCAAATCCTATATAAATATTTATTAAATTTATTGAATCAATTCAAACAGACATTTTTTGTATGAATAATTGCGTATGTAATATATTATAAAGCTTGTATTTATTATATTGTATATATATATTGCACCCTTTGTCCGAAAAACAACCTATAATATATATATTGAATACATTCGCTACCGTAGATTTATGTATTGTGAATTGATTTAAGCAGGCTGTAAAATTATTCCTTCGCCGTGTAGTCCAAAAAATGTGATGCATTAAGTGACAGTAGTTTTTGTGTGTCTGATAATTGTTTTGTCAAAAATATGACAAGTTTTTCGGTTGCAACGTCGATGCACAAAGATGTGCATGGTCATCAACAACGATTACCGACGTAAAACATTTAAAAAGTGAATAATATCGTGAAAGTTAGTATACATACGATATCTCTTCAATGGAATTTATGAAAATCTTAATACATTTCAGTTATTTTTCGGACCAAGACTATATGTACATTTTATTATATATTCCATTCCAATATATATTATTAATCCGATAACGATAAGTAAATAATAGAATATACGGATCTCATATATATATAAATAAATGTCACAAAACAAACCATTTGGATAATTTTCATATATAAATTGTATATATTGACAGTATTCTTTGACACTTATGCTCTTTATATATATTTATTATTTTTAGGGGAACAGTGTTCTTTATTTATTATTTTTTAGTTACTGATTGAATATCCTTGGGTGTGTATCATTGCAAATTATAAATTCTGAAAATCAAACTTCTTCTGTATATATAGATATCTTTAAATTATCAACTAAAACTATAAACATTTATTTCTACATTTGCACGCAAATACTTTATATAGGATAAAATCAAAAAAATTACAAAACATCATATAAATAAATATAATAAATGAAATGCACCTTTAAATTATGGATTTTATTTAATATATAAATTGTTTGCAAAAAGAATAATAATAATTGTATTTTATACTTAAACCAAATGAAGTGTGTGGGAAAATAATGAGCAATTTATAAGTGAGAAATATTTAAACGAAAAAGAAAAAAAAAACGCTCCAAGACATTTCTTATACCATATTTTTGTATAAATAAAATTTAAATATAAAACCACACAATTTTTTTTTGAAATTATATGCATCAAAACTTTCAACAGATGCGTATGTAAATACTTATAATTACGTGTGTATGTAATAACATGCAAAATTGTTAATGAATATTTAATGAATGAATTAATGTTTATATATATTTTTGAGGAGATTATTTTTTTGGTCTGTATATATTTTATATTTATTTATAGATGATTTATAAAAGAGTGTGATCAAATTTTATTATAAGATAAAAAAAATATATATGGATTTTTTTTTCTATATGTACTTCAACTATATAAATAGCAAAATTATGTTCGTGCACAAATATATCCGTTCCGGCGTGTGTTTTTTTCTTTTTTTTTATCTTAAATGACCTTGTCTAAATCATTTCTTTTAAAATCTCACGCAACATTTCTGCGTTAATAATTTGTATAAAAGTTTAAAATATCTGTTGATTGATGACAATGAAAAACTTTAAACTGTTGAAATTATGTTCAATTAATCATATATGTCACTATATTCTCCTATAGCAATATATATTATCATATGTTATATATTATATTATATTATATTTATAATGATATTTATAAAATATAAATATATATGAGTATAATAAAATGATAGAGAAAAAATAAACATTACATTATATGTGTTATATGTGTGTCATCTGGTTCAATTTAAAATAATATGTTTATATTTTTGCTATCTTTTTGATACATATATAAATGTCTTTTATCTTCTGGTTTTAATACAATATATATTTTATAATACTATATATATATCAATGATACATACATTGCATATTAGTACAGATGAAATGAGGATAGTCAATTGTATATATAATTATATACATATACTATATATATTGTACCTATATACAACTGTTGACATTGTTATAAGTTTTATAAATAATGACGATTGACTGCGACTGCGGTCTCACCAAATACAGAGACTTACCATTACAATCCACTGTTTTTAAAGCATTTAAATCACTCTCTTCTGCAACCTCTTTCAGATAAAGCATATTTTCTATATAAGCTTTGACAAGCCGTCGATGACTTTCACCAGCATGTTTCTCCCAATGAAATGATTCAATAATAATGACAACAAACCTCTCAACAAATCACTTTTTTTTTTACTATGGCGCAAAACACGATGTTTTTGAACTAGCGAAAAAAATATGTTGTTTACACTTTTAGCTAGTAAGAGAAACACAAACTAAATGATAAAGAGATAGGTATTTAGTGTATACGTTCACAAAAAAATTTTAAGCCAAAACCGACATCGTACTCAGCGATCGTTTCATATTTATTCACGTATTTTATGTATAGAAATACTATTTTTTTTTATTTATTAACAACACAACACAACACACACATGACACATAAATTTTTCAATAATTTTAACAATTTTAACAATTTCAATAATTTCAACAATTTTAACAATTTCAATAATTTCAACAATTTCATAACTTCAACAATTTCAACAATTTCAACAATTTTAACAATTTCAACAATTTAAAAATTATGATAAAAACACTGAATAATTAAATTTAAAACTAACACATAAATAATTTCGTCATTCCGTGCACTTAAAATATAGCTTTGTACTGAAATTTGGGGGCTTTTTACGTTTTACTATAAATATCATGTTGATATATTGCATTAACAAATTATAAAGGCAAACACTTAAAAATAATCAGTTTTTTATGAATTTAATAATGAAATTCTATTTTTCAAAAATATTTTTTAATACTAATATCATCCCACACAGTTTCTACTAAATATAGGTATATTTCAAACTGGATAAAATGTGTTTGAAATTATTCAAAGATAAAATATTAGATAAAAATATAGAAAATACATAATTTTTCTGAAAAAAAAGGAAGGGAACGTTATCCACACAGATTTTTCCTGAATTTAAGCATAGTTCCAACTGGATAAAATGTGTTTGAAATTATTCAAAGATAAAATATTAGATAAAAATATAGAAAATACATAATTTTTCTGAAAAAAAAGGTAGGGAACGTTATCCACACAGATTTTTCCTGAATTTAAGCATAGTTCCAACTGGATAAAATGTGTTTGAAATTATTCAAAGATAAAATATTAGATAAAAATATAAAAAATACATAATTTTTCTGAAAAAAAAGGAAGGAAACGTTATCCACACAGGTTTTTCCTGAATTTAAGCATAGTTCCAACTGGATAAAATGTATTTGAAATAATGCAAAGATAAAATATTAGATAAAAATATAGAAAATGTATCATTTTTCGCAAAAAAAAGGAAGTGAACGTTACCCACACAGTTTTTTCCTGTATTTAAGCATAGTTTCAACCGGATAAATTGTGTTTGAAATAATTCAAAGATAAAATATTAGATAATAATATAGAAAATATATAATTTTTCTAAAAAAAAATGTGTAAAATCATACTCTAGTCAACCTTATTGTTGCCTCACGCTCAGTTGGCTTTCACAACAGTTATACCTTGCCCCCCAATTATAAGTAATTTAGAAAAATTATGATTTTTAATAATGGGTGAAATTTTCATGTGTACGTAACAAATCCAACAAATTCGCTTATGAAATTAAAACTACTTAAAAATAAACAGATAAATTTACAGATAAATTCTTTGGTAAATATTTTGATGAAATACTTAATGAGTTCTTATTTGTTGAATTCATTCATCAACGTTTTCAATATTGTACATTTAATTCAGAATTATCAATCAATATATCATAATATACAGATCAATTGCAAATTTGTAATGAATAATTTCACAAAAACGAAGATAACATTTTAGAAAATCCAAAAATAGATAATATTTGAAATTTGTATATTTAACTTCAAGTGGGTATATTGTCATGAATGAACTATATATTACGATATACTTACTATATATCTGGTATATTATTATTGTACGTATACAATATTACAAAGTTCAACAATATTATTATTATTATTCACATTAAAGATTAGAATAATAATACCGTGCGATAAATAATATATTATAAATTATATAAAAATAATTATACAAATTATCATATACTTTTATTGATATAGAGAAGGTAATTATATTTTACATTAATTGTTATTGATTAAATATTTCATATCATTTTGTATAAACATATACATATGCGTTTGTTTTGTTATATACATTGTAAATATATATTAAAATGGTATGTATATAGAGTAAAGTTAAAGATAATGAATTACCAATTTTTATTTACTTTTCTGGAAAACTTATGTACTTTTGTTTTGGTTTGTTTTTTTTATTTTATAATTATAACAAAATCAATATCTTATCGCATATTTATTTATTTAATTTTTTTTTTAATATATTTTGTAAACGTACTATTTCGTAAATAATAATATTGTATAGAATGGTATTTATTTTTATATATATATAATTTTTCTATACTTCAATAAACATAGAAATGCTATTAAAAATGTTTAGGTGTAATTATCATCGAAAATTGAATTTTAAAGTATTTTTAATTTCAAATGCACTTATATAATATTAAATATAAATTTAGCTATACAATTTTAATATGGCTATTTTTTTTTCTATATAATGATTTAGTGATTGCATTAATTGAGATAACAGTCCGAAACAAAAAATTCATTTGACTTGCATAGAAACATATACAAGAGTGGTAGAATTTTGAATTTTGTAAGATATAATACAATGAATTCATAATCGCCGACTGCACCGATGATTTAGTTTTGATAAATTCGGAAATTTTCATTATATATTTTATTAATTTGCAAAGCCACTGTTTTACCATATACATGTAGATACAATCTCTGGAATTTTAATACCTCTACATTTTATATATATATATAGATATACTCAGCACTGTGCACTGTGGGTATCGTTCATATATTCTAATTTATGAAATTCCGTGTTAAATTCACGAAATTTACATATGAAATTTTTCGGTATTTATTTTATTACTGACATTTTGCAGCTATGTTAGCATTGTTTGTGTTTAGGCAATGAAAAAAACTGGTTAGCTTTGGAAATATATTGTATTGTGTGTTGTACGCTATAAAATGTCTGCACCACTCATATAAAAATAATGGAAGTATAAGGAAGCATCTATGCACTGTCGTGTGGAGTAATTTATCAACTTTACTGTAATAATGCGTATTTGGAGGATGTCATAAGCTTCACTTGTATATATTATATTGTAGTATAATGACTTGTGTATGTGCGTAAATTCCATAGACATTTACAACCATTGGTTTACATTCTGTATATATTACAAATATATAAGCTTATCCATATATAGATGTATCACATATATTCACATAAGAACATGTACATCTAAGCCGAGATGAAATTTATATATGCATATTAAAAGGAAAATTTTGAAATATTTATATGGATATGATGGTATGGAGATATAACTTTACCCATAATAACAATGTTGTTGTTTTTTTTTTCTCATTTTGAAATGATATTTTATGCATCATTTTATCTTACGGAATTTATCTCTTCCTTTTCAAGTATATCTATATGTTATGTTATATCCAAAATGTATGCATATTTTATCAATTTTGTTGTTTGGATTTTCCTTCCTCATATATGTATCTCGGATATATTATATGTTTTATTTACTATATTAAGATACTTATATGTATTTTATCTATTTTCTTTTGTAAACTTTAAATCAACCGTATACACACTGAACTGATTCTTACACTGTTTGTGTAAAAATATATTTGCATACTTAAATTGTGTGTATATTTATATCAACTCTATATCTCTTCAATTTTCTACTACATACACGAAGTTCTAATTGTAAATTCTAACACAAACATTAAAACCCAAAGAATTGCAATCATTGAATCAAACGTATGAGTGAGTAGAAGTGTGGTGGTGTATATATGCATAAATTTATATATGATAAATGTTTACAATAAATTATAACTTATATTTAGTTTATATTATAGAATTACATCTTTTGTATTGCATACGCTAATTTAACACTTATTGTCTCAAGTGGTTATTCTTATATAGTTTCGCTTATAAAATCTATGCGCTACTGTATATGCAAGAAGAAATATGTTTATATGGAAAACTTTAAAAGCCATCACAAATCATTGTAAATAATTATAAATAAACATTTGTATGCGGATGTATGTGCATGCTAAAAAGGATCAGAACAACGCAGAATATAAATATTCTGATAAATATATTTTCTTTTATAATAAACATATGTTTGGGATTTATTTCCCTTAGAAATTGCTAATTAATTATTATTATTATTATTATTATTATTATATATGATATCATTTTATTATATATAGTTTAATATTCAATTTACAATAATTCTTATGGAATATAATTCTATTTTAAGGAATAGTACCAACATTTATTAATATATGATAAAATAATAAAAGATATCAGCTGACACCTAACATTATATAATAATAAATAAGTTTCGGTTTTAATTACATATATTAACTGTATGCTCCTCGCGCCCCCATAGTTTGTTAGTTGCTGATGGATTAAAATATTTAGTTTTTTTATATATATATATTTTTATAATAAATTCTGTTAAAAAATAATATCATTTAAATTAAATAAAAGTATATTAAAATTTTTATGTGATAATAAAAAATTATATGATATTTTTATCTTTCATAATATGTTTAAACATCATATAAATTAAAATGTGACTATATAAATTTTTTTAATTATTCATTCAACTATGAAATTTTATATAAAAAATTATATTGTAAGATTTTTTTGTTATTATATGTTTCTCTATAAATAAGATTGTTATTAAATTAATATATTTTCGTATCATATAATATTGTATATTAAATTTATACAGGGTACATTAAAATAGATATCGCCTCTCTCAGATCGCCAATACTACGGTGCTATTTATATACTGGTATATATGGATAAATTTCAATTTAATATATAATTTCTAATATTTAACTTAATACTTTATATTTGTCACACCAGAGATATAAATGTAAATAAATGACATTCTATACATTTTTAGTTTACACATTGTCACAAATTGTCGAGATGAAATTATATATATTTATACAAGAAAAGGTCTAAATTAAAATCTCTTAACACACCTATAAAAATATTATAGATATATTTTATAATTTCAACTCCTCTATTTATTAGACACATTTTTAATGTACCCTGTGTTGTTGTATGTGAAAATATTATTCAATTGAATGTAAAAGGCGTTCAATAATATTAATATTATGTGTCAGAGGAAAAAAATGCGTATACTTCATATATACAAAATTCTATAATAATAATAATAATAATAATAATATAACCATTGCAATAAAATATTTTTATGAATCAATCACAAGTGAAACGTATCATGTATTATATAATGAATTATTTAAATTACAAATATTTATGTTATGTAAATATATAATATATTATAATGACGAATATATTAACCATTACAATTTTCTTATATCACAATTATCTTTATCACATTTGCACATAAATACAATATTACATAGAAAAAACAACCAAACCTTATAAGATAGTAAATATAATTTTTCATTTGTTGTTTAATGGATACATTTCCCTGCTGTTAAAAGTTTCCAAATAAAATTAATTTATTGATGTATGTACCATATACAGTTTTGTCTCTATATTTAAATAAATTTATCATTGCGGGGGAGCCCATCCATATATGCTGAATAAAATATTTATAAATAGTATACTGCAAAATTTCTGTATATTATATTCCAAAATATACTATTACTTCAGTATAAGAATAAAAACAAGGAAACTAAAATTTATCACAAAATTTATACCACATAACAAAGAAAAAAAAAAAATTCAGATAAATTTTTATGTATCTTCAAGCAGCAGCAGCATCCCTTTCTTTTTATATGCAAAAATAATCAAATATAATAGTATAATCGTGTATAAGTAGTAGATAGAGCGTTGTATAAGTGTGCGTGCTTATATATTATTTCATAGAATTTTTATATTTATTTATTAGTCATGCAATTTATGTGACTAACTATATATTGTATAAAGAAAGTTAGGACAATTCAATATGATGTATAAGAATTCTTTGTTTAAAGTTAATAATTCATTACTAATTATACGATCATAAACATAAAAAACGCTATCAATATATAAAATATCTTATCCTTTTTACTATATAATAAAATTCTGTACGTGTCAATAGTTTTATAAAATAACATTTAATTTCTACAAAATGACTTTGGTATATTATATTATAATCTCATTATAACCGCAGTTTTAAATTGCAACAATAAACAAAATCGTATTTCTAACATAACATAGGAGAAAACTGTTGAAGTATAATCATGGGCCAACCAATTATACTCACTAACACAAAATATACAATGAATATTAAAATATTTTTTGGTTCAAGAAAGAAAGAAAATAATTCGGTAAATATATAATTATTATTTGTCGAAATTATATGTTGAAAATATGGTCGTATTGTTAGTGATAATATTATGTATTAGTATAATTAACTTGCATAACATATATATAAACAATACAATATGTACTAAATGTTAAAACAAACTAATAACATAAGAGCCTATATTATATCAGTAGATGCTATAATAGATTTTATGATGACATCAATGTTGAGATTGTCGTGAAATATTTCAATTAGTTTTGTTCAACATATATATATTTCGTATCCTTTTCTATGCAAAGAAGTCATTTCGAAATGGGATATAAGAAAAATCATTTGACATTTCTATTGTATTTTAATTTCTCATTTTGTTTTTGCTCCAAATAACATATTTATCTTTATTTTTTTTCTATTTCATATCGAAACAAAAATAAAGAATGCTATATTTAATACACTTTTGTATCTATGTTTATATGGTTTATTAGCATTGTACGAGCGTACGTACACGTTATACATATATAGTTCATATGCTTTCATATATATATAAAGCAATCTATTATGCACCGCATTGCATTATAAAGGAACATTTTTATATTGTGTACTGAATAATATATTAATATATACAGTGAACTCTATGCTCATCAAGACTCTCCGTCGTCATTCGTGATTTTTAGTTTCATCAAATTTCTTTCTGTATATACAAATATCCATTATGCTAATTATTTGTTTTTTTTTTTTAATTAATTTCCGGATAAAAAATGTAAATTGTAACACCAAAAAAAAAATCTCAATTTTGGTTGGTTAAAATAAAATGTGCACATAATTAGTTGTCGATAAATTAACTATAACCAAATCTTAATCTTAATCTAAAATGAATAATTTAGAAGCGAACATTTGGGCATCGATTACAGCCAGGAGTTTTTTTTTATTAAATGTATACTGAACAATAATTGTGAACTGATTTTCCAAGAATATGTATATTTTGTTTCCAGAACTAATTATAGTTCGTTTACTTCGTTTTTATCTAATTGTATATATTTTTTTATTTATATATGTAATTCTGTCATTCTTTCCATATCCATAATCATACGTCAGATAACAATCAGGAGAAATGTTCACTGTAGCGATATATATATGGATAGATATAATGCACATGCAGATTTTGAAATGCTGTGTGCGTATTTGTATTTTATATGCAATTACAACAATAACTAATTTTGGATTTATATATAGAAAATATTATATGTTACACAAAATGTGATAAAATCTTATAGTTATAGTATGAAATGGATGGTGGTCATACGATATTCCACTATTCGATTTATATTGTGAACAATATATAATAATAAATTACAACCGTGTATATAATAAACAAAATAAAATTTATTTGAATTTAATGTATATTTATGTAGAGACTCGTGCACAGAGATCCATCATCTTTGACGATGAGATGGCGAGACGATGAATGAATTTGAAAAATTATAATTAACAATTTTTAGAACATAACATTTTTGAATGAATTTATTTTTACTATTATTATTTATTTTATTTTATATTAAAATTTCTATTATTTTATATGAAATATAAAATATATATATCTTTTTCCATTCACAAAATAGAATAGAGAGAGTACAAAATTTTACGAAATATTGGGGATAGCTTTACTTTTGTTTGGATATTGTTACACACACACACACATATATATAATATATTATTGTACAATAAAATATACTGCAAAACCAAACATTTCCATTTCATTGAGATATAAATACAATTAGTATATAATTTAATGTTTGCAAATTTTGCATGTATATAATGTAATTATTGAATATTAAATATTAAACAATCTTGTGGTATTATTTTTCATGTACGTATAGAAGAATATGAGGCAATTGCAGATGTTAAAATATTATATGTTATTTTATTTTATGTATATGCATAAAAACGCATAAATATATATAAATAAATATTGGATTTAAGTAATAATTTCTCTTCGTTTTTTTTTTAGAATAGATTTTCATATTGTATGACTAGTTAGTTACAAAAATTGTGACCAGCATTATTCAATAGAACATACCTTAACGTACATCCAACCATTCATGACTTAATGTAATAAGAAAAACGTAGGAATTTCTTCATAGCAAAAAATAAATTAACCATTTATCATTATGTTGGGAAAAATCTACGAAAGTTTTCGATTACCAAACAAAACTTATTGTGTCGAGATTTTATTTTGAAATTTATCAAAAGAACACAACTATAATTACTATTTCAAAAGTTTTCCAATTTTCTATAATGTGCTACTATTATTTTGAACATGTATTTACCAAGAAATTGAATCTGGTAAAATAGTATTATAATAGATTACAATAATTATGAACCAGAATTAAAAACCAACCTAAATAAATAAATTTTAAGTCATAAAAGCCAATTCTATCGTATACGATTATATGCGTATTATTATTATGTATATATATATTAATTGTATTATTTAGTGTGAAGCAGTCAGTCAGTCAGTCAGCCAGTACCATGTATACCATAGTAGCAAACATAAAATTATATTTTTAGATTTAAAATGCAATGAATTCAATTAAATTCATATTGTTTAAAAAAATATTATAGATGGTTATAATATAAATATTATGTAAACAATTAATGTTTTCTATATATATATATATTATTTGATGTATATGATCTGCGTATATATATGTTATTACTTAACTTTTGCTTAACATAAACATACATAATTATTTAATTTTTAATCTTATATACAATTTGTACGCATAATAATTGGAATGGACGAAGTAAAAGTTTTTCCCATTATTTTACGTATACGCAGCATTATATTTTTGGATTACAAATTTTAACAATTTGTTAAGTACGATTCACAATACATAAATCAATCAGTAACACAATAGATGAGCATCACCATAGATCCATATCTTATCCATCATTTCGGTTATTTTTTCGACAGATCGTATGCATATACAATATATATATAGTTTAGAATTTTATGATGATGAGGATAAATAGAACAGATATATATATATATATACGAGTCTATTATATGTATCATTTCAAATTTTAATTATTTTAAAAACAACAACAACCCATAATTATTATATGATTGGAATAATTTCTAAAAATAGATTATAACAACGATAAATAAATAAATTCCTTCAATTTATTATAAATTTCTATATGAAAAAAAAATAATATTATTTATACAATAAAAAATAAGGTTGTTACTACATTTTGTAACAGATACACACACAATCCACATATATTTTGTATATTGTATATATTCATGCCACCAGATATATACCAATATATTATATAGAATTTTCCTTGTTTTTTTATTCTTATACAGCAGAAAATTACATTTTCCATAAATTATATGATCGCACGTTACACACGTCTGTGATCACATTTCATTTACAAAATTTTGTAAATAAATACCTTTGACGAATACATCGTGTTTGATGGGCTGAAACAATTGCGGTATTTAGGTACTTGTGTAAATAAACAAGAATAGATATTTAACACATTTTGAGCCAATGGGTTAAATATACAATAGTAAAGAAAATTGTAACTATATCAAAGCCTCCGAATCTTTGTGTAAAATATGATAAGAGGTGAAGACTTTAACTGAAAATAATAAGACACTAATGATATAATACCGATAGAATGAAATAATTAATTTTTTTTGTTGTTTATATTTTGTTCCACAAATTTGGAGAAATTTCTTTTAAAAATATATAAATAACTCATCAATAAATTATAATCGTTGAAAATTTAATACAAATTAAAAAAAATTATTTTAACAATAGGGAAAAACCCTCTGTGTGTCTCTATGTATATATATATAATTAAATAAATAGATATTGAATTCGCCATAAATAAGATAAAATAAAAAAATAAATAAAGAATTAACTAAAATTGTATACAATAAAAATAATATAAAATAACAAACAAAATTTTGAAAATTCCCATTTTTATTATATAATAATAATAAGTACTATTTATTTATTAAACCATGAACGAAAAAATTAGAGTTAATTATTTTATTTCTGTGTTTTTTTTTTTTCAAATTAAATACCTATGCGATTTATGTTAGGAATAAATTGAGATTTTAGATTGATTAGAAGAAAAAAAAAAAACAAACATTTTAAATTAGGTTAGTTTTTTCTTTTATATGCGAAAGATATTCAAATAAAATATCTTTAAATTTATTCTTATACTAAACATTTTTATATGAAGTATTGTATTAAAACATAAAATTATATTATAACTCGTACTCGTACCTTTATAGGTGTATTTTATTTAAATGTCTTATATATTTACTTTATTTTATTTGAAATGATAACATTTTATCTGTTTTTTTTTGTTATTATTATTATTATTATTATTATTATTATTATTATTATTTCACGTCGGCGACACAACTTAATATATCCTGAATTTATTTATAATATAAATAAAATGCATTTACCGAAAATAAACATATGTATTGTATTTACCTGCGGCTGAATATCTAGGTAGAGCTTTAGAGAAATAGATAAAAAATGAATGTTCAAAAAATATTGCACCTTCGTTGCGTGAAAAATAATCGAAATGGATTAAGTAAAATTAATTATTGCAATAAAAAGCAAAGCGATTAACTTTCGGACACAAAATAACTAGAATGGAATAAGAAAGAAATATTACACTGAAGAAAATTCCAAGAAACATTGACTAACGATTCATACAATATCAGCAACCAAATAAGTGAGTGGTATTATCAGATCCGTATATGTTATTAGAAAGCCATTTCGATTATTTTTCGAACAGATGGTGTATATCGATTTAAAATTTTAAATAAATTATATATATATAGGTGCAATATATATAGTTTGAAATTACCACTAGTTTTTATATACACTTATTCTATTGTAAATATATATAGTTAATAGAATAATAAAATCGATAATCCTTTAATATGTACGAGTATTGTCTGGAAAATGTTCATATGTAGAAATTTGCATAGCATATACACCTTCACCTACCTACTATACACTTAAAGTACCTAACATACAAATGCATTACATATTATATTGAATTTATTGTTATATATATAGAAAAAAAAATAATAGGTTGTGCAATAGAAATTTGGTTTGTTATTTATTTATTAGTTGCCAAAATATTAAATATGGTGTCGCAGATGTATCATATCGCTGGGTCATACGTACTCTATAATTTCAATTCAAAAAGTCGGCTCTGTGTGGTTATAATAATTGCATATGTAATCCATAAATATGTGTATTTTAATTGATTCTATGCTATATTAATATATAATTCAATAACATATATTCCATTATAGTGTGATAATTTTAATATGGTTGTCCTAAATTTAACTTAATTTTTGCAGCATTCAATTTTATATTGTATTGCGATTTTTTTTTTTTTTTTTAGTAAGTTGATTTAGATAAAGATCGCGTGTAATGTTATTCAAAAAATTTACGATCATTTGTTGTATTTTCAATTGGTCTCTATTGAAGAACGTGTATCCACAATTTAATTTGTGGTACATTTTGTCGATCCATATTTGAGTATATATATATAAAACCGTGCCTATTTTATCAGAAATTATGTATTGTATGATTAGGATTACTATAATAGGTTAAGTCTATTATAAATTATTATATGTTTAAAAATGTAATTTAACTTACCACTATAAAATATAGCTCCACGTGTTTATAATCTAAATGCAATTGTATATTATATTTATTTATTCATTCATCATTCACCCTTATATAAACGAATCCTGTAATATTCTTTTCTTTATATATACACATTTGTATATCTATTAGCAATATATAGGTCTCATGGATATACGTTGAAAATAGGCTATATATATATGAATATATATATAGATAATGGGTCAGGTTGACAAAGTTAATAATATATGATTGATATATATATATATCTATACGATGATGGTAAACATGAAAATCCTTTTTAAGGTTAATGATTTAGTATATGGTATAGTGTTTAGTTATCGTTGCATACTCACTCCTATACTTTTTTATATATATATATATATAGAATAAAATTTTAGGAGAGATTGTTATATGTATATTTTGTACTACATATACAAATCTATATGGGTAATCAATGTCATATATATAAATATATATAAAAGTACAACAATTTACCTTTAAAATATTTCCATTCAAATTCATTAAATATTCTCTATATTTTCATCAAAACCAGATTGATATATAAAATATATTTTATCGGAAGATATTGTATTATATTTTATATACAGGAAAACTTTCAGCATGTAGAACATTGGTCGGGCTATTACTTTATGGTAAAATTTTTGCAAAACCGAATATGAGTTAAATTTTACTTAAGAAATAAAATATACATTTTGTATTGCATCGTAAATAATATTGAGCGAAAAATATAAATAAAAATACATATAAAAATTATACAAGAACAATTCGAGGAGTATAATTACAAAAAATATCTGTCCTAATATAATTTATAATGTATAAATGTGTAAATGTACAATATATAAAAAAATGTGTATGGTAAAAACAGCACGGAAAAGAAACTCATTCATGTTGTTTATATAATAATTAATTGTGGAGCATGGAAGAAGAATATTTCTTTATATGTTGTGTGTAAACGTTTTGATGATAATTCCATTTATTTATTTTATTTTTTTTTCTCTCGCATATATAAATCGATCAAAATTAAAATGTTTCCTATATCTGTTTCTATTTTAGTATAATACAATATAAAATAAAAATGTTCATATATTACATTATATAGTTTTATTTTAGTTAAATATATATAATTTAAATTTAAATATATATTATACCATTTTATATAAAGTAATTAAAATTACATTATTATTATATTAATTTATTACAAGCCGCGCGTTTCTCGTTCTCGTACATATTTTTGTATATAATTATATACACAACACTTGCGTGTAATTTAATTTGTTATTTGTTTTAAGGAAAATTTACATTTTCTGTTAAATTAGATTAATATATTTAGATGCTACTCGGCGGCATTTGAATATGTTAAATGAATTGAATTTTAAAATAATAAATAATTCGATTTATATATATATATTTTAATTGATTTGTATATTGGGCCCTATGTAAATTAGTTAGTCTACGTATATCTACAATATATAAATACGATGCGCGTCGTATAAATTTATGGTAGAAAATTGTGTTGCTTATAAACTTATAATAATATATAAAGACGAAACATTTCTTAATATTCTTATATATTTTGTTTTACATTTTTAATTACAATTGCCTAATTAATTTATAAATACCAATAGAAATGAAATGAAATTAACAATTAAATTTAATCCATAAACGGTAGACTTGCGACAACCTAGACAATATTTTTATTTCGAATATTGTTGCTTCCTATATATGTACAAAAACTATGTAAGTTA
This sequence comes from Bibio marci, assembly GCA_910594885.2. Lineage (NCBI taxonomy): Eukaryota > Metazoa > Arthropoda > Insecta > Diptera > Bibionidae > Bibio > Bibio marci. Next base: position 2,236,869 of record OU343116.1, on the reverse strand, counting down.
TTTTAGTTACTGTATTAATATGCAAAGACAATTTTACGTTATATACCTATCTATATATTTATCCTTTAGTTAAAATTCTGCAAAGGCTAGGCTATGTGTTCTTATATGGTATAGTTTGAAATACATGTATTAAATTTAATTTTAATACTATTTCTATATAATGGGAATGGTCGCACAATATTTATATATTAATCGTAAATATTGTATAGTAAAATTCCGCATCATATTATATAAAACACACAGTTAAAATCAATTAGAAAATATGAAGATGATGTAGGTTTCATGATCCGTAGCTAGTAATATTATGTGTGCACCGCGGTCTACCCTATTACTATATATTTGGCATTTTTTTTTTGTGTTCTTTTTGTAAATTTAAATTTTATTGTTAATTCTGTAATGAAAAACCGGAAGAAATATTAAAATAAGTACTAACTACGCGGCGGTAATATATTTATTTATTAAAATTTATTGCAAACAAATACGTTTGAATTTATGCGGTGTATAGTTCTACGTGATGTTTATAATATAGTAAATTTTGTAAAAAAATACTACCGCCGCACATTTTATATAATTTACTATATTATTTTATTTGTATAAACATCTCAGTTTTAATCTTAATCATACGAACGAATATACAATATAATTAATAACTAAAGTTAAATTAATATATATTTATATTATTGTTGTACCAGTATATAGACTTAAAAATGAAATCATAATCGATATTATTTTGGGTATTAAATAAATATAAAAATTAGTATATAATTCTGTTAATATACGTATAGTAATCGAATTATATCCGCCACGTTCAGTAATAACGTATATATAATAATATTCATAAAAATGCATTGAATTGGAAATATAATATATAGTAATATAATTTCATTAATAGTATATCTGCATTTTTTTCGAAAATTATATCCATAGACAGGTCCTGCAAATGTCCTTGAACCTTCCGACTGATATTGTGATGCATGTAACAACTGTCCCAAATAAATATACCCAGTCCAATTAATTGTCTATTTGTCTTTAAAATTTTGCTCCTGAAATAGAAATTTTATTAGCTATTTTGTTAGTTGGTTTAAAAACGGATTGTAACAGGATGTAAAGCAAACATTTATGCATCGCATTCAGTTGAGCATTGATGTTCACAATTTATTTACATCATTGCCGATACAATTTATTTATAAATGATTTTCTATTATGCTTTTAGTAAAACCTTTAGTATTTGAAAAACGTTCCACACTCTGTATGTATTTTTCATAATTATATAACTAATAATATATTTGTATGATTGATCATGTATATGTACACACAAACAGAGATTCCATATGTATATAAGTTGTGCTACATTTTAATTAAACACAATTAATTTTTATGTATATGTGTACAATATATGCGTTTGTATCTTGTTAGTTTGGTTAATATGTTAAAATAAAAGAATGACCAGCAATATATTATAATATCAATTATATATTAAGTTGATTGCATGATACTGTACAATACAATATAAAATATATGTTATGTGAATATACGATATAAATAAATAGTTAGGAAATATTCTTATAATTATACAGACCGACAGGATGGACCAAAAGTGAACATTTGATTTATGGTTTATATATACGTATTATTTTATTAAATGACCAAAAATTTATTCGATGAATTACACGTATTTTTCTCAAATAAAATATATTTAAAATCAATTAATATATAAACCCTTTTATTATTATTTATAGTTGCTTTTATTATAGTCTTACTAATTTAAAGTTTAAAGTTATATATTACCATAAATATCTATAATTTTTTGCGAACTTTTAAATCAAACTGTGTGTGTATGTGTGTTAAATACAAGTTTTTCATTATACTCGAAATACTCGTTCGTAAATTAAAGAAAAAAATGCTATAATCATTTGTTAAAAAAAATGCTATAATATTTATATGAATTTTTTTTTTATTATATTAATTTTTCATTTATATATTGTGGTGCTTAAGCGAACGACGAGCGCGCATCTCAAAGAACACAAACACCAAAATATAATTAATTATTTATTTATAAAAAGTTTTAAAGAAAATGATAAAATTTGTGTTATAGAGTATTTTTATTTTAATTATTTTTATTAATTTATATTATTATTAATATTAATATTTTTTCTTTTTTTGTTTATTTCAAATAATTTTTAATTTATTTATGTATTTCAAAAATAATGCGTATAATATTTGATAATAATTTCCATAAAATTATTAAATGAAATCTTATTTGCATATAAAAAGAGATAATTTATATAAAATCAATTAAATATTTTCACGTGTTATTTTATATATTTTTGACTTCACACACACACACACATTAAATACATTATAGTTTATATATTTAGTAGTTTATTTAACAATAAATAATAATTACGATATATAAATTAGCTAATTTATCTTTATTATAATGTTATTGAAATAAAAAAAAAGTCCAAAGTTGATATTATATATTAAATAATTAAAATATTTCACATTAACGTATAATATGAAATTAAATTTAGTATTTTGATATTTGGGGGATAATTATCAGCTAAAATATTTCACACGAAAAATAACAGTGAGTTTTGAATATATTGTATTGTGTGTCTCTATTCTATTCACTTAATTAATCCTACATGCAGAATTTTAATAAGGTGTAGGTATTAGCCGGCTCATGGATGACCGGATACAGTAGAACAACAACACATTCAACTTCTTAAGATATCATAAATTACTGCAATTTTTCATAATGAACGCAACGATCAAAGGTGATCTCTCACTAATGCAGGAAAGACAAATGTTTGGAAGTTGGGTGTCAGTATTCTCTGGCAACCACCAGTACAGTAGTGTCTTTCAGCCAGAAATCTATGCCATAGAAACGTGGCGGCACATTTTGTCCTGCACGCACAATGGGTTTAGCCCAATACGTTAAAAATATAAATAAAATGATAAAATAAGAAATTAATTCATTTCTAATCAATTTGATTACGGATATGTTTACTAAAATAAACGTTAACCCAACAGTATTTAATATCCATACGAGTATTTATATGTACTGAAATCATTATATATATTTTGAGCATAATATTTTTTCAATTAATTTGTATAATAAATATAAAATTATTATATTTATTATATTTATAGATTTATTTCTAAGTTATTTATATCTAATAAATAAATTCATAAATATGTACATATGAAATGTGCGGTATCTATCCGTGGTCTGATTGATAAGTTATCGGTATATATTTTTTTTTTGTATAACCTGATCTATGGATCTGTTGTTATTGCTACTTTCATTGTAACAGCCTCGTTATATATATATATCTATCTATCTAAAGAAATCTAGATCTTAACACTACCTTGACATATTCATTCATATATATGGTAATTAGATTATCAAACATCATTTTCACATTTCAATTTTTCAACACAATATTATAACTTCAGTAAATCAATTTTAATTAATCATTTTAATGAAGAATCATAAAACTATAACATTTACTTTTTTGTTATCGAAAATGATCTTAAAATTGCACGTAAAACATTGGCTGCTTACAATCAACACGCATTATATTAATAAATGCGAAACCTGTTGCGAATTTTTCACTAACTTATCAATTATAGTTAACTCACACGTACACACATATATAACAACATAAAAATGTATAAATATATTAATTATCAGTTTGATCTAAAATAGAATAAAAATTTGTTACAGCAACAAAAATTATACGTATATATATTTTTGTTGTGTATGATTATTTGATTAGATAACAAATAAACGACAACAAAATATTATTACGTATATTGAATATTACATATATATCCTGCTATAAAATAACTAAAATATATAATTATATGGCGAAAAATAATAACCACACATGAAAATTCTGTTTTAGTATATATCTCTTGAAATATTCATATTATACAATATATATAATAGTAAAGCGAAAGCTTAAGACAATATAATTCTTAGGAAATATTTGTCCGAGGATAGCCAATACAAAAGCAATTTCGGTGTCAAATTAAGTCCTTACATGTATTCGCTTATTTTATGTTATGGGGAAAATTGTGTGTTATCAGTAGCTGTGTTAATAAATCAATAAATCTATATACAATCTTTATATAACTTCTGTGTTTGAGTTGTAAAACAATTTTGTAAACACTTCACTAATACCACCGATCATTCCATACAGTTACATTGCAAATTAAAAAAAATATATTCTTATGCCAAATGAATTTAGGGAATAAAAAATAGTTACATGTGGAAATAAATTAAATTATTTTTACTGAAAAAACCAGTGACAATTGTCGTACAATGTCCAAATTGGATTTTCTTTCAATAATTGTCGGACGAACACAACGAATGCGACGAAACGTAGCTGACGCTTCAATAAACCAAAGTTAATACAAACAAAATTGTACCACTTGGAAAATATTCTTTGCAAATAATACCTTTGGAAGAATCTTAATGACAAATGAATAATTCGGTGGAATTTTATTCTTTTCTATATACCTTTCACCAAATCACATACTTTTTTTTGTAGATGTTTTCTTTGGTAATCGTTACGTTGATGATGGTTTGGGTCTGTAGATCTGTACGTTTGTTATTATCTACTATTAATGAAATTTATGCATATAAAATTATAGTTGTGTCATTCGTACCGTACAATATTTATGGACACATTACTAACACTTCTATTAGATATACACATTTTATTCATTTTGAAATTTTAATAAATACAATACATAAATATATATATATCTATAAAATAATTATAATATTAATTACCAAATATTAAAACAGCAATTATTAAAATTAATTCCATATTTAAAATGGTGCTAAAACGATTTAATTTATTTATAATTAAACACTATTTACACACCTAAACTAAACATGGGACATACGACATTACATACAAACACTTAAAATTGAATTTTTGCATAAATTCAATAAATGAACACTTTAATTTTTGCATATGGAGAGAGGTACACTTAAAAATTATAAATATCTGTCTGTTTTTTTATTTTAAATTAACACATAGTGTGGTGGGGTTTTGTTTTTATTAACACATATTTTTAAATTCAATTCAATTTTGTGAACTATTTTTTAATTAACTGCTACACAAAATAAACATATAATTTTTCTGATTATAATAAATTAAATTTAATTTATTTGCTTTTAAAAACCATAAACCATTTTTGTATGTATTATAACTTGGAAAAATTGAAATATGTTTTTCCGTATTTTTGAAATGAATTATTTTTACTTATCTATAGACAAAACAAAAATAATAAAAAAAATTCATTTAATATATAATATTTCTACAACTTCATCTAAACACGATCGCGTTAACACTGTTTGCTATCGACGTTCATAATATATTGTATAAGTGAAAAAAAAAGCACATAATAAATACAGATATATTATATACAATATTATTATAACATTCAATTGAGTCAGTCAGAAAAGTTAAAAAGTTCAAACTCAAAAAAAGTATATGGAAGAAATTTGCCACTGTAGCATATTTACAAAAAATACAATACTCATTTTGTGCGCCAATAAGCTTTTATAAGTCTTTACATATAATTTATTTAAATTCAAATAACTTCTTGAGTTGTATAACAGACAGAGTGTAATTTATATAATATGCATTTTATATGTATTTTTTTCTTAAATATTTATACACTTTTCTTATACACCGCACCGCTATTATAATACATAGCAATTAACAAAGAAACACTGTGACTCTTTATTGTTGTTATCTCTGAGGGTACTCCTGACTGTGCTGTTGTGCAGTTCTTTATATTATGACGATGAATAATATTCTTAATAGTCAGCCACATAAATAATATATTAATTTTGTTATGTATTTTGTATTATTACCTATGCTTATTGATATCTTTTATACTCGTACGTACATGTGTTCTGTATAGGTATCGTGTATAACTTATTATAAAATAAAAAGATCAGTGCATCCATCATTCATGGTAATATTACATCGATCTGTTGTTGTTTTGTTTGACTTTTTTTTTTACAAGAATCAAACTTATATTATATTTAACATAATTTGCTATATACATCCGAATGGGAGTAGAGTAACTCAGATATATATATATATGTTATCTATGCATGGAGACTATAGAGAAATACTAAAATTGACTCTCTGTTTATAATATTTCTACATTACTGTACGTTTAAAAATTATTTTTCTCGGTACCATATATTTTAGTTAGAACATAACATTGTTCTTCACAAGGGAACATCTCCAGTTGATACACACTGCTTTGATAAGTTTTCGGAATTGATATATACTATAGATTGACTACACCGTCAAAATAACATTTCAATTCATCGATTAGTTTGCGAAAGTTTATGAGTTGCAGGTTGCATTAATTTAGTGTGGTGCTCCCGTAATTCTTAAGGTTCTGTAATTATGCGTCGAATGAATAAGGTACACAAAAAACGGGTTCAATCGAATTGTTCGTAAATTCTATATACCAATTTAATATAATATACAAGATTATTTTTTCTAGAAATTCTGGAACATATCATGCTTTTAAATATTTTTCCTTTGAAATTTTTATTGTATCCTAAACATTTTGTTGGAAGACGAGTTGGCATTAGGATCCTGTTGGTTCGCGAGACACAAAAATTTCGAAGAATAGCTAATTCCCTTCACCCTCTCCCCCCCCCTCCCTATCCGACCGCGTCACGCATGTAACATTTATAAAGATAATAAAAAAGAACACCGCAGATTATTTTAATAATATGTAATAAATAACGATTTTGCTTTAAATAGGTATATATAAACTTGAAAATTTGAACTTACTATTTCGTAATGACCTAGAAAGGTTTCCTACATCTCTTGATTCGCATCGCATCCCATATGAAGTAAAAATAATTCACTATATAATGTGCTAGACCAGTTGTATTTGAATTATATGTAATTTTTAACTTATGAATATTTATAATGAATTCGAAAATAAGAAATTTTATCTATTTTCCATTATATATATTTTTATTTAGAAATCAAATTTTCTTTAACGGAAAGTTATTGTTGATTAAAAATAATTTTTTTTACTAATACAAATCTAGTACTACATATTGCATTCGCTCGATTAGCATTTACTTAAACCTGCCATAATATGTATTCATATTTGGTGTTGGTGGTTTCACAACTGCGACGGCTAACATTTTGACATTTCGTTTTTTTTTTTTTTTTTTTATTTATTTTGTTGTCAATTTTATATTTCAATTTATTTAATTTTATTTTTGTTTTGTTATTCGTAGGTTCGTCTGCGGCAACTTGATAATTGTTGGCATATTAATGATTTGTGTTTCTTTTTATCAACTGCAGTCAATCAGCAAAAAGATAAGAAATATATTAATATAAAACATAAGGTTCTTAAATTTTTAAAAATTATAATATAACAATACAAAAGAAGGAAAATTATAAATATGCCCGGAAATAATCATGATAAAAATGTTTGTGTTGTTGTTTTGGGTGATATTGGACATAGCCCACGTATGCAATATCATGTAAAAAGTTTATTGCAACATAATTTTTTGGTTGATCTGATTGGATATGTTGAATCGGAACCCATTAAAGAATTAATAACTACGGATACAAGTATAATAATTCATAAATTATCACCACCACCTGAATTTAGATGTCCACGTATTATAAAATATGCATTTAAATTTTTGTGGCAATCACTATTATTATTAGTGACATTATTTAATATACGTCGTCCAAATTATTTATTAATACAAAATCCACCAGCAGTTCCAGCATTAATAGTATGTTATACATATTGTTTTTTATTTCGTTGTAAATTAATAATTGATTGGCATAATTATACACATACAATTTTGGCATTGGAATCATCAATATATTCAAAAAAAAATAAAGCATCTCCGTTAACTGAATATGCTATAATTGGAGCGGCCAAACACATTGAATCATATGCTGGATGTAGAAGTTATCATAATTTATGTGTCACCCAAGCAATGAAAAATGATTTAATGAAAAATTTTAAAATTAAAAACATTACTGTATTATATGATCGCCCATTTAAACATTTTCAATCTATATCGATAAGTGAAAAACATGATTTATTTTTCCGTTTATCACAAGATTATCCAATATTTTTGTCATCATCAACTTTACAAAATAATACTAAAGAAAATGTCAAGGCTGATGGAGTTGCTATTGTTGAATCCACAGTATTTACAGAAAAATTATCAACAGGTGAAATAAATTTAAAAAAAAATCGTCCCGGAATCATTGTATCAAGTACTAGTTGGACGCCAGATGAAAATTTTACAATTTTAATAAATGCATTAGACAGTACGGAACATTTTATTGTAGCCCACTAGGTATTTGCTTTGGAAAATATAAAAATTAATAAGTTTATTTTTTTTATGTTTGTTAGTTTATGAAGAAAAAGCAACAAATGATTCAACAAATATTTATCCAGATTTAATATGTATTATAACGGGAAAAGGACCATTACAACAATATTATTTAGAAATAATACATGCTAAAAAATGGAAAAAAATTTCTGTGATAACACCATGGCTTAAAATAGCTGATTATCCATTAGTTTTAGCTGCTGCTGATATTGGTGTATCTTTACATTACAGTTCAAGTGGTTTAGATCTACCAATGAAAATTGTGGATATGTTTGGTTGTAAATTACCAGTTTGTGCTATTAATTTTAAATGGTAAGAATATAGTAATTTATTTTCAATCTCGACTTTTCTCTTTAATTATCAATCGTGCACGTATTGGGGGTAGAGACACCAGTGCCATATTATTAGTACTTTAAATAATATAATATGGTTTTTTTTTTAGATTCTTATATAATTTATTTATTATTTAACACTTCTAATATTTTGTAATTTTTTTTTTTTATTTCAGTATTAATGAATTAGTCAAACATGAGCGAAATGGATTTATATTTAATAACGAAGAAGAATTGTCTAAACAATTACAACAGTGGTTTTATAAATTTCCAAATAATACATCATTAGTAAATATTAAGGAAATATTTCAACGTAATTTACATGAATTTCAAATGGTTAATTGGGATGAAAATTGGAATCGGAATTGTTTATCAATATTTACTAAATAATTTAATTTAATTTTTTCTTGGTAATTATAATATTTTTATTGAAACTACCTAAGCGGGTAATATAATTTCGGACGATTCATTGCAACCATCTACCACCGTCTTCCTCTTTATACGACTTTTTGTTTTTCTTATTGGAATAATTCACAAAATTGTAGTAATCCAAAACATACATTGATTTAAATTAACAATGGTTAACAATTAACATTAATAATTTTATTTTTATTCAATTTTAATAATTTCGGCTATTCAATTGAAAAGAAAAACATTTTATAATGTTTTTCTCCATCGTAACTCTACATGTTGTAACTATAATTATAATATTATTTATTTATATTATATACAATTTTAAAAATATATAATATTAATTAAATATTGAAAATATGCACTTTAAATAATAATGTTAAAATATGAAAATATTTTAAAGTTAGTAGTAGAAAGAAATACAGATAATAAAATTTAAAAAATAATTTTAATTTTAAATAGAATAAGACTACAACGATCGGGATTCAAAAATTATTAATGTTAAGAGTTAAGTTAATAAAAAAACAAAAAAAAAAGTAAATGTAAAAAAAAAAACTCAAGGTTATTGGAACAAGTTGAATGCAACACGGGTTTTGCATATTCTATTTCGTATATATCTTTCCGCATCGCCATCAGTTGTTAATGTATACTACCGAGGTAGCAGAATTCATTGATCTACTCAATTATGTTATCGCCAATTTTTTTAGGTATTTTATCGCCACAAAAGTTAGGTATTTTTGCAACCTAGAGATCAATTCGAATACAATGGTATATATTTTATTTATTGAAATTCATGGATTATACCTCAAATAATGATTTTGTTCATGTTCAATTTCACTAGTTATACTCTAAGGTAACAAAATTTATTATTGATATAACCTAATCCAATTTAGTTAAAATCACCCAGAATAATAATGTCATAGTCATTTAAGTTCCACATAATTATTCCAGTGCTTTATTAGGGTTAGCTATTGACAAAAAATGATTTTCAAATCGATATACTACTGGAATTTTATATTGTTTCAGCGTCAGTTCATGTATTTCGAGAATTGAACGTATTTGGTTATTATTGACACTAATACCTTTTTGTAATTTGCTGAATTATTAATATATTGTCGTTTTTGAAATTTGTGTCAATTTTTCGAATATCAGACAACAAAATATGGACTAAATGAGAATTTGTCCCAGCAAATAATATGACTATATTAAATAGTATAAAATTGTAAAATAATTCTTTATTTAAACCAAAAATTTATAATATTGCTTAAAAAATCATATATTTTCATTATTAAATACGGGTATATTAATTTATTTTAATTTTCAATATTAATATACATATTATTATTCGAGACTTGTCACTGATGAAGCACACTGATGAAATTTAATTGTTAATTATTTATTTTAACATGTTTTTTTTATTTTATTTTTAATATCAATGATTATTCTTATTTGTATGTTCTTTTTCCTCATGCATAATGAATATGTTGTTCTCTTCGTACTCTCCCACCGCCGCTAAAATTATAAATTGTTTTAATTTCAAATAATCTCAAAAAAATCCTTTTGCATTGCATAAACAAACAATTATATAATGATATTTATTTTCCATAATATTAAATTAATTTACGCGCAGCAAATTAAAATGATTGAACATTGAACCAAAACAAAAATAATAGTGGTGAATTTGCATCCAGTTATCTTAACACAAATACAATCCACGAATATACAATTGTCATAATCATCAGCATCATCGGTAACAATAAAGCATAAAGCATAAAGTATGAATTAAACCGCACCTTCACTACACCTCAAGTATTTATATTTTATAGAAGGGATCTTCGATAACTAGTCGTTGCAATCAATTTGGATGTTCACTTTCGGTGAAATGCTGAATACAAGAGCAGTTGTATTTCAAATTGTAACAAACAGCATTCTAGGTCATCTTAGAGTCAATACGACGATGTGCACAAGTATCATCAACACTAATGTAGGGAATCTTGCTATGAATGAGCTTTTGATTCAATTAAGCAAACATGATATAATATGTTATGGTTATGCTAATGACATTGTCATAATAATAAAAGGGAAATACTCTGTTATGTGGGGTAAACAGAACTCAAACTATTAAGTAGTGGGAGTATGGATCAATACGAGCAAAATCACGCGAATTCCATTCACTACCATAAGAAAAGCTTCCATAGAATAAACACGATGCAGTCGTGGAGAGCAAAATCCCATGCGAGTGTTAATGGTAAGCAGATACCAAACAGACAAAGTAAGGCTTTGTAATCCGAGAATATATTTTAGTGAATGTATACCATGATAGTGAGGTTAGTAATCATCTACGGTTCAACAAACATTACCTTGTAATGCCGTCATTAATGCTACGTGTACAATCCATTCCTACGTTTCCCATTTAATTTGATTATCGATTTTTATTGTTTGAACAGCACTATGTTCAAAGTGATGTATACCCATCTAAATGTAATTCCACAGACTATTTGATAATTATGCTTAAAGTGTTTTACATAAAAATTATTATAAAATTCGATAGAGTGAACATTTTTTTGAAAATATCATGTATATGCATGTTTAAATAAATAATAGAATATTGACTCTTACGGGAGTTGAAATTCTGTAGAATTTGATTCATAACTTCGGGGTTGTAAACTTCTAGAAGAAATTTCACTGACAACCATGAAAATAATCACTCCACATATAATCACTGGCAATATTGCTTGAAGCATTTTTATTGCTGCAAAATTCGTTTAATTTGCTAAAGTCCTATAGTTAGAAAAATTAAATAAAACAATTGATATATATATATATACATATAAGGCGCACGTTTTTGAGGACTGGTGGATTTGGTAAATTTATTCAATATAATGAGAAATAATTGTGGGAAATAATAGAGATTATGATTCGGCATTAAGCTTTAAAGCTTAAACTTCTAGTTATTATTATTTTATTTCTCTTTCATTATTAAATTAAAATACATTTTTCTTCTTTTTCTTACCGACTCTTTCATTCTTTGTTATCTATCATAAATAAATCATTAATTACATACACCCAAAATGAACGGATGTTCTTTTCAAGAAAGAATAACTAGTTTGTAACTGATAAATGGGCAAAAAATATGCACAGAGAAAGTCTTAGTCTTCTTTTTTATGTGAATGCACTGTTTTGTAATAAAAAGAAAATCCATATACGAAAGAAGATAGAAAAATGTGTGTAATTCAAAACAAATGTAAAGCAATTTTAACTTAAAATAAAAATTAAAAAATGACGTCAATTAATGATTTAATATCTATATTATGTAATGCACAGGTTAAATTCTTTATAATATTTTTATCAATTGGACAAAATGACTTTAAATCAGAAAATAGCTGTCCAATATATATAATTTTAGCTAAATGGAATGTGTAATTAATATTACTTTGTTCACATCAGAATATTAACATATATATTAATAAATTATGTTTTACCTTAAAAAAAACGTGTATATTGCCAAAAACTGATTTGATATTTTTTTGCTGTTGTGTTTCTATGTGTCTACGTGCTACTATTATTTATTTTTTAACAATTTTGTTGTATACAATATACTTCTATTTCACTAAATGTCAAACTTTCTCTATATTATGACGATATGTCAAGGAAGTGCTACAGTTAAACCACTACCTCGGAACTTGATTTGTACAAAGACGACAGTAACCTCTGCGCTCAGGATGGAACGTGTATTTTTGTATTTATTTCATAGTATCAAATTGGAATAATATATGCGGTTCTGATTCTTGTAAAACTGATATGATAATGAATGAAGTGAAGAGAATGGTACAATAAAACTATCATTGCTAATTTTGTAAAAAGAAGAAAAGTGTTCGAATCTACTCTGAGAAACCTAAACTGCCGTGCCATGTAAAAATTATATTTTAGTATATCAAGTCAAGATGTTGGCTTTAATAATACATGCTTTAGATCACCCAGAGATGGATCGCAGGTGCGGGGAAATAAAATTATTGTTGCACTAGCTAACCAATTTGTTATCATTTGTGCTGCCCCACACAATTTTATATGCATTGGCATCGCATACAATTAGCAGTTTCACATCTTTTACCATATCCCTCCGCTTGGAGGTTCCTAGGAGTCATATGGAAATTACCCAGAAGACACCACAATACTTTCGGCTCCTGTTCGCACTTGTACTGGCACGAGGTCTGATGTGACGGTTGCGGCAATAAGACTGCACGTATTCTCTGCCTTATCAAAATGCAGGCTCTGTTCTGTAAGTGCATCATTCGCCGTTTACATACCTGGTCTGCTTTTGTCTTTTAGTACATTAGATTACTTTGACTTTAAGCCCCAATACTGACTTTCATGTTGTAATTATATTTTATATAAACTTTAATATTTCAAAATTTGTTTATTGGTTTTCTTATAGAAAAGCGGTTATTCACGAAAAAATGAACAAAAATTCGTCGTTTGCAGAATCAAAGCAACAAACACAACAAATATATATGCTGCTAAGAAGAAAATAATATTTGAAGAGTAATTTTAGATATTAATGTATAAGTTATTAATTTAAGTTAATGGTTAAGTTTAATAATTTTAATTAAATTGGATGAATTAGGCTAATTATATTAATTAATTTCCATTTAATTATTAATTAGTTTAATTCATTAATTTAAAAGACACAATTTAGATTTTAAGAAACTAAAATATCTGAGATAGATAGGTATTCTACATAACGTTTTTTTAAAGTAGAAATTAAAATATCAATTACGCGCGGGGATTGTGTTATGTAATCACGTTTATATTTTCCATCGCTGACAGCTTTTTGTGTTGTGGCCTGGGGTCGCGTCGTATGTTTATGTCTTCATTTAGAATTTAATGGCTGTAATACTCATCGATCAGACAGAGTATTATGGTTGCAGGACAATAAATTTAGGCATTGCATGCGATGTTCCCATCATGGGACCCCCATGGTTCTAGTTGGCTGGGCTTGTTGGCTACGCCTGATTGTGCCTACCAATATTACAGATTTAATTTAAATATATTCCAATCTAATTGTGAAGAGTTTTAAACTAATTTTTTCACTTGAATGGAAAACAAGTGAAGAAATTAGAAAATTGTCGACATTATCCACTGTGCCACTTGTGTTGTGCGCAGTCATAGGGATCTATTCGTCCCTTTTTACGTTTATCCCAAAGTCATGCTGAACGATATTAGATATAGAAATAACGAAGGCATTATTTTAAATGCTTATAAACATGCTCCGAATACGAATACAATTCCAAATAAAAACACATTTATATTTTCAAATTTTTTTAATCGTTTTTTGACGCAGTATAAATTACTTTTAAATTAATATGTACGAAATTGCCTTCATTGGCATTCTATTTACATGTTGTATTATTCGGAGTTCTATACTCATTCGTATACGGATCATGTTTAACCCCCATATTAGTAGTGATTTCTTTGAAAGAATTATGTGCGAAAACGCAAGTAAAGGTCAAATGTAAAATTTATTTACAATTTTAAATCAGAGCGTTTTGTTTGAATATGTAAGAAACATGTAACACTATTCAGACAAACCACTCTCATTCATTTAACAATTTTTCGAAGTTATCAATACTTAATATGCAGTAGTTGGGTTTTTAAAAATCGTCAGCATAATTGATTAAAGAAGTTATCACTAACGCATTCTGTGCGTCAAGTGCGCGTTTGATCCATTGATCGTTCGTATAAAAAAATAAAGTAAATTAACTGTCTTTTGCTTGTCCATTATTTTAATAGCATCTAAGTAAAATTAGTTTTATATTGTTTTTTCTTCATGTCGATGTCCTATCGCTATACTAAGAATTCCTATTGGGGTGTTATCGTCTCCGAGAAGTATTACTAACTAAAATTTTATGCATTCGTATTTGATTAGGTTATTTTGTCACACGTCATAACTTTGTTAATATAAAATTACGGAGTGCAATTGGTGAATTGTTACAAACTCACATACGAGAGTAATTTACTAATTTGACTGTAATATTTATTGGATGTGCACAACAAGGAATGGCACTATTATGAAATGGTGGCTTAGCGTATGTCTTCGCACACGTCTCATATGGTACACTCCTAGGTTGAAAAATATTATAATATTTTCTTTAAATCGATAAACACACACGCATCGTAAGAATAACTCAAAATCAGTCGAATATTGTTTGATACACGGGTTGATTATTTGGTTGTTTATTCAATTACAAATTTTTTGACTCTTCGAACGCTGGTATTTGCTATGTACAACGAGTGGATGTGCGTGGCTGTGTTTTTTTTAGAGAACATGCTATTTTATTGTTTCAACTTCAAAATGTTGGTGTAAGGGGAGTAGAAAGTCATCTAATTAAATTTGTATTAACACTTGTTGTGAATAGGGGATGCGTTCCTGAGGCTGATCTTAATAATTTATGATATGAACGAGCCGTTGGGTGTGTGTGTAAAATTGAACGAGTAATATCATTTGAACGAATTTCATTCTGGTAGTCTATATGGTGGGTAGGATTTATTGGGAAAAGACGCACTAATTTTATTTATTTGGAATTGACGTAATGGCTTTAAAACGGTCGGTTTTTAATTATTTAATTACTTAATATTGGTGTAATCTCTCAGGCATGTGCAATGAACTGGTCACTCACATCCTGGAAATTGTTTTGCGTGGAAAATTAATAACTTACATAAATTGGTACGTTGTGGAAGAATATCTATTATCTCTAACCATTTAGGCTTCTATTGTATATTTTGTGTCTAATTATTTGTAAATATTTTGTAAGTTGCTATATTTTATAAGTTTTAAGTTATGATTAAGATAAAAAATTGTATTGGTTAATAATTTAAGATTCAATCAAACCAGATATAATATTTTAACAATATTTTTGTTGGTCTATCTCTCTACACGTGTATAATAGCTAATATTTGTGTAGTCAGAAAAACCAATAAAATATTGATATTATAATTAATTCGTGATCGCGTATTTATAATTTTTTCGTGGATTGAATTCAATTTAGCTTTATTTTTTAATTTGTATATGAGTTTTTTTTCAAATGACATTGTCAAAATGTTATTTTTTTCTCATATTTTATAATTTTCTATATTTAAACTACGGGAATCACTTTGGCATGTTATTTTAATATGTTACATACAGGGGATTGTCTCCTCCCAACAAAGTGATAACGTGTTCGGGCTCACACGCAAAGGAATATCGGAGGTTTTCGATAAAACCGTTCTAAGCTGTAGTAACGATTTTCTACAAAAAAAAAAAAAATTTTTTTTTGTTTTATTGTTAGTATTTTAATTTTAAAATTTGAAATTCTCAGTAGTGGATAATAATGATTGAACCATAATTCAAACATCTTCACGGACAGTTAAAAATAGTCATTTTCCTGCTGCAATTATTGAATTTCAACAGTAGTGTAATCATTGGGAACTACATTATCTAACTATTTTTGTCCATCGTCAATAGGTTTTCCATGTTATGGCCGGGGTCGTGGCACTTATCAATTAGCGTTAATTGAGGCCTGGCACGCGCACGACCCTTGTTCTGGTTGCGAAACGATTATTCATGTGATTGTAGACATTCATATTCACAGTAAGGCAAATTTGCCCTATGTAAATAGGTAAAAAACACAAATTTTAACCTTTGCATTGAATATTGGTCTACTCTCGCATGTGCAGTAATTTTGTACTCATAACCGGCGAATTATATTACATGGATAATTATATGTTACGTTGTAGTCCCATGTGAGGACCATGTCTGAATGAAGTTCGTACAGAATCCCTATTTTAATATATATATATATATCAGTTCTTTAGGTCCGTCTATAGCTTTTAAAGCACTTCAAACACCTTCGCGAAATATTTCAAATAGTAATTTTCAGGCTGCAATTATTGAATTTCAACAGTAGTGTAATCATTGGGAGCTACATTATCTAACTATTTTTGTCCATCGTCAATAGGTTTTCCATGTTATGGCCGGGGTCGTGGCACTTATCAATTAGCGTTAATTGAGGCCTGGCACGCGCACGACCCTTGTTCTGGTTGCGAAACGATTATTCATGTGATTGTAGACATTCATATTCACAGGAAGGCAAATTTGCCCTATGTAAATAGGTAAAAAACACAAATTTTAACCTTTTTATTGAATATTGGTCTACTCTCGCATGTGCAGTAATTTTGTACTCATAACCGGCGAATTATATTACATGGATAATTATATGTTACGTTGTAGTCCCATGTGAGGACCATGTCTGAATGAAGTTCGTACAGAATCCCTATTTTAATATATATATATATATCAGTTCTTTAGGTCCGTCTATAGCTTTTAAAGCACTTCAAACACCTTCGCGAAATATTTCAAATAGTAATTTTCAGGCTGCAATTATTGAATTTCAACAGTAGTGTAATCATTGGGAGCTACATTATCTAACTATTTTTGTCCATCGTCAATAGGTTTTCCATGTTATGGCCGGGGTCGTGGCACTTATCAATTAGCGTTAATTGAGGCCTGGCACGCGCACGACCCTTGTTCTGGTTGCGAAACGATTATTCATGTGATTGTAGACATTCATATTCACAGGAAGGCAAATTTGCCCTATGTAAATAGGTAAAAAACACAAATTTTAACCTTTGCATTGAATATTGGTCTACTCTCGCATGTGCAGTAATTTTGTACTCATAACCGGCGAATTATATTACATGGATAATTATATGTTACGTTGTAGTCCCATGTGAGGACCACGTCTGAATGATCTTCATACGGATTTTGTAATTAAATACATTTATATGGTTTCTCATTTTTTAATTATCTTGTTCTTCAACCATTGTAATATCTTTGATAAGGGGAAATACTGTCATAATGTCACAATGTTATCGCTATAAAATATATAAAAATTGGGTCACGTTTATGTCAAAGTATAAATGCAATTCAAAATGGTTGCTGAGTTTCACCTTTGACACAATTTTCTTTTATTTTTTTATTTTTTTTTTTTTTATGGTTTTGGAATATTTGTTGGTTGGATTTTGTTTAATTTGTTAATTAAAATTATTGTAAATAAATGTATAACAAATAAAAAAAATATTAATATGAAATATAATGTAAATAAGAAAATGTGTGATAATAATAGTTTGGCTGCAATGGAATCTATATGTTTTACTGCAGCAAGAAGATAATAGGCAGCTTGACAGATATTCGTCTGCAGCTCATTCATTGAATTAGAATTGAATTTACAAAGATGTAACTGCAATCAATATAATTCCATCTGAAGATTTTGTTGATGTATAAAATTGTAAGTATTAAATTAATAAATTTACTAAAAATAAAACGAAAACTATCCAATAATTTCATCACCTAATCCTAACCTATAAACATTTTTTTATTCAGCTTTTTGGTGCCTTCCACATAAATCAATTATTGTTTTCAACATTTGGCCGCAATATTATATAAGGGATGGTTAGCATGCCATATTCATATAAAACATTTACATTATGAAAGTGTGGTACAAAATACGACATATTCAAAAAGGTATTTATTATTATTTTTAATTTTGTATATTTTACTTTTTTTTTTACAAATAAACCACACACACACACAAATATTTTATTATTGTTTTTCCTTCGACGAGCATTCTTCCAAAGCATTCTGCAATAGGCAATAGATGAATATTTATCGATTTTTCATCAGCAACGCTATCTCTCTAAACAATCCAATGTAGGTGCAAAGAACTAGGTAGAATCATGATACGAACTTCAACGAATTATTAATAAAACGTTAACAACATTTCGGAATATATTCTTAATATTTTTAACACTACAAAAAATATTTCTATAAATTCTATAGCAAAACTATTCACAAAAAAACAAATATTATTATTATTATTATTATTATTATTATTATTTATTAATTTATACTCCTGGTAGCTTTGACCATATAGAGAAATATTATTATAAAAATCAAAATATTTATAACATAAAAATGAAGTATGATGAGTATGAATTGATTTTCATAACCTTACAACAGCCATTATACCGATTTAAATTTTGACTATTTTCCAAAAATTTTTATACCGCTCGTATTTATGCAAATAAACAGCGATAACAAAAATTATTTATTGAAAGAGTTGCTGTCACATTGAATGCTTATTTAATTTTTTTGACTAATATTTATGTCATATTAATTAATTAAATATATGTTTGACTTACCAATTTATTGACTTTATTTGCTTTGTTTATCTTTAATAGATTGATGTATATAATTTGTAAATGTATGTAATAAATTGATTGCTTTTGAATACACAAATATCCACAATTTTCAATAATTCATAATATCAGTCGAATCATATTATTACTAAGAAATTATTTATTTGTGTATGAAAAACAGTATGAGGAAATTAAAGAGAGTTTAGCAATAGTGAATTTAATAAAGGTAAGAAATCGTAATAGAATATATGGCAAGAGGGGAAATACATTGTTATTTTTTACTTTTCGTTTTCTCATTTCAGATGGAAATAAAAAGAAATGACTTGTTTTTGTTGTTTTGTGTGTTAAGCAAAATATAAATTTTTAATAAGAATTACTTATCTGCGGAAAATGGCATGGTAAAGTATAATTCAATGATATAATTTCTTTTAAATGAAAATTAATGCTAATTAATATAATTAATATAAAAATTTTACTATTTTTTGTAATCCTAAATTAATATTAATAATGATATTACCATATATAATTCAAAAATTCAAAAAAGCATTAATTTTCAAAAGTAGTATATAAAAATTAAAATTAATAATTTCTTTTAAATGAAAATTAATGCTAATTAATATAATTAATATAAAAATGTTGCTATTTTTTGTAATCCTAAATTAATATTAATAATGATATTACCATATATAATTCAAAAATTCAAAAAAGCATTAATTTTCAAAAGTAGTATATAAAAATTATTTTATTTTTAAGTATTTTCCTATGTAAACAAACACACACACACACACACAATTAGTTTTAGAATTGCTTTTCCTACGACGAGAATTTCTACCATTGCAATTTCATATAGAATAATTAATTTTCTTAAGACATATGAACATTTTAAAATGAAAACTCTGAGAAAATTCATGAAAATTTCGGTGTCCTCTAGTGGTAAAAAATGTTTATAATGTTATTATAACATTTAATTGGGAAATTTCAGGAAAATCGAATAAATTTCAAGGTGGAAAAATGATGGTATATTTGGTAAACGGTAAAAATCCTAGCTCAGCCGTTTGAAGTGGCAGGAATATGGGATTGGTTTTAAATGATAGGTAATTGAATGACCTATCTTTTTGTAAAAAAAAAAACGGGATTTTTCACCATGCATATGAAACCGTTATATGAAAATTCCGGGAAAACGCGTAAATAGATTCGGGTCCTCTAGTGGTAAAAACTGTTTCTTATATTCTAATTAAGACATCTGGAAATTTTCGGGAAAATCCGGAAAATTTTAATTTTGATCGGGAAATTCCGGGAAAACTGTAATAGTTAGAAAACATTTTCAGTACCACTCCCTCAGTACATTTACCATCTAAATCCATTTATGGCTATAAGAAATCTGTAAGTCATCAACTTTGGGCGGGAGAAATTTCCCGGAATTTCTGAAAACCAGGTTTTGGATGTTTTCGAAAAAAATTTATGTGTTAGCCAATTTTTGTTACAGCCAACTTGTAGAGGATCTTAGGGCGCACAACAAAGCTTCTGGACTTTTTTCGTGAAAAATTTATTGGTCGACTTATGACCGATTTAAAATTTTGAAATTTTCGTGTAAGCCTAACTTTGGGCGGCCATTGTGGGGAAGCGGTTAGACTTAAAGAGTTGGGGTGGGGCTTAAAAGACGCGGCATATAGTCTACTATCTGTGATAAATAGGGCACCGGGAAATTCCATTGGGAAAGCCGGGAAATTCCCATTTGAAAACATGAAAAAATCGATGTTTTTCGATGTTCCTGGAAAATCCACATTTTCCATTGGAAAATTCCAAAAAAAATCTGATGATAAACTTTGGACCTTCCTCTACATTTCTGCATCATTAGATTTTTGGAAAGTCCAGTATTTCCCGACTTTCCAGTACTCGGAATATTGGTCTGCAATCGATTTTCCGAACTTTGGGCACCCCTAGTTGGAAAACCCTTCTAGATAGGAAGTCACCCCCATAATATAATTTGTAGCCCTTGAGGAGCACTATCACTGGAGAGAAGCTCTTCCCGAAATATTGAGTATTTCCGGAGTTATAGGGGTCCAAAAGTGACCCATTTGGTACTTTCGAAGGTCCATAGCTCCGCCCCCCGAGGGAAATCCGGCAAAGAGGTCGACAGATACTGTTTTTTTTCCGAGCTCTACAATCCCTGAAAATCTGAAGGTCCTACGGGCAAAAAAATTTTTTCGGCAGTGGGTTATAACCCACACTTTTGGGGGTCAAAAAAGTCCAAAAAAATAGGGCTGGAAATAGGCTTAAACGATGAAGGGGCATCGTCCGAACACGAATCCGTTGAGATAACTCGAAAATTCCGCCTCTAAGTCGGTCAAAATCGTGTTTTAATATTGGGTTGTTTTGTTCATAAAGTACCGAGAATTTCCAAAAAAAAATTTAAAATAGTTTTTTTTTTTTTTTTGCAATATTTTTTTCCATCATCAAATTGGAAATACACAACTGAGAACACCAAGTAGAATTAGAATATTTTTTTTTTCATATATGTGAAACATATTTTTTTGTTTTTTTTAAGAAAATTTTTTTTTCGGTTTCGGTAAGAAATCGAACCCGCCATATTCATATCACATATGAATATTCACTACACCTCTACCTCATACACCACCAAGCTTATTATAGTCTACATGTCGGTTGCGTTATATAAGGTACAAAAATTTTGAATTTATTTATTCGGAATGGGTGTCACATTAAAGTTGATCCTTTTTTTTTTTTTTAGGTGTTCACATGTGGAGTCGCTCTTTTTTTTTTTCTATATTATTATGTATTGTATTTTATACTTAACATTTTATTTGTTTTTTTCTTTTCTTTTCTCAAAGGTGATGTTATCAAAATTGATGGGACAAGTTAATTTTTTTTTTTCTCGTTTCATATTTCAATGGACGGCAGGCACAGGTTGGATTGATGAACTTAATCAAATAATGAGACCAACGAATTTTTTTTTTTTTAATTGAATTAATTATGTGTTTAATAATTTTGTATTCATAATATGCATGTGATAAATATGTTACATTTTTTTTTAATTAAAATAAAGTTACATTTAATACATTTGTTGTTATTTATATAATTTCATTTCATATTATTGTTCAAAGGTATCAAAATGCTTCTTCGTCATTTATCAATTTTTGTGGTGATGATTAAAGGTTGAAGAACTATTGATGAACTTAATAAAATAATTATACAAATATTTTTTTTTTTTTACACTAAATTAATTACACTTAATTACTATGTTTATTAGTTATTATTACATTTAAATAAATATCACAATTAAATTTATATTATTTTATAGTCAATATTATTATATCATTCCATTTTATATTAATCTTTAAAGACTTCATCGCCGTTTTCTTTGTGGATGGATAAAGTGCTATCAATCCATTGCAAAATATGATTGTTTTTGTTTATGTTTGTTTTGCAGAAAACAAAATACATTAACATTACAAATAAAAAAAAAATAATGTAGATGCATCCACACTTGATGTAACATGGTTTGATGATATTATAAACTTCGACCCATCCAATTTTCTTGAGTTCATTAAAGCGCTTCTGATATTCTTATATTTTTCAAAGTTTCCAAATAGTTTTATATCATAATAATTCATACAGCTTTAAACTGAAATATAAATAATAATAATTAATTAATATTCTATACGGATGAAATAAAATTAAATACTGGGACATTACCTGTTATTAAATCTAAATTTAGTCAATTCTTAGAATTACATATATCTACTACTGTAATAACTATCTTTTTTATTTTGAAAATTTTATGGTTGAATACATATTGACACATAACTCAGAACTATAATTATTGGTAGCATTGTTAATCGTGGCTATTGATTATCAGCTTCTAACTGAAAATTATTGGTAAACGTACAAGTGCTTTATATGCTGCTGATGAAATTATACAATTATTTTCCATTGGTTGCAATTGAAATGATGATTACTTTTGTAATTCAATATTTATTTAAATATCCAATTGATTGTCGTTGTAAAATCATTGAATTAATGTAATTAGCGGTTAATTGGAGACACAGCCGGTGAACTAATATACAAATGTCCGAAATTTAATAATAGTTTGTTGTTGTGGTGATAATATTCTGTTGTTATATTGCATATGATAAATACTTATTATGTTGTTTTTCCTGTTGATTTAATTGTTGTCATTGTGTAACATTGTAGATTAATTACGATTTAATAATCCAATTGATTGCTGTTGCCATTATGATTGGTGCTGGTGGTTTTTCTTATGGTGGTATACCCATTGACATTGAAGCACCTGTAAAATGTTGCAATACAATTGACATTGAATCTGTTTGAACTGCATCTGACTATTTTACGTTATTTTATTAAATATATTATTATAAATAAAATATTCACTGACTTAATAGTTAGCGATTTTCATTGATGATGCATTTTGAAATTGAGTATTATATTATTAACTTTTGAAATGTTGGTGGTGGGTCGCGTACATAAATAGATTATAAAAATCATGGATATTATTATTGATTTTATCACAACTTTAACAGTGCTGTAACGCTTAACACATGAACACATTTTTATCAATAAGATAATACATTTAATCTTAAAAATATATAAATATTAAATCAATCTGTATTTTATATAAATCATATTTGATATTTACAATGTTCAATATAATGCAATTACATTTAATTCATAATACTAAACAGTGAATGATTTAATTATATTATAATAATAATTTATATTGATCGACAAAGAATAATTTATAACACTTAAATCCTAATAAAATATATTTTTGTTAGTCTCTAAATTGAAATTTTATATAAACATAGTGCAGGTTATCTCTGCATGTTCTAATAACACATTATGATTTCGTTGTTTTCACATTGAATTGTGAAAGAAGTAGTTAACTTATTTAATGTTTACAAATGTCGACTAATTCTTCAAACATTATATTAATGTTGCTAAAACGAAATTGACAAAAAAAATAATGATAGTGTCACAAATACATTTTGTGTACAATTAAGAAAAACAACGCGATTTATATAATCGTTTTACAACAGTGGCAGTGCAAGAGCTCAAAACACGTTATCAAATATTAAAGTTAATGCAAAAATGCCTTAATATAATAATTGTTTTTATGCTCGCGCCGCGTATTCACTGAAAAATCATCTATAAAATAAATAAAATAAGTATGCACGTTTGTGGAATAACCGTCGTCAATATATTATTAATTTAGGACGAATTAAAATTAAAAAAAAAAAATATATAATAAATATAATAACTTCCGCCAAATTAAATAAGTTTAATATATTTATGACAAAGTGGGCATTCTGGTTTAGGTTGGAATGCCTTGATCAGTACTTCCATACATTCAATGTGAAATGTATGTTCACACGATGCTAAACGTTGTATGTTTTCAGTTTTTGAATCCAAACATATATCGCAATGATCGCTGTAAAAATAAAAAAAAAAAGTGAATATTATTATTTATTAATTATATTACTTAAATTAAGAATGCATGTACTTGGTACACCGGTCCAAGTCTATAGTATTAATTGGTATGTCTACTATTGCCGAATCTCCAGAACCACCTAAATCGTCCGATTTAACTGCATCGCAGGATTGTTTTGTCACATTGTTATCTTTACACTTTGATGGAATTTGTTCAAGAGGTTGTTCTGATCGAGATTCATTCTTATTATCACACTTCAATGGAATTGGTTCATCTGATATTGTTGCCACACTGGCATCTTCATGATTTGATGGAATTGGTTCACATGTTTGTTCTGATCGAGATTCATTGTTATATCGATGCGCCGATGGCATTGATTTGAATAACTTGAGTCCAATTCGTCGTTTATGTCCTCTAAAACTAGATTTGACAAAATAAAAAATAAAACAACCAATAATTATACCAGTAGATATTACATAAACAGCAGGATGTGTCATTATTTCAAATACAATTGATTATTATAGATTAAATGTTGAAATTTCTACTTCTTCCAATTTTTTTTTTGTTAAATCTCAAATTATTGACAATTATTTTTTTTGCAATAAAATAATAATAATAATAATAATAATAATGGAAATCCTGTTCCTGTGTTTATGTTAAGCATAAAAAAATTCAAATACCCACTATTTTACAGCTACCAGCGTTTGAATACATTGTGTCGCTTGTTGAATTGCATCTTCTTCACCTTTAATTGTTACCCCAGAGCATCCATTAGGACCCGGATTGCGATCAACCTTTATATACACTTTGAAATTATCTTGTATTTCTCGGATTTTTTCGCCTCCTCGTCCAATTACCAGACCAACTTTATTTGAGTCGATTTCAATATGCGATGAAGCTGGTCCATTTATAAAATTCCGGCCTGATCGTCCGCCTCCACTTCCGCTACCACCATAATTTTGTTTTTGTTCATCACTTTTACCGTAATTAGAACGATATCCACCCTGACTGTATCCACCATTTCTTTTGTAATTCTCCCCACCACTATCTTCGCGTCCATTTCGGCCATCACTACCACCTTCGCGTTCTTTTCCGCCACCACTACCACCTTCGCGTCCTTTTCCGGCACCACTAACAAATTCGCGTCCTTTTCCACCACCACTACCACCTTCTCGTCCTTTTCCAACACCACTACCACTTTGGCGCCCCTTTTCGCCACCACTCCCAAATTCGCGTCCTTTTCCACGACCACTACCACCTTCGCGTCCTTTTCCAACACCACTGCCACTTTCGCGCCCCTTTCCGCCACCACTACCGTTGCTTTTGTTTCTACCGTAACTACGACCACCGTTTTCTTCAGTTTTCCATGATTCATTCATATTGATTATGTGATTTTCTGATAAGCTCTTAAACACTGATAATTTATCGTAATATATTTATATTCAATTTAACAACGAAATATCACAAAAAAAAAAAAAAAAGTATTAATTTAAGCTTAAGCAAAATATGTAGTTAGTTGGCAAATAAATTATGTTCTAGTAATTTAATTATTTATTGAATATATACTCCAGAAAATAAGCATTAAAAATGAAAATAATTTACTTTATTTAATTTTATAAAAAAAAATGCACTTAAAATTGTAAAATAAATTGCATAAGGCTTACTTTTTTTTTTTTTTTTTTTCAATATTTGATATAAATTATCCATTTTTAATACTTACAACAAATCTTTTTATACCTATTATTCTTATACTAAATAAAAACAATGATTTTATATTAATGAAAATTTAGATAAAAATAAATATTAATTATAACGATAAGAAATGAATCTATTTTTTTTTTATTTCTTTTGGTTCTGCTCAATTGTCAAACAATGAACTGCAACCTTCATGTCGTTAAGTCAAAAAAAAAAAAAAAACAATGCCAATCTATTTTATCGATATATAAAGGTTGTGTTCACTTCAATTTGTATTTTAAAATTGAGGTTATATTGATGCGTCCCACTTAGAATGTGAGAATTTTATGATACATTTATCGACCATCCACAATCTTGATGCCATCCATTGGTATTAACGTAATTGATTTTAAAATATCGACAGCACCTTCTCCGACTCTAGATTCTTCTAGTTTTGTGTGTGATGTTCTGGCACGTACCATCCATACCGTGAGCGTTTTTTCTATTTAATAGATTACACTTGGAACTAGTTATATTTATACCTAGATAATTGAATTGGTACAATGAGTTATCATCCTGAGGGTCACAATCCCACGATTAGCAGCAAAAGAAGTTATAATATATAAAATTGTCGCGAAGATAGAGTACCATCTCTTCTTTCATGTACAATCGGCATCGATGAGTACCTGGATTATTTTGATGGAAAAATGAATAGAGGTTAAAACGGATATGCCTAATCATTATTATTAAGAAAAAATATTCATACAGTGTCCTTATCCTACAAACAAGACTCAACATTAATTAATCAGACTGACTAGAAATTAAATTTTTGGGTCCTGAATGAAGTGTCTTATAATCTAAAGTTTATAAATTCTTTAAAATACATACTTGCTATTGTAATTACTATCGTTTTCATTTTGTTGATTTTGTGGTTGAACAAATGTTGCCGCATAACTATGAACTCTGTGATGATATGATTGTGATGGCAACCTCATTTATTTATTGTAATTATCAGCTTATTGACAACACATTCGGTAAACTAATACACTAATCAATAATACATATCATCAATATCACAATAAATAGCTTGTTGTTGTGGTGGTAATAGTTGCTGTGCTTATTGCATATCATAATAATACTTATTATGATAATTTTCTTATTGATTTAATCGTTGACATTGTAATGAGTGATATCGTCGTAATAGTTTCTGATAGTGTAGAATAATTACGATTTCATAATTCAATTAGTTGTTGTGATAATGATTGATGTTGGTGGTTCTTCATCATATATGGTGACCCCCATTGACAATTGAAACTGAATCTGGTTGAACTGCATCTGACTATATAATATATAATAGAATTTATTTTAAATCATTTTATTAAATATAAATATTATAAATAAAATGTAGACTGACCTAATAATTAGCGGTTTTCATTGATGTTGAATTTTGAAATTGAATATTAACATTTGAGTACGAATTAAACAAAACAAAAAATATTCTAATTATACTCTTTTGCAATTTTACATAAACTTAATAAGTTTATGGCAAAGTGGACATTCAGTCTTTGGTTGAAATCATTACTTTCATCAGTACTTCCATACATTAAATGTGAAATGTATGTTCACACGATGCTAAATGTTGTATGTTTTCAGTTTTTGATTGCAAATATATACCACAATGATAGCTGTAAAATTAAAAAAAAAAGTGTATATTATTATTTATTGATTAAGAATGCATGTACTTGGTACACCGGTCCAAGTCTGGGGTATTAATTGATATGTCTACTATTACCGAATTCATCATATTGACGGTTATTCAGAATCGCAAAATTTTAAAATTAAAATTATATTTAGCTCACACTCGCTAGCGATTTTATTTCGGTACTGACAAATTGGAAAGTATTTTGCTGTGATGAATTGTTATATGCACGGAGTAATTTATCAACGTGAATGCAATGTTAGATAGCTATGCCATAAAAACGAGATTCACTATTGCGTGGTCAACCGATATACTTATTCAGTAGGCTGCCGAAAGGATACCCAAATACTAATTTGAATCCATATCCAACCCAAAATATTTAAATAGAAAAAAACCTAAACTAATATTAATTATTTTTTATAGTATTCAATTCAATTGTAATGTGTTCGCAAATTGTATAGCAATTGATTTTATAAATATTGCTGTGTAGCAAAAGAAAATACACCAATTAATTCATGTAATGCATGCCGACCGATATAAGGAATGCAATAACAAAATAATTATAATAAAATATATTACTTATTAGAATCTCCAGAATCACTTAAATAGCCGATTTAACTGCATCGCAGGATTGTTTTGTCACATTGTTATCTTTACACTTTGATGGAATTTGTTCACGAGGTTGTTCTGATCGAGATTTATTTTTATCTGGACGGTAATAAAACCAATCTTCACGTTTTGATCGATTGCTTCCATAAGGTTGTACTTTTTGTCCAAAACTTGATGTGACAAAAAAATAAATAAAACAACCAATTTCTGCATCCGCAGTTATTGCATAAACAGCAGGATGTATCATTTCAAATCCAAATGATTACTAAATGTGGAAATTTGTTCTTCTGCTTCTAATTATATGGTATTTTAATTTAATTAAAAATTAAATATATAACCTAGAAAATAAGAAATCGAAAATTGTTAATAAAAATGTATTAATAAATTATTCATTTTTAATACTTACAACCACTAACAAAATAAAAACGATTTTATTTTAATGAAATTTTAGATAAGAAAAACATAAATTATTAAAATTATGGTAAAATTAAATGATTAATTTATTTAATATTATAGGCAAATTTTATTATTTTCTAGTATACTAAAATAATTCATGTAATTCATGGCATTACGAAGCGATATGTAGGTTGCAGTATTGTCTGCTGAAGTGCTGATGAAAAACACGGTGGCTGGCAGGCCAAATACATGTTCGCTTTAGAGTTAATTCTTTCATGTAAACCACTCTTTAATAAAAGTTTTCCAATTAAAACTTAATTTATTATATGATTTGATGATTTAAAATTAAACTAAATATAACATAGTATTGCAAAGTTTTCAGAGTCAAGTACAATACTGCAATTTTCAATAGTTTCAATGTAGGTATCAATTAGCTGTCGAATAAGTACTGCAACATTGTACTGAACTCTGAAAACTAAGTATAATAGTTATAACTAACACTAAAAATTTACATTTTAAATCATTTTGTTAAAAATAAAATATTTGGAACAATTCTAAATTCAACAATATTAATCTTTTTCATTATATAAATTTTGATAAAATTACTAAATCTATAAGGCGATTAATTATTGCTTAAATTTAATATCATCAAACATCCAACCTTATGCAAAGGAATTATTTATATAAATTAAATTCTAATTAAAACTATACAAGTTTTCAAAATTAAAATTAAACTAAATTTTATTGAAACTAATTAAATAAAGAAAAAAAAAATGTCATGAAATCATTGAATTTTTAGTTTTATTTTTTGTTAAGACGAGTGTAGAAAATAACAGGGCTTGGTTCGTGTAAGAAGATTACTGACTATCACCATATCATTTTGTGGCTATTTCAACATACTATATATGTAGCTAATGATAAGATATAACAAAATAGTGACGGTGATAATCATAAACACGATAACACCATTAATTAATTATGAAAAAAAAAAAACAAAAATCGTTTACGCAAATTGAACAGGTGCTCTACAATTAGGACATGAAAGAGAAGTTGCCATATTTTCCTTTAGACATTTTTCGTGAAATTTATGAGAACATTTCAAAGCTTTCCAAGTTAATGCATTTGTTGATGTCAAACATATTGTACAAATCACAGGATCGCTATAAATAAAATAAAAAATCATGCACGAATATTTAAAATGATAAAACATTAAAATTTAATTAAATATTTAGCATGGATTCGGTAAGCGTACAGAGTGTATCCACGTACTCTTTGTTTCGCACAATTGACATGAGAACTTATTTATTATTTTTAATAGGAAAGTCTTCATTGTGAACTGGCAGTTAGAATTTTAAGTAGTTAACAAACGTTCAGTGCGGACAGTCACCGGCGATAATATGGAAGCAATAAAGTGAATGATAATTAAAAATAAAATCAGCAAAAAAAATATTTCCAAATCATCCAAACAAACAAAAGAAAGTTTAACCTTTTACAAAAATCTGTATGTACTAAAACTGTGGTAAATTTTGCCACATTGAAAATGCCAGATTTAGAAATTATTTCCTAACTTTATAACAGAAATATTAATAGAACATTTAGCAACATCAATCTGCTGGTATTGAAAGAATTTTTTTTTTTTCAAAATTCGGTTTAATCCATACTAAACTAAGAAATAGTATAAAAATAAAGAAACCTGCAAATTTACTCTTATTAATTGAATAAAATATTGAATAGGGTTCGTGTTCAACCATTTCCTTGACCCAAATGATATTTTATATGCAAACATTATATTTGGAACCAATTAAAACTAAAGGCCAACTGCAAAATTACGGAAATAAATGATTAAAGAATAAAGAAGGGAAATACTCTGTTTTTTTTTTATTTTCTTCTATGTAAAATGTTTCCGCAACTAATTATTAATATTAGCATTTAAGTAAAAATATCAATTGTAGTATATAGAATAGTTTAAAAAATAATTGATTATAAAAATCATGTCAGTCACAGAATAGAAATTAAATCATGCATTATTATTGTAAAAAAAAAAAAATTAATAATAAAATATATTACCCATCAATATCTGCACGAAAACTTGCCCAATCTTCAAACTTAGGTGGTCGTGGCGAACGTGGTCCATGTGGTCTTTCTTGTTCGCTAAAACCTGAAGTCACAAAATGAAAGATTAAAACACCAATTGCTACACCAGCAGTTATTGCATAAACAGCAGGATGAGTCATTATTTTAACTCCAATTGATTATTAAAATAAATGTTGATATTTCTGCGTCTGTAATTATATGGTCTTTCAATTAAACTCCGATAATTGATTCTAGAAAATAAGAAATTAAAATTTTGAGTAATTTCAGAACAATATATTGTATATAAATATAAGATTCAAAAATGTTTGCAATAGATAAGAATATACGATATGAAAGGTTAGTTTGTTAGGTTAGGTCGTTTTAATCATAAAACTTAAAATATTTACAATAAATTCATAATTTCAAAATATATTCATAAGATGCATAACATAATTATTTGCCAAGTATGCAAAAATCATGAAATTTATTCATTATGAATTGATTGTATGTCCACTGGATCGGTTATTTTCTTCGTTATAATAGGTAAATTTTTCTGATTTAATTTTGTGTACCTTTTTTTTTTTTTTGCATTTAAATAATATGTAGAACTTGCATTTTTTAATTACAATACTTATGAATTATGCTAACGATTGAAATTATGTTTAAGTTTATTAAAAATAAAATAAAAAAAATACCTAAATTCTACAAACAAAGAAACACAGCAAACTAAAACAAAAATAAAATATTTTCATTTTTTTTTTCGACTTTTATGCATTTGACAGCAATAGAATTTATCATGACGTTTTATTTATTTGCTTTCACTTTACTGTGTACTTGTCTATAATCGCAGTAGATGTCAGTAGATACGTATTATCCACCGAATCTACTAAATCTACCTTACGTATCCCACTATTATATTCAATTTTGCACGAAACACAAAAACTGCTTAATTGATAAATTTATGATGCTAACCTGCCTGAACATATATTTTTCTAGATCAAAGACTGATACGTAAAACACAGCCGCCCAAATTATAGCACAATAGTCAATTTTTGTTTCCTAAATGATAAGATGGCAAAGTGATCTCACTAAATTTGGGAACGATGGGTAATACGCGAATAGATTAAATAGTCACTTAATTTACATCACCTTAGGTATAATCACTATGCTGATAAGATGGAAGATAACTAAAGGTCAGCAAAATTACAATGATTCACCTTCAACTACACCCGACTAAATTTATTGAATATGAGTACTAAAGTACTTTTATAGGGGCTGCAGTTAAAACCTGATACTGAATAGCGATAAAATTGGAAAACATTGGAGTACAACAGATTATATCCTTTCACCACTACTATTATCATTATAATTGTCGATTGTATAATGAAATCTGTTAGTACAACCTTCTCGTGGTATTAGTTGGGAATTATTCAATCGATTTGATGAAATTCATTATATATAATTTGCTGACACATATGAGGCTTGCCATGCAAAATAAACAACAGTTTTCGATGGCATAAAATAATTGATCATCAGTAGCTTCAGATGAAGAGCAAACAAGAACAGGAATTAATATTCAAATTAAAGGATGAAAACGAGAAATGGATCGGACATACCTTCTTGAGAAGGTGTGTGGCAGATATTATAAGGGAAAATTTGAAGTGAAGAATTCGCTGGGTAGAAGGTTAGTGACCAATAGAAACATTGCGTAGAAGGTTAGGGTAAAATCTGAAGACTTTGAATTGAAATAGAATAAGATTCACTTTTTTATTGATGCTCTATGAATCCTCACGGAGTACTGATGATGATGATGATGATGATGATGATGATGATGATATTGATGATGATGTTGATGATGATGATATTGATGATGATGTTGATAATGATGCTGAAAATGATAAAGCTGAGGATGAAGGTAATATTGATGAATAGGTCAGCCATTAAGTTTTTCGATAGACCGTTTACTGGATGAAATTCCGCAGAATTTCATTCCCAGTTAATTGTACATCCATTCTAGAGTCAGTAGTTCAGTCTATCCTACAATATACGATATATAGTGCAAGCATCCAGTTGTGGTCTTTTTTTTCGTTGACCTGCATGCAGCGTTGATATTTGTTGTAAAATTTGGACATTTTTAATTGCTTGCAGAGAAGCTAGTAAAAAATAGAAGAAAAAAAACATAATTACTACAACAACATTATATTGTACTTAACATTTCTTGTAACTTATGCCGCCTCTTAGTTAGTTTTTATAGTAATTGTTAGATTGGATTAAGGAGTCAAAATTTAAAAAAAAAAAAATTAACGCAACTATATTTTTTCAATTATTTTTATGTTTAATTCATTAGTTCATTTTATTTTAATTAAATATAAATTTCATTTTTCATTGTGCTGTTAATTTGTGGGTATGATGTGCCGTGTGTGTCTGTTTGTGGATTTTTATTTAAGCTTTATATAAAATGTACGTTAATTATTATGCATTAATAATATATTTGCTCATTTAATTATCAAATCATTTTATAATTTAAAAAATACTTTTTACAGTGATTAAATTTCATTTTATCTTGAAATCATTTCGTATACACATAAAATTTGTTGCATGAAGTGATGTGTGTGAAATAATAATCTTTATTAGCAGATTAATAAATCAAAAACCATGAGAGCAATACTTATCCAATTTTTATTGGCTGCAAAAATAATGGGTATTTCACGATCTTGTTGTTATTATTCATTCTATTTTAGTCTACACATTTGTGTACAATATTTTAAATTTTAAAAATCTTTACGAAGTAAGCTGCTCATGAAGCAGTTTGTTGAATATTTGAATTGGAATTCGGTATATATGTTTAAAAAACAACAACAACAACAAGCAAAAATAACAATGATCGTTATATTGGAACGTGGTAGAGCTTGTTTTTTTTTTTTTTTTTTTGTCATTATATAGAAATACGATCATACGATCTTACGGATAATAAAATTTAACAAATTAACAAACACACATATAACGAAGACAGTGAATATCCTTATTGTGTGTATTTTTAATGCATTTTATAAATTGGACGTGATGGGAAGAGTGGTTCTTATTATAGTAATATTATCAATTATTTACAAATATAATTACAATAATTTTTTTTCTCTACAATTAAAATTGTTAAAATGTTCGTTGTTTAAATTTTCTACAATTCCATATTTTGTTAAATAATATGTTGTTAATTATAATGTGAATTTATTTTAAAATATTATTATATTTTAATATTTGTTTATGTATTTAATGTTTTTTTTTTATATATATATTATTGTGTTACAAATTCTTATTTAATTATATTAATACAAATACTACTTTAATTTTTGTAATCATTAATTATTTATATATTATTAAAGCTTTTATTTTCTTTTGTTAATTTTTTTATAATGGTACTCGCTATCTCTCTCTCTCTGTGTGTCTATATTAATTATTAGGAGGTATTCTAGGATACTGTTTTTTTTTTTTTGTAAAACAATTTGTTATCGGGATTTTATCTGGAAAAATATATAATAGTGGTGTAAAAAAAACAAAAAAACACACATTTCCAGAGAATACCTCCCGGGTCAAACTATGTTCGAACTACATTATATTTTCTAAATGATAATAAAGTGTTATGTTGTGGTCCCACAAAAATTGAAATTAAAATATTTTTTTTTTAAACTAATAATATTTATATTTCTACACTATATAATTTCTAATTATTTAGTAAAAATTATTTAAATTCTCTTAAAATATTTTCATATTTAAATTTTTGAGCGTATATAAATTTCTTAATTACATATTAATAAATTATTATAGTTATATAAACTAATAATTATATAATTTTAAATAATTTTCCACTAGTAAAAGGGGTGGCGGCGCGGATTGTGAGTGCTCATTTGTGTGTTGTGCGTGGGCTTATAAATATATATAATATATTGTATAATAAATGTTAATTATAATTATATAGAAATTATATAAATTACAAGAGTAAAACTTATAATATATGTGTTTTAAAATATTTATAAAGATTAATATAATGTAATGATTTTACACACGCTGTATTAAATATTTGGAAAATCATCTATATTTTTTACATTTTTTTACTTTATTAATTATATATTAAATTGATTATTTATTTATATTTCAAAGTCTATGTGTTATAAGTATTTATAATTATAATAATATAAGGCGCACTCTGTGTTATAAGGAAAAGGTGTATGTTATAGACTTATATAAATTGACTGTCGGCGCCGTTGTCAATCAACCTTTTGATATTGAATATAATTTCTAATTTAACCAAAAAAATATACGTTTTATTTACGAATAAATAATTTTTTTAATATCAAAAGTTAATTGAAGAGAAAAGAATTTTTCAATTTTTATTTAATAATTAACATGCGATCTCGCTTCAATTTATATTAGAAGATTATTATATATTTTCTAAAACAATATTTATGTTATGATATTGTCTATATAATTAATTATTTATGTATAAATTTAGTGTTTACAATACATTTAAAACTATAAAAGCGCATATATAATTATAAACTTATAATATTGTACAATTATATAGATTAACATCATCACAGTAATTAATAGTTCTCCTCCACATAAAAAGAGGAAACGCATCTTTCTTATTAAAATTCAGGCAAATAATTATTTTGGATTGGCACAGGTGATTTTCTATAACTATACGTGTATTATATACAATAATCTACAATTGATTCGCAAATGAATTTCCGGGAAACATTCAGACATAGAATTTTATCAATATATAATATGATTTAATATAAATAAAATACAGAGACATTTATTTATATGACTTCGGTATTACGAAAATACATTGAATAAACATACTCACACACACACACACACACACACATATTATCAGTTCTAATCTTGGTTCTAAAATAACCCATACATGTCAAATTGGTAAATTATTCCATATGCGTGAGTATATAACAATCCACCAATTGGTTTACAATTATTTTTTGATAGATACTTTATTAATTCAATTATTCTTGTGAAAGCATTTTGCGTGTGTTTTGCATAATTAATCTTTGAAATAGCGTTCAGCACGCATATTGGTTGCAACGATATTCGCTTTTTGATTTCAGTTAATTTTAATATTTGAAAAAATTTGCTAAAATTTTAATTTTTGAAGTTGTACGTAGTTTTTTACAAATTTTGAACATAGATTGAAAATGGGATTATATATGAACTGTTTTTAAGAAGTTTATGGAAAATTATATACGGGATAGGTATCGGAGAAAGATTCTGAGAACCTCTGTACAATTATTAATTGATTATCTATAAACTTATACGAAGTACATATTGTAAATTATATTGCCCTGTTCTCTGGTAATTATGTTCTAGCAACTTCATAAAAACTGTTTATGTTATAGTACCATTCTATAACATTTCATTAAAATTCATGACGGTAATAGCGAAATTCCAAAAAATCTGAATGTAAACATCTAGTGATCCTAAAAAATACCAATTATATTTAAATTTTATTTCATTTTATGAAAATTTAAATTGAGGATCTCCAACATTTCCAAAATATCTTGTGTTTCCAATGATATTAAAATACCAGTTCAAACTTTCAATGAAAACTTGTATCATATATCTCTTTTTTCTATTTTATAGATGTTCTTGAAATATATACCGTTTGTGTATATGAAAATTATTCTCTTTATGCAGGGATTATTTGCTTAAAATGTCACACGCAATCAATTATCTAGGACGAAAGAAGTAGTATGAACGACATCCACAAAAAATGATGATTAACATTCATTCCAGTTAAAAAAAAAAACAAGGAAAACTATATACGGAGCAAGAATAAATAATATAGTTAATTAAAAAATAAAATAAAAAATTATAAATCACCTTTTTTTTTTAATTCCCATATTTTTTCTTCTGCTTTTTAAATTAGGTACTGTTTTTTTCCCATTGAATTTGTGGATTTTCTTATTACCACTGAATTAATTAAAAAAAAAAAAACATCTTAAGAAATTAATTACCTAAAACTATTAACTATAATTTTTCTTTTTGTTTTTTTTTTTTTTTTTTTTAATTATTTGCTATTGAATCACCGCTGCAAGAGCTGCTGACAACACCTTCGGTGACCGAAGGTAATATATTTTCATTTGATGATTGTCTGATGTGATGTGCAAAACATAGAAATAGAGAAATTATAATTTATATATTATTTAATTAAATATAAATATATAAATAAATTACCGTTCAGCCATATGATAAGCACCGGGTGCTGAATTTGAACGACCAGCACGTGTAAAACGTTCTAAACGTGATCCACCACGTTGTGGTGCACGTCCAGAAACTGCCTTTGAAAATGGATTTTGAAATGAATGTTTTTTTAACATTGTTTTTATCAATATTAATGTATCCAATTTTGGTATACTTTTAACAACGGAATTTATATCTTCCTCACTTATTTGTACTAAACGACAATTATCCTCTTCGGATGGTAACGGGCTGGTATTATTTGATGTTACCCAAGTATGTTCCTAAAAAAAAATTAAAAAATTGTAAATTATATTCGATGAAAATCGGTTCAATATTTTGTTCTTATTTTTAATATTGAAATTGTAATTTAAATAATAAAATCCGCTCCACCCAAATGAAATTGTAATAGAAAATGGTGTAATTGTGGGCTCTATGAGTAAATACGTTGATAATAAACTATTCTATAGTCGGTAGTAATTATTTAATTATTTAAAAGTATTAAATAGTTTTAATATATATTAGGAGAACACTCCAGCGAATATAAAAAAAAATATTCTCTGAACATATTTTAGTTTAGCTTTTTTTCAATTAGATAAAATAACAATCAAACCATGGAGGATATAATTCAGGGACAGAACAAACCAATTCCATAAATATAACATGATTGCACGAGACTTATGATATGTAGAACTCATAGTACATCATAGTAACATTTGTTTTTAAACCAATTGAGTACACATCAACGCTGTGCAAAACAATACCATCGAAATATACTATTTGAATAATTAAAAATAAGTTACATTCTTACGTGCACCAGTCAACAGCTTCACATTTGAAAATATTTGAAAACATTTTATCGATGCAACACCAATCATTGAATGCATTGATATTAGATCTATAAATACGAATAGTTCTAAAAAATCAAATACATTTTCGGACAGACGTTGCATTACATTAAATAGATTATACGCGCCGCACATGTATCATACGAGTACGACTATAAAAAAAAACATAAATTGTATATTACATTAATTTAATGGGAAATAATAATGTTTAATACGTCAAAAAAATTAAATGAAAGACCACAATATATATAACACTACTACCACCTACCTACCTTCATCTTCTCATTCCATAATCCGTTACAAATCCCCAAAATCATTATGACGTAACAGTATAAAAATTTGTGTTTCCGTAAATATCAACATATGCATATAATATATATATAAATAGTTATAGTACACCAGTAATACAATCTCTCATTCATATATATAATGTGAATATTTGAACTTAATACCATATAATACCATAGAACTATGGTGTATGTATTTGTGTCTTATATACATGCCCAAATATGTACATAAGGAAAAAAAAAGAAGAGGGTGAGACTTCATGTTCCCAAGAGAAAAATAAAACACCAAAAGTATATGAAATTTCTGATTATATTATGATTAAGTAACTATAAACATTAAAATGTAACATAATGTAAATATTTAGTTTGAAGCGAGAAACGATTGTAACACATAAAAGATAAGTGATTTGATAAAGTATAGGGACAAAAAAAATAAAAAACGAAAGAAAATTGTCGCATGTTACCCACACACAGTCGGTAAATAAATAAAATAAATATTTATGAACAAGTATATTTATGAATAAATATTATACCAATAGAATTTTACCTTAATTTGCGGTAATGTTAAACGTTTTGATGGATCTTTATTTAACATTCGTTCAATTAAATCACGTAAATCATCACTAATTACTGGTTGCTCTGGAAATTTTAATTCATCATTTTTAATTTTTTCATATACAGCCGGTACACTAGTTGCCATAAATGGTACATTTCCATATACCAACGCATATAAAGTTGCACCTAATGCCCAAATATCAGCTGCTTTACCACTATATGAATGCTATTAGGAAACAAAAAAGTGAGATATTAATGAATTTATGTTTGCTTATAAAACAATAAAAACAATCAAATAGTAAAAAAAAATATTTAAAGTGCAATGATTTCAAAAAGATTTATTGTGTATATTGCCATCCTCATATTATCCTCTCCAGACCAGAGATTCATTAATGAATTTCAGAATATAAAATCCAAGTTATTTCTCCTTTAGCTGAATAAGTGCTACGCCATTTTTGTGCATATGTTTTTCTGCAGAGGGTTTTATTGCTATATATTTTCTTCTATCGATGTTAATTTTGTGTACAAATCTTTTTGGTATTTTCAGTAGTGAAGATTTTGTCGGTGATTCTTTTAATTATTTTGTTAATTTTCTTTTAATTATATATATAGACGGATAAATATTATATTTTGTTATAATTTATAGGTGAAAAAGACTGCAATTTATGAGAGTGGGTACAAATAAAGTATAACAAATATAGGACATGTTGGATGCTTGAATTTACCAATATTAAATTAAAAGACAGTTTTATAATATGTGAAGCTAAATAATGGGAAAAAAATAATTAATTTTTATTGGTTGATTGATAGAATTGTTACAATTTATATTCTAACTAAATTAATGCCATAAAAAAAAGGACGAAAATATGTGAAAAAGGAAATAGGAAATTGCGTCATCATATGTAACATAACAAGCGACTAATATAATAATAACAAAAACATCATATATACATATTGTGCATGAGCTTAAAGAATACAACACATGATATAATGTATGTTTATAGTAAGGAGTGTTTTATTTAAGTAATAAACCTGTAAAAGATTGTCAAGGACGTGGGTTGAATATACACGAAATATCTCCCCACATATATAACCATATAAATAACCAAAGAAAGAAATGATGTGAAACAAAGCGAAGAAAAAAAATATTTAATATTGTAATCACGTAGTCGCTATAAATAGAATAGAAATGCCTTCATTGTCGTCAGGCTATGGCTATGGTTTATTTATATTAGTTATACTACGTTCATACATTACATATTTTATTGTATAGATGCAGTGATAACTCTTTTATTATAAATACTTATATACGAGTTATATTTTTCCATTATTTCTCTTGCACACATAAATACAATACAAATTACATCATATCACCATCACCTCAGCAGCACACAATATCAGAAGATCTCGTTCAATAAATTTAATATACCATCAATCCATCATATGTCATCATCATCATCATCAATAATATCTCCAACAACACCATCACTACTACCACCACCACCAGATACAAACCAAACTAAATGAAACGAAATTAAATACTTTAAGAGCAACCAAAATAATATAATAATAACATAACAATAACTAATAACTACATTTATAACAAACAAATGAAATCTTATTGTATTTGCAGTTGTAGTACTCTTATACGTTCATATTTATTTGTGAATTTATCATACAACTCTTTTTAACAGCATTTATTTAATTTATTTCATTATTATTATTATTGTTATAAAGTTGTTATTGTTATGATAAACACAATGTTTTTGTTTGCTATATAACTTACATAAGCTTAGAGTGTGAGTGTAAAAGGATAAAGAAAATTCACATATCATCTAATTCATATGGCGCATTTGGTTGGAGATAATAAAGTTATTCCATAAATATTAGTAAAAGTGAGGCAAAGGAATGCATGTACTTTACTCTTATACATTATACTTATATGTAAAATATACAGATACGGCCAAACTAAACAAGACAATAATAAAGACATAAAATATTAATGAATCCAAAATTACCTACAAAATTTAACTAACACATTACAAAAGGATTGATGAGACAAAGCACAGCATATTCCAGCAATAATTAAATTAAATGGTCAATGGGCGCAAATATCGACAAAGATAAGGCGCAACAATAGTTGCTGAATATCCACAACAAATTAATGAGACTGAAATAATTGAGTTCATACAATCACCGCTATGCAGATGGATCTATCATATGAAGAAATTAAACATATAATATACAATGCAAGGAAATCTCCAGATGAAATTTGCATCTTTTTTGTTCGGGGATTCACGTTTTTTACTGTGTACTTTTTAATTACATTATAGATAATAATTAAACAAAAATTATATTTACCTGACCGGTTAATAATGTTTCGGGTGCACGAAATGCTGGCGTACCAGCTGTTGAACCATTATTCATTGATGCATCTTCACCTAAAAATTCATTACAAACACCTAAATCAGCAATTTTAACACGTCCACATTCAGCTAATAATAAATTGCCTGGTTTTATATCACCATGGATAATACGCTGATAATGCACTAAAATTATTAAAAATATATTGTTAATTAAAATAATTATACATTTCTATTCCGCATATACGTTGGATCCACCACAACAACAATAAAATAATCGTATATGCGTAAACTTACAATATTCTAATCCTTCTAATGAATCTCTAAATATACTCCAAACACGTTCTTCACCTAATGGATTATCCGTTGGTATACCTAATACTTCACCTAGCTGTACAAGTTCAAATACTAAATATAATGAATCTTCTAATGGATCATCTAGTACTTCAACTAATTTCACTACATTTGGATGGTCCAGCTAAATAAAAAAGAAACAAAAAACCATGTAAGAATTAATTGAATTTTTCATAAGGTGGGTGATGTACTAACTTTTTTTAAAACAGCTATTTCTCTATAAACTCTATCCAGTGGTGATGTGCCACGTTTTGGACCTCTACCCATAAGACCAGCTTTACGTAACAATTTACGTTTTGATAATATTTTCATTGCATAATGTATTGAATCTTCTTCACTATATGCTAATTTCACTAATCCATATGAACCCTATATTGAAATTTTGAAAATTATTAAATATTAATAAAACATAGTAGTTTTCAATTTCACGCGGCTCTACTCGCTCCCTTTTCTCTATCCACACTTACTTGACCTATTTGATCCATTAATTTATATTGATTTAATTGTAAAAAACTACCGCTTTGTTCAATTGATATACGTCTTGATTCACGTAATGGTCCACGACGACGTCCGCTACGTGGACTACCGTATGGGCTACCATACGGACTATATGGCACATTTGGATAAATTGGTCGTGTTTGATCAAATGATTGTACTTTTGGCATCATTCCATAATTAATAATATTTGTTTGTGATGATGATGTTGGTATTTCCGATGATTTTGATATTGAAACATGTTGAATAATTGAATCATCATCAGTAATACGATCATCGACTATATCTAATGATTGAGTTTTGGGTAATATACGAATGTGAGGGGGAGGTGGTAAAGCAATTTTTTTGGTACTGGTAGCGGTATTAGTAGCAATATTTACATTATTAATATTAGTATTACTGGTTGTAATTATGGTATTGGTTGTTATGGTATTAATAGGTTCTTCTTGATGACGACGACAATGATGATGATGTTGATTTGGATGATGATCATTATTATTATTATTATTATTATGTTGTTGGTAATTGTGAAGTTGATATTGTTGATTTTGGTTATAATGATGTTGGTAATTATTATGTTGTTGATGATGATGATGATGATAATGATGATTATAATATTTAGGTAATGAATTTATGGATGATGTAGAATAATCAAAAATACCTGTTGTTATTGAACTATTATTATTATCACTGCAATTGGGAATTTTTATAAAATCATTAACACTACTACCGGAACTACTATTTGAAACATTGTGTTGTTGTTGTTGCTGCTGCTGCATATGCTGTGATGTAGCCAACGACGATGCCGCCGCATTATTTCTATCATCTAAATGTATTTTGGTCATATCACATTCTAAACGTTGTTGTTCACTATCATCCGAATTACTATCAAATGAAATTGAATTGTTGTGCAACATTTGTGTGGTTGATGATTGTAACAATTTAGTATTTATATCCATACTACTATTACTACTATAATTAGTATCTGATTGTATTGTAGATATATTTGTACGTGTTCGATATAAATTTGTTGGAGTTGTATTACCACTTTCCACATCAATTGTTTTTTGTCTGTAAATATATAAATTAAATATTATGCAAATGAAAATTTTAATTTTATTAAAAATATTGAGTGTACGGGATGTGGAATACTATGTGACAAAATTGACCAAGGACACTACTGATTTTTTGTGAAAATTTACTACATCAAAAGAAACTGTTGGTTAATCATCATGATAACATAAAAATAGCTTCAAGTAATAAGAATCACAGTATAACGCTACTCTGAATTAAGTACCATAGTTAAAATAATTATATTTTTTTATCCTATAGTCAAGTAAAGATGAGTGAGTGATAGTTATACAGTTTACAGAACCAAGTAAAAAACTGTTGGCATAATATGGTCGTTTTACTTGCAGACATGCTCAATTGCTTATAATAATGTTAAATATGAACATGTTTGGTTTAATTTTAAACAGGTATGATAAACTTCTGTGACCGCTTCTGAATATCTATTTTTTTGGTTGTTGATGGATCATGTCGTTTGGCCTGGTTTACACCAGTGAGCGACCGATGCATTTTCGCTATATTGCCTATAGACAAACATAATGATATCCATAAAAAAAGATGCAAATAAGATTGTATATATATTATTTGTGTTATTTCCAAAATTCAAATGAGTGTGTACGTACTTCTTTTATAATTCGTATATATTGTACAATAAATACTCGCTTTTAAAATACTTTTATTTATTCAAATTATAAATTTCATTTACATATGCGATGAGTTGCGGAGCATCATTAAAAATTCAATTGCAAAAAAGGCAAACAAATATCAAGAGAATATTATAGTAATAGGAAAAAATATATAAAAATATAAATTTTATTTTTATATAATTCAAAATTTAAATAATTTTCCTTTTCATTTTCAATTCAAATATCGGAATACAACGCGACACAAGCAAAATACTAATAATACAATAATAATAATAATAATAATAACTATATAAGTACTCGTATTTATATCTTCTCCAAGTATCACCATTTACATAAAGAATTTTCAATATAGAAAAATAAAAACATTTAACATTTTAGGAACAAAAATAAATAAATAAATAAATTACAGGCAAAAGTCACACACACACCAGACGAATTTTGAAAATTTAAATTTATAAATTTATGCTGCAAATAATGTGCACATAATTTTAAATGAATTATATGGAATAAGAAATTAATTAAAGGGATACCAAATTTAAGAAGAATTATTGATCTCAATTTTGGTATAAATATAAACCAATGAAAATCATCTGGATTTGTGTCTTGCCGCAAAAATCATGATTTGTAAATTTGATGCAAAATATTTTTTTGCAGATATAACAATTACTTATTTGAGTATTGGAGTATTGGACGAAGTGG
This sequence comes from Bibio marci, assembly GCA_910594885.2. NCBI lineage: Eukaryota > Metazoa > Arthropoda > Insecta > Diptera > Bibionidae > Bibio > Bibio marci. The sequence goes on along the minus strand of OU343116.1, from coordinate 2,191,973 downwards.
TTATAAGGAGATGTCGAGACGATATGGGATAAGGAGGTCACCAAATTCAAATGAAGAAGTTAAGATGTTGACATATGTCCAAATGTAGATCTGTTTTTAAGTTATAGATAGATAGAGACTTAGCTGTATATAAAAATAGACTAATGTGTATGCGTCGTCGTCGTATACAGAGTTCAAATGCGCATATATAAAATATTGGAATTGGTATATTTATTTATAAAATATTTATTGTATTTATTTATTTTTGTATTTTAAAAACATTGTAATTATCATTAATTTAAATTTTTTTTTAAATATTATTTGTGTGTGATGGTGTCTGTTTGCGTTTGTTCGTATATACTACACGCATAATCTATTTTTAATTAAAAATTAAATTAAATTTTAAGATGAAAAGAAATTCGTATTTTTTTTGCTTCGTGTGGTTGGTTTATTTATTTAATTTTTTTTTTTTTTAATTTAACAATTAACTTTTTAATTTATAGACAAAAAGAAAAAAATAAAAAAAACCAAATTTACTCTGTACTCGTACTTAATAAATTATTTCAATAGCTGAATATAACTAACTGGTATACGACGTGTAGTAAGTGTAATGTAAAATCTATATGTATTTATTTATATAATTTTAGTAGAAATAATTAATTTAAAAACTTATCTAATTTCTACGCAATATTAGTTAAAAATGTATATATTCGTTCAATCAAATACTATTGCTTTAAAAGAGTTAAATATGTGTATAGAAATATTACATATACAAGATTTATCTGAAGATATACAATATATAAAATCATGTGTAATTCAATTGTAAAATTGGAATGATAAATTGAATACATAAATTGAAATGTTGATCAGCCAGATGTGTGAAATGGAATCAGTATAAATGGAATTATCATAGAAATTGTCTGAATCCAATGATCCAATTTCAAACTTAATTTTATATCAAATATCACTAAAATTGAAAAGTAAATATGTAATTAGTATTCTATATTATATAGTGATTTCTCAGAACTTAGAACAATTTTTTTTTTTTATATAAGAAGAATTTCTGTAATATAATTCCAGAATTATTCTGAGTCTATAACAGATTATCTATACCGGATCTTCTTATTAAATTGTCTTAACTATTTTTCCATATATAATTTTTTACATTTCTGTTATTCAGAATGTATCGCACAAATTTCAATTTTATATTATGAACAATATAAGAAGGGTAAAATATTCTATGCATATACATTTATTTCTATACCGTGTGCTCTGCTATCAATTTTTTCTATTTTTAATTTAGTATTCATCCATAGTAGAGTATTGTTTCGTTGTTTATTATTTAGTATTTTTAGTATATAAATCCATCGATTATCCATCACAACATGTAACTTGTATTATAGTGTGTGTGTGTGTGGTTTAGGAAATAAATTTTATTATGTATAATATTATAGTACAGTACAATGCATAGGTAATAATATATACGGATCAAGTACATAATAATATTTTATTAATAATCAATATAAATTTATTTATATATGGGAGAAAGAATATATACTCGGGCTAGAGTATTTTGTTATGTATTTAATTTATTTATTATAAAGAACAGATGTAACAGATTTGAATTTATTGTTATTGCTTATATATAAAACAATTAATTCTAATACTTCTTCTACTAATATTGGTTTATTTTATAGCCCACTACACACACGTTCGTGAAAGATGTGCAATCGGATATTGGTTTACCAATAACGTATGTAGTAATTTACGATTAATATTCATAATTCAAGCAAACTTTCTGGATTGATTGAGAGAATTGGTTTTTTTTTCTTATACATAGAGAAATTATATTGTTGTATTATAATTCCGGCTAATAATATAATTTATACCTTTGAATATCTCCAATGCGTGGTGGTGGTGGTGCATGCTGTTTTCGACAGCCTCCATCATTCCAGGATGTGGCCGCACTACTGGCTATAAAAAGAAAATTAAAAGAAATTAAATTAATAATTGTTCATGTAATATGTGAGCCGGTGTATATAAATTGTTATTTTCACAAAAAAAATGTATTTAATGCGTTAATCATCGTTTGTATTGTTTATGTGATATTTAAAGTTTTTTTCAACCATCAATATATAAATAACTTTTTTGTAAATATTCATTTTTTATTTTTTAAGTGTAATGTAATTAACTTTAAAGTTTTATCAATAGGAAAAAAAAAATAAAACCCCATATAGACTTTTTTGTTGGTGGCGACAGCAAACACATTTTAATAAACAATATTAATATAAAATAATATAAAGATACATATATCCATTAATAGAGGATATTTACATCGTCTGTACGAAATATAACCGCTGGCATGGATTAAGAAAAATCGATTTGTAGGATTCATCAACAAGTGAATGTATATAATAATGTGGCTGATTGAAATGTTGATTGTAATTGTTAACTATATTTAATGTCTTCATCAATTGGAAAATGTAAATCGCGATTTCGTTTCGCATAAATTAATTAACAGACAATAGACGACGACGGCCATACATTTAGTAAGTCATTCCGGTTTTTTGTTTTCCGGACAGACGGCACATTATCTACCGCATAATGTATTGTAATACAAAACACGAAAAATAAATTTCAATTATTATAATTAATTTCTCTGTTTTTTTTTTTATCTTTTATATAAATTTAAAAAGCAACGCATAAAATAAAATAAATTTTCATTTTTATATACTGTGAATTTTGTTGTTCATAAGAGTTTTTCTTATATTTTATATTCACAACAGAAAACTTGTATCAAAATGAAAAATGGAAAAATATATATCTACAAAACATTTTCTTTTATTTAATTTAATTAAATTCAAAATTAAAAACCACATCGTAATTTTAATAAGAATATAATGTGTAGTATAGAATGGATATAGGAGAAAAAGGGTATTTTATATGACGTATACGAAAATATGGTTTTGTTTTGTATTTTAATGAATTATATTTGAACAATATACAAATATATATTAAAAGAAGGTGATCCACAAAGAATTTCCATTTCATTTTCGATTTTACAAATATTATCAAAGCCAATGTATGGTACAATATATTGATTGAAAAATAATCGTTTAATTGGATTGGATGAGATTTACAGATTTGTGGAGTAGCGACTTATGACTTTTATTCAATAAAGATAATCGTTGTAAATTGTTTAGTTTATATTAAAACGTATTTCAATCACATGCACTTTGGCTTACACTGACTTAACGAAATGCTATGAAACAGTCGTCAGTTTAATAAGTTCTGTTCATAATATACATAAGTAAATCAACATATAGAAGACGTTATCAGTGCTATTATAAACATTATACAAATTCATTTCTGTGTATATGGAATAAAATTTAAAATTTAGATTACCATTAGTATAAAAAAAAAATAATAATAAACTTAACTACATATTTTGACTACATCCTATAAATAAATATTTACTCCCAATATCAATAATACTCTATGTTTATATTATCAACTAACATTGTACCATTATCGAATATACATCTATAATATAGGCCATATGCTCTACACAATCTATTGTAAATATATACAATTTTAATTAACTATAACATATCTAAATTGTGTCATCTGCAAATTCAATGAATTTAAATAATAATACAATAGAATCATATAATATTTTAACAAATGTGTTATAAAAATATATATATATTTTAAACGCAGAGTGTGTCAAAGAATTTTTATGATTGGATATGTAAAATGTAATAGAAACAATAGTAATAATAATATTTGTATTGGTATTTTCATTAATAATAAATCCCTTACTGGCGGGCGGCTTCAATATACACTTGTAACAGACAATTAATAATATTATTCAAATATTCAGTTAACTTTGTGGAATTGTCTCAAAAAAAGAGTACTAAAATTAATTGGAATTTACATTCAAACACTAAACACATCAATCAAACGACATCAAAATTATGAATTGGTCTGGCTTCGCGGACTGTGCGGTGTACCAACATATTATTACAAACGGATGTGCAGTATACAAAGGAGTTTAATAGTACATATTACCCCACATATTAATATAAATACTGCAATTTTATGTGGTAGAAAAAATAAAATAAATTAAAATTTTGAACAGGATTATTTTCTTATAAAATTGTTCAATATTGAAATTGAAATTCTCTGAAAAGGAAAGGGTTAAACATATACAATATATTTTACATTGTATATATTGTACATAGGTAGGTTGATATAGAGTTACGTCATATGTTCATATATTGTATTTTGTATGTGCATAGGGTGGGCTTTATCAATTATCAATTTAATTAATGTATGCTCTTAATAAATATATATACAATAGTTCAGACAAGTTATTTAATATATAGATATTTGATATGGAAGTAGTATTTTTTTTTTTTGTAAAATAAGAAAAGAAATATAATAATAATATTATTAATAGATTGTATTTAAATATAAATTAAATTATAATAGCACATTTAACTAGATCAAAAATATATAGTAATAGATAATTATATAAATACTAAATATTATAACAACTATTATTATTTTTCATATTTTAATACTTAAAATTTATACAAATTACAACATAAATACTGATATTAATTAAAATAAAACTTTCATTATAATGCCTGTGAAACTCATCTTTTTGGAAAATGATCAGATCTGTGCCGATAGAACTCTTTGCCTTTTGCGGCTAACCATTCGATTTTTTTACTTTTTCAAAGAAATTGAAGTCGGAAAGTGAGTGTTAGTCATAAGGGTATATGGGTATGGGTTCAAACATCTCTGTCCAAATATATTTGAAGTGTTCTTTTCATATGTGGATATTAAGTTTTCGGAGTTGACTTTACTGCTTGAATAACTATGAATGAGTTACTAGCCCCCCCAAAAACATTTCTTCCTTCTGAAACGTATGGTCACCATAACCTTCTACACTTTCCATTTACATATATGGTATGATTACCTTCTAAAACAAATCTCATAAATAGTAAATAGTAGCGCCAATTGTGATCGAAATATAGACATATCATATGCATATACACATATTATAACACGCAAAAGTATACATTTATCTCTATATGATAAAGATTTATATATGTACCATATTATTTTATTAAATATAAACGTTTTATTCATATGCAACAGCCGCAATGTACCCAAATTAAATTATAAAATATTTATATATGTTCATTTTCAGTTTTTTTTTTACTAAAACACAAACACATGCGACAAATATAATTTAATTTAATTTAAATAATTTAAATTTTTATTGTCATTATTTACATGTACATTTAATATATGGGTATATTAAATAATAGTAGATATATATACAATATATCGCATTAGGCCTCCGCCGTCGTTATATTTTATTAATATGGTTATACATGAACGTTACGAATACACAATTTACATATATATTTCATATATTTGTCGACATATTGGCGGCATTTGATTTTAAATGGTTTCGTTTTAATATAAAATAGCATCGTGTATATATATAAAATTATTGTCAAAATAATAAATTACTATATATAGTTAAACATCAAGCAGCTAAACATAAAATTTAAATAAAGTGTTAAAATCAATTTATTTGCCTTTATATAGAGCTGGCTATATATATACAATATATTATATAGAGACAATGTTGAAATATGGACATACAAATTGTATCATAAAATACACCTTCTTTCCGAAAAATAACTGGATGGTATGGATTTATTATCGCTCACTCGACTTTGAAAATAAATTGATTTCGTTCATACCACCCAAATGAAAGTTATGTTTTGGAAAAAACAAACAAGTTTTGTTCTTTATATACATTTTTTGACCGCGACACACAAAAACTATACACACACACCATCAATTAATTTGCATTGTTGCACAGTTTGTTGTTATAAGATATGTTTCGCTGCAATATATGAGCATACATCAAATCAGCGCAGTCAATAGATAAAATTAAATTATAAAATCACTTCGGTTATTTTTCGGACAGAATATATACAGAATGAAAAAAAAAAAAAATTAAGAATTATTTCATTGAACACACATGCAGTGCGGAGTATATATATATATCAATATAGGAGAAAATAGAGTTCAATGATAAGGATATATTAATATACAAAAGATTAGCATATAATTTGAACTCATGATCAAAACAGATTGATTTTACTATAAATGTGTTGTTTTTGATTGTTAAAAATTGACCTATAATATTGATGGGATAACGATAATTTAAATTAAATTCAGTGAATGTAGTATGTCATTTTTTAAGGTGAAAGAAGTTGTGCAAATGTTATAAAAGTATTCATACTGAAAATTATTCAACTGAATATTATTATCATTTGTTCAAATATTAAAATCAATTAAAAGCGAATATTTTTATTGACGACTATTATATTTACTAAAATTTTAGATGGATATCTGCGCATAGCAGCAATATTGAATCAGGAGGAAAACTTTGTGCATATATACAATAAGTATAATTAACCTATAAAATCTACTCGGTGAAGGTGGGTCGAAATTAGAACCAAACTGGGGGTATCCTATTCCACATTTAAATTTAAAAACCTCAACATAGATCAAATTCACCTATTTATTTTCAAATATATATAACTTTATCCTATTATGCGAATATAATTTTAAAATAAAAATAGTATATCATGTCTATTATTATTGACATAACATCATTTAATTTAATCATGAAATAATAAAAAGTTATTTAAAACTATTACAATATAATATGGTAAAAAACATAACTATATAGAAAAAAGAAATACTAATCTATATAAATATAACTATAATAAATTTCAATTAAGTATGACAAACTGATATTTAAAATTGTTGGTATAATTCTATCCTATAGTTAAAGAAAAAATAAAAAATATGTTTATGCACGCAGCCAGTAAAAAAGCCTCCCGGCCAAATAAATTACGTATTTTATTTATACAGTGAATATTGTATTCAAGCGACGCGTCACGTAATAAATATATGTGTGTAACCGAATATTGCATTCAATTAATATGAAAATAAATCCAAGTAGCAACGCAACATACGTTTTAAGTTAAATTTTCATTTTCAAATATATTATTAGAAATTCAATGTATTCAAATTCAAGCGAATTTGTTCAAAATATATTTTATATTCATTCATTCAATGGAATATATTTTCTGGTGCCATCAGTTTGGAATATAATATTATGTGTTCACTGTATATGGTAGGGTATACCTATATATATATGAATGTAATATATACCTGTATAATATACAATATATAGTTAAATATCATGTAATAGATAACATACAATATATATTTTATAAATTTTACATTATTATACAATTTATGTAAAATGTTAAATAAATAAAAGTTTTTTTTTTCCAATATGTAAATTGTCAAATGCAAAAAAATTTATAATTATAAATTAAATTAATTTCAATTGCATATATACATTTTTATAATGAATTTCTTGTCTATATATACAATATATTATTGTATATTATTATCTAATTCATTAGCACAACGAACACCCGTATAGCTTTAACTACTCTCTGCCCATTCCACTACGACTTGATAACAGCTAATGGTCTACAACTATGCGAAATTAATGGAAAAATTCTCATAACAATAAAATCTTCTGAAGAATAGAATTTCTATAGAGTCTATTATTTATTATTTTATGCGATTATCATAACTATTTCAACATAATTACATATAAGTTCTAAATGCTTTGTATGGGATTGCTATATGTGTGCTATGTTGTATTTATGATAATATATAATAATAATTAAAATTACATATACAACCCCTAATTAACACACCTCCCTCCCCCACCACTAACAAATCCGTTTATAATAGTTGATTTATTAGAACTTTTGAACGTAATTATTTGTTGGTAAGAAATTCTCTCAGCTTCACAATTGACATTGTTCTACCACTCAATTATGGAAAAACGGTATAGTATTGCCATGGTAAAAAATTCAATTAGATTTTAATGAATTAGTTTAAAAATCGGAACCACACATCGCTCACAAAAACATTTTCTTATAAACACATATAAAATGCGATAAAAATAATAATAATAATAAATATGCTTAAAATATTATTAAATTTAAAGTGTGTGTGTATATACGTTGAATACACGCGCGTATAACTTTTTTTTACCATATAAATGTGCAAATGGTATACATAATACAATATATGTTTGGAGACATACAATACATAAATACAAGAGGCTCAAGAAGAGGTTTGTTTAAAAATTCCAATCATTTTATTGATTTAATATACCAATTTAGCTGTACATCATCAGCAATCTAACAACACTTCTGTGATCGTCGTTCGAATAATATAATATAAGAGATTTTATTTCTTTTATAACTTCTCTGCTGATGTTGTAACAATTTTTTCGGTGTCCATCATCTTTTCAATGATTTAACGGACCACGTTTAAATTGAAGTGGCCGAATTTAGAAAGTAATGTGTTAACCATTTCGAAATGAAATTTTATCATATTTCTACTGCTTCTTCAAAATTATGAACTATTTGAACATGTTGCGTATATTTTTTAGTATGAAATTCAATTAAATACACATCTCTTATTTTTATGTTATAATAAATATATGTCTCTATAAATTGGGTATACATACACATGCACACTTCTTTTCTTCTTCTGGCATAGATTTTGTATTGTATAAATATATAAGAAGATTATTATTACAATATTATAATATTTATGTATTGTAAAAAAAAAACGGAAGTTAAAATTTATACTTATTATTATATTATATTTATTTATAAATTATATATGTTTAAAAATAAATTCTATTATAATAATATGATGTATTCGATCATTATTTTTTTTAAGCATATTTAAATACATATAAATATATAGGCAATAAATTATATATATATATTTACAATTATCTATTATTTTGTATTATAAATATTAGATAAAATATAATAGATAGATATAGTATAATAAAGAAAAATTATACACATTGGTGAAATTATACGAAAATTTAATCTATATTTATATTATTGTTTTGAAGGCAAACACCGGTGTACGGGTATTTTACAATATATACACAATAATAATAATAATAATAATAATAATGGAACAGGTATTCATTCATCAGTTCAGGTTAATAATCATAATATAGTAATATTAATATTTATGTGACGTCTAGAATTTCGCAAATAAATATGATGTATTGTACACAGAGCTGATATTAAAATAAAAATTTAATAAAGATAAAGATGTTTTATGAATATTGTAGTTTTTTAGTTTTTGCATAAATTTATCCACAAATACAGTCGTGTGCATGCATACAGAAAACATATAGTGGTTGGTTGCGTTAAGAAAAAAGTTAGTTAGTTAATTTTTTATACTAATATATAATATAAATAAGAGATTGGAAGAGGTAAGATCTCAAAATACAACTGTACTGTATTATCTTGACAAAATATTCCTTCATCCACACACACAGTCGTCATGAACATGAAATGTAAATAATATTTTTATCTATTTTTATATTACGCGTAATTGTATTGTATTGTATAAAATAGAAAATTATATTTATATTTTTATGTTAATGCGTTATTGTCACGAAAATATATATTCCATTCAAAAAAAAAGTAAAATAACAAATGTTAGTTTTTTTTTAATGGTTAAAATTTATTAATTTTTCTATTATTATGGAATGTTTTTTTTGTTTTCTAGTTTATACGAGTAAAGGGTACACACACATTGCTAGAAATACTAAACGTATTTCATCGAAGAATATTCCAACAGTTTTCCTTTTCATCAACATAATTTTTGGTGATGTGAACAATGTCCTTGCAAACAGAATTCATATTTTGGGATACAGAAAATTTATACATTACGAGAATAATATATATTAAAATTTTTAAAATTTGATTTGGTTATTTATAGATACGAATATTCATTTGCATCACAAATGCATTATTTAATTGTAAAGATATAATATATATGGAAAAAAAAAATGGTTCGACATGTGATTCAAATTAATTAATAATTAAATGATTTTAATATTAATTTGTATATGATTTATTTATATAAAACATATTATTGATATTATAAATTCAAACATATACGAACCCTTTTTTATCCTCTAAATATAGAACACCACGCGTACACAATATATTCTTTTGATTGTACATAAGTAAATACCTTAATTTAAATATCCAACAAAGAATAGAACCCTTTAATTTTTTTGCTCCTTATTATATTTATTTATAAATACCATCGAATATATTCAATATAATCTAATACTTGTATAAAAATATACTCTATCGTATCGTAATGTTGTATTATAAATTGAATAAAAAAAAAAAATACCATAGTTCATAAAATATATTTTTAGTATAACACACAAGAATTTATCGACAGAATATTTTAACTTCACTTTAACATATATTATGCGATTACATACTAGGAGACTATAGAATATAAGTGGTGGTACAAATTGTTCTGTATATTTATATAGATTTATAAATGCGTTATAAACCTTCGCAGTTCTTTAATAAATTTAATAATTTCAGAGTAATTTCAATTGGTGATAATTCAGTGGACCATCGTCAAGTAATAAAATACCACCGATTATTTATTCTTTTTAAGATAAATAGTGCTCCATAATTTCTTTTTTAATATTTATTCTGGCATTTCTGCTATACATATTCTTAAAATCTGATCCCTTTCTATATATAGTTTATATATATTTATATGATTTCACAATGCCAATATATGACCCATTCTGGTTATGATTGAAAAGAAATGGGATACAGTACAGTACAGTTTTTTTTTTCTTTTACAAATTTCTATATTGGTTTTCCATAAATCAAGTAATAGCTTAATCCATGAAGCCATGGACATCATTACAGAAATATTCTTATACTAATATATATATATATCGGTATATATAAAATAAAGATTGACACATTATCCACATAATAATAGAAATAATAATAAAAGGATATAAGAAAAAATATAGGTAATATGTTTTATTTCTCAACATTACATATTTTCAATGTTTTCGTAGGCGATTAGTTTTTTTTTGGGTGTTTCTATAATAATATAGTTACATAGAAATAGGATTTAGAATAGAAGATTAAATATATGAGTGAAGAGATTGTACATATAATACAATGAATTAATATGTAATTATAGATGTAAGTATAAGTTAATGTTAAACAAGGAAATGATTTTTTCTATATATAGAAATTCATATTCTTGTGCAATTTCTTTACTATGTAAAAATATAGATTTATCTTGAAATCGCGCGTACACACAGAATATTTAATTATATATATAGATGTCGTACACACGCTCACTTTTTTTGCGCTACATATTTTATAGGTTATTATATTTATTATAATAATAATAATAATAATAAATATTACGTGAATATGTTATGTATTATATTGTATCTCAGAGGCGTCTCTCGAACAAAAAAAAAACAGAATTCGACTTACTATTATTCTAGTTAGACGACAGTATAAAAGTAAACTAGATTATGGAAATAAATTTGGGGATGTTTATTAAGCTATAGTATAAATTACCGAAAAATTATATTAACAATAGATATTTTCAAAATTACGGGAGCATATTTTTAATTAGTTAAACATATTTTTTCTGGAATTTAATAAATTTTCAATGATACTGTATCAATTTTTTCTTGTATGTCTGGTATATTAATGATATTGGCATAATTTTTCAAGCTGGGTAGTAGGAACAGACCACCTGGGTGGTACTCAGTCCCTAACCAATCTTCAGCCACATATGGTATATGATATTTTTTTCTCAAGATGTGGCTGAAGAGACTGTGGTTAGGCATGAGACGCTACTCTATGTGTGTGTGTGTGTATATAAATAGAAAAACGGCAAGGTATTATATTTTGTTTTGTATTTATTAATACTTTGTTATTCGGCTTCAACTTCTGGTATACACCATTTATTTATACTAGCAAATAAAAAACATATATATAAATTTATATAAAGGTAAAAAAAAAAAACCAACCAACTACATATTAGTAACGTAATATTTATCGTGATTATCAACATTATGGATATGTAAATACATATGAATATGCTAAATAAATGTGTATTTTCATTTCCCTTTTTATGCATTATATTTATCAGAAATTTATTGATTTTATTTTATTTTTTTTTCTTCTGGTTATTTTTCCTTTTTAATATTTATGTGTGGGTGGTGGGTAATAATAAATACTAAAGAGTTTATATTAAATAATAATATTATTTATATATAGAAAAAAAAAATATATTAGATATAGATAATATTGATTTATAAATTTTCATAATTTGTATTCAATATATAATTAATTTTTATTTATATTAGCTAATAAACAGGATTAGACTATGCATTTAACACAAAAAAAACACTGTTTCATTTAATTTTGTGATCTGCAACAATTCAACAAATCAACCACATAACCAACCACCCACTCACCCACCCACAGTATCTTAATAATTCTTTTGTTATTGAATTTTTTAAATTTGAATTGTGTGATTATACATTTGATTTCTGCCGATGAAGATTTTTCGGACATACGGTATTTTATATATGAATATATATTTAATAGAGAGTGTTAATAACCCATTAAATATATATATGTGGTATAATAAGTATTGTTACTTGTTACTTGAAATTTGGATTATATATAAGTTTATAACAATAAATAAATAACACAAATAACAATTATCCGGATTGAATTATATATTTATACATTTTATAACAGAAAATGAAATATTTTTTGTGAAAGGGTCATCATTATACAAGGCTATCGCCGCATAATTCTTTGTTGTCTCTTATAGATATATATGTAATAATTGCGTATATACCGAGAAATATATACGAGATAATATTAAAAAATTCTATGACATATCTAATTACAATTTATTTAAGTAAACATATTAATAGGAAATAGTATAAAGAGTTTTTATTATTTTATTTATTCAAACACACAAACACCCAGATGCAATTTATATTTAAAAATAAGACGGATGCCACATTATTTACAAACATAAATTTAATTATATATGATTGAAATTTAAAATTGATTTAATATTAAAAATTTATAGTAAAGTAAGTAAGTAAAAGTTTTTTACTGCGACGAATAGTTTCAATGAAAATTCTGGAAAATATCTATATATGTAAATGCAATTGGTGCAGATTGCCACAACTGACTTAAATATATAATTTTAATAATAATTATAGTTTATAAATAAGTTTTAATGTATCCAATGAGAGTAGTTCTAAAATCAGATACGTGATCACTATATAGTGGCCTTATTGAAAAATGGTTAATCTGTTTACCTTATATATAACTTCACAGCTGATCGGCTTTACTACGGGTGGTACGGGGGTCAATAACCTTATCAAAATAACTATAATAAAAATCAGCAATTAAATTTTATATAACAATATAATAATTGTATAATGACAGGCAGCAATTGGTATATTATTATTTATATAATAATAAATAGTATATTAATAAAATTATAGCCTTTGTATTGTATATTTTATTATTATAACTCTAATTATAACTATATATATTTTGTAATACAACATCGTATATATGCTTCGGTCGCATGTAATATTCGTATTTATATTTTAAGATTTATTTTGTTGATGGACGTAATAAAATTTTAATAAAAATAAATATGATTTATGATTTATATTTATGTTATAATACATAAAATAATTAAATACATGTAAATATATAATATATAAAACATATAAAACATATATGGGGCAACAAGTAAATTTGTCGACTTTGAGAGTTTATTATAATAAATGTATTTTCTCCATAGACACAAAATAAATTTATATAACATTTAATAGACTATATATAATAAAATCGAATAGATCAATGAATATATATTTATATAAGAATTTTCATTATAATATTAGTTTATATAAATCAATAATTTATATTTGCAAGTGCACAAGAAATATATGGTTATTTGAGATATGATAAGTAAAATTTATTTGATAAATAATCGTTTTTTTTTTTTTCCAATAAACTTTTACAATATAAAAAGTAATCGCATTTATTTTAATTGGAATTATTGATGTAATTATTAAGTATATAGTTTATACGCGATATTATTATATTCATTTCATTGTAAAAGACTATATATATATATATTGTAGATAGGACTGACTAATAAATATAGACCAGAGAATATATGCTACTAGAAAACCTATATATTAAATTATATATTATTTATAGAAAATACTATATAAATTTTGTATAATAAAACCAATTACGATAAAGCGCGGCGGCGTCCTTTAAACCAAAAACCAATTCATGTACTATCATACCACATTTATATATCTATCTATTTATAGAGTCTATAGATAAATGTGACAGAATTTTACGTTAATTACATTTCTTTATGTTGTAACAACTAATGCATTTTCTTTTCCAAAAATTTATACATATTATAGCAATATTAGATTATAATTTAAAATATATATTTAAAAATTTAATGAAGTGAATCGCGACGATCAATCTCTCTCTCTCTCATTTATAAAAACAATTCCATATAATAATAATTTAAATTGAATATTATGTACAACGTTAATTTAATACTTAATGACATCATCAATGGGTAAATAGTACGTGCAGCTTCAAAAAACAACAAACAATTGAACAATTTTCATCAGAAGAATTGGTAAGAAAAAAATTAAATTAAATTTTAAAACTTAAAGTATTTAAAAATCATCTGTCCGAAAAATAACAATAATAGAATAGTCATTGTTTTTATTTTTTCTTCAACTAAGAACATTTATCTTGGGTCAACGATGCCACTTAAAAAGTTGTGTTTTTACATAAAGAAGCAATTTTAAAGTAAATGCTTCTTTATTATTTTCTATACATCGTTCTCATCTATATGCATAAAAACTACCCCCGCATACGTAATGGCATTGCATTTGAAAGTAAAAATGTTACGAAAAGTTTTTCAGTTTTTTTATTATCGGTTCAGCCACTATAATGATGACATTATGAGTCAGATTCATATGTTATAGTAACGCATTCGTGATTATTTTCGAGACAGTCGTCGGTCGGGTCGATCGGTGTACATGATGTGTATTAGGTAATACAAAATATGTCTTTATATTAAAGAAAAAGGAAAAGCATAACGAATAAATAAATAAACAGCTCAATTCTTTTATTCTTAACAGATTTTTTGCTTTTCTTTTTGTTTGTAATATATATATTGAATAAATTCTTTTTCTATAATGCTGCCCGTTTGGTTATATTCTATTTTAATATATCTATACATTATTATTATTATTATTATTATTATTATATACCAACTATAAAGACGTATAAAATATTATATAAAAAGAAATATTTTTGAAGTATTTTGTCAAGAGCACAATGATAACAACAAAAAAAAATAAAAATAGTCTATATATAATAAAAACATATAAAGAAATTTTCACATTTTCAAGTATACTTTTTCAACAAAAAAAATAAAATAAAATAAAATATATGTTTAAGAAAGAAGGCGTAAAAAAAAAAAAAATGAGCACTGCCAGAAACCTCGAAAAGAAAAATCCTTTTATACGATACAATACACACACGCACACACACACAAAAAAATATATACTACAGGAGTATCCAACAAGCGTCATCATTTACAGATGAAATATAATAATTTCACGTAATTTTACACAAGGACCACATTTTTTATATGAATATATTAAAATATACAATTTCGCAAAAATCTACTCGAAATTTATTTCGACCAAATAAGATCGTGGTATGATGTTTTATTTATAATCGTCAGCATTATAACTATAGTAACTTGAAACATCATTCCAGCCACACAAAAAATATATATCTACTTTAATATATAATAAGATTTTATTACTGCGGTCCATATACATTTTTTAAATAATGACAGTAGTGTCACATATTTTTGTTGTTAATTATGATTTAAATAACAAATCAAAGCTATGAATGAATCCAAAAGAAAAAAAAAAAAAATCACAACACTTTCGATATAAGGGAAGTTTTCTATCATGATTGTTGGATAATCCCTGTATCCGTTGTGTATTATAAATCCTATACAATATAAAATTTATACGGAAAATGTGATTTTCTGTTTATGTTTTACTTATTTTTATTTTTTTTTATAGAATGGTGATGAAAAACTAAATAAAATTGGAATTGGAATTGTTGTATAGGACAGGTATTTTCTTTGAAATTTTCACTTCCCTTTTTGTTGATATTATACTATTCTGATCAAAAATAAACTGAACACTCGTATATATATAGTTTTTATTTAGCAACATTTCCAACAAATTTCGGCTGGCGGGGGGATATGTCTTGTTTATTTGAACAATCTGTTATAGTACGACAGAGGCTATGTGATTACATATGCCATACATAAACACAATAATATATTCGTATATTATATGAAACGCGGGTTAACAACTTTTTGTAAATAATATTATAATATAAAAACATATTGTGCGGAGAAGTAGGGTCTACCCCAACGCATATTTTCCCATTATACTTTTAAATAAATACACATTATCCTTTTCCAAATATATATATTTATTTAAAAATTTGTTTAGGGAATTCAGAAGCTTTCATTAAAATTAATTTAAAATATAACATTCTTTTTTATTACTATATATTCACATTAAACAATATTTGATTGTAAATGTTTATTTTATCAATATAATGTTTTTTAAGCACATGTTGTTGCTCGTTTCAAAAGTCCTTTTTTTTTATTATTATTATTTTATATAAATATCTATAAAATATCAAATAATATGTCATAAATTTAAAAGATAATATTTTCTGTTTTGTTTTTATGCGATATAATATACCATTAAAGATTGTGATTGGAAAGCGACAAAGAAATATATTTGCATATAAAAATCAGATCCGTATGTTGATGGTAAAAACATTGAAATTAACCTAACACAACCTATGAATATAGTCTGGAAAAAAAGGAAGAAAATATGTATCAATAACACGAGGTAGAGAAACGTTTAAAATAAATAACAATAAAAATTATGTAGCGTTCAGCCGGACACACTGGCGTCATTGGGTGCAATACATTTATTAGATAATGCAATTATGTGTAAAAAAAAAACTACAGATGTTTTAACACATCACAATCAACACCAAATAAATAATCATTTTATATAATTAAAATTTATACAAATTAATTTCCATACAAGTGATCCAGTACATTTCCTTTTGTTCACTATAATAATTAGTTAAACCTTCGTATATGGGGCCTAACTTTAACTATAGAAACATTTTATTAATCCATACTTTTATAGATATTTATAATATTTGTTATAATTTCTATGTTATTCCGGTCCATTCAAATCAAATATGATATTTAAATAATATATATATATAGAGATTATTTGACGCATCAGATACATCACAAACATATATAATGGACAAACAACACACGCATATTTATTTATTTTTATTATGAGTATAAATTTCCTTGAAAATTGAAATATGTGTATAAGTTTATTATTTCTTATCCTTTTTTTATGGGGTTTTTTTTTTTTTCGTTCTACATATACAAAATACATTAAAAAAATACATATAAAAAGGATTTAACTTTACGTCACTTTAAGGATCAAATTGTTATATGAAGATTTTTATATATTTAAATATTTCAAAACAAAATTCTGAGGAAAGAAAGAAAAAAAAAAAATGAAAAGGATTTCAATGTCTTTGACAAAAGAAAATATTTTTCTATCAAATTTATTTATTTATTTTTCTATTTCTTTATTATTTTTTGATTATATATTTGATATTTTGTAATAATAATAATACAATATATTGTATTGTATGTATTGGATTTTTAAATTTTCAATTATATAGATAACAAGACAAGTTTTTGTGCAGCGAGAGAGAACTAGTTGTTATAGGGTTTTGTGGTGGAATGGTGTGACAAATGTATATAAAGATTTGTTAACAAAGTTATTAGTTATTATAAAACTGTGTTTGATCATTATGGAAAATTTTACAAGCTTGCGATTTAAAAGGATTAAAATATATAATATAAATGTATTGCAATTTAATTGGTAAAAACACAACAGTGGTGCGTTCTTATGATTTCAACAATGTTAACAATTCATTTATTTTCATCACATTAACTCGTACCCGAGTCTACTGTTCAAACTGTCAAAGTGTATAACAATTTTCAACAATTTAAAAATAAGAAATAATGAATGTGATAATATAAAAAATAAAAACAAACAAATCGTATATAATAACAAAAGTTTTTGTATTTATTTATTTTAACGAAAGTTTGACACATTACCATTTTATCTAACATATATCGTTCCAAAATAGCAATTTAACTTTTCCTAACAAGTTTTACAAGGATATCTTAATTTTTTTTTGAACATATTAACTAAAGGGTGTTTAAATTTCAGTTTAGACTTTTTAAATACGATGATTTGTGTGTTTTGCAAAATAATAATTGGAGGAAAAAATATAATTAAGCAAATCATTCAAATTGAACCGTAATTATATGGACACATGTGATGGAAAATTTTCCTAAAAGATTAAAGGCTTGTAGAGTTGCAAGAGATGGTCATTTATCAAACATTCTTTACCATAAATAATTGCGTAACATGTTTAATTTTCAATAAATTGAATCAGGTTATTACGAATAAATTATATGTTTTATTTGAAAGTTTACTGAACACCCGCTCTATATTTATTGTTGAGTGAAGTAGGATCACACGCACCCCTACCACAGGTAAATATATTTATTATTTTTTTTTTATATAAATATCTATTTATCTCAATATAAAATAATAGAAAAACTAATTGACAATTAAGAAATTACAAATTAAATAATAACAAAACAATAGAAAAACCCAAAGTCTATTATCCTCTGTATAATATTAAGATTTTACCTAATATTTAATATCACAATATATTTTTTCCATTCAAAAACTAATTGATAAAACAAAAAGTGGAAAAAAAAAAAAATTGTAATTAATTTTAAATTTGAAGTGAAATTTTCGTATTAAGAAAATATATAAGAAAAGTATAGAAATAAAATAAAAACGAAAATCAAAATCCAATCAAAAGTTTTTATCTCATCGTAAATGATCCTTGTATTATATATATACGTGTTTTTAATATACACCACAACAGTAAATATGGGATATATACTATTTACAACAATAAAAAATGATAAAGAATTTATGAATTTATATTCTACATCTATAAAATTAAGTTAATCGGAGAAGAAATGCTTTTAGTTATACGTATTATATACCTTTTTCCTATACACAGTTTAAATTTTATTAATAATAAAATTACTATATTATATTATAAGTTTTGTTATTAGCTATTTTGCATTCAAGCAGATAAGTTTTTTGTATTGTTTAGCATCATTGGAGTATATTTTCTCTACAGTACAGAACATGTTCGCACCACTTGACTTGTTATTTATTAATGGTATATATTCAATATAGAATTTATTAAATTTAATTGATATATAAATCCTTTCACACATTGCACGTATTCTGCCGAAATATCATATCAATTTATGTTATAACCTATTTGAGGTATTGTACCATTGGTGGTGTAACAAACATTAAATATTACTATTAATTAAATAAATAAATCGGAAATATTTACTTTATATTTAAATAACAAAACACCATATGCTATAATTTCTATGACCAACACTGTATCATCTGAAACATATTCTGATCTTGAAGGATAAATACCATTATATATATATTTATATAAGACATTATATACACAACCATTAAATATACAGTTTGAAAGTATAAGTGTATTGTTTATATCAACAATTTACCTATTACAAATCTTATATTATAAATCCTTATAATATACATACACCGTAATAATAATAATAATAAATACAATGAAATTCGTATAAAATATAAAGGAACAGGGGTCCGCCAGAACGTTATTGGGGATAATGATATTCATAAAACTAATTTTGTGAGAATGCGAGCAAAAACTATGACGAAGCTTTGTATGCAGTGTTTCGTGGAATAATAATAAAAAGGATTAAATGTATGTTTTATTGAAATAAGACCGAATTGTAATAATGCAGTGTATGGAATTATTGATTATTATTATTATGTTTATGATAATTCGATTTCTGTGACTTGTTTGCAAGCTTAAATATATAGGAAAATAGTAGTTCTAATCTGAACCTCAGTGCAAATGTATGAGAAAGTCTAGCACGTTTATGAGTCAACCACAGAAGACAATCTGTAACTTCTTCCTTGCCGATCATATTTTATAAAAATACTTGTATTTTTACCAATCGTCGTCCATACATACCGAAATTCGGACACTGTACATAGTATTTGGTTTCACAAGTATATCATTAGTTATAAAGTACATATATAATCTAACCAACCAATGTCTTATGGGATATAATAATAAAATAACAAATAAAATGTAATGTATTATATTATTAGAACTGCTATAGAACATATGATAACATTTTCTTGTTGTAACATAACCACATACAATGCTCCTTGTAGATACATGAAAATGTATCTACACGTATATTATTTATACATAACGTAATATGATTCGATCATTAGTTAAACATACTTTTTGCGATAAATTAGAATTTATGTCGAATATTATAATATTAAATGTGTAATTGTTTCTTTTTAATAATATGAAAGAAAAAAAAAAAAACTTGTCACAAATTTTAAATTAGATTTTTATTTTATCTAAGAAAAAAAAAACATGTTAAATTTCATTAGTATTTAAAATAATATACTTATTGGAAATTGGAAAATAATATTCATGTAAGAGTAACAGAATCTTGAAAAATCGATTAGCGAACTGTCAATAAGTGTCAATGAGGAAAATCAAGAGAATGGGTGGTACGAGTACGAGCACCACAACATTGATGCACCTTCATACAAAGGCAGGGTAAATGTTAGAATTAATACCGGTGAACTCAACCATGTCGTGCGACATACTGTTAAAGAAATATATTTCAGTATACCAAGTCAAGATATTTGTTTACATACACCGTCGTACTGTATGTATATCACATGCGGTTCATATGTGCGCTGTGAAATAAAATTCTTATTGCACTACACAACCAAATGAATAAAACAATGAAATATGAAAAGATTATTATATCTCTAGTTTTATAATTTTCAAAAACTATACAAAGACGCACGATTGCGACTCGTTCACTAAAAAAGGAAAGGAAAAAAATTTAGTATTTATACGCAAAAAGTATATATTCATTTTATTCGGAGTATATGGATTACTCGGATTACATATACCCGCCGTTACACCCTGTTCTAACTTAAAATATTGTTTTTTTACCATCTTCACAATCACTCGCACACACTCACACACAAACAGGATACAGGACACAGCTAATAATATATATAAGCTATTTTTATAAAATGTAAAGATTTAATTAAAATACACCGCATTCGAAATTCCTTAACAATTTTTTTTTTTGCACAATGTGACCTATATTTTATATTTATTATCTTTTTGTATGCAAATATGTATTGTATGTAACACAATAGATGAATATCAGCAAAATACTATAGTACATAAGTTTAACGAATAAACCATTGTATATATTATAAAATAAATTTAATGTAATTAAAAGCCCACGTGTAAATGATGTTGCGTGTATATATTGTCATCTAATTATTATTCATTAATTTATATATTTTAATTTAAATTCAAAATTGTCTACAAACATATATAAATTGTACTTGTCGTTTAGTCCTATATAATATATTTTTGTTGTATATAAATATATTACAACATATAATTACATATAATACATAATTTTATATGTATAAATATATGTTTAATGAATATGTTTTTTTGGTGAAGGTAAATAAATAAATGTATGCGCCTTTGTTTATTTATAAATATATGTATGTTTTTGTTTTGTGTACCCGAGGAGTATAATATGCAATGCAAATATTATATATTCGCTACGTGTGCATTAATATAATACAAAATATGTTTGAATATATATTAAAGAAGGTTAAATGGTAAACACAATTGAAACATTAAAAAAATAAGCTCATTAATAAAATAAAATAAAAAATAAAATTATAATAATTATGTAAATTTTGTATAAAAGATTTTCATTGCATGTAGAAACATTAAATTTTATATTGTACATAAATGTAATATTTATAGATTAAGACTTATAATAAAAATCATCATTTATATTATTACCGCATTAGAGAAATTGGAAAAAGGAAATTGTATACGACATCAGTGTTTAAAAGAGTTTAAGTATATATATTTATATAATCCAGCCATTATATTATTATTACTATTACTATACTAACGTGTATAATTGAATAAATACTATTCATCATAGGAGTATAAAATAAAGACATATGCTGTATTAAGCGGATTATAAAGGATTTTATAATTGAAGTGTTTATATTTTATATTTTAAAATCCCTTTGTATAATACACACGGTAATAATATTCCGAATTTATATCTAAAATCCTAATGTTGTATAAAATGTGTGTATATATCTTTTATATAGGAAATAAATAATATATTTGCAATTTCATTCTATTTAAGTTATACGCAACAGCAGATTTTTAATGTGGACTTGAAAAATATATATATTCAATCATTAATTTATTTTATTACAATTATAGTAAAGAAAAAAGGTAAATATACTTTAAGTTAAGTTAAGTTAAGTATATATATATTTTACACCTTTGTAACATATGTAATAGGTTGACAATAATAAATATGGGCATAGAAATAAATAAAAAAAAATTAATAGCTATATATTTTATATTACGTAAAAGTTTAAAACGCAATTAAAAATTAATCCACAGTGTTTTGAAAAGTGATTACTTCTAAATATAATATTAATTACAGTATAGAGGGTATAATAAAAGAAAAGTTTTACGTGTAAATATTTAAAGTCGTTGGGTGTAAGGTTATTGGGTGGTGTGTAAATTCTTTCAAAAATTTATACAAACGGAAAAATCTATTACCAAATTATGGTCTGTATGTGTATACACCCGGTTTCACGCGTTTATTTTTAAACATTCACCTATCACTTATATATAAGAAGATACTGATCATAAGAACATTGCCATAGAAGTACGACATTCACTACAAAAGCGTAAATTCAATTATGAAAAAAACACACCGCGAAGGGGACAGTTCGTATGGACAGCGGTGTTAAGGAAATAAAATACTTTCAATTATTAAATTGTAAATAAATGATAAAGTATTTAATTTTTCCGATTATATTTATATTTAAATATATTTATTTATTTTTTTACAAAACAACTGCCCAAATATGACAACGTATTTTTTAAATAAAATAACTCATTAATTTTTTTCTCGTTTCTATTTAGATAATTTTTAAATTAAAGTACACACACACACACACACATAATATATTATATATAATTTGTAAGATGATAATACTAAAAGATAACTATTATATTTATTATTATAAATTTATGATAACCTTAAAGATTAATATTATTATAACAAATATTATAATAATGTAACAAATAGATGTATGTGCGAGGGCAAATCAATAAGTTCTTCGAATATTGACACATCAACACATAGAAATTGATATTTGTTTTGTAGTAATAAAAGTGAACAATTGTATAGTGGATTCAGAACACATATAAAAGTTTTAATAACTTGTGTGAAAGACATTTAATTTAATCTATGAATAGTGTCCACAAACCATGACCATTTCAAAGATATTCGCTTATAAACTTTAGTATAAATAAGCAATTGAAATGAAGTAATTTTTCTTACATCAGTACCGAAAATTGATATTGCAATCTCTAAATTGTATGATATACGCGCTTTAACCACTGCGCGCAACAACCATTATTATTGATAAAGCAATTTTCTTCTGGAATTACTTATTGATTTGCCCTTGTGCATAACTGATCCTAATATGCTAATATGAACAAATCGCAGTGGCGAATCACAAGAAATAACATTCAGTGTTAATAATATGATGGTGAAATTTTGCAAATAGACTTTACAATAATATGAACAAAAATGTTGATGTTCACAAAATCGAAACTCATGAATTTCTATTTTTTTTAATAGTGTGCCACAATTTTAACGGAATTCCATTCTTGTTTATAGAATTATATAATTTTTATCAATTGTCATACAACCTTATTGAGAAGAGATTTTTAAAATCCCATAATCATTCATCAAAATATATAGTCGATTTTCCATTAGTCGCAGCGAATATATAAAGTGAGTGAACATGGTACAAAGATTATTTACAATATATATATAAAATTGCACTGACATTTGTAACCGGAAATTTGGAATCCGTTGATAATTCATCAGATGTCGGCTTCGAATATGGAAATTAACAATATATAGGTAAATCGTAAATATATAGGGAAAAAAAACCTGGTCCACACACTTCCGTCACTGTGTGGTGGTGTACCAACAAAATAATTATATATATTTACATTTTTTTTATTATTATTATTAATAATATACGACGATTCTATAATAAAAATTAATTATTTATTATTTTGTGTGTGTGTGTTTGTGTGTTTTTGAATTTATGCGGTTAATTTTTGTGGTTAAATATTTATTATATGTAGAAAGAAAAAAAAAATAAGTGTATGATCTAATTCTAATTAATTATAAAATTTATAAACATATGGAAATGAAATCAATATATTATTTACGATATTATCTTTTACACACCACATCATAAAACATTATTATAAATTTGCATGTGCGTAGAATTATATAGATATTAAAATACGTCTTAAATGTATTTGCTATAAATATTTATCGAACAGAGAGACACGTCGTAAGCGTTAAGTATTTTCAATTATAATAAATATATAAAGAAATTACAATTATATCTTTTTAAAATATCATACGCGATTGTTATATAAAATATATTTTATTATAGATAAAACTGCCCGAAAAATTACCGGACTGACATTTTCTTATATATTTTTACGTATATATATGTTCAAATTTGAATGGGTATTATATAACCTTTTACTTTTACCTAATTTATAGATTCTCATTCCTTATAAATATATTGAGCTGAGTTTTTCAGTAAAGAAAATATGTAAATTTATAAATTTTGTATATATTAGAGACTATGTGAATGTTATATTTGGTAAATTTAATAACATTTGATTAAAATCATATTGATTAATGATTGTGATAAAAAAATGTATTTCATAAAATGTTAATTTGTTAAGGCAATTGGTATATTTTTTACATATTAGGAAATGAAATCAATATAGAGTAATTGTATATTATATATGCATTGAAAGGTATAAAGTAGCCACAGAAAATAACATGTTAATCGATCGTAAATGAATACAGAGAAGCAACGAATTTCGTTCCATATGAAATTTTTCGCTAATTATTTTAATACCGGAATTTATCAGATTGCTTCCTATATATATATTTGTATATTATGGTTTGTTTATATTAGAATAAAAATACGGATATCTATAAAAAAAATATAGTATAAAAACTGTGTTTTTTTCATCCTTTTTGTTCGTTCGATACTGTGTAAATACATATATATGTGCGCATTTTATTACTATATAAAAATTTCTCAATAAATTCTACAATTAAAATATAGTATTTCAAATTTCAATTTATCGAAAATAAAAAATCTCACGGCCATTTACATAATAAAATATAAAAGTGTATTGCAATAATAAAGCGAATATTGAATATAATATGTAATTAACACTATACATTCAGAAGATATTATAAATAAATTATAATTTACATTTTAAATACAATTTTAATTGTTTTTTTTCCCTCGCCGTACTACACTTTGGCACTGCCATATATAAAATATATATTATTATTATTATTATTATTATCAATATGCAATAATTTATATTAGAATAAATAATAAATTTGTCTATTGAACGTTGATATATTACATTTTATCATATTTGTATATTCACGATTTTCTATATATCGCGTATTTCTTAGAAAATTCAATTATCTGATATCAAATAACAAAAATATATAATATTAGATAAAATAAATAATATAGATGTACCCACATTTGCAGACGCGATATATATATGAATAAAAAAAAAACTTGATAGCGCTCATCGCATTGAATTATTATTGTTTATTTGATATATGATTTATATGCACAAAGTATGTGTAATATTAATAGAAATGAAATCATCATGGTATAGTATTATTAACCGATAAATCAGTACAATGAATATATATGCGATGAATTTAATGTCGAATTTAATGGTAATTATGGAAAAGTTAAAGTCTCATCATATGACACACACAAACACACAAACACAAACATTCTATTTAGCAGATTTTTATTGAAATTTTTATGATGCAAATTATTAGATTCAAAAAATAATATCATATTATTATTATTATAATTAACCATATATAGAATTTGCAATCAACATGGGGCAATGGTTAATTATATATGATTTGTTTGCCTATATAAATTTTATACACTTATGAAATATATAGGATAATTTAATAATAAATCAGATAATCTAATTTTATATATTCAACTCTTGCTTATTCGAATAATAATAATAATAATAATAATAATATAGACGATACAAAATCTCATGGGGACAAACCGAATATATTAAAATATAAGAAATATTATATAACTTTATGTATTTATAAGATTTTCTTATTTTAAAAATATGAAATTCTATAATATTTTATATTTATTTATTAGATATACAAGAAAATAATAAAAAAAAAACGACGCATGAAAAATATATATATTTTATTTAAACTTCAAATACGGACGTTCTATAGTGGGGCTGTTGACACATTTCATATTATATATGGTCTGATAATAAAAATATAACCCAAAGGAATAATTATAATATAACTGCGATAATAATAATATTAATAAATATGGAGTTTGAATAATATAGTCACATATTCGACTTAGACACTCGATTTTTTTAATGATTTTATAAATATAAAAAATAATTTTTCAAACTCTTAACATATAATTTCCATTTAGCAATTATATTTTAAAATATAATATACGCAGGCAGTATCGGAAATATTAATTAAAATCTATACGTAAAGTTTCTTTATTTTATAAAAACAAATAATTGTATTTCCATTATTTATTTATTATATTGTACAACAAAGTGTACGTGTAACTACAATATATTTGTTTATGTTTATAGTATAAACTCGATGATATTAAAATAGAATTTTATGCTTAAATTACAATACGTCTCTGTTTATATAGGAGTTTTGAAATAAATTTAAGTTACTAAAAATATAGGTTTGTTTTTTACAAATCGATTTAAATGCGAATATAAAATGTGATTATAAGAATCACAGTTCCTTATGAACCTCACACAAATGCGTAGATAAATAATCAATGGCAATTGAGATAAATTTTAATGCAATCTGTTAAATGACATAATTAATATAGTTTTATATCAATCGAGATGTTTGTCGAATTGAACGTATCGATTTCATCACTGTAGAGTGATACCAAAAGTATTATACTACAAGTAAAAAAATATGTATTTTAAAAAGCCATAGCCTCAAAGATACAGTTGATGCGTTGTCAATATATATATATATCAGAGTATTTGTCGTGGTAAAATAAAATTTAACTGAACAGAACCGCCAAACTGTTGAACCATAAATACTAAATCATATATAAATATAGAATAATAATAATGTGTCGAATGACAAAAAAAAAAATTAATGGATAATCGATATTAACTATATTTTTTATTTTTACATTTACATTACATTAACTGTTGTGGTGTGTGTGCGCCGCATGTGTACACAACAAATATTTTTCTCAATATATTTTGCAGTTTTTTTTTTTCCTTCCCCATTGAATATTCCAAGAAAAACTGAACAAATGATCAATAATTCTTAATAATTGAATTTGAAATTCAAATATTGTACCATAAATTTGCATATGCGATGAGAATGAGAAACCACACAACAACAAAATATAACTAAAATCAATACAACTTTTAAAAGAAGCAGAAAAAAAAAAATCGACTAATATTTATTTTAAACTTTTATTTATTTTTTTTTGTAGAAAAGTTTAATTATTATATTAATAATTCCCATATAGAAAATAATATTAAATGACATAATTTATAAAATATTTAATATGCAAATATAAAAATTTAATGAATGCATATTATTATTTGTCGTATATTGTAAATATTACAAATATATTGCACTTGTTATAATATTAATGTATGAATATATTTATGTAAATAGATAAATTATTAAAACATTGTCAATAAACTCAGGCAGGCGGCAGTGCTTTATTTATGACAAATATTTACAATATATTTTATGGTATTATTGTTTTACAAAAAAAAACATATAAAACTATATAGTGAGAACTTCATCTATTTTATACCAAATATATTGGGTTGATAAATATTAAATTGAAATTTTCGCATATACATTGATGAGTCCCGAAAAGGACTAGTAAGTTTATGATCACATAATAATAATGCTGCGCTGCGTGAAAGATGGAAAAAAATAAAAACGGTTATCTAACACAATATGGACACAATAAATTAGTAAATAAAGTTATCAAAAAATTGTGTTTATGTTTTCCATACCCTGAAAAAAAAAGAAAGTACACAGATCCAATTAAAAAGTAACGTCAAAATAATGCAATATTAATTAATTTTGGTGCAAGGAACATGGTTCATTGTTTTAAATGAAATAACATTTATTAAATCAACGAATAATTCATTAAAACATAATACCGAAAATGAATGTTTTGCAATGAATCACTACGTTTGGTTTAAAGAATTGTATAATTGTTTCGATGAATATTATTCATCGTTTCAACGTTTTCTATTTAATAACTTATTATTCTGCGCTTTAGTTAATGTTAATGATCGTCGCAAATTCATTCATTCAATAAACAAATACATTAAGATTATTTTTAAAAATGAAAAATATTAATGAATTATTATTCATTGAAACAATGAAAAATGGGCGCTTATAAACGCTATTCATTGAAATTATGTACAAATTTACTTTTCAGTGTATTATTAAAATTTTGCAATTAATTATTTGCCATCCCAATATCTATAGACAACAGACAGACTGTAGCGATGAATAGCGGCGGTTCCATATATCTATGTTAATAAACCCATATTATACAAAAAGCATTAAACTTAAAATAAACTTTATACTTTATAGGTATTAGGCGTATTTTATATATATTGTACAACGATATTGTTTTTTCATTTAATCCTTTTTCTGCTCGTAAAAGCATGTAAGATTTTGTCTTATATAAATACGAGATACGCATATATTCGACGAGTATATATAAATATCCATTATTCACATTATTTGTATAACAAAACATAAAAGGTGTAAAACTCAAAAAACTGATATATATACAAACAATAATAATATACATATCTAGAGATAATAAGTAAATAAATAAATAAATAAAGTATGGGTTTTGTTGTTAAATTTAATTCGATAAAAAAAAAAAAGTAACATATGTATAAAATAATGTATTAAAAATAAGGTAGCGCCGCATATAGAATTTGGTTGGTATACTAACTATATATGTGTATATCTTACCATTAATAGATAAAATACATTATATTGTATATTATATATAGATAAAATAAAAGGTATGGATAGAGGTAGAGGTAGATATCTATTTATTTATAATGTATTGATTTAGAAATTCCTTTTATGTTCATTTATAATATATTAAAATTATCGTATATGTATATTTGCAGTGACGGCGACTCACATTACACATGATTTTAAAATAGAAAATTTAAAATTTAATCGAATGAAACCGCAAATAATATATAAATTATCGTTATTATTAAAATGTTACTAAAAGGGAAGTAATTTTATTATTAAATTATATAACTTCAATGTGTCTAATAATACATTTGTTAAACTAAATAAAATCATTATACATTGAATATTGTACATCTGCAAGCGATATAATAATTAAAATGAAAATAAATACAATATAAATTATGACAACGTAATTTTTCAGTTATATTTTCATATAAAAAATATCGTTTTTAATCGAATTGGTTCAAAATACGATATATATTCAATGGTTATATTTTAATCACCATCAGTTTGGACTATATAGAAAATATTCTTTGTACTACCATTTACACATATAATATGAGCCGCTCAAATGTTCAGTTCTTAAAACTATTGTTTTGTATATTTTTGTTGTATCTTCATTTCAATTTTATTAACACAAACATATATTTTTAGGCGATGTTGGCGGTGATGGTGATGGTAAGGATAACGCGCCTCAAAACATTGGAACACAATTGCCACTGCCACCAACACATTGATATTTTGTTATATATTTTTCCACATATACATATTTATTTATTTATTTATTTATATATACATTTAACATTTAAAATTATATACATTGTCGTAACGCCATAGGTAAAATGCGACGGAATGGAAAATAGGGTAAAGAAAAATTTGAATCTATCTAAAATAAAAGGGTTCAAAGGAAATTAGGTAAAAGTACACGATATTATATAACAAATATATTATAAATATTAAATCAATTTTGAAACCCATTTTATTTTTCCCGTCTAAATATAGTCTACCGAAAATAGACTTGTATTGTACCATATCTAATAAATATATTAATAATATTATATATAAATTTCTTGCATATACAGGTGTGCGCAAATTATATCCTTAATAGATGTATACAAAAAAAAATAAATCACATAACAATAATTTAATAAATGTTCAAATAAGCGCAAATAATGTAATGTAGTACAAAAGAGAAAAAAAAGTTCAATTCATTAATTTTTTATACGTGAATATTAAATGGATTTTTAAAAAAAAGGAAAAAAAAATTATTTATGGTCCTTTGAGTAACTTTGTATTTTATTTTATTTAAAATACTGTTTTTTTTTCGACGTTATCTTTTAAATCGAATAAAAATATACCATTTATATAGTATTAGTTGTATATGTAAGAAGAATATACAAATTATATGTGTGAAAATCAATCAATTCGTACATAGGATTTTACAATTTACAAGTTTCGAAGATATTACGTAATGAAAAATTGGTTACATTTTTTTGAAACAATGCATAGATATTCCCATTAAATTTTCATGATTCATATTAGCTCCGCTAAAGTCTGCTCCGCATTTAATAATGAATACCCCAATTTTTATATCTGCGCAATATATATGAAGCAATAATTTATATCTTCAATAAGGGAACTCTTAAAATAAAATTA
Organism: Bibio marci; assembly: GCA_910594885.2. NCBI lineage: Eukaryota > Metazoa > Arthropoda > Insecta > Diptera > Bibionidae > Bibio > Bibio marci. Next base: position 2,160,635 of record OU343116.1, on the reverse strand, counting down.
AAATTGCTAATAAGAAATAAACTGATGTTTATCTCACCCACAAAACCTCTTACCTCTTAATTAAACTATTTAATGGAAACAAATTTCAATAAAAAATATAAACATTTTACCCATTTTACTAATGAATTCAAATGTGTGTATATTAAATTGGAATTATTCAACAATGTGTTAAAGCAAGCAAAGTAAAAAAAAAAAAAAAAATGTGCGATAATTATAATTAATATCAATATAGGAATTTCAAAATAAAAAAACACATACAAAATTTGTGTACGCAAATAAAATTAAACGATCATTATAAAAAGTGAAAACAATATCGATGAAATAAAGTCCAATATATAATTTGATAAACTGTTGGGTTAATTATCATTTTGATCTTTCATTGAACTTTTTCGTTTTTTTTTTGCTTTTAGTATTCGCAAAATATAACAATTAATAATAAACGAGGTATGTTCAAGAAGTTCGGCAGGCCACAAAAATCAGATGCATCTCGCGGCTAGATGTTACAGCAAATTGTACATTAAATTTTTCAATATTGCAAGCTTGTGTGCATACATAGATAGATGCATTGTGTTTTGATGATTTTCATTTGAGAAATCGGCTATTTTCTCAATAATTTTCATTGTATTCAGTTGCTCCAATAGTTTTGAATAATATTCGTTGCCGCCGGTATAGCTTTATTGTAGATTTTTCAAGAAATTTCACGACTTCCTTAACACCTCATTTAGCATCTCATAATAAATATTACGCGTCTGTTTTATATTTATATATAATTTAACGTTGGACTTTAACCGTATAGAATGAATCTGTCATTTTTACGTGATTTATATTTTTATAATCAATTTTATTTTTTTTATTACACAGAGAATTTAATTTATTTTATTTTTTATTTTGTTTTTTTTGACAAACAAAAAATGTATATTCATTTATAAAAAAAAAAAGCAGAAAAAATCGTAAAATCGTATTATTATAATTACACAAAGACTCTACCTATAACATTATAATTATATATACTTTTCGTGTATATATTTTGATTTAAATTATTTTACTTTGTATTATACTACACGTTGTTTTCCTATATTTATATTTATATATATTTAATTGCACAGAAACATTAAATTAATATACCATATATTGTATAAGAACAAATTTAATTAGTTTAATGAATTTTATACGAATATATAATTTATACAGAGATAAACAGACAGCTTGAACGTATAATTTTCAATGGAAAAAAGATTAGTAATTAAATTGAATTTGTAAAAAATATATAAATATAAAAACACATACTTATACAAAATAAATATAAAAACGAAACAAGAATTCAAGTAAATTTTATAAAACTAATAGAGTAGAGTAGAAAACAAACACGATACGTAAAATATTGTATTTCTTATTTTCTGAGAAATATATGAGCTATACACAAATAGTAATTCATTTGAAAATAATTAATTAATATTAAATAAAATACAAAGAATTATAGAATTCAACGAAAATATTGGTTCTTTTATTAACATTGACAATTAGAAAAATTAAAAACAAACTTCGCCACACAACTAAGACAACAGCGCTAAGAGATTGGAATAACTAATTTAGGATGTTGTTACATCAATTATTAGACGTGTTGCATTTATACACAAGAAGAATGAAATTACCAACAGATCATCAGCATCATTAATGTTACAAAAACAACCACTTTCATTAATTTCTATTTTATTTATATAAATATAGAGGCTCAAATAATACTGAAATCGAATGTGATTTAATTGGAAGAGACACATAGGCAAATAATAATGAGATCTACAATACGTATACGGAAGACATAGATAAGAATTTAGCTAAACTATAAATACAATAGAATCACAACATATTTTAAATAAAACTAAATGATGTGATAATATCACATGCTGATTGAAAAGATAGGCACATCTCATTGGAATCTATGATCTATTTGACACATACTTTATATTTTTTTACTTATTATTTATGTTTAAACAAATTGTCAAATTATCAACCGAAAAACACTACACACTTTACACTACCTAATAATCTTTTAAAAATCGAAATTCTTAAATAATTGAACAAGTCTTTTAAAATCTAAATATATAATATGATACAATACATTTTGTTATTACAAATAATGCAAATAAATTAAGTTAATGTTAAAATGTTAAAAACAACAATTAAATAAAAAAGTATTAAAATCAAAAAGGTGATAGAAAAGGTTATCTATAAAAACAAAAAAAAATCTATAGAGAAAAGGAAATGTAAATATTCATTTAATGGGCTTTAAAAATGTACGTTACCAAAATAATTGGTAATTTTATTATTATTGTTAAAATAGTTGAAATAGTTTAGTTATAATATACAACATATTTGTATAAATATACAGGTGAGTATATCAGAACCAAGCACCAAGTAATATATATTTCATGATAATAACAACAAAATGCCATAGATTTAAAATATTTTAACTTTACATACCGACAACGCCAACGAACGAATGAATTGTATAATAAAAAGTGGTAGGTATTTTTTTATTATTTTTTTTTTATATTAAACATAAGCACGAACTTAAAATTTAAATATTTAATTAAGTGATATTAATAAAAATAAACATGTTATTTAAATTATTTATTTTATTATACCACCCATAGACGAAGAATATTATGACAAAAGTGTATAAATAAATTTATAAGTTCAGTAAAAAAAATGAATTGTATATATTTACCATTTGTAAATAATAATATAATTAAGTTTTTCCTCAATTGGGATGTCAATTCTCAATCGGATATATAAATTTATAGGTTTAGTATGTTAAGATTTGTTAAGCACGCGGTTCAATAGTCTCAAAGTGCACTGGAAAATTTGTGCAACCTCAGAAACAAAATGTATGCGAACCGAAAATAGATCATTGTGGCACGCCAGCAAAAAACTATACGTCGCGCTCCCGTTAAACCGTTGTCACAGAAATAAACAATTTGTGATGGATTTGCCATTATCAACCAACTTAAAATGCCACTGAGAAAATCAGCAACAATAGAAAAAGTATAGTAAGAATCATTCACATATAGCACAGTGAATATATGTATGTGATCCATTTTTTTTAAGGATAGCCGTTAAGTCCCGAAAACGAAAACCTAGTCCGTTTGTTGATAAATAATTATTTTGTGTTGACCATGTACACATTTATTTATTTCTTTATAATAAATATTCCTTATTTGATTGGTAATATACAACAATCAGTTACTAGTTATTGGATAATGTAATAGTTTGCTAATTATTGGAAAATATATAATATACATTATTCTTTCATTTTGAATGTTCCCGGTTGCATAACGGTCTGTGGAACCACTCGATACGAACATCACAATAAGGACCTATTATTTTATCGGAAGAGTGTCGTGGGTGAACAAAATATAAATTAGTTTTTTTTTTATTAAATACGTTTTCATTTCAATTTTAAACACTTTAATTATAATATTATTTTTTGAATAATGTTTGTTTCTATATAAATTGTAATTTTCCATTTCAATCTTGTAACGGAATAGTTAAATTGAAATAATAAAATCATTGTTATATTAACACAAATGTTAAGAAGGATACTATTTTTTGTATTTATTAAAATTTGTTAATTTGTTAAATATATCGGAAAATTTTACAATTCCAAATGAATTGCATATAACAAAGCTATAACAGTCTCTGTCATCAACATATCACTCAAACCAAAAATAAAAAAGCAGCAGAGTACTATTATTACACTGACCTGAATCTATTGTTGCCATTAGCAATGCTCAGCTGTTTACTATTTATTTACTTTTTTTTTTTTATTTTATATTGAGTATAAATTTGTTTGTTGTATCTTATTTTAACTATACACATCGATTTTTCTTCTTCTCTTTATTATTTTTATGTCATCAGTTTTTTTTTCATTCCTCTCTGTTTTGATAATTTTTTTTATTTTTTTTGGATGACAGAAATTCGGTTAAATTTTATGCCACACCACACACAATTGGTATAATAATGGAATTCATAAAATCAAATAATAATATATTTTTATTCTTCAATTCGCATTTATTTATTTAAAATCCCGTCATGTGTAAAACATAATGAAATAAGAAAAAAAAAAAATCAATGAACTTTAATCTGCAATTGATTTGACAATTAAATAATAAATTCTCTTTGTGTGTGTATGTGTGTTGGTGTTGTTAAAAAAAAAAAAAAATAAACACAATAAAAATAAACAAGAAAAACAAGATTATTTTTTGTAACTTTTAAAAGAATTGTTATAAGAAAAAATTATTTTTCTCTGTATCTTTCTTAAATTTTATGTTAAAATAAAATTAATTATGAATAGAAGAAATTCAATTAAATTCATTAAATTAAACCCGGAATTTATTAATCATCAAAAATTTGCATACCAAAAAAAAACCAATCAATAAAAATAAATGTAAACAAAAAATGTTATCATAACAAAAATATTAAATATTACTTCACTTCACACTTCACTTGTACCTTCTACTACTAACTACTCCCGTGTTAATTTTGTTGATTTTCTATTTATTTTAGTAGTTGTATTTATTTATATTGACAAAATTACAACGGTGATGATGTAAATGCCAAACAATTATTTAACTTTTGTTTGTTTTATTAATTTGTTTTTGTTTTTAATTAATACAATTAAATTTAAATAAAAATAAAATTAACAAAAAAAAAAAAACTAATAAAATAAAAACAGATTATTTAGTGAATGCCGACAAAAGCGATTACATAAATTTATTTATATTTATTTATTTAAACTCTTTTTTTCGTTAAATAAAATAATGTTATGTCTCAACTGAAGTCGCAAACTCGACTAAACTAAAACATTATTATTATTATTATATGTAAAATATATAATAAAAAAAAAAACTAATGAATGAGCTAACGCACGACACAAACAAACATCATACCAGCAGCAGCTACAGATACTCAACAAAAGATACTCAAATCGAATATATATATATTCAATACACTTTACTATCTATCTATATTTAAAAACATTCCGTATATAAACAGTACAGTCATACAAACGGATTGAATCCGACTGTGTATAGGTATACTTATTTTCTCACTCAATTCTTACTCTGCTGATGCGATGATATTGCTCCTATATGCTGTTTATTATTAATATGTTGTCTTTGAAATTTTATAAAAATTGTCTGGGGAGAAAAAAAAATACCACATCATCGTCATTGAAATTTGTATATTCATCCATCATTATAAAATCCAATTGCGTAACACCAGAACCAAAATAGAGAGAATTTTTGTATACCATTTAGTAAATAGAAAGGTTGATGCTTTGCTTTTGCTTTGATAATACATATGATAATATATTTTAACCAGAAGAGAGGAAACATCATAACAAAATTGTATATACTTGGAATATTGAACATAACCTCCAGCCACCCACTTTGAAAATGTTATTATATTAGTTTATTATACAATTTCCTATACATAATAAAATAAGACAGAGTAGTCATAACAAAATAACAACAAAAAAACAATGTATTGTGTCTGATTTATTAATTCGATTATTGATAAATCAAATTCTAAAAAATGTAAATATTTAAAAAATTACGTTTCATCAAAATAATCGAAAAATAGATATGAAATCAAGTTACGAATTTCGTGGAAGTTAATCAGTTTGGTGTGTCTACTTTCCAAAACAAGCTCCACGAAGCTGTACTACATGGGATATCGATATATAAGTTCTAAATTGAAAGATGTTCTCATATAAACTTGCGTTTAGCATACATACAATTTGAAGTTGAAGTTGAATGAAACAATCGAATTACAAAATTCCAGGGAATTAAAACGATCATAATTGTTTAAGTATAATTTTAAAAGAAGTCACGTCAAATCAATGTATGCCATCCAAAAGATACCAAACGATAACTATAACAGCAACAACGATTGCATAAAAACAAAACATCTTTATAATACAGTAATCAACTATTAATTCTCCATCATGTGCGAGATAAAGTAATTTCTTAAAGATATATTAATATATAATTTTTAAAAATCTACAATATTTGCATATAAGTATTTATATTCCTATAGATAGATAGTCGAGATGAGAATAAAATTGGAGGAAAATTTTTATTAGGACGAGATGCGAACATAATTTTCGTTACACACTGTGCTTGCGTGTAAATGAAATCATTTTCCAATGGAACTCTCATCAAACAAATATTTAACCGAGAGAAAAATATAAATGGGGACGTGATGATTGGGTAGGATCAATAATGCTGACTGAAGTCGATTTTGCGTGTTGTTATTTTTGTTTGTAAATAAAGACATGCGGTTTTTTTTTTATCTATTGCGTCGTTTTTTTTTTTTTTCCTTCATATCAATAAACAAAAAATAACCTTATCAGTCGGTCAACTAGAAAGATAAACATATTTTATATATATTTATAAAATAGCAATTAAAAGTACTGCCACAAATAAATATGATTGTGAAAGAGAATGAATAAAAATATTTTCTCAAACAAATTTATGTGAGGGAACCAATTGTTAAATATTTGTGTGTAAAAGAAAAACCGCATGGTCATTAAAATAAACAATAGTATTAATTTAACCTTGTTTATTGTACCACTGCCGGCAGCAGCTTCTCTCTGGGACAAATTATTTCAATGCCAACCACAAAAAATATAAATGATTACCATCTTCTACGTTTCCATATAATTATATGGATAAAGTTTCTTTCGGGTTAAGATTTATCCGAAAATATACATATCATTCAAGCTATAGTTTGGAGTAATTATGTTTATCGTTTGTAATATAGTTAAAAACACAATTCTAGATTGCAGCAGATTAGAAGTTAACATATATGAAACATTTTTTTAAATAGTATTTTCTTGTATATCATTTGGTTATTAATCTGAGATATTTTTATATTTAATAATTTTCATTTGATCTTAAAAATAAAAAATTGTTTTCTATTTTCCTATAACAATTAAAAATATATGTGTAATAAAAAATTTTATTAACCTGTGTACATCAGATGAGATGCCTTCGACGTTCCTTTCTTAGAAATATTGCCACGTAATTTAACTCTATTTTTCCAATTCATAATTCACCAACATACTTTATTATATACAACGCATAAATTACCTATAATAATTAAAATGAAAATAAATTAATTAGTAAAAATGAAGAATAAATATTTATTAATATATAAACTGATTTACTGAATTCTTAATTTTTCATTTGATTTTGCACACATTTTATTTGTAAGTAATTAAGAAAATAAAAATGTATTACTTTTGTTTAATTTTAAAATATAAGCAGAACGTAATTAAAATAATTAATTCGATTTTATTAAATAATTACAAGATATGCAATCAACAACAAAAAAAAAAAAAGCACTTTTAATAGCAGAGAAAAAAAAACTAAAAACTATGAAAAAAAAAAACAAAAAACTATGATAAAAAATAAAACAAAAGTAATGAAGAATTATTTAAATTTCAAAATTTAACTGCGGTGCACAGGTGCAGTGTGCAAAACTGTAAACTGGGTGTAAGAGTAAGGCAGTAAGTGGTGTAGGTAGAGTACAACCACCGAAAAATTTTTCATTTCTTTAAAATTAATGCGCAGTTTAGTAAAAATTAAAATGCTTAACCAAAATTCTGGAGCGTTTACCCCGATTTTTTTTCTTTTTTATGCACCCAAGAATGCCACACACTTTTACCTTTTTTTTCTTTAATTACCAAAATTTTTTTACACAATTTTCTTTTTACTGTATAAATGATTGCTTATTTATATAAAATAATTATTTACCTTTATTGTAATTACATTCTTTTGTAGTTTTTTTGTTGAAAAATAAAATCCGCATACCACGCATCATGCATCCTCCAATCAGATTCGCCGGTTGGATTTTTTTCATTTTCTATACATTTTCTTTATAAAATACTAGAATATAATCGAAATACACATTATTTATTTAGTTTATATCATAATTAAATAATTTTAAACATTTTTTTAATTAAATATTAGTTTTTCTTTATTTCTTAAAACCAGACAAAAAAAAAGCACCTTAACCAAGCAAAAAAACAAAACTCAATAAAATTTTCCCACTATTTTCCAATCAGGTGGATCTTATTTTTTTTTTTTTAAATAAATGACGTAACAACTGTCCCACGAATAAACAAGTGGTAAAAAAATTTAAAAAAAGGGGAAATACATACAATGAAAAATATACGTTACATTGAAAATTTTATTATTATTTCATAAATCGGGGACGTTGTTTTCTTTCTTCAATTAAAATTGTATTTAATATAAAAATTAACTAAAACTACTAATAATACTAACAACTAACTAATGCATGCTGCTAATAAAAATAATTGTTTGAATATATTTCTATTGATTAAACAAATTATTATATTTATAAATAATATGAAATTAATGAGTGTATTTACTTTTTGTTTGTCAAATGTGTCCCAAATTTTGTATATTTTAAAATGTATGATGTATTCGTAAAGTTTTATCCATGTTACAAACCAAATGAAATTGTGTTGAATAAATTTCAAACTACAATTGAATAATATAATAATAATAATATGTATTAAATTTATAGTTTATTTTTCATTACATAAATAATACCTTCAGTTTTTAATTGTTTTTTCTCTTGTGCAAATTTTCATCGTGCCCATCAAAAAGGTAACCCAATCTGGTTTTATGTAAAAATCACATGTTCATCATATATTTTTCTGATCACTTGTATTTTAACAGAAATTATATGATTCCTCGTAAATATAATGTGTTATTAAACGGATTTTATTGAAGTCATTATTTGCCTACAATTAAAAATCAAAGTTTATAACAGGGGATTGTCAAATTTAAAGATATATCTTAATAAGTTAATATCTTGATATCTGTAGTTTTATTATTGAAATCAAAAATATAGAATGTGAATTGGTGTTGTGAATGTTAAATCGAAATTGATGTGCGCTATTGATACATATTTGTCTTCACTATACTGTTGATAAAATCTATTTGAACAGAATTGTTTTCGATGTTGCAAATGTAATTCACTTTAGCAATTTCGCTCTGATTCCATTAATACGAGTCACACATACACACAACCACATAATTATCAAATAAACATTTTCCAAACTCTATTGAGCTGGTTTGCCAGCCATGTATTTGATGAATTTTTTAAATTTTTAATTATATTTTTCTATAACAATTAAATAAAATTATATAATAAAAAAATTTAATAACCTGTGTACAACAGATGAGATGCCTGCAACGCTCCTTTCTTAGAAATAATGCCACGCACTTTAACCCTATTTTTCCCGTTCATAATTCACCAACATTCTTCATTATAAACAACGCATAAATTACCTATAATAATTAAAATTAAAATAAATTAATTAGCAAAGATGAAGAATAAATATTTATTAATATATAAACTGATTTACTTTCTGAATTTTAATTTTTTAATTGATTTTGCACACATTTTATTTGTAAGTAATTAAGAAAATAAAAATGTATTATTTTTGTTTAATTTTAAAATATAAGCAGAACGTAATTAAAATATGATTAATTGATTTTATTAAATAATTACAGGATATACAATCAACAAAAAACAAAAAAAAAAACACTTTTAATAGCAGAGAAAAAAAAACTATGCGATAAAAAACTAAAAAACTATGAAAAAAAAAACAAAAAAATATGAAAAAAAACAAAAGTAATGAAGAATTATTTAAATTTCAAAATTTAACTGCGGTGCACAGGTGCAGTGTAAACTGTTCGTAAGAGTAAGACAGTGAGTGGTGTAGGCAGAGTACAACCACCGAAAAATTTTTCATTCCTTTAAAATTAATGCGCAGTTTAGTAAAAATTAAAATGCTTAACCAAAATTCTGGAGCGTTTACCTCCTTCTATTTTTTTCTTTATACACCCAAGAATGCCACACACTTTTACCTTTTTTTTTTTCTTTAATTACCAAAATTTTTTTACACTATTCTTTTTACTGCAAAAATGATTACTTATTTATAAAAAATATTTATTTACCTTTATTGTAATTACATTCATTTGTAGTTTTTAGTTGAAAAATAAAATCCGCATCATGCATCCTCCAATCAGAATCGCCGGTTGAATTTTTTTCAGTTTCTATACATTTTCTTTATAAAATACTAGAATATAATGAAAATACACATTATTTATTTAGTTTATACCATAATTAAATAATTTTAAACATTTTTTTAATTAAATATTACTTTTTCTTTATTTCTTAAAACCAGACGAAAAAAAAAAGCACCTTAACCAAGCAAAAAAAACAAAACTCAATAAAATTTTCCCACTATTTTCCAATCAGGTGGATCTTATTATTTTTTTTTTAAATAAATGACGTACCTACTGTCCCACGAAAAAGCAACAAAAATGGTAAAAAAATTGAAGGGGAAATACACAAAATGAAAAATATACGTTACGTTGAAAATTTTATTATTATTTTGTAAATCGGGGACGTTGTTTTCTTGATTAAATTAAAATTAAAATTGTATTTAATATAAAAATTAACTAACAATACAATAACAACTAACTAATGCATGCTGCTAATAAAAATAATTGTTTGAATACATTTCTATTGATTGAAAAACAAATTATTCTAATATAAATAATATGAAAAGAATGAGTGTATTTACTTTATTGTTTGTCAAATGTGTCCCAAATTTGGAATGTTTTAAAATGTATGATGCAATTGTAATGTTTTATCCATGTTACAAACCAAATGAAATTGTGTTGGATAAATTTTAAACTTTATTTGAGCTAATAAATAAAAAGAAAAACCTATCAAATGTATTAAATTTATAGTTTATATTTCAATACCTTGTTTTTAATCGTCCTTTCTCTTGTTCAAATTTCAATCGAGTCCAACAAAATAGGTAACCCAATCTGTTTTATTTAAAAATCACAAGTTCCATCACATATTTTTCTTGTCACTTGTATTTTAACAGAAATTATATGATTCCTCTTAAATATAATGTGTTATTAAACGGATATTATTGAATTTATTATTTACCTGAAATTAAAAATCAAAGTTTATAACCGGAAATTGTTAAATTTAAAGATATGATACAAATATTATAGAATTATACTATCCTTATATCTTGATATCTTGATATCTGTATTGTTTTATTATTGAAATCAAAAATATAGAATGTGAATTGGTGTGTTTGCGCATGTTAAATCGAAACTGATGTACGTTGTTGATGCATATATATGTCCTGTTGATAAAATCTATTTGAACATAATTGTTTTCGATGCTGCAAATTTAATTCGCTTCAGCAACTTCACTCCCAATTAATACGAACCACACACACACATTTTTAAATTTTTTAAAATGATTGTTTTCTGTCTATTAGTTGTAAATGTAAAATTGCTGTATAGATGTGTAATTTCTATCACAAGAATTTATATAATTATTGTATGATCTTGTTTTTATTTACAGATTTCAATTAAATTCGTATAATTAAAATTTGAAATTGACTGGCAAACTTGATATTTGATCAAAATTTTATTTTAGAAATGCCATTGATATTTTATAATTAAAAATAAATAATATTTTAATTATACGACTTCGACTGAGGTGTAATTGAAATTTTGAAGTGAATGAATGTTTTAATGAATATTTTTAAATATGTCAAGTATAAAATCGGAGTCGTTCGTCACTTGCATTCACTTTAAATATAGAAATACACCCACTGGCCGGTTAATTATATTTTTATAATTAGTAACATTTCTTTTTTTACTATTCAAACAATCTAAAATCATTTTATAATTTTGATTATCAAAATAAAATAATCAGATTCTAAAAGTTTGAATTTCTAAAATAAAAATAAAAATATAACCTTATCAATAATAAAAATAAATAAAATAAAATAAAAACAATAAAACATATATTGTTTTTTAATTACACTTAATAATTTTTTATTTTCAATATCATCTTTTATTTTATTTTTACACATTTATTTATTCAAAACAAAAAAAAATGTAATTATTTTTATTTATTTATTTATTTTTTAATATTATTATATAATTATTGATAGTTTAATAATAATATACATTCATAATAATAATAATAATAATAATAATAATAATAATAATAATAATAATAATAATAAAAATAATAATAATAATAATAATAATAATAACAATTTACAACAGCTAAAAAACACACAATTATTTTTATTATTTATTTAATGTATTTACACTTTTTTAAAATTAATAATTAATAATTATAATATTTTCTCATATAATTATTGGACAAAAAATACTTTTAGAGACAATTTGCGGTCTCGTAATTATTTTAATTTTTTTCTTTTCTTCATATTTTAACTAAATTATTATGCTCTTAAATATATTAAATTTTAAAAATATAATTATTAAGTTTTTAACTTTATTTATTCATTTATTTATTAAATTTTGTTATTGTATTATATTATAAAGATATGAGAAATTTATTTATTTATTAATTCGTATTAGATTGTAGTTTAAAAAGAATATAAAATAAAAATTATAATTTTTTTTTATTCTATAAATAATAATATTTAAAAGGAACTACGTAAATTTGATAAAAAAAAAAAAAAAAGAACAATAAAAATTAAAAATATAAAGAAAAATAAAGTCTAAAGTTTTTTTTTAATTAAAAATTAATGAGGTGTTTGTTTTAAACACATCTGGAATTATTTATTATTATTTATTTATTTATTAATTTTTTCATTATAATCTGATATTTAAATTATTTTTATAGTTTTAATTAAAAATTAAATAAAAACTATAGCCTCGTTTATTATTTATTTATTTAGTTAAGAAAACATTGGCCGCGTTTTTTTTTTATTTTTTATTTTTTATCTATTTAAAAAAAGTTTATTTACAATTTAAAAAATAAAAAAATTAAATTAAATTGGTTTTTTTTTACAATCATCGTTTAATATATATTTATTTATATTTTTTTTAATTTAATATTTAACCGCATTTTTTTTAACTTAAATGATTGTTGAATATTATTTATTTATTTATTTACTTCTTTTTATATTTAATTAAATAATTTTATTAATTTTTATTAATATTTTCGTACTATAATTAATAAGTTTTAAAATAGTAAAGATTGTTAAATTTATGTTTTTATTATTATATAATTAAAATTAATTTTATTTATAAATTTTAAATTTATCACAGTTTTTTTTAAACATTTTTATTTATAGTATTTTCGTCCTTTTTTATTTTTAGCAATTAATAAAACATTTTGTATGTATATGGGGGGGGGGGAGTGAGATGATGGTGGTGTAGTTTGGTATATTGCAGAATTATAAATTAATTATAATAATAATTTATTGATTAATTTTTCGTTATTTTAAATAATTTAAAACTAAATTTTATTGATGAAGAGAAGATATTAATTTAAAGATGAATTTATGCTTGGACGGTTTTCTTTTATTTTTTTCTTTTAGTCATTTTATTATTATTTTCTAAATTTAATAATTATTACTTTTATGTGAAAACAATTTTGTAAATTATAATTTAATTATGTAAAAATGTATGTGGTTAAATTTAAATTGTAAATTAATTAGTTCAAACATAATTATTTAACAATAAAATGTAATTTTAACATATTTTAAAAGATTTTGTAGTATTGTTATTTATTGGGGGGGGTTAAGAAAAAAGGGTATCAAGTAACTTTTGTGCAAATCTCATTCGAATCAATATTTATTTTGCTTTTGCAAGGTCATTTAATTAAGTGTAAAATCATTTTCTTGTGACCGCCATCCCTGATTTGTATCTATCAACTTTGTGTTCGAATTATTTTGGCTGTTCCCCTTTAGAAATTAAAAAAAAAACATGTTTAATCCACTTTCGATGTATGTATTTCATTGTGACATAATGTTTGCTAATATAAGAATATATGTTACAATATTAATTTATCGGTAGATTTTTACAAAAAGTGTATAATATATAACATATTTCGATTATTTTCCAATAGCCAAATACAATGTTGTCCACTATGTGTAGCATAGGTGCTACGTGTAAAAAATCATACAACTTACGAACAACACCCCAAGTACATGTGGCCACATGTCATTATGTTATATTGTAGGTGGTCAATATATAAACACAAGTGCACTTGATGTGCAGCTCAAACACTTAAACACATGTGCACACATTGAAAAATATTTAATACTCTAGGTGCACATTAGTTTTACCTATTTCAAGACATCATACAACATGTATGTCATACACACACACACACACGCATACTATATGCAACAGATTATGGTAATTATTTGCAAGCAGATAATACGACGTGCCAAATTTTTATATCTTTAAATTTATGAGCTGCAATAATATATGGATTACATTAAAGAACACTAAAATCATTATAAATTATGCAATTTTCAGTATTAATGAAAATCCAGATTTAATACGAATAGTTTTTGTAGTAGGCAAACATTATGTTTTCTGTTAATTGAACGTTGCACTAACCCACACTTTTTATATGTGTACACAGATTGAGTCCGAGGACCGGTGACACAAGTTTAACTATTAATTAATTGAACATTTTTCCTAATCCATTATGTCATAAAATTTATAAAACAAAACAAAAAAAAAAAAAAAAACACAGGTACCGGATTGCCCTTTTTCTTAAAAAGAGAAAATATAACTGTTTTGTTTTTATCATTAAATTTAAAATTGCTTATTAAATACTTAAAATTAATGTAAAAAAAATGTTAAACTTGTCCTAATTCCGATTTGTTTTTTTTTTTTACTATTTCTTTAACTAAAACTTAATTGTCTAATTTAATATAAGTGGGGGAGGGGTTGCTGGTGGTTTGTCAATGGTTGATTTTGTTACTGCGTTATAGGTGGTTTTTTTTTTCATTCTAACTATGTACGACTTCTTTCTGGATTAAGTTATTATATTTACAAATACACATACATAAATATAAATATGTATATAATTTAAATAAATTTAAAAAAATGTATAAAATTTAAGCAGGGTTTTTATAAAATATTAGAGTAAGAAAAAATAATGAAAAACCCTACTTAATAATATAGTTATCCTTTATCTTTGCCCGGACCAACACTAACACCTAAAAGATGTTCACCCGCCATTAAACCACTTGGTTGATGTGCATAATTACGTATTTGATGTAATGATATTAATTGATTTGGAAATGCATTTGCTGCTGCATTTTGATTCATTTGTTTATTTGGAAAACCAATTGAATCATACAGATATGATGGACGTTGTGCCATTGGATGGTGTCCCAATGAATTTAAATGTGGTCCAACCATTGAATTTATTGGTGTAAATGCTGAATTTGTTGTTGATGTTTTTGTTAATACATCATAGCCACCATTGACCGATCCACCACTTACTGATGACAATGATGACGATGGTGGTAATGGTTGTTGTTGTTGTTGTTGCTGTTGTTGCTGTTGCTGTGGTGGTGGTTGCGTTGGTATTAGTGAATTTGCTGTTTGTCTATTTATAACCAAATCTTCACCAACAACATCTGTACCATCACGATGATTTTCTAACATTCGTTGATGAGAATGAAGCAAATGTTGTTGATGCTGTTGTTGCTGCTGCTGCTGCTGCTGCTGTTGTTGTTGTTGCTGCTGCTGTTGTTGCTGTTGATGTTGCTGCTGATGTTGTTGTTGTTGTTGTTGTTGCTGCTGCTGTTGTTGTTGTTGCTGCTGCTGATGATGCTGTGCATGAAGTTGCTGTTGTTGCAGATGATGTGCTTGCAAATCAGGATGACCATTACTTTGCAGTTGAGGTGGCGGAGGTGGTAAACCAAAATCTTGATGTTGTTGCTGTTGTTGATGATGCTGCTGTTGTTGTTGATGGTGTTGCTGTTGTTGTTGCTGTTGAATTTGTTGTTGTTGTTGTTGCTGCTGCTGCTGCTGCTGTTGCTGTTGCTGCTGCTGTTGTTGTTGTTGCTGATGTTGCTGTTGTTGCTGCTGTTGTTGTTGTTGTTGATGTTGTAAAACATCGGTTAGACTTGTAGCTGAATCAGGACTTACTTTTGGCCAATATGAATTTTCGCCACTACCGCCAACAACGTTATTCGTCAAACCAGCGACTGCTGCGGCTGCAGCTGTTAATGGTGTTGATGATAAATTTATATTACGATTTAATGCACCGGGTGGACCACCACCTATAGCACCTAATCCAGTTGTTATGGGCGGACGTTTATCCGTTCGTTCAGCATGTTTTTGCATATGCTTTGATAAATATGTTTCTTGTGTATATGACTTTCCACAATATTGACAAATGTGCGTTTTTAAATGTTTCGATTCTTTATGTTTTGGTATATGTTCCAACAGCGATGGTTCATCGGAAAAACATTTATAACATGAATTACACTTATATGGTTTATCCGTTTGATGACATCTCGAATGTGATTGTAAATTAGATAATTGTGAAAATGCTTTTTGACATCCCGGATGACGACATTTATATGGTTTGTCGCCCGTATGCGTACGAATATGTTGTTGTAAATGTGATAATTGTGTAAATTTACGTTGACATATTTCACAACGATATGGTTTTATACCTAAATGGATACGTGTATGTTGTGATAAATAACTAGAATTTGCAAATGCTTTTGAACATTGTGAACATTTATATGGTTTTGCTTCACGCATATGAATTTGTGTATGCAATTGTAGATCCGCTTTTGAACTAAATATCTGGAGAGGAGAGAAAGAAAGAAATAAAAAGAAATAATTATTTAAATTTTAAATGTAAAATACACAATTTTTATAAATGATAGTATTTTTATATAGTGCCAAAAAACTTTGACTGTTAGTTAAGTTCTGTTCGTAATGGATAAATCAATCTGTATAACCGAATAGATGCTACCAGATTCATAATTAAAATATTAATCCGTTTATTTTTCTAACAAAGTGTATCGATATATGAATGAATACATCAATCGCATATAAGTAAACAGATTTAGAACATAATTGTCCAACTAACTATATAATAACGCGACGCTCATATATATTACATTGTACACATACAACAAAAACTTGATATATTATAATAATTTATAATTCGTCGTAAATTTCAATTTTTATTTTAGATGAAAATGAATTTATAAATATTTTGTAAAATAATATATCTTAAAAAATATCATATTATATATTTATATATGCGTATCATTATTCCATTTATGTGATGATTGAATGTGACCTTTTATATTTTATATATAGGAACAGCGCTGAAAGATAACAGCGACAATTAACTGCCTCAGGTGTTTATTTGTATATATGTTTAAGAACTCATATAATTTTTTATTCACTTTTCGGGTTCTATTTTAATTTATTTTTTTTTTAAATAATATTCTGTTCAAAAATAACCCGAACTGCAAAGTATTTAATTTATCTATAATTTGTCACCATCAGAAAAAACAGTATAAGAAGGTTATGTGTTCAGTTTGATGAAACTACAAAGAAATATTGTTCTATTTTCTTTTTACCTTGCCTCCAAAAATTAATGAATTTGTTAACACTATAGCAAAGGGGTCAACAACGTGACGGGTGTTTACAGATCGCTATCAAATACATTTTAAATCCTGACAATTATAATCAACCAAGAGAGATTGTAATTAGTAAATTTTCTTTTATAAGTGTACGTATTATAGATTCATATATAAATATTGATTTGATTTAATAATAAATATATATATTTGTACATTATTATTATAATAATCAAATAATAAAAACTACGTACAACAATAATAAAATAATACGTATAAAAAAATAAATAATCCGCATCAATTAATTACATTTTAAAATTGATGGTGTTTGCTTTTTTTTTTTTTTTGCTCTTGCGAAATTATTTTGTACAGGGTAATACGCATTAAGGTTAAGATAAAACTTTAATAAAAACGGTCAAATACATGTTTGTTATGAAAGGTAAACAAACATTAATTGCATATTAATCAAATAATAAATTTTAAAACTTCCAATTTATGCGAACTTAACGACGATATCCACAATTGAACAAAAAAAATGTCAATAAAATAGGATCGTTTAATTCTGAATCGTTAAAATTAACTTTAAAATGTTATTAAAT